>CM035093.1:27658109-28858109 GCA_020205505.1 Panax japonicus | reverse complement strand
TTGGGAGGAGCTGGGCCCAGAAGGGGGCGTGGTAGCCCGGTCTGGACCAGCAGTCACCATCTGACCGACCGGACGATCGAGATCCTCCGACAATCGAGGCTTCTTAGGTCGGGGTTCGGGAGGAACATCTTCAGTTTCCTCTAAATCCTCGATTACCTCGGTCGGAGGAGGAAGAGGTGGAGGTAGAGACGGCTTCGGCATGGGGGGTGGAGGAATTATTGCGGGTGCTTTGATGGCCGGTCTGGAGGGCTTCTTGGATTTTTTCATCAAAGCCGCCTTCTCCGCGCGTCTCATCTTCAGCGCCCCTTTTTGCCTCTCCAGGGGCTCGGGCCCTGTGGTCGATCCCAGTGATAGCTCACTGATCGGGATCGTCTCCTCCTCAGCCGCATCGTCGGTCACGGGGGGTCGGATAAACCTGGCTGTGATGGTAGTGGGGATGAAGGAGTCGGCGACGCCCTCGGGCTTGAAAATGGTCACTGCACGGAGATGAAGGGATTAGGGCAAGTAATACTTAACAGAAAAGAAAAAAAAATAGAGAAACGAAAAGTACTCACAACCATGTTTGTACAACCAAGATTCGTCCATCAGAAGCCCTACGTTCCACTGGGTTTTCTTCCATTTGGCGTAGAACGTCTTGAAGGCTTCGGCCCGATCCTTCGGGAATTTAGATATTTTGGCCGCCTGGTCGGCTGGTTGGGCCCAGGAGGGAAGAAGTTGGAGGTCGGAACCCTTGGCGAAGAACCACTGTTCATGCCATCCCTTGTTGCTGGAAGGGGTCTTGATCGGGACTGTGCGGTTGGGGCGTTTGGTGAGTTGCCGAAGACCGGGCTCTTTTGACCCTCCAAGAGTAAATAGAGCAAAGAAGAGGTCGAGCCAAGGAGTGAGACCCACCTCTTGACAGATGGCAATGAAAGAGACCAGCTGGATATATGAGTTCGGCACGAGTTATGCGAACCCGATCCCCACGAAGGTCAAAAAAGAGGAGATGAAATCGTGCAGTGGGAACCGAACCCCGTACTTCAGAACGTATAATGGAACGGCCATCCATTTACCCTCGGGCCTCCAGAACATCTTCTCGTCGGGCTGAGGGGTCCTGAGTTCGTATTCTTTGGGTATCTTGAAGAGAGTTCGGATATCGGAGATTTGGGATGATGTGATGGTAGAACGCGTATGGAGGTGAGAGAACTCTTCAGATGAGCGGTAGACGTCTCGAATCCTAGACTCAGCATCCTTCGAACTAGGAAGGTTCAGAGGAGTGGTGTCATCCGGCAGTATGACCTCCAGGAGGTCGCCGGCGGTGACGGTGGTAGGCTCAGTGGTGGGGATGATGCTAGAATCGGCCATTTTATGTGAAAAATGGTGAAAATGAGAAGTCTAGAAGAAGGAAATAAGCAAAAATAGCACTCAAAGGCTGAATGAGTAGAGGAAAATGATGAATACAAAGGAGCAGTATCTCGCCGGAAATCGCCTTGCCGGAAAATTTGAAATTCAAGGGTTGAGAAAGAAGAGTCAGTAAAGGTGATAAGGAAGGGGAAGTGGGGGTTTTATAAGGGGTACGACACGAAACCCCAGGACGGCTGATAAATGCTTAAGGTGGGTCCAGGCCTTAAAAGACGTGCAACGATTCAAATATCTATAATAGACCGTTGGACTTCCCTAGACGTCTCATCATTAGCTGTCGCGACTTTCCAAGTCTCTAGTCATAAATATGTTATAACCAGAGACTGGGGGGCAATGTTCGGGAGCGTTTTACCGACCTTCATTTGGGCCGAAGGCTTCTTGTTGGAAGGGTTTGGGAGACTGATGGGTGGAAGCCCATAATGATGTTGGAGGTGTTCGGGTCGGCATCTGAGTCCTTCGGGGCCAGAACTGAACCCAGTCTTGTGATGTTCGGGGTTGGGCCTTCGAGTCCCTTGGACCGAAATCCAGACCACATTATAGGACCGGTTGGGCTTGCACAGTGGGCTCTCCTGCGTGCAGAGCCCGGGTACCTATTCATACGCATATAAGGTAATTCCAAAGGTAGTGGTAGGATTGAAATCTACTTGCACCTTTTAAGGATAGTGTGTTGGACCCAAGTTATGGTAACTACCATACGCTAGGAGTCCTAATCCGATTGGGAGAAGGATTCTAAGGTGGTGAGTACTATAAATACAAGGCCTATGTTAACATTATGAGGTAATACCTACTTTTGAGCACTAAACACTTAGCCTCCATTGTTTACCCTTGTAACGGCATGTACTCATTCTCACACCGGAGTTATCCCCCGACGGCACAAGCCGTCAAGCTTCTGTGTGGTCTGTTATTGTGCAGGTTCTAGCGCGTGGATTCTGTGATTGGACGCGCCGGCGAAACTTGGCGTTAACATATATATATATATATATATATATATATATATATATATATATATATATATATATATATAAATTGACGTATACATATGATCTAGTCTTCATATAACTAATTTATTTTTAATATATGAAATTTTTGTATTTTTAGTACTGGGCATGACCGTACTCAATATCTATCAAAGTAGTGAATTAAAAAACTTTCATATAACTAATTTATACCACTGGGCATGACAATGCTCAATCTATCTTGAATATAAGTAACGAATTAAAGAAATTTTATATAATTAATTTATAGCCTAAAATTAGAAATATATCTCTGAATTTTTTTTTATGTATATTTGATTTTGGAATGAGGGAGTAACATATTATAAATGCACGAATATATATTTTTTTAATTTTTTTTCTAACATCTTCAAAACAAACTTATTAAAACTTGTGGTATTTCCAAATAATTAGATTGTCACTACTCTAATAAAAAAATTCCAACTGCACAATATATCAATCGAGGATTCAATTCATTATTGACTACAAACAATGGAAGCCCTAGCGTTAATGTACGTAGCAAAATGAAAATAAGTGGGTTCAATAAAAATTTGTGGCATCGAAATGTTTTACATATTTGCCGATTCCCACAAAGTACCAATTAAGCGTCAATATTAATTATTATTATTACTACTATAATTAAGTCAAAAATAGAAAGGAAGTTGAACCGTTTCATTACAACCTAAAAAATAACTGAAAATTTGGTGGGAAATGTTAGTGGTGTGTAGCTAGTTTCCCTTCAGCAATGAACACGTACTATAAATTCTTTGAACACCCATATATCGATCATTTCATAAAAACGTCTAAATATATATAATATAATTGAAAGAAGAAGAAGAAAGAAGAATAAGATGGCTATAAAATTTGCTATTATTTCTGCCTTCTTGTTGGTTTTGTTAGCCCATGTAGAAGGGCAGGGAGGTACTATTGATGTGACCAAATTCGGTGCCAAGCCCGATACAGATATCAGTAAGGTGAGAATTATAACTGCTGATCATTTTTTAATTTGTCAGGAACTGCTAAATTTTGGTTATTAGTTGGTTTGTTCGTTTGTGATATATAGGCAGTATTGGAAGCTTGGAAAGAGGCATGTGCAGCGACAACCCCAAGTTCAGTTGTGATTCCGAAAGGCAATTATTTGTTGAACCCGATTGCGATTGTCGGGCCTTGCAAGGCTCCCGTCGGCTTTCAGCTTCAAGGCACAGTAAAAGCTCCGGCCGATCCAGCCTCGTTCCCCAAGGACGCCGAATGGGTTACTTTCAGATACATTAACTCTCTCACCGTATCCGGTGGAGGAACTTTTGATGGCAATGGACAAGACGCTTGGTCCAAAAATGATTGCCAAAAGACCAGAAAATGCGGTGGCCTTCCCAATGTAAGCTTTCCAATTTAGTACTAATTTCCATCTTAATTACATTTTGAAATTGGAAGGACGTACGCCAAATTTTAGTTTTATGAAATTTATGTTATCCGTTCCAATTTTAAAGTTTTGAATTGAGTTGAATTCCATTTTCTTACTATTATTTTTTTGTGACTTGTAAAAAATAGAACTTGAGCTTCAACTTCCTTAACGATACAGTAGTCCAAGACGTGACTTCTCTAAATAGCAAATTGTTCCATGTCAATGTGTTGGGGTGTCACAACTTAACCTTCCAACGCTTCACCATCACCGCACCCCCCGAGAGCCTAAACACCGACGGGATCCACATTGCCAAAGCCACCAATGTCAACGTTCTAGATTCAAAAATAGGAACAGGTGACGATTGTGTCTCCATCGGCGATGGTACCTCAGAAATCCATGTTGAGAAAGTGACATGCGGACCGGGCCATGGCATCAGCGTTGGCAGCCTGGGCAAAACCCCTGGCGAAGAACCTGTCAAAGGAATTTATGTCAAGAATTGCACGTTTATCAACACTGATAATGGTGTCAGGGTTAAAACATGGCCTGATTCACATCCTGGCTATGTTTCTGATGTACACTACGACGATATTATCATGCAAAATGTCTCCAATCCTGTCATCATTGATCAAGCATATTGTCCTAGTGGAAAGTGCTCAGCAGCGGTACTTAATATATATATTTTCACGCCAATTTTTGATATTTCTGATCCCACATCAAATTAACTGTTTGATATAAATATTTTCTCAACTGTTTGATAAATTTGGTTTTGTGTGTGTGTGTGTGTAATATTGTCAGGCTCCATCGAAAGTGAAGCTGAGCAAGTTGAGTTTTACAAAAATTAGGGGGACATCAGCAACTCAGGTTGCAGTGAAGATTGCTTGTAGCAGCGGCGTACTATGCACTGATGTGACAGTTGGCGACATTGAACTTACATATTCTGGAAAAGAAGGGCCGGCCACCAGCGTCTGCGAAAATGTGAAGCCAATTTTATCTGGCAAACAAAATCCGGCTGCATGTACCGGCGGCCCTAAACCTGCTTAATTATTTTATTAAGAATTAGGAGGAAGACTTGATTCTTTTTTGTTTTGTAAAATAAAGTGAGTTTAATTTGTAAATGCAGAGAGTGAATATGATGAATAATCACCCTGCAACACTCGGCACTAATGAATAGCCTTAGGTCAAGTAATATACACGTATGCGAAAAATAATTGTAAATATATCAGCAACATCATATATATAATATATTATATATAGCAAATTATTATAAATGAAATTAATCAATCTTAATTATTATATTATTCCATTGGATCTCATTTCTATTCTACCTCTGTTTGTTTTGGGATTAATGCTAATTTGATGCCGCCTTTTGAAATTGCTGTGAAAGTTTACAGCTGAAAATTAGATATAAGCTCGTATTGACATTTATAGTCAATTTGAAATATTTTTAAATTTAAAATTTTTATTAATTCATTTCATTTTAGTAGTTGATGCAATATATTGTCAATTATCTATTAAGTACTAATAATTATAAAATCTATCATATTTTTTAAGTTTGAAAATATTTCAATTCAACTTTCAAGAGAAAATAGTAATATTATAATTTAGAAAAGGGAGTTTAAAAGATAGTACTGAATAAAAAATAGAGAGGATATTTATAGACTAAAAATTTATATTACATTTTATTATCCATAATTTTAGTCCTTTTATTATATTAGTTTAACTAGCTAATATGTTTTGATTTGTTTTATTTTATAGAATTTAATATTTTGTGGTAATAAAGTTAAAATCAGCTTAGTGATCAAGCAATATTTAATGCTTCAATTCATGGAATGAAATATTCAAAAAGATTTGTACAAGGAAAGGGAAGGAGGTGGGAAAAGAAAGGAAGTAGAATAATTTCAGTCAAAAAATGGGGTCCACAGACATGAAAAACATGTTTTAAATATTTTTGGTAATAAAAATACTCCTCCTCATATACTCATATATCCCACATTCATTATAAAAATATCACCGTTATTATATTATAATAATATAATAAAATATTATTTTATCAGAAAAGATAAAATATCAATTTTTAACAATTGTCACTTTAAAATTTTTCTCCATCTATATACACATAAAATTAATATTTTTCTCATCATATAAATCAATAATTAATTATTCACAAATAATATTACAGAATCACAGTACTGGCAACCAGGCCGTTCCTAGAAAACAGGGGGCTTTCCAATAAGAATTTCTCCTTACTGACGCGCAATTAGGTGACCAAATATCTCCTTAGACAGAATTTTCTAGACATTGCCAATAATATTTTCTAATAATATTATTCAGATAATATGAATTATTGCTTCGATAATGAAAAATACTGTGTAGTGACAATTATTGAAACAATGGTAATATTAAATATCAACGCGGCAATTATTGAATCAATAAAATAAAATACTGAACAATAATTACTGTAACAATTATTGAGTAGTGCCTTCTTACGTAAGAATCAATAATTAGTGCAATACCGTGTACTACTGTGCAACAATGCGTATTACTGTGTTTTAACCATCGGATATTCCAACAGTATTAACGGTAACAACTGTGCCGTTATTTATAAACAACTTATACTTGTCGTTTTCTTCATCCAATCGCTTTCTGTTATATGGGCCCACAAAAGACTGCGCCGTCTTACGAATATTCTCCGACCTGCAAGAATATTTTATAACCACCTGCTTATTTGAAATATTTGCGCGTTTTACCTATAACTAACCACATTAATCAAATCAACCCTTACTATTTCAAAATGATAAATAGAGGAAATTAAATTTCAATTATTAATAATTTGGGGTCTTACAAGTACCAAGATGGATTATATGTTAGATTATTAGGTATTTTTTATGTATTAGTTTAGGAGTAGGAGTATGAGTAGATTAAATTACATATTCATTGTAAGCTCGTTGGAAAAATCGTTAATATTCTTATTATATTTTTAATCTTCTTCTTAATCTTAGTTGTTTTAATTATTTTAATGTCATGCTAATTTCTTTAATCTATCTAGGATGAAGATGAAATTAAATAATTATTCATGACAATATTTTCTATGTCTTCTATTAATTTATGCTTTTATATTTAATTGATTTTGCCTTCTTGTTTCGTTATTGAAATACATTCATTTTATATTTCTTATGTGATTTTAAATTAATTAATAGGTTTTGAGATTATTGTTAAGATATGAGTTTTTTGTAAAGGGAGTACTTATTGGAACCAACTTCCTAGCTATCTTCTACTACCTCCGTTCCTAAAAGATTGTCGTTTAAGGTTTTTGCACATGGATTAAGAAAGTATCATTCACCAAGTAAAATTTATTTGAAATTCAATTATTACTCCTTTATGGGTAGTTGAAAACTATTAATACAAGAAAAAGAATTTTTTGGGACAATGAGAGAAGGTAGGGGTATAAGAAAATAAATAATTTATTCTCCTCGAGAGTTGTAAACGACAAACTTTTTAGAACAAATTTTTTATTCTAAAACGACAATTATTTAGGAACGGATGGAGTATTTAATTTCTAGGAACTTGAAATCCCAACCCTACAAGAAATCTAAAATCCTAATCCTTGTAGCAACGTAACCAAAAATTTAAATTTTACTATAGAACCAAAAGGCAAGAATTTCACAGAGTCAACAAATCCCTTGCGCATAGCGTTGCAATTACTTCTTCTCCCTTGTTACCACTATTGATCATCACATTCATAATTTGAATACCCCGCGGCTGAAAATTTGAAGACCAAAGCGATGAGGGGAGCTTTGTAACATACTCTTTAGTCCATGACTTCTGAACTCCATAACATTTCATAACCCATATGTCAAGCAAAGTCTCACCAACAACGTAATATTAGAAGTAATATTAGATATTTAATGTTGTCCCTTTAATACCCCTAGGCAAATCTTGGTGACGCCGTGATCATATCTAGAGCAAGGCCATCTAACAAATATTTTAGGAGCCCAAGTATTCCGATCCTGATAAATTGTTCAATTATAAGGTCAAAACAATGTATATATGACAAGAACATGACCATCAACTGATTCATCTCTACAATCAATCCAATGAAGTGCACCATTCAAATAAACACCTACACTCGAACTCAAAACCCAGTGGTTCGGTGCCATGCGTGTGTATTTCTACCTTAGGAAATTCCCCTCCGGCAACGTGATTATCAACTATAAGTAGTTGAACAACTTTATATTCCTGAGTACGTGGACTAAAACTGAATCCACGCTACTATTTCTTGGTTTTCTTGGAAGTTTTATCACGTTTTTATCCGTAATAATCGGATTACATACACAATATATAAATAACGTACTAGGCCATTACAAGATGCATGCAAGTGGTTAAAATCTAAAGCCGAAGGGATATAATTTAATTGAAGAAGAAGCAAGATCAAAGGCGGCGGCGGCAGATGTGGAGCTATTAGTATTGGCAAGAACAAAATCAGTGGATGGTTTTTGATTGATTTAGGAGGAAGTTTTAATAGAATATCCATGAGTATTGGCAAGGGGTGTTCTGAATTTCTCTGGCTAGCCTTTTCGTTTTTCTCTTCCTCTTCTTCGATCATCTTCATGATGATGTTTAGATAAGAAATTTTATCTCTTCTTCTTCTTCTTCGATCATCTTCATGATGTTTATATAAGAAATTATCATTTCCTCTTCGATTATCTTCATGAAGTTTAGATAAGAAATTATGTGTATGTATATATGAACGGAGAGTGAAGTTGGGTGTAAGAAAGCTTGACAATTTATATGCAAGTGGCTAGCTAATATATAAATATATGGATTATACGCAAATTGGATTCCGAGTATAAAATGGAACACACTTTCGTACGGACAGAATTCTATACCAAGTCAAATAACGTCTTTAGAAGAGTCCTGGTCCTGGCATATAATTAATTAGAAAACAAATCTCGTTATCTACTTGCTTTAATATTATTTTAAATTGGGATAAATAACGTACGTTTTGGTCACTGTACTGGGTCCGGTTTACATTCTGGTAACCGAAACTTTTTTTATTATAATCGAATTACTGTACTCTCATATATTACAAAATGATCACTAATTTAACTTTCCGTCCAAAAGTCAGACGGAAAACGTGAGTGTGCAAGCTGGCATGATGACTGTGCAAGCTGGTCCTATTTTTTGCTTACGTGGAGCACATAAAATGCAAGGAGATAGATTATTATAGTACAAACCACCAAAACTATTAACTACTTCACCTAAACAATTCCAAAACTAATAATAATAATTTCAAAATAATAATAATAAAATACAATTAATAGTAATAATTTTAAATTTCTGTTTTTAATTTATTTATTTTTTTAAAATCTGTTTTTTAAAATTCTGTTTTTTAAAAAAGTCTGTGTTTTTTAAAAAGTTGTTTTTAAAAAAAATTTGTTTTTTAAAAAAGTGTGTTTTTTTAAAAAAGCTGTTTAATTAAAAACGTTAATTTTTAAAATTCAGTTTATATAAAAAATAATGTATTTAAAAGCTGTTTAATTAAAAAAGCTGTTTTAAAACGTTACTTTTTTTTAAAATTTCTATTTTTAAAAAAATAGAATTTTTTTAAAAACAGATTTTTTTAAAAAAAAAAATTTAAAAACCGAATTTTTTAATTAAACAGTTTTTTTTAAAAACACACTTTTTTAAAAAACATTAACGTTTTTAACGTTTTTTTGAAAAAAAAGAAACAGATTTTTTGAAAAAAAAATTCAAAATTAACAGAATTTTTGAAAAAAAAATTAACAGATTGCAAAATTAACAGATTTTATGAAAAAAAATTCAAAATCTGTTATTAACGTTTTAAAGAAAAATTAACATTTTAAAACAGCCGTTTTTTTTAAAAAATCTTTATTTTAAAAAAATTAACAGATTTAAAATATTAGTTCAATTTTAAAAAACAGATTTTTTTAAACTGTTAATTTTTAAAAAAAAAGTTAATTTTTTTTAAAATTACTATTTTTAAAAAAATAGAATTTTTTTAAAATCATATTTTTTAAAAAAACAAAAAATTTTAAAAAAAACGAATTTTTTAATTAAACAACATTTTTTTTAAAAAAATACACTTTTTTAAAAAACAGAAATTTTTTAAAAACATTAACGTTTTTAACGTTTTTTTGAAAAAAAATTAACAGATTTTTTAAAAAAAATTTAAAAATTAACAGATTTTTTGAAAAAAAATTAACAGATCGCAATATTAACAGATTTTTTGAAAAAAAATTAAAAATTTGTTTTTTAACGTTTTTTAAAAAAATTAACATTTTAAAACAGCTGTTTTTTAAAAAAATCTGTATTTTTAAAAATATTAACAGATTTAAAATATTACTTCAATTTTAAAAAACAGATTTTTTTAAAGTGTTAATTTTTTTTAAAAAACGTTACTTTTTTTTAAAATTTATATTTTTAAAAAAATAATATTTTTTAAAAAACAGATTTTTTTTAAAAAGCAAAAAATTTTAAAAAACCGAATTTTTTAATTAAACAGCTTTTAAAAAAAACACACTTTTTTAAAAAAACAGAATTTTTTTAAAAACAGACTTTTTAAAAAAACCGAATTTTAAAAAACAGATTTTTTTAAAAAAAATTAAAAACAGAATTTTAAAATTATCACTATTAATAGTATTTTATTATTATTATTATTATTTTAAAATTATTATTATTATTAGTTTTGGAATTGTTTAGGTGAAGTAGTTAATAGTTTTGGTGGTTTGTACTATAATAATCTATCGCCTTGCATTTCATGTGCTCCACGTAAGAAAAAAATGGGACCAGCTTGCACAGTCATCATGTCAGCTTGCTAACTCACGGTTTCCGTCTGACTTTTGGACGGAAAGTTAAATTAGTGACCATTTTATAATATATGAGAGTACAGTAATTCGATTGTAACAAAAAAAATTTCGGTTACCAGAATAAAAATCGGACCCCAGTACAGTGACCAAAACGTTATTTATCCCATTTTAAATTTAAATAAATGAGTCAATCTTCTGAGACTAAAAGATAATTTGCACCCCAAATCGAAAAAAAGGTTTAAGTACGCACACTTTCTTCACTTAACTGATCAAAAGTGACCGGCTAATGCTGTAACACAAGTTTGGGGTGCAAATTGTCTTTTAGTCTTAAAATTAGGCAAAAATAATTAATTTTAAATAAAATAATTAATTTTAAATAAAATAATTAATTTTAAAAATAAAAATAAAATAATTAATTTAAAATAATAAAATTAAAATAAATATTTAGAATTAATGATTAATAATTAATCATTAACTTGTAAAATCATTATTTTATTTTTTAAATTAATTATTAATCATCCCGGTTAAAAAAATCATTAACTTGTAAAAAAATCATTTTTGCCACATAAAAAAATTTATGTTTTTGTTTTTAAAAACAAAATTTTGTAAAAACATTTTTAAAATAAAATTTTTAAAAAACAGAATTTTATTTAACTTGTAAAAAAATTCTATTTTTTACAAAATTATGTTTTTAAAAATTTTGTAAAAACAGAATTTTTTTTAAAACAAAATAAAATTCTGTTTCTAAAAAATTTTGTTTTAAAAAAAATCTGTTTTTACAAAATTCGATTTTTGAAAAATTCTATTTTTAAAAATTTTGTTACTAGTAATAATTTCTAATTTTATTTCTCATATTAAAGTCATCAGCTTAATTAATATAGTTTAACTTTACTTTATTTTTATCTTTATTTCTCGTTTAACGGTTTTTTGAGTTGATAGACTTTACACATAATTGTTTTTATTTTATAATAATAAATTATAAGTTTTAGTTTTGATATTTAATTTTAAGGAAAAAATGTCATTATCATTCACAAATAATAACATGAAAAAAATAAAGAGTCTTAATACATATGTCTGAGAAATATATGTGAATAGTAAATACATTATGCATACATGAAATATTTGAGAATTAAAATGATTCACTCTACTGATTTTATCTTATCATTTTCCATGTTAATCGTAATTTAAAATTCTCATTATATTAATTTGTGGACAAATAAACAAAAATTTTGTTTTTTTTTTAAACAGAATCTTTCAAAAACAAAATTTTCTTTTTAACTTGTAAAAAAATTGTGAAACCCCAGATTTTATGAATAAAGAATTAATTTTTTCGAAATAATTTTTAATATTATGGTGTGAATTTGAGATAATATTATAGTTGTGGGTAGTATTTATAAATTTTACAAAGTATGCAAGTTGTTATATTATATTCGATTGGTCAGGGAATATTCTTTGTGTCGGAAAATATTCGTACGACAGGTACAATTATTGGTGGACCCCACAACGGAATTATTGTCGGATTGAGAAAACGACAAAAATATTTTATTGAAAATAACGGTGGAAGTTTTACCGTTGATACTGTTGAACTACTGGGTAGTAAAAGTACAGTAATACGCGTTGTTGCATAGTAGCACACGGTATTGATTATTGATATTTATGTGAGAAGTCGCTCAGTTTGATTCAATTATTGTCGATTAATAATATGAATTATTATAACGATGATGACGTTTATTTTATTCGTATTATTAACGTAATAAAACAGAAACATCTTTTTATATAAAACAAAATGCTTTATTAAAGTTATTCTATAAATAGAATATATTATATTTTATTATGCATAGTATTTTGCATAGTGTTTGCATAGTAAAAATCTTTTTATATAAATAGAATATATTATATTTTATTTAAAAGATTTTTCTTTAAATATGAACCGTCAGATTAAAGTAAATCAATCTGGACCGTTCATAGATTAGTTACTATGCATTCTATTTTCCTATAAATAGAAGCTCATTCCTTCATTATTTTCTTACGAATTCACTGAACTCTAGAGAGAGAAACTATAGAGAGATAGAAGAAAAGCTTTTTGCTACTTAACTTTTCTTTTCCTATATCCAGTTTCTGTTATGGTAAGGAGTGTTATTCTTTCTTATTCATGAAGAAAACTGTTGTTATTCCATTTCTTATTATTCTGTTGGAATAACCTGTATACGCGGTCTACCCTATACTTGGTGACATTCTTCTATTATTCTGTTGGAACATCATGTCTGTGTGTTTTACACCGGACCTGGTTCCGTCTTTATTATTATTCCGTTGGAACATCCTGTCTGTGTGTTTTACACCGGACCTGGTTCCGTCTTTATTACTATTCCGTTGGAACATCATGTCTGTGTGTTTACACCGGACCTGGTTCCGTCTTTATTATTCTGTTGGAACATCCTGTCAGTGCAAATTTTGCCTGACCTAGTTCCGTTATTATTATTCTGTTGGAATAACCTGTCTATGCGAAGTACCGCATGCATGGTAATTTCTGTTGTTATTCCATTCTTTATTATACTAAGTTGGTTAAAGTTTTGACTTCTATACTCCATGAAATTAGTAGAATATCTTTGATATTTGCTCTTCATCCAGTATCTTTTCATGAAAATATTCTTCTGATCATTCTTGAATTTTACTCTACAAAGCAGTATCATGTGGATAATTTGGACGTTAGTAGTTCTTGGACAAATTAATTCTTGAACTTGTTTTATTGAATTCTTATATCATTGTCATCATCCTCATATTTATATTTATTTAAAGTCATCTGTGGCCTGTAATGAATAGATGGACTTGGTATGATTATGATCAGAGATTATTCGGTATAATCATAACCGTAATGTTATAAATGATGTGAAAATTAAAAGTTCTCATTGACCCGTAGTGCATTGATGGACAGTTTTTGGTATGATTATGGCTATGGATTCTCTTCGGCCAAGGGAGAAAAGATGAATTATTTTATGGCATGATCAGGACCGTTGATGAAAAAACGATTATCTTTGACCCGTAGTGCATGGATAATTCGTGGTCGTGATACTAAAGAATATCCTTGGCCTGTAGTGCAGGGATGATTTAATGATGTGGATTATTTATTGAGCTGAGTCTCAGCGATAAAAGTGATGAAAATTTTTTAAATCATAAAAGATAGTAGATTCAATTCTCTACTTGACTCTTTTAATGGATTGCTTGTTCCGCTGCAGTTAAACTTGATGTCTATTATATTTTATCAGTTTAATACTGTTGAAGGCTAATGATAATTTATTCTGCATTATCTTAGTCATAATATTTCTTACTGGGCTAGTTGAGCTCACCCTTTCTTTCATTGTTCTCTTCAGAAAATGAGAACATAGCAGGGACTAGTCGGGGAACGGAGTGACGGTCCAGAGGATAGCATTAGTAGTCCTCACTATTCTGTGAAATAGTGTATTAATAATTGTAATGAGGACTCTTTTTGAGTTTGTATAATCTCTAGTAGACAATAATTGTATTTAAACTCACAGTTATGTTTTGTCATATTATACACGACAGTTGTATTAGTAAGTTGTATTTGAATTATGTACCATGTATCTGACGACCCAAGATGGGTGATGTATACCTAATTTTGGGGGCGTCACAGTTGGTATCAAAGCTTAGGGATATGATCCCTGGCTAAGATGTGAGATAAGAACTAGGAGGGGAGAGACAGAGAATTCCTTCGCTAGTATGACCTACCTAAGTTTATTTGGTATTTAATTGGTCGGTCAAAGTATAGGGATAACATGTGATATGTTAATTAACCCTTGTTTTGTGGCAGTGTTTGAAAATGGCATCCGAGAATGTTGAGATTATCAATGGAGCACAGGAGACCGTTGAGTCTCCACAGATCAATAATTAGGATAATGTGCAACTAGAGGACAATACTGCTCATGAAAATAATAACAACGATGAAATGGTGAATGATGGAATGGTCAGAGACTTTATGCAATTCATGCAACAACAGGCGAAGGCAGCTCATGTCCAAAATACAGGTAGAAATACTGATAACTCTCGGACGGTCACCGCTAAGCAGTTCAAGGAGCTGGGACCACCAGAGTTTTTGGGAAAGCCAGAACCACTTAAGGCGGAGACATGGATAAAGCAAATTACCAAGATATTTGATGTCTTGGAATGCTCAGAGGAGCAAAAGGTTCTATTCGCCACCTTTATGTTGCGTGAAGAAGGAGATCATTGGTGGGAATCTGTAAAACGTACCCAGCCTGACGCACTCAAGATGTCTTGGGAGAAGTTCCAAGAATTATTCAATGACAAGTACTTTCCTGAAAGTATTCGTCACATGAAGGAGGTAGAATTCATCAAGCTGGAGCAAAACAATATGACCGTGTGCAGTACGAGGCTAAGTTTGAGGAGTTATCCCGGTTTGCATCCTATTTGGTCGATAATGAGGAGCGAATGACGCGAATATTTTTGCGAGGTTTGAAACCCGATATACGTCAATACCTCATTTCTCACAAACTTTGTTTATATTCAGATATTGTGAATAGGGCTCAGTTAGTGGAGCGCGATAATGAGTCATCACAATCAAAAGGTAATGACCAGCAACACGATAATAATCATACCGGTGGCAATGGCCATCGGAACAATGATAACTATCGCGGGGGAAATTATCATGCCAAGAATGGTAACCACTTCGGTGGTAATCATGGCCAAGATAATAGAAATGGACATTTCAAGAAGAGGAGATTCAACAATGATGGAAAGACGTCAGCACCAGCAACCATTGTTAAGGAAGGAGAAAGACCACCTATCATATGCTTCAAATACGTAGGGGAGGGACACATCAGTCCAAATTGTGTGATGCCGTCCAAAGCATGTTATAATTATGGAAGAGAAGGCCACTTAGCCCGATTTTGTCGTTCACCGAAGACAAATTCAACTAGGATGGAGGCACCAAAGGCTGTCCCAGAAATGCCAAAGCCGGTAGTTTAAGAGAGAGCGTTTTTTTTCTTCTCTCGTGACGAGGAACCTGAATAAAATTATCACGGGTAAGTTAATCATAAGCTCTTACGAAGTCTATACCGTGTTAGATACCGGTTCTACTCACTCTTTTATTTCACCTAGTTGTGTTCAATGTTTGTACTTAACTCCGGAGAAGTTAAACTTTGATTTATCTATTGAAACTCCATTGGGAGAAACCTTCGTTACCTCCACTGTTTATAAATCTTATTTGATTCAAATCGACACTTTCACGTTACGTGTTGATCTTGTCTCTTTGAAAATACTTGCCTTTGATGCAATTTTAGGAAACGATTGGTTAACTACTCATCATGTTTATCGAAAGGTTGTTAGCTTTCATATTCCTAACCAACTTATTATGCGAATTCAAGCAACCAAACCACTAAATTCAATCATTGTCATATCATGCCATAAGTAAAGAGCCCCGATCCTTTTGTTGATGACTTCCTTGTGTGGAATGCACCGAAGCCAGACTTTCTGTAGGCGACGTCGGGAATGACGATAACAAGTTGATAGGTATCATTGTGAGGTGCTATCTAGGTTAAGGGATAGAAGTCACAGTTGGTATCAATGTGACGTACTATCCAAGTCTTGGAAGTGAGTAACAGTTTTGAATGATATTTTTATCATTAATAAATCTCTTGACGTATTCCTGAAGACTTCTTAGCCTACCCCAGAGCGTGAAATCGAATTTTGTATTGACACCAGTACAAAGCCCATTTCTTAAACCCTCAAAATAATTTTTTCAACTAAAACGAAAGTAACATGCACCAAAGACGTTGACTCAAGCTATTGAAGATTACGATCGTACTATTCAATATCATCGTGGAAGAGCGAACGTGGTAGCTGACGTGTTGAGTAGAAGATCGTATGCGTTTACAAGTGTGATGTTGTTAACACAAAGACTCATTTCGTATAACTTGCAAATGATGAAGATAGAGTTAAAGACTCTAGGGACCCACGTGAAGATAATGAATATACGAGTAAAATTGACTTTAATCGATAAAGTTAAAGACGCTCAAGCTACATACCCGAATCTGATGAATGTGACGAAGAAGGTTCAAGAGGGTGTTATTTTAGAAGCAAAAGTTGCTGAAGAGAGAAAATCTCAACCCTCGATTTAATTGGCCCATTTGAAATCCTCGATTGAGTAGGAACTGTGGCTTATAGACTCGTTTTACCGCCAAATATATTGCGTGTTCATAACATTTTTTTTCGTATCGATGTTACGTAAATATGTGGACGACCCGAACCACATTATTAATTTAGAACCGGACGAGATAGCGGATGATTTAACGTTTGAAGAGATACGTGTTACAATCTTGGATAAGAAGAATCGTATTCAATACTCAAAGGTTATATCTCAAGAGTTAGAATTTGAAGTGAAATCAAGGTATCCTCACCTGTTCGGCATACCAGGTACGTACATAAATTTCGAGGGCAAAATTTCATAAGGAGAGAAGATTGTTAAACCCCAGATTTTATGAATAAAGAATTAATTTTCTCGAAATAATTTTTAATATTATGGTGTGAATTTGAGATAATATTATAGTTGTGGGTAGTATTTATAAATTTTGCAAAGTATGCAAGTTGTTATATTATATTCGATTGGTCAGGAAATATTCTTTGTGTCGGAAAATATTCGTACGACGGTACAATTATTGGTGGACCCCACAACGAAATTATTGTCAGATTGAGAAAACGACAAAAATATTTTATTGAAAATAACGGCGGAAGTTTTACCGTTGATACTGTTGAACTACTGGGTAGTAAAAGTACAGTAATACGCGTTGTTGCATAGTAGCACACGGTATTGATTATTGATATTTATGTGAGAAGTCGCTCAGTTTGATTCAATTATTGTCGATTAATAATATGAATTATTATAGCGATGATGACGTTTGTTTTATTCGTATTATTAACGTAATAAAACAGAAACATCTTTTTATATAAAACAAAATGCTTTATTAAAGTTATTCTATAAATAGAATATATTATATTTTATTATGCATAGTATTTTGCATAGTATTTGCATAGTAAATTTTTTTTATATAAATAGAATATATTATATTTTATTTAAAAGATTTTTCTTTAAATATGGACCGTCAGATTAAAGTAAATCAATCTGGACCGTTCATGGATTAGTTACTATGCATTCCATTTTCCTATAAATAGAAGCTCATTCCTTCATTATTTTCTTACGAATTCACTGAACTCTAGAGAGAGAAACTATAGAGAGATAGAAGAAAAGCTTTTTGCTACTTAACTTTTCTTTTCCTATATCCAGTTTCTGTTACGGTAAGGGGTGTTATTCTTTCTTATTCATGAAGAAAACTGTTGTTATTCTATTTCTTATTATTCTGTTGGAATAACCTGTATACGCGGTCTACCCTATACTTGGTGACATTATTCTATTATTCTGTTGGAACATCCTGTCTGTGTGTTTTACACCTGACCTGGTTCCGTCTTTATTATTATTCCGTTGGAACATCATGTCTGTGTGTTTTACACCGGACCTGGTTCCGTCTTTATTACTATTCCGTTGGAACATCATGTCTGTGTGTTTACACCGGACCTGGTTCCGTCTTTATTATTCTGTTGGAACATCCTGTCAGTGCAAATTTTGCCTGACCTGGTTCCGTTATTATTATTCTGTTGGAATAACCTGTCTATGCGAAGTACCGCATGCATGGTGATTTCTGTTGTTATTCCATTCTTTATTATACTAAGTTGGTTAAAGTTTTGACTTCTATACTCCATGAAATTAGTAGAATATCTTTGATATTTGCGCTTCATCCAGTATCTTTTCATGGAAATATTCTTCTGATCATTCTTGAATTTTACTCTACAAAGCAGTATCATGTGGACAATTTGGACGTTAGTAGTTCTTGGACAAATTAATTCTTGAACTTGTTTTATTGAATTCTTATATCATTGTCATCATCCTCATATTTATATTTATTGAAAGTCATTTGTGGCCTGTAATGCATAGATGGACTTGGTATGATTATGATCAGAGATTATTCGGTATAATCATGACCGTAATGTTATAAATGATGTGAAAATTAAAAGTCCTCATTGGCCCGTAGTGCATTGATGGACAGTTTTTGGTATGATTATGACTATGGATTCTCTTCGACCAAGGGAGCAAAGATGAATTGTTTTATGGCATGATCAGGACCGTTGATTGAAAACACGATTATCTTTGGCCCGTAGTGCATGGATAATTCGTGGTCGTGATACTAAAGAATATCCTTGGCCTGTAGTGCAGGGATGATTTAATGATGTGGATTATTTATTGAGCTGAGTCTCAGCGATAAAAGTGATGAAAAATTTTTTAAATCATAAAAGATAGTAGATTCAATTCTCTACTTGACTCTTTTAATGGATTTCTTGTTCCACTGCAGTTAAACTTGATGTCTATTATATTTTATCAGTTTAATACTGTTGAAGGCTAATGATAATTTATTCTGCATTATCTTAGTCATAATATTTCTTACTGGGCTAGTTGAGCTCACCCTTTCTTTCATTGTTCTCTTCAAAAAATGAGAACATAGCAGGGACTAGTCGGGGAATGGAGTGACGGTCCAGAGGATAGCATTAGTAGTCCTCATTATTCTGTGAAATAGTGTATTAATAATTGTAATGAGGACTCTTTTTGGGTTTGTATAATCTCTAGTAGACAATAATTGTATTCAAACTCACAGTTATGTTTTGTCATATTGTACACGACAGTTGTATTAGTAAGTTATATTTGAATTATGTACCATGTATCTGACGACCCAAGATGTGTGATGTATACCTAATTTTGGGGGGCGTCACAAAAATTCTATTTTTAAAAATTATGTTTTTGTTTTTAAAAACAGAATTTTTTTTAAACAAAATAAAATTCTATTTTTAAAAAAGAAAATTATGTGGCAAAAATGATTTTTTTAACTGGAATGATTAATAATTAATTTTAAAAATAAAAATAAAATAATCATGTTACAAGTTAATGATTAATTATTAATCATTAATTCTAAATATTTATTTTAATTTTATTATTTTAATTATTTTATTTTAAATTAATTATTTTATTTTTATTTTTAAAACTAATTATTTTATTTAAAATTAATTATTTTAAAATTATTTTATTTTATTAAAATTAATTATTTTTGCCAATTTTTAAGACTAAAAGACAATTTGCACCCCAACTTGTGTTACAGCCTTAACCGGTCACTTTTGACCGGATAAGTAGAGAAAGTGTGCGTTTTGTTACGTATAATGAAGTTTAGGGTGTACTTAGACACTTTTTTTGGTTTGAAGTGCAAAAATCAACAATAATATAAAATTTGGGGTGCAAATTATTTTTGAGTAGATCTTAACTTCTGTAAAATAAAATCGCTCCTATACCTTAATTATTTTGTACTATCTATTAGTATTTTCTAGATGCCATATATCTATTTTTTGGGTATTTTACGTACGGTGAATTACGGTTGTATGTTGTTAGGCTTAAATACACTTTAAATATTAAAGTTTTTTTACACTTTAAATCTCAATATTTTAATTCTGAGACATTAAACCTTAATGTCTCTATATTTTTATAAATAAAACATTTAGACTATTGAATTAACCATTATTTCTTGCCTGAACAAGTCATAAATCAAAATAAAGGGTAATAAAGTCTTTTAAAGGTATATCATATATATTAGCTTTAATTTTTCTTCTTCATCACACACTAATCACGTGACTACAATTTTCTGTTCTTTTAAAAATATTCAAGTTCTTCTATCAATCCACAAAATTAAGCCTTTTAATGATATATATCTTTTATATTGCATTAATTTTTTTTATCGTTTGCGCATATATTAACCACGTACCTACATTTTTTTTGTGTTTTCAAAAATATTTTGGAATAAAATTACCCAAAATATACTCTCATTTGGATCAATTATTACTCGTCAATGGTCACAATGTTTAATTTAAAAATATTAATTAAGATTAAATATCTTAAAGTTGAAATATCATGTTAAACATTGTAAAAGTTGAAAATGTATTTAAGCCATATTGTTATACGCAAGGAGGGGTGTTGCATTTTTTTTTAATGTTATATAGAGCAACCGTAATTTTATACTCACAGTAATTTCGCATGCAATACTGTTATGAATATAGGTAATAGATATATAAATAAATGAAAGGTTAGGATTAGACTAAGAATATACAGTTGAGATTAATTTTATGTATTAGTATACTTATATAAGATTGAGATTTTGTATTAAGAAGGGTATCAAATGTTATGAATATAGCTAGGTAATAGATATATATAAATAAATGAAAGACTAGGGATTAGACTAAGAATAAACAGTGTAGATTAACTTAATGTATTAGTATGCCTAAATAAGACTGAGATTTTGTATTGAGGAGGGTATCAAATGAAATGAATTAAAACTTCTTCCCCAATTTATCTTCTTTCTCTCTCTATTTTTCCCTGCAAATTTCATCAAAATCTATCCGAGATTATAAATCGGTATCAAATACATGTAGCACCATGTGCTAGACAAATAGAATAGAAATTAAAATCGTTTCATGGAACATATATACTATATTTTAGAAAATCAAATAAATCAAAGAAGTTGGATAATCAAGGATTTGGAGAAAAGATCATTTAATTGGCATCATGTTCTAACAACTTGGAAGTTAATCAAGAACAATATAATGATCCTCATTCATTGGAATGTTACAAATTAGAAATATATATATACCATGTTATTTGCCAAGTTAATATATATATATATATATATACACACACACACACACACACACACATCTAACTAGCATGTGAAGTTTGGTAGCTTGAGATCTAGCAGTCCCATGGAATAAATAGGGACGGGGTGATTTGCAAGACACGCCCATCAACCTGCCTTATACTTCAAGTGCTTTTTCTATTCATCCATCCCGGCCCCTATATATATATATTCTCTCTCAACCCCCCTAACCTCTTAATTCTATTACCCAAGCTACATAAAAATGAGGCCTATTGGAGTACCTTTTTCTGTTCTAATTGCCCTATTTGCAGCTCTTGCATCCACTCAATATTTTATGAATTCTAATCCAATTTTACTAATGAAATATTTCTATGATTCTACAGTACTAACCCCATACAAAATTCATGTCTCGAGTCGCGACCATCACCACCACGACGAGAAGAAAGATAATAAAACTATATGCGATGATTTTTCAACCAATTTTCTGCCTCCAGATACTAATACAACATCTACCTTTTGTGTTGATCGTAGAGGTTGTTGTAATTTTACCACGGTGCAGTCCGCATTAGATGCAGTTGGGAATTTTAGCCAGAAAAGAAACATAATATGGATCAACACTGGTATTTATTAGTAAGTTATTTAATTATATTGCTACCTTTAATTTCACATGCATATACTACTATATATGTTTCCAATTTCATGCACGTATATAAATATATACTTACGTACTTAATTACTTGGAGTTTAATCAAATTAATTTGGATGTTATTATTATATAATTACTACTCCTATATATATATATATATATATATCAATCTTCAGTGAGAAAATCATTGTTCCAAAAACAAAACCAAATGTGACTTTTCAAGGGCAAGGATTTACTTTGACCGCGATTGTGTGGAATGACACGGCCAATTCTTCGCGAGGCACATTTAACAGTGGCTCCGTTCAAGTTTTTGCTGCCAACTTTGTTGCTAAGAACATAAGTTTCATGGTAATTTATATATATATATATATACACTACAAATGTCATATATATATATATACTATTTTTAAGTAATTAATATGACTTTCTATAAAAAGTATGATTATTGATCACTCCATGTATTCCAACAACAAAAAAACTAGGGATACGATTTTAAAACGAGAATTTTATGTGTAATTTTATATTTTTTCTGTTTTAAAATTAAAAATATATTTGTAAAACGACGACTTTTACTAATAATTTTATATTCTCAAATATAACATTAATTAGTATTAGTTAGGAATTTAACTATGATCGTTTGATATTCAAAATGACAGTAAAAAATAATGACAAATTAATCATGAACAATATTATGTCAGTTTATAGCTAGTCCTAAAATAAAAATGTATATCTAATTAATTTTGAAACAGATTAAAAAATGTATATCTAAATTTAGAATAGACAAAGTATAATTTTCAAATGCACCCTTAATATAGGTCATGCCAAAATAATAATTATGCATGTTACTAGATTTATAAGTGTCGCTCTGAAAGTTCGAAATATCATTAAACAAGTGTTAAAGTTGAGTTTCGCTCAAAGTTCAAAATATTGTTAAATCAAGTGTAAAAGTGTTGTTAAATATATATTTATCTTGACAGTGTATAAATATTAATTTGACATTATCGACCATCCACCTAAATATAAGCTAGTTAGGAATTTAGCAGTGGTTTGTAAAAATGATATTAAAAATGGAATGACAAATTAATTAAAATGATCGATGTGATACTAGAATGTAGCACCAATTCCACATCCGGGAGATGTTGGAGCACAAGCAGTAGCCATTAGAGTAGGAGGAGATCAAGCTGCCTTCTGGGGTTGTGGATTCTTTGGAGCTCAAGATACCCTTCACGATGATAGGGGTCGTCATTATTTCAAGGACTGCTACATCCAAGGCTCCATAGATTTCATCTTTGGTAATGGAAAGTCGTTTTATGAGGTAATCTCTTAATTAATTTCATTACAAGAATTAATCCATTCCCGAATGTGCTAGCTAGTCAACTCAGATTAATTATAGAAAACCAAACCAAACCAACTCATGAATATTATATATATCAACAGAACTGCCAGCTGAACTCCATGGCAAACCCCGTACCGCTAGGACAAAAGAGCATAAACGGAGCTGTCACGGCACAAGGCCGCGCTTCCATGGATGAAGACAGCGGCTTTGCATTCTTCAACTGCAGCGTAGGCGGGAATGGAAGAATTTGGCTAGGCCGTGCATGGCGCCCCTTCTCTAAAGTTGTCTTTGCTTACTCATCCATCTCTGACATTGTCGCCCCTGAGGGTTGGAACGACTTTAACGACCCCACCAGAGACCAGTAAATCTATCTATCATGAATCATCTGTCTATAGATTAACTACTTTACGGTTCGATAAAATTGAGCAATTAAAATTTGAATGGTTAATATATTCTAATAAATTAAATTATCAAAGTAAAATAATATCTTAATTACAAAAGCTGTTTGGTAAATGATTTTTAACTTTAAAAATATTAATTTTAAATTGAAAAATATCTCAAATTAATTTTTCAAAACTCAATAATAATCTTAAAATTAAATTTGGAATGGAGAGAGTATAATATTTATAGAAGCTCCATAGATTTAAATTTTTTATTAACATGCCGTTCTTAATAATTTAGATTTATATATTTCTTTTATAAATATTAAAGTTATATTAACTACTATTATATTAAGTTATATTAAATAAATTTATAACAATGTTGATTTTTTTTAGAGGGATAAAATAATAAAAATATATTATTCAGATGTTTCAGACATGTCAATTATCAAATTAATTTTTTTTATTCAGATTTAAATTCAAATTCAACTTATTCAGATTCACATTTATTCAATTTCTATAAATGTATGGTTTAATTTGTGTATATTTGGAATGCAGGAATATCTTCTATGGAGAGTATATGTGCTCGGGTGGAGGGGCAAATATGACAATGAGGGTGCCCTATGCCCAGAGACTTAACGAGGCTCAAGCTTCTCCATATCTTAATGTGTCCTTTATTGATGCTGATCAGTGGCTGCAATCATACTCTTTATAGGCCTCTCTCCCTCCATCTACTTATTATATAATAAAAATTAATTAATATATTATCTGAATTCAACTCAACTATGTCAATTTGTTCTATTTCTTTTTCAATTTTTTCTTTTGTTGTTGATAATTATAAAATTAATTTCAATATAACAACACCCTCAAATTTATCTATCTAGATAAATAAATTGCTTTTTTTGAGACAAAATCAAAAGAGGACTTGGCTGTTAGCAATAAAATGAACTGAAAAAGGGAGAGACTATAATTGTGTTGAATTTAAATTTATTTGTATTTTGGGTTTTTTATTATTTGACTAAACAGTTTGATTGCATCTTAATACATCTTAACAGTTCACCTCTTAATGCATCTTAACAACACACATCTTTGTATTAAAAGGTCCTCTGAATAATTAAAATACAAATATGAGTCTAAACTATTCAGAAGATCTCTTAATACAAATATGAGAGCTCATAAGATGCATTAAAATGTAATTAAACATCACAGATCAATATATTATTAATTTATATATGGAGTAATTAATAATTAATATATTATTTGTGCTCATGTAATGGCTATGGCTGTTCAAAGGTTCTGTGTCTAGTAGTGGTGGGAGTGGGGGTGTTTTTCTTTTTCACCCCTTTCAAAATTACAAGTATATTTTTATTTTTATAATATAAAGTGACATGAATTTCATAACATATTATTATTTTTATTATTTATTCGCTAATACTATATGTTTGACTAATGTTAAGGATAAATCTAAAAAAGAAAAAATTGTCCTTTTAAAAATGTAGCTCTAATTTTAAAACAGAAGAAATATATAATTGCCAATGTTGCTTACTTTCCTTTTAATTGGGTTATGAAACTTGTTCCTTCTTAGAGCAAATCCAATGCGGGTGCTATAATTGGTTCTATAGTCAAATTATAGTACCAAATGGCAAAAACACAAATTCAATTCAGTTCTATAATTAGTTCTAAAATAGCAAAATACTATACTTGGTTCTAAATATAGTCATCCTTTGACATCTCAAATCCCAACTGAAATTAACAGAAAATCAAGAATCGGACATACCTAAAAATGAACGGAAAGTGGCCGAAAAACATGAAACCCGCCGGAAAGTGTCTAGTACGCTGCCGAAAAACATAGAACCCGCGCGAAATTTGGGAGCCTGGTAGCTAGCTTTGATCGATTGCATGTACCTTCTCTCTCATACAAAATGAATGATCTGATGATAAAATCCTTCACCGGCTATGTAGATCTAAAGAAAGAAGCCATGAAAGACCTTGAAGCCGATCTGAGATGAGAGGTAGAGAGATAGAGATGTCGATTACAACTTAGCCATGAATGAGGATGTCGATCTGAGATGAGAGGTAGAGAGATAGAGATTGAGGAAGAAGTCGATCCCCTTTCCCCTCACCGATCTGCCGCGACTAATGGGCTAAGGAAGAAGTTCAAGGAGTTGATGACGGACAGAGGTAGAGAGATAGAGATTGAGAGAGATAGAGATCGGTAGAGAGATAGAGCTGCCGTGATTGATGGGTCGGTCTCTTTTCCCCTTTTCCCAAATTTTTTTCCTTTCCCCAACGGTTACATCAACAGGCAGATTATGTGCAACGGTCCCAAATTTTTTTCCTTTCCCCAATGATTACATCAACGGGCATTACTATTATTATTTTTATTTTTATAATATAAAGTGACATGAATTTCATAATATGAATTTCATAACATGTCATTACTTTTATTATTTATTTGCTAATACTATATGTTTGGCTAATGTTAAAATGAATTTAAAAAAGAAAAAATTGTCTTTTTAAAAATGTAGCTCTAATTTTAAAATCTAAAAAATATATAATTGCCAATGTTGCTTACTTTCCTTTTCATTGGGTTATGAAACTTGTTCCTTCTTAAATTATAGAAATTTACCATGTTAGACCCCAAATTATTAATAATTGAAATTTAATTTCCTCTATTTATCTTTTTGAAATAGTAAGGGTTGATTTGATTAATGTGGTTAGTTATGGGTAAAACGCGCAAATATTTCAAATAAGCAGGTGGTTATAAAATATTCATTGTTATCGGGGAATATTCATTTGGTCGTTAAATATTCTTGCGGTCGGGGAATATTCGTACGACGACGCAGTCTTTTCTGGGCCCCATAACTGAAAGCGATTGGATGAAGAAAACGACAAGTATAAGTTGTTTATAAATAACGGCGTAGTTGTTACCGTTAATACTGTTGGAATACCCGGTGGTTAAAACACAATAATACGCGTTGTTGCACAGTAGCACACGGTATTGCACCAATTATTGATTCTTACGTAAGAAGGCACTACTCAATAATTGTTACAGTAATTACTGTTCAGTATTTTATTTTAGTGATTCAATAATTACTGTGTTAATATTTTATATTACTGTTGTTTCAATAATTGTCACTACACAGTATTTTCCATTATCGAAGCAATAATTCATATTATCTGAATAATATTATTAGAAAACATTATTGGCAATGTCTAGAAAGTTCTGTCTAAGGAGAGGTTTGGTCACCTAATTGCGCGCCAGTAAGGACAAATTCTTATTAGAAAGCCCCCTCTTTCCAGGGAACGGCCTGGTTGCCAGTACTGTGATTCTGTAATATTATTTGTGAATAATTAATTATTGATTTATATGATGAAAAAAATATTGATTTTATGTGGATATAGATGGAGAAAATTTTTAAAGTGACAATTGTTAAAAATTGATATTTTATCTTTTCTAATAAAATAATATTTTATTATATTATTATTATATAATAACGGTGATATTTTTATAATGAATGTGGTATATATGAGTATATGAGGAGGAGTATTTTTATTACCAAAAATATTTAAAACATGTTTTTCATGTCTGTGGACCCCATTTCTTGACTGAAATTTGATTATAGCCTGTAAAATCGCCCGTTTGTGGATCTCGGTCAATTTTTGTTTGAAATTTGGAAAAACTTCATTCTGTAAAGTTGTAGATAATGGAATTTCTTATGGAAATTAGCGAGTTTCGAATTTTTCTGACAAAATGGCTATTTATTATGAATTATTGAAATTCCGAAGCTTCGAAATAATTAATTTATGGAAGTTTAAAATATTTTAAATAACAAAAACGTTTTTTTCATTATGGTGTGTTACACATGTGTGTTGAATGAGCTTAATTTAGTTCTTGAAAGGTTGGTATAGGAAAATTTAATTATTATATTAATATTATATTAAAATTTCTGTTTTGGTGTTCTAAGCATTTTTCATAAATAGGATGATTAGGTTAGAATTGAAAATCACACCAGAAACTGAAGTTTTCTTTATATTTCTCTCTCTATATATTGAGCGTATTCTTGTGAGGATTCTGATACTTTGAGTATTGTTATATGGTGCAAGGGATGTTATACCCAGTATTCCAGCTAGAAGTACTAATCTTTCGAGGTAAGGGATGTTATTTTTTTCTCAAATGATATTATTTCTTCAATATCATTATGCCGAAATATTGGTTGAAACTTTTTATCAAATTTGGAACTTTTTCATGTTGGGGTTACTATTCATGAGTTACTATTCACGAGTTACTATTCACGAATACTATTCACGAAGCATGATGATGTTTTTGTGAAATTTCTATCTTTTGGTATCGGAGTTACTATTCACGTATACGATACTATTCACGTATACGACACTATTCACGAATACGACACTATTCACAGAAAAATTAAATTTTTATTTTTCGTTCAAAATATCTATTATGGATACTATCTTTGATTGTATCCATGTTTTGATCATTCTTGAATTTTACTCCACTCTAGTTATTTATGAAGTATTTTTGAACTTGAATTGTTTAAAGTACGAATCCTTAATATTTGTTCTTTTGTTTCACTGGATTCGTTTTCTTTAAAATATTTTTCATCATCCTCAGTCTTAAATGATGATATAATTGAATATCTTTGACCTATAGTGAAAACATGAATGATTTCTGATGAATATCTTCGGCCTGTTGTGCAAAGATGAACAGGTGTTTAGATGAACATGACCAACTGATGAATATCTTTGGCCTGTAGTGCAAAGATGAATATTTGATTCCAGATATATATTGATTGATCTTACAGGGATAAAATAATGATGATAGATTGTTAAATTCATAGATATTAGTAGATTTCATCCTCTACATAACTCTTCTATGAATTATTATTTTCTACTGCGAATATTGATCTAAAACTTGTTGTTTAGTGTATTATCTCAGATTTTTCCCTGTTGAAGACTAACGATAATTTGTTGTATATTATCTTAGTCATAATATTCTTTATTGGGTTAGTTGAGCTCACCCTTTTCTTTTTTGTTCCATTTTTCTTCTCAGGAGGAGAGAATATAGCGAGTACTAGTCGGGGTATGGAATGAAGGTTCTAGAGAGAGTTGTTTAGTAGTCCTCACCATTTTTGTAAAATAATGTATCAATAAATGTGATAAAGATTTATTTGGGTATAGATATTGTCTAGAAGATAATATTTGTATTTAAACTCACAGTTTTACTGTTGTAATAATAAAGTTGTAGTTGTTTCTGTACCATGTATTGACAACTCAGAATGGGTGACGTATACCTATTTTGGGGGCGTCACAGTTGGTATCAGAGCTTAGGGATATGATCTCTGGCGGAGATCGGGGAATAGAACTAGGAGGGGAGAGACGAGTAAATCCTTCGCTAGTGTGTCCTACCTAAACTTATTTGTTAGTTGGTCAGTATATATGGATATTATGTGATATATTGATTTCCTTAATTAACCCTTGTTTTATGACAGTTTTTGAGAATGTCGACTGAGAATATTAACAGTGAAGTAAATGAGACCGTGGAGACGCCTGTACTCACCAACGAGGAGAACGTGCAACAGACTGACAATGTTCCTCCTGTGAACAACACCACTGAGCACATGATGAATGAGGGGATGTTTAGAAGCTTTTTGCAGTTCATGAAAAATCAGACGAGGGAGACTCGTGTTCAAAATAAAGGAAGAAATGATAGCAATTCACGGGTTGTCACAGCCAAGCAGTTCAAAGAGTTGTGACCACAGGAATTCTGGGGAAAGCCAGATCCGATTAAGGCGGAGACGTGGGTCAAACAAATCACCATGATATTCGATGTCTTGGGATGCACGGAGGAGCAGAAGGTGCCATTCGCCACCTTTATGTTCCGTAATGAGGCAGATTACTGGTGGGAGTCTGTGAAGCGTACCCATCTAGCCGCGCTCAGCATGTCTTGGGAGACATTTCAAAAACTATTTAATGACAAATACTTTCCTAAAAGTGTTCTTCATATGAAGGAAGTAAATTTTATTAGACTGGAGCAGAATAACATGACGGTGTCCCAGTACGAGGCGAAGTTCGCGGATTTATCCAGGTTTTCACCTCATTTGGTGGAGAATGAGGAACGTATGACGCGGATGTTTCTGAGAGGTTTGAAACCCGACATACGTCAGTATCTCATTTCTCATAAATTTTTTCTCTATTCAGATGTTGTCAATAGGGCTCAGTTGTTAGAACGAGATAACGAGTACGTTCAACCGAGGGACCATAACCAGGATCATACCAGAGATAGCAGTCAACAAAATAACGATAACCAGCGAAGAAAGAAAAAGATGGACAAAAATGGTAACCATTTTGGTGGTAGTCATGGACATGAAAATAAAAGAAGCGATTCGGGGGGGATTTTAAAAAGAGGAGATTCAACAATGATAATGTGAAGACGTCAGCACCAGCAGTAACTAGTTCCAAGGGAGGAGAACGGCCACCGATCATATGCTATAAGTGCGGAAAAAAGGACATATCAGCCCAAACTGCCCACAACAGTTTAAGGTATGTTATAACTGCGGAAAGGAAGGACATATCGCTCGAGATTGCACTATAGCGAAACCAAGTCCAGCGGGGATGGTGACTCAAAATGCTGTCCCAGAAAAGTCAAAGTCAACGGTTCCTGGAAGAGCGTTTGTCGTGACTGGTCAAAATGCGAGGAACCCAAACGAGGTGATCACGGGTAAGCTAATCATAAATTCTTGTGAAGTTTATACCTTACTTGATACCGGTGCTACCCATTCATTTATCTCTCCTGCTTGTGCTCAATGTTTAAACTTGACTCCGGAGAAATTAGACTTTGACCTATCTGTGGAAACTCCGTTAGGAGAAACTTTCATCACATCCACTATTTATAAATCTTGTTTGATCCAAGTTGGCACCATCACATTACCCGTTGACCTTATCTCTTTAAAGATACTTGCTTTTAATGTGGTTTTAGGGATTGATTGGTTAACTACTCATCATGCCAAAATTGATTGTTTTCGTAAGGTTGTTAGTTTTCATATTCCTAATCAACCTGTTGTGCGAATTCAAGCTACTAAACCATTAAAATGAATCACTGTCATATCAAGTCATAAAGCTATTCGTTTATTGAAAAACGGATGTCAAGCTTTCTTAGCCCATGTTATGGATTTGAATAGAGACACGTCAGCTTTGAATAATATTCCTATTGTTAGTGACTTTCCTGACGTATTTCCTGAAGAACTTCCCGGTCTACCCCCAGGATGTGAAGTTGAATTCTTTATTGACCTTGAACCAGGTACAAAGCCCATTTCTGAAACCCCATATCGAATGGCTTCTATTGAACTTCAGGAGTTAAAGGTCCAACTACAGGAGTTGTTGGACATCGGTTTCATTCGTCCTAGTACATCTCCTTGGGGTACTCCTGTTTTATTTGTAAAGAAGAAAGACGGGAGTATGCAACTTTGTATCGACTACCGGGAATTAAACCATGTCACTATCAAGAATAATTATCCACTACCTCGTATTGATGACCTGTTTGACCAGTTGCAAGGAGCACAATTCTTTTCAAAAATCGATTTTCGTTCTTGATATCATCAGTTGAAGGTTAAAACTGAGGATATTCCAAAGACAGCTTTACGAACTCGGTACGGGCATTATGAATTCTTAGTCATGTCTTTTGGATTGACTAATGCTCCTGCTGCTTTCATGGATATGATGAACCGAGTATTCAAGGAATATTTGGATCAGTTCGTTGTTGTCTTTATTGATGATATCCTCATCTATTCCAAAAGCCGTGAAGATCATGAGCGCCATTTGAAGTTGGTACTGCAAAGGCTTCGTGATAACAAGCTATATGTCAAACTGAAGAAATGCGAGTTCTGGCTTGAGGAGGTAGCATTCCTTGGGCACATGGTGTCAAAACATAAAGTGTCTGTTGACCCGGCGAAGATTGAAGCAATACAAAGTTGGGAACAAACGAAGACGGTGACTGAAGTACGTAGCTTTTTGGGTCTAGTTGGTTATTATTAGAGATTCGTGGAAGGTTTTTCTCGAATCGCTATTCCATTAACTCAGCTAACTCGGAAGGATACAAAATTCGTTTGGAGCGAGGAATGCAAGAAGAGTTTCCAAGAGCTTAAGAGGAGACTTATTTCGGCACCTGTTCTAACAATACCATCTGGTTCGGATGGATTTGTTATCTACAGCGATGCTTCGGGCAAAGGGTTAGGATGTGTTCTCATGCAACGTGGGAAAGTCATAGTCTATGCCTCGCGACAACTTAAATAATATGAGAGGAATTATCCTACTCATGATCTAGAGTTGGCAGCAGTCGTTTTCTCGCTAAAGATCTGGAGGCACTATCTTTATGGGGAGAAAGTGGAGATATATTCAGACCATAAAAGCCTCAAATGTTTCTTCACTCAAAAAGAACTTAATATGCGGCAACGACGTTGGCTCGAGATGTTGAAAGATTACGACCACACTATTCAATACCATCCTGGAAAAGCAAACGTGGTAGCTGACGCGTTGAGTAGAAGATCATATGCAGGAACGAGTGTGATGATGTCAAATATACGCATAGAACCAACTTTAATCGAAAAAGTTAAAGTTGCTCAAGCCACCGACCCGGAGCTGATGCGTATGAAGAAGAAAGTACAAGAAGGTGCTATTCCGGAAGCGAGAATTGATGAGGAAGGAATACTTTGAGTCCACTCCAGACTTTGTGTTCCTAACGACTCTGATTTGAAGTATAAGATTATGATGAAGGCACACAATACACCATTTGCAATCCATCCTGGAAGTACTAAAATGTATCGTGATCTTCGACATACATTTTAGTGGAACAATATGAAGAGAGAGATTGCAAAGTTTATCTCGATGTGTTTAACTTGTCAACGTGTAAAGGCAGAGCATCTAGTACCTAAGGTTCCGTTGCAACCACTTGAGATTCTGAAATGGAAGTGGGAACACATTACCATGGATTTCGTTACGGGTCTTCCTACGATTTCTCAAGGCATCAATGCTATTTGGGTTATTGTTGATAGATTAATCAAGTCTGCTCATTTCTTGTCGATACGGGAGACTTATTCCCTTGAACGTCTTGCTAGTATATATGTAAATGAGATTGTGAGGTTGCATGGCATGCCAGTATCCATAGTTTCGGATCGTGACCCAAGATTCACTTCAAGATTTTGGGTTAGCTTGCAAAACGCTATGTGCACGAATTTACGATTCAGTTCGGCATACCATCCTCAAACGGACGGACAATCAGAGAGGACTATTCAAGCACTTGAAGATTTATTAAGACTCTGTGTCCTAGACTTCAAGGGAAGTTGGGATAAGTATTTACCGTTGGTGGAATTCTCCTACAACAACAATTATCAGGCAAGTATAGGTGTGACTCCATTTGAAGCATTATATGGACGAAAGTGTCACTCTCCAATATGTTGGGACGAGGTGGATGAAGCAACATTGTTGGGACCCAAGTTGGTACGTATGACTACGGAAAAGATCCAAATGATTCGACAACGTATACAAACGGCACAGGATCGACAAAAGAGTTATGCAGATCTTCATCGAAAAGAAGTGAAATTTAGTATTGGGGATCACGTATTGTTGCGTGTAGCTCCATGGAAGGGAGTTACAAGATTTGAGAAACGAGGAAAGCTCAATCCACGATTTATTGGTCCATTTCAAATTCTTGACCGAGTAGGAAATGTAGCCTATAGACTCGCGTTACCTCCGAGTATGTCTCGTGTTCATAATGTGTTTCAATATCTGTACTTCGTAAATATGTGAAAGACCCGAACCACATTATTAAGTTAGAACCGGACGAGATAGCCGAAGACTTAAAGTATGAAGAGGTACCTGTCAAGATCTTGGATAGGAAAGAGCATGTCCTACGCACGAAGGTCATACCACAAGTTAAAGTTTTGTGGAGAAACAATGCTATTGAGGAAATAACCTGGGAGTTGGAAACGGAAATGAAAGCGAGGTATCCTCATCTTTTCGAAACACCAGGTACGTACGTCAATTTCGAGGACGAAATTTCATAAGGAGGGGAGGTTGTAAGACCCCAAATTATTAATAATTGAAATTTAATTTCCTCTATTTATCATTTTGAAATAGTAAGGGTTGATTTGATTAATGTGGTTAGTTATGGGTAAAACGCGCAAATATTTCAAATAAGCAGGTGGTTATAAAATATTCATTGTTGTCGGGGAATATTCGTTTGGTCGTTAAATATTCTTGCGATCAGGGAATATTCGTACGACGGCGCAGTCTTTTGTGGGCCCCATAACGGAAAGCGATTGAATGAAGAAAACGACAAGTATAAGTTATTTATAAATAACGGCGTAATTGTTACCGTTAATACTGTTGGAATACCCGGTGGTTAAAACACAGTAATACGCGTTGTTGCACAGTAGCACACGGTATTGCACCAATTATTGATTCTTACGTAAGAAGGTACTACTCAATAATTGTTACAGTAATTACTGTTCAGTATTTTATTTTATTGATTCAATAATTGCTGCGTTGATATTTTATATTACTGTTGTTTCAATAATTGTCACTACACAATATTTTCCATTATCGAATCAATAATTCATATTATCTGAATAATATTATTAGAAAACATTATTGGAAATATCTAGAAAGTTCTGTCTAATGAGAGGTTTGGTCACCTAATTGCACGCCAGTAAGGACAAATTCTTAGTGGAAAGCCCCCTCTTTCCTGGGAACTGCCTGGTTGCCAGTACTGTGATTCTGTAATATTATTTGTGAATAATTAATTATTGATTTATATGATGAGGAAAATATTAATTTTATGTGGATATAGATGGAGAAAATTTTTAAAGTGATAATTGTTAAAAATTGATATTTTATCTTTTCTGATAAAATAATATTTTATTATATTATTATAATATAATAACGGTGATATTTTTATAATGAATGTGGTATATATGAGTATATGAGGAGGAGTATTTTTATTACCAAAAATATTTAAAACATGTTTTTCATGTCTGTGGACCCCATTTCTTGACTGAAATTTGATTATAGCTTGTAAAATCGCCCGTTTGTGGATCTCGGTCAATTTCTATTTGGAATTTGGAAAAACTTCCTTCTGCAAAGTTGTAGATAATGCGATTTCCTATGGAAAGTCGCGAGTTTTGAATTTTTCTGATAAAAGGGCTATTTAATATGAGTTATTGAAGTTCCGAAGTTTCGAAATAATTAATTTTTGGAAGTTTAAAATATTTTAAATAACAAAAATGTTTTTTTTCATTATGGTGTGTTACACGTGTGTTAAATGAGCTGAATTCAGTTCTTGGAAGGCTGGCGTAGGAAAATTTAATTATTATATTAAATTTTCTGCTTTGGTATTCTAAGCATTTGCCTATAAATAGGGTGCTTAGGTTAGAATTGAAAATCACACCAGAAACTGAAGTTTTCTCTATATTTCTCTCTCTATATATTGAGCGTATTCTTGTGAGGATTCTGATACTTTGAGTATTGTTATATGGTGCAAAGGATGTTATACTCAGTATTCCAGCTAGAAGTACTAATATTTCGAGGTAAAAGATGTTATTTTCTTCTCAAATGATATTATTTCTTCAATATCATTATGCCGAAATATTGGTTGGAACTTTTTATCAAATTTGAAACTTTTTCATGTCGGTGTTACTATTCATGAGTTACTATTCACGAGTTACTATTCACGAGTTACTATTTACGAATACTATTCACGAAGCATGATGATATTTTTGTGAAATTTCTATCTTTTGGTGTCGGAGTTACTATTCACGTATACGACACTATTCACGTATATGACACTATTCACGAATACGACACTATTCACAGAAAAATTAAATCTTTATTTTTCGTCCAAAATATCTATTATGGATACTAGCTTTAATTGTATCCATGTTTTGATCATTCTTGAATTTTACTCCACTCTGGTTATTTATGAAGTATTTTTGAACTTAGATTGTTTAAAGTACGAATCCTTAATATTTGTTCTTTTGTTTCACTGGATTCATTTTCTTTAAAATATTTTTCATCATCCTCAGTCCTAAATGATGATATAATTAAATATCTTTGGCCTGTAGTGCAACGATGAATTATTTCTGATGAATATCTTTGGCCTGTAGTGCAAAGATGAACAGGTGTTTAGATGAACATGACCAACTGATGAATATCTTTGGCCTGTAGTGCAAAGATGAATATTTGATTCCAGATATATATTGATTGATGTTACAGGGATAAAATAATGATGATGGACTGTTAAATTCATAGATATTAGTAGATTTCATCCTCTACGTAACTCTTCTATGAATTATTATTTTCCGCTGCGAATATTGATCTAAAACTTATTGTTTAGTGTATTCTCTCTGATTTTTTTCTGTTGAAGACTAACGATAATTTGTTGTATATTATCTTAGTCATAATATTCTTTATTGGGTTAGTTGAGCTCACCCTTTTCCTTTTTGTTCCATTTTTCTTCTCAGTAGGCAAGAATATAGCGAGTACTAGTCGGGGTATGGAATGAAGGTTCTAGAGAGAGTTGTTTAGTAGTCCTCACCATTTTTGTAAAATAATGTATCAATAAGTGTGATGAGGATTTATTTGGGTATAGATATTGTCTAGAAGATAATATTTGTATTTAAACTCACAGTTTTACTGTTGTAATAATAAAGTTGTAGTTGTGTTTTGTACCATGTATTGACAACTCAGAATGGGTGATGTATACCTATTTTGGGGGCGTCACATACCACCTCTAATTAGAGAAGTGGTTTCCAAAGATGATGCTCTGATAAAGGGCATCAAGATTTTGGAAGCTTGATATGACAGTGATTGACTTTAGTGGTTTGGTTGCTTGAATTCGCATAACAGGTTGGTTAGGAATATGAAAGCTAACAACCTAACGAAAATCATGCTGAGTAGTTAACCAATCGATTACTAAAATCACATCAAATGCAAATATTTTCAAAGAGATAAGATCGATAGGTAACGTGAAAGTGTCGATTTGAATCAACAAGATTTAAAAACAGTGGAGGTAATGAAGGTTTCTACTAACGAAGTTTCAACTAATAAGTCAAATTCTAACTTCTCTGGGGTCAAATTTAAACGTTGAGCGCAAGCAAGAGAGATAAAAGAATGGGTAGAACTGGTATCTAATAAGGTATAGACTTCGGAAGAATTTATAATTAACTAATCCGTGCTAACTTCGTTCGGGTTACTCGCTTTTATGAGAAGTCACGAAAAAATGTTCTTCCTAAAACCACCGACTTTGTTTTGTCTGAATCCGCCTTTGGTGCCACCGTCCCAGCTGAACTTGACTTTGGTGCACGACAAAATTGGGCTAGGTGACCTTCTCTTCTATAATTGTAACATGCTTTGGACTGCATCACGCAGTTTGGACTGATATGTCCCTCCCTTCTTCATTTGAATCATACAATTGTTGGTCGTTCTTCTTCCTTGAAAATAGGTGTTGGTGTTGCTGTCTTTCCATCGTTGTTGAACCTTCTCTTCTTGAAATTTCCACTCCTATTATCTTGTCCATGATTACCACCGAAGTGGTTACCATTCTTGGCATGATAATTTACCCCACGATGGTTATCATTGTTCCGATGGCCGTTGCCACCGGTACAATTATTATCGTGTTTTTGGTCTTTGCCTTTTGGTTGTGCGGCCTTATTATCGCGCTCCAATAATTGAGCCCTATTCACAACATCTGAATATAAAAAAGTTTGTGAGAAATGAGGTATTGACATATATCGGGTTTCAAACCTCTTAGAAACATTCGCGTCATTCACTCCTCATTATTGACCAAATGGGATGCAAACCGGGATAACTCCGTAATTTAGCCTCGTATTGCGACACGATCATATTGTTTTGCTTCAACTTGATGAACTTTACCTCCTTCATGTGACGAATACTTTCGGGAAAGTACTTGTCATTAAACAACTCTTGGAACTTCTCCCAAGACATCTTGAGTGCGTCAGGCTGGGTATGTTTTACAGATTCCCACCAATAATCTGCCTCTTCACGCAACATAAAGGTGGCAAAAGAGAACCTTTTGCTCCTCGGAGCATCCCAAAACATCAAATATCTTGGTGATTTACTTTAACCATGTCTCCGCCTTAAGTGGTTCTGGCTTTCTCAAAAACTCTGGTGGTCCCAGCTCCTTGAACTGCTTAGCGGTGACCGACCGTGGGTTGCCATTATTTCCACTTATATTTTGAACAGGAGTCTCTCTTACCTATTGTTGCATGAATTGCATAAAGTCCTCTGATCATCCCATCGTTCATCATCTGATCGGTGTTGTTATTTACCTGAGGATTATTGTCTTCCTGTTGCACATTATCCTAGGTATTGATCGTTGGTGACTCAACGGTCTCGTGTGTTTCATTGCTGATCTCAATATTTTTAGATGCCATTTTCAAACACTGTCACAAACAAGGGTTAATTAACATATCACATATTATCCCTATAATCTGACCGACCAATTAAATACCAAGTAAACTTAGATAGGTCATACTAGCGAAGGAATTCCCCGTCTCTCCCCTCCTAGTTCTTATCTCACATCTCAGCCAGGGATCATATCCCTAAGCTTTGATACCAACTGTGACGCCCCCAAAACAGGTATACATCACTCATCTTGAGTCGCCAGATACATGGTACATAAATTCAAATACAACTTAATTATACAACAATCATGTAAAATACGACAAAATATAGCTGAGAGTTTAAACAAGAATATTGTCATCTAGACAATATCCACATTCAATGGTGTCCTCATTACAATTATTATCACACTATTTAACAGTATAGTGAGGACTACTAATGCTATCATCTGGACCGTCACTCCATTCCCCGACTCGTCCCAGCTATATTCTCATTTCCAGAAGAGAACAGTGAAAGAAAGGGTGAACTCAACTATCCCAGTAAGAAATATTATGACTAAGATAATGTAGAATAAATTATCCTTAGACTTCAACAGTATAACAACTGATAGAATACAATAGACAACAAGTTTTAGATCAACAACTGCAGCGGAATAAGCAATCCTTTAGAAGAGTCAAGTATAGAATAAAATCTACTATCTTCTATGATTTAAAAAGTTTTTCATCAACCTTATCGCTGAGATTCAGCTTAATAAATAAAATTGAATCATCCCTGCACCACGGCCAAGGATATTCATGTAATCATCAATGGTCATGGTTATACCGAATAATCTCTGGTCATAATCATACTAACAACTGTCCATCAATAAACTACAGGCCAATGAGGACTTTTACCACATCATTCGTTACATTACGGTCATGATTATACCGAATAATTTCTGGTCATAATCATACTAAGTCTACCTATGCACGTAAGGCAAAGATGACTTTCATCACAATATAAGCATGAGGATGATGACAATGATATAAGCAATAATCAAACGAAATCAAATCCAACGAAATTAAGGATAAATATTAAAGACTTTAAATTTATTCAAAGTTTAAAAATATCAAAATTGTCAACATGATACTGCTTTGTAGAGTAAAATTCAAGAATAATATTCATGTACCAAAAATAATTTGGACAGAAAAGAAATATATTTTTCAGGTAAATAGTACCCCGCAATAGTAACCTATGAATAATACTTCGGGAATAGTATCTCGTGAATAGTACCCCGACATAAAAAGTACCCCAAATACCCGAGTGAATAATATTCGGGTGAATAGTAATTTGGGAGAATAGTAACCCGTGAATAGTAACTCGTGAATAGTACTCCGACACGAAAAGTGCCCCTAATACCCGAGTGAATAATACTAGAGTGAATAGTAACTGGGTGAATAGTAACCCGTGAATAGTAACTCATAAAAAAATACCAAGGAAAAAGATATTCTATGACAAGTACAAAAGAAATGATATCCAGATGAGTATAATAGAATATACGAAACTATAAATGGATTTTCACCCGTCATGCGGTAATCCACGTAGACAGATCATTTCCACAATTTAATAAGGAATGAATACGCAGGATCTTTCACCATGCATGCGGTAATCCACATAGAAAGGTTATTCTAACAGAATAATAAAGAATGGAATAACAAAAGAATTCACCAGGTATTCGATAGGCACAGACATGTTATTCTAACAGAATAATAAAGAATGGAACCAGGTCATGCGTAATACGCACAGACAGGATATTCCAACAGAATAATAAAGAATGGAACCAGGTCATGCGTAATCTACACAGACATGATATTCCAACAGAATAATAAAGAACAGAATCAGGTCATGCGTAATCCGCATAGACAGGATATTCCAACATAATAATAAAGAATGGAATAACAACAGAATTCACCAGGCATGCGATAGACCGCACAGACATGTTATTCCAACAGAATAATATAGAATGGAATAACAGAAGAATTTCACCATGTATGCGGTACTTCGCATAGACAGCTTATTCCAACATAATAATAAAGAATGGAATAACAGAAGAATTTCACCATGTATGCGGTACTTCGCATAGACAGGTTATTCCAACATAATAAAGAATGGAATAACAGAAGCTCTCTTCATGAATACAAAAGAAATAATACCCCTTACCTTAGAAGAAACTGGATACTGGAATAGTGAGGTAACAGACTTCTCTTCTTCTTTATCTCTATAATTTCTCTCTATAATAATTGCTCTATAGCTTTAGTGAATTGGTGAGAAATGAAGGAAGAATGAGCTTCTATTTATAGGAAAATATAGTTTCGACAATTGCACAATTTTGGGGCTCAAAATATTACAGTATAATACCTTCTTCTTTTTCTTCATTTTTAATTTAGTCCTGCAAGTATTATCAAACTTGCACCATCTCCCCTAATAGTAAATCATGTGAATCAATAGTTCTAGACATGTGAAAATACGAATTACAGTATAGTACCTCTATCTATACCTCCATTTTTAACTTAGTCATGCAAGTATTATCAATCTTGCACCACATCCCCTAATAGTACAAGAATGTGAATCAATAATACACACATGTGAATAAATAGTTATAATCATGTGAATTAATAGCAATTAATTGCTGATTTATCCGGTTAATTACCCGATTGGTCAATATAACCTCCAGACATCATTAATTATTATCGAAATAAATGTCAATTTCCACTAACACTAATAATCCCAACACAATGGAACTATCAATTTCATCCTTAATCAACACGAACTTATTCATCATTAATATTATAATTCACAATATTTAACAACCAGGACGTTCCCATGAAAGAGGGGGCTTTCCGATAAGGATTTCTCCTTATTGGCGCGCAATTAGGTAACCAAACCTCTCATTGATAGAACTTCTAGACATTGTCAATATTGCAAATAATAATATGAATAACTTTGCCGTCTCAATTATTGATTTAATAATATAACATATTATACAGATGATACTGTGACAATAATTGAATCAATAATATGAGAGATATGATGCATCAATTACTATATTAATAATTGAGTATAACTGAGAGACTTCTTACGTAAGCATCAATAATCAATACCGTGTGATACTATGCAACCACGCGTACTACTGTACTTTTACTACCGGGTAGTTCAACAGTTTTAACAGTAACACTTTCGCCGTTATTTTTATAAAAAGATAATTCTATTATTTTTTAACTACGACAATACTTCCGTTGTGGGGTCCACCAATGATTGTGCCGTCGTACGGATATTTTCCGACAAAAAGAATATTCCCCGACCAAACGAATATTTTATAACAACATGCTTACTTTGCAAAAATTTTCACATATCACCCTTAACTTTAACCTTTTATCAATTTAACCATTTACGAAATAAATAATAATTTTAAGAAAATTGAATACTTTCATTTCATAAAATTCGGGGTCTTACAGTGTAAAAAAATAATAATGCACGATTGTACATACCCATTTTTCCATATATATATATATATATATATATATATATATATATATATATAAAGGTTGATCAACTACATAAAAAACAGTATTTTAGTAAAAATGTCATTCAGATGTATGGCATACCCAAAAAGTTGGGTTTGTCTAACTGACCTAATGAGGCCTATTAATTAAGAAGACCCATTCAATCTCTTCTGGATTTTTATCAAACAGTCTTCAATCTGACTAAGTTTTTGAGTTCATTTCTAGGCTTGGTTTCTTTGTTCTGAATCTGGAGTTTGCTTGTATGGTGTGAGGAGTTGGGTTATGATATGCCAAGAGTGTTAGGCATTTATCATGTTATATGTTTTAATAAAATAACTTTTTTGCTGATAAAAAAATAGAGTACATAAGTTTTAAGCCATTCGGTCCCATTAAGAAGCAATCAAACAGTCCCTAATTTTGCGCAATAATACTCCCTCAGTTGTTAAAGATCAAGTTTAAATTCTCAAAATCAACATGAAATATTTAAAATTCATCTGATTCATTTATTTTTATAGTCGGTACGAGATATTTTTAAATTTAAAAATTAATAATGATTATTTTACTTAATTTTGAAAATAATAAATTTTGCAATTAATAGTACATTAGTCGGGAAGCTTCAAGAGCATAATTCTTAAATAGCATAATGCCTTAAATAGCATAATTTTATCAAAACGACGTAGTTTTGGAGGGACGCGGTGGCAATTTTGTAAATACGCTGTGGCATGGTATTTACAAAAATGCCACCGCGTCCCTCCAAAACTACGTCGTTTTGATAAAATTATGCTATTTAAGACATTATGCTATTTAAAAATTATGCTCTTGAAGCTTTCCGGTACATTAGTATTATTACATTTGCTTACAATTTTCATATGTAATTGTATTATCTAAAATTAGAAGAATTCACATTAATTTAGAATCTTAAAAAATTAATATTGATTCTATATTAAAACGAAAGGAGTATTATGTAAAGAAAATTATTAAATCCACAATAAAAAATATTATTTTCATAATAAAAGTGTCGCTATAGATCCTAAAACAACAATTTTCACTGTCGCTATACACTTTTGTTATGAAAATAATAAAAAATGGTGTGAATTTAACAATTCCCTTATGCAAAACCCTTATCTCTTCCCACTGCTTTGGTGCTGTATACTCCCCCTTTTCCCAATATTCCAAAAAATAAAAACCCTCTTTTCACAAATAATAATAATATAAGTTGACATAATATTTTAAAATTTTCACTATCAATTTTTATTAAACTAACAAAGAAAAATAATTAAATATGACACTTTTTCTTAGAACATATGGAGTATTTTAACCCACGAAATCTTTAACTAGTGGCAAACATATCTATAGCAAGATTATCTACGTCATTAAATATAATTTAGTAGTAAATGATTGAAAGGTAGAGAATCCTATTTGCAAGCAAATAACCTCGTATCTTGAATAATTTAGTAGTAAATGATACGTCATTTTACTAGGCAACTAAGACACCTATGTTGAATTAATGCCCAACAGGTTAATAGTTTGTCAATATTTAAACAGAAAATGGAAAGACTTAATTGAACCGTATTCTATTTTTGGAAAAGTTTAATCCATAGAATTTCATCCAATATGGTGCTATTAATTGATCACCTCACAGAGCTATTTTGTGTTGGGATATTTCACATGAATTTTATATCGGATAAATTTAAGAGTGTAGATGGGTTAATAAGTATGGTAGAGCCTCAACCTAATAGGTTAACCTTTTAGGTAAGGAGGTGGTCCAACATACTTATTGGGTCCGTCTACACAGGTGTGCGCTGCAAGTATCAACTTTAAGTTGCGAGGGGAGTGCGCGAAGGTACAATTCGCAGGCCTCGTGGGTGGAGTAAATAGACCTGAATCAAGTGGAGCACGGGATGATTTGAGCCTGGTGGAGCGAGCTTAGGAAGGCTCTAGGAAAGTTGCTGAGACACGTTTGCCCCGGACGTGGTGGAGTAATATTAGAGTCAAGCAAAGCTCTTGAAGGACTCAAAATGTGAAGTATTTGAATCGGGTGGAGCAGGGCTCGGATGGCTCTAGGAAAAACTGCTGGGAGTATTATTAGAGTCGAGCAGAGAGCTCTTGAAGAATTCAAAGAATGTGTGCTTAATGATGAGAATACTCTGGTATGATACTTGTGATGAGTATTCAAGTGAAAGGTGGAGATTGTTGTGATATTTCACATGAATCCCACATCGGATAAATTCAAGAGTGTAGATGGGTTAATAAGTATGGTAGAGCCTCAATCTAATAGATTAACCTTTTAGGTAAGGAGGTGGTCCAACATACTTATTGGGTCCGTCTACACAGGTGTGCGCTGCATGGTGATGAATTGATGTGGGATGGATCGTACAATTCCGCTACATTTTGTAATATCAATTATTTACCGTTAAAACTGTTGAACTATTCGGTAGTAAAAGTACAGTAATACGCGTGGTTGCATAGTAGCACACAGTATTGATTATTGATTCTTACGTGAGAAGTCACTCAGTTTTGTTCAATTATTGCTACAGTAATTGTTGCATAGTATCTCACGTTATTTGATTCAATTATTGTCGATATTTTATATATTATTAAATCAATAATTGAGATGACAGAGTTATTAATATTATTATTTGCAATACTAACGATGTCTAGAAGTTCTGTCAAGGAGAGGTTTGGTCACCTAATTGCGCGCCAATAGGGTGAAATCCTTAATGAAAAACCCCCTCTTTCCTGGGAACGACCTCGTCGATTAATATTATGAATTTTAATAATGATGATAAATGTTGTTAAATATATTGAGGTGTCTTTTTATGAAGTCACGGAAGTTTATATATATATATTATATATATATATAATTATTTTATTAGTATTATTAATGTAATAAAACAGAAAAGTTTTTATATAAAACAAAATACTTTTATAAAGTTATTTATTTTATTAGACTATAAATAGAATATGTTACATTCTATTATGCATAGTATTTTACATAGTAAAATCTTTTATATAAAACAGAATACTTTTATAAAGTTATTAGTTTTATTAGACAATAATTAGAATATATTATATTTTATTATGCATAGTATTTGCATAGTGCTTTCATAGTGTTTGCATAGTAAAATCTTTTTATATAAAATAAAATACTTTTATAAAGTTATTTATTTTATTAGACAATAATTAGAATATATTATATTTTATTATGCATAGTGTTTACATAGTGCCTGTATAGTGTTTGTATAGTAAAATCTTTTTATATAAAACATAATACTTTTATAAAGTTATTTATTTTATTAGACTATAAATATAATATATTATATTTTATTTAAAAGATTTTGTTTTATTAGAATATTTTATTAATACTGCATAGTAAATCAATATAGACCGTCCGTTTAAAAGTAAATCAATCTGGAGCGTTCATGAATTAGTTACTATTCAGTCCATTCTTCTATAAATAGAAGTTCATTCCTTCATTATTTCTTACGAATTCACTAAAACTCTAGAGAGAGAAACTATAGAGAGAAAGAAGAAAAGTATTCGGCTGCTTCACTACTCCTATATCCAATTTTTTCTAAGGTAAGGGATATTATTGTTGTACTCGTAAGGGGTATTATTTCTTTCGTATTCATGAAGAGAACTTCTGTTATTCCATTATTTATTATTCTGTTGGAATAACCTGTATACGCGGGCTACCCTATACTTGATGAAATTCTTCTGTTATTCCATTCTTTATTATTATGTTGGAATAACCTGTCTATGCGAAGTATCGCATACATGGTGAAATTCTTCTGTTATTTCATTCTTTATTATTATGTTGGAATAACTTGTATATGCAAAGTACCGCATATATGGTGAAATTCTTCTGTTATTCCATTCTTTATTATTCTGTTGGAATATCCTATCTGTGCGTATTATGCATGACCTGGTTCCATTATTTATTATTCTGTTGGAATATCCTATCTGTGCGTATTACTTATGACCTGGTTCCATTATTTATTATTCTGTTGGAATAACCTATCTGTGCGGTCTATCGCATGCCTGGTGAAGTCTTTTGTTTTTTCATTCTTTATTATTTTGTTGGAATATCATGTCTGTGCGTTTACGCATGACCTGGTTCCATTATTTATTATTCTGTTGAAATAACCTATCTGTGCGGTCTATCGCATGCATGGTGAATTCTTCTGTTATTCCATTCTTTATTATTCTTTTGGAATAACCTGTCTATGTGGATTACCACATGCATGGTGAATGACCCTTCGTATTCATTTCTTATTAAATTATGGAAATTATCTGTCTACGTGGATTACCGCTTGGCGGGCGAAAATTCATTTGCAGTTTCATATATTCTGTTATACTCAGTTGGTTAAAGCTTTGACTTCTATACTCCACGAAATTAGTGGAATATCTTTGATATTTGCGCTTCATCCAGTATCATTTTATAAAAATATTCTTCTGAGCATTCTTGAATTTTACTCTACAAAGAAGTGTCATGTTGACAATTTAGACGTTATTAGTTCCTGGATAAATTAATTCTTGAACTTGTTTTATTGAATTCTTATATCATTGTCATCATCTTCATATTTATATTATGTTGAAAGTCATTTGTGGCCTGTAGTGCATAGATGGACTTGGTATGATTATGACAAGGGATTAATCGGTATAATCATGACCGTAATATTACAAATGATGTGGTAAAAGTTCTCATTGACCTGTAGTGCATTGGTGGACAGTTGTTAGCATAATCATGACCATTGATGAATACACGAATATCCTTGGCCCGTAGTGCATGTATAATTTGTGCTTGTGATACTAATGAATATCTTTAGCCGTAGTGCATGGATGATGTGGATTATTTATTAAGCTGAGTCTCAACGATAAAAGTGATGAAAAACCTTTTTAAAACATAAAAGATAATAGTTTTATTCTCTACTTGACTCTTTTAATGGATTGTTTGTTCCGATGCAGTTAAACTTGATGTTTGTTATATTTTATCAGTTTAACATTGTTGAAGATTAATGATAATTTATTCTACATTATCTTAGTCATAATAATTCTTACTGGGCTAGTTGTGCTCACCCCTTTTTTTCACTGTTCTCTTTAGGAAATGAGAACGTAGCCGGGACTAGTCGGCGAACGGAGTGACGGTCCAGATGATAGCATTAGTAGTCCTCACTATTTTATTAAATAGTGTGACAATAAATGTAATAAGGACTCCATTGAGTGTGGATATTGTCTAGATGACAATATTCTTATTAAAACTCTTAAGATTATGTTTTATCGTATTTTACACGACTGTTGTATAATTAAGTTGTATTTGATTTTATGTGCCATGTATCTGACTACCCAAGATGAGTGATGTATACTTGTTTTGGGGGCGTCACAAAACTCCTAATTTTGCGCAATAATACTCCTTCAGTTGTTAAAGATCAAGTTTAAATTCTCAAAATCAACATGAAATATTTAAAATTGATCTGATTTATTTAATTTTTAAAAATAATAAAGTTTATGATTAGTAGTACTATATAGATATATAGTAGTAATAGTTTTTATAATTATATTTTATAAAACTAAATTCATCTATGTTAATTTTAAATTTAAAAGTATCTCAAGTTAACTTTAAAAAATAATCTTATATATTTGAATAGATGGAGTACATAATAATACCTCTTGTTAATATTTATTTGATATTAATATACTTCCTCTGTTCCAAAATATAAGATTTGATTTAATTTGATTTTTTATAATCGGTATGAGATATTTTTAAATTCAAAAAGTAATAATGATTATTTTACTTAATTTTGAAAATAATATATTTTGCAATTAATAGTACATTAGTATTATTACATTTGCTTACAATTTTCATATGTAATTGTATTATCTAAAATCAGAAGAATTCACATTAATTTAGAATCTTAAAAAATTAATATTGATTCAATATTAAAACGAAAGGAGTATTATGCAAAGGAAATTGTTAAATCCACAATAAAAAATATTATTTTCACAACAAAAGTGTCGCTATAGATCCTATAGCGATGATTTTTATCGTCGCTATACACTTTTATTGTGAAAATAATAAAAAATATTGTGGATTTAACAATTTCCTTATGCAAAACCTTCTCTCTTCCTGCTTCTTTGGTGTTGTATTCCAAAAAAAAACCACTTTTCACAAATAATAATAATATAAGTTGACATAATATTTTAAAATTTTCACTATCAATTTTTATTAAACTAACAAAGAAAAATAATTAAATATGACACTTTTTCTTAGAACGTATGGAGTATTTTAACCCACGAAATCTTTAACTAGTGGCAAACATATCTATAGCAAGATTATCTACGTCATTAAATATAATTTAGTAGTAAATGATTGAAAGGTAGAGAACCCTATTTGTAAGCAAATAACCCACCTATCTTGAATAAAATGTGCAATAATTACTAGGCAACTAGCCACCTATGTTGAATTAATGCCCAACAGGTTAATATTTTGTCAATATTTAAACAGAAAATGGAAAGACTTAATTGAACCGTATTCTATTTTTGGAAAAGTTTAATAAGGCTGTAAAATGAGCAAACAGTTCAGGCTCGATTCGTACTCGCTCGATTAAAAATTCGATTCGAGCTCGACTCGAAATATAAATGAGTCAAATATGAGCACATTTTAAAATTCGATAAATTACTCGAATCTCCTAAAATTATAATTTTCTATTGATACTCGGATCATATTCGTTTGAAAAGTTCAAACTACTCGGACTCGATTCGGAATCGTGCTCGACTCGATAGCTAAATGAGCCTCAATCAAACTTTATTTTATACTCGATAAATTTTGTGAACCAAATCTGAGCAACTCAATACTCGGATCGACTCGTTTCGTTTACACCCTTAAAGTTTAATCCATAGAATTTCATCCAATATAACATAATATTTTAAAGTGGTGCTATTATATTAATTGATCACCTCACAGAGCTATTTTGTAATATCTTTTAGTGACTATATTGTAGCAAAGGTTTTAAGATAAAAATACCTTTATTTTGAGTCATCTGATTTATAATTCCCTATAGAAAAAACATTTACTCCCATTTTCCTGGATGGTAGGGAAGTAGGAAACAAAGTAAACAAGTACGGTATATTTTCTTGCACCAAAAAAAAAAACAAAAAACTGCACGTATATTTTCAGGTAATGAGTCATGCATTTAAATCTTTACATAACCAATCATCTCTTTTGGATAATTCAAACATATATAGTGTATTTTATATGAACTTATTTGATGTTCATGATTTGTGTTATACTCCATCCCTTCTAAAATTAGAGATACAATTTGACTTTTAAGATCAAACGACGACATATTAAATTTCAAAATTGGTACTACTTATAAAAGTTTAGAATGAAATACATTTTTATGATTAATAGTTTTGTTATATACTATACAATTATAATAATTGTATTAAAATAAAATAAAATAAATTCATATTAATTTAAAGTTTAATATGCCGTCGTTTGACCTCGAAAGTCAAATTGTATATCTAATTTTAAAACAGAGAGATTATTATTTTATCCTATGATTTATTAGTCCAAGTAAAAATGGTACCAGCCACATATTTTGTATTTAGTAGTGACTTCAAAAATTAAATTATATATCTAATTTTAGAATAATAACGACATAAAAGAAGGAAGTAATTAAGGGATTTTTTTTATAAAAAAAATACCCTAGGTGACGGAAGTTAAGTGAAGCTTTATATCTTGTTTTACTTGCATATATACACTAATTTTGTGTTTAGTATTTACTCGTACTTAATTGGAATTTTGAGGTATTACGAGATATATATATATATAGGGAAAAATGTATATACACAGCTGTGTATTACACAATAGGCTATGGCGACGGTTTTTTGGGCTATAACGACGGTTTCACCCGTCGTCATAGCTATTCTGGGCTATGGCGACAGTTTACCGTCGCTATAGCCCAAAAAATCTGTCGTCATAGCCCTACTGTATAATACACAGCTGTGTATATACATATACCCCATATATATATATATATATTATCAATTTTCCTTTACTTTCTTTCCTATAACGTACGCCGAAACAAAATGAGAAGATACAATTGGTCACCACTCACCAAACAAGATAGGCCGTACGTGTTCACATGCGGTACAAATGTATTGTATCAACAATCATGAAACATGTTTGTTTCGAGTGGATCCTTTGCATGATGATTAAACTACCCTGTAGGCTGTAGCTATCTATAAATACTGCAATTTTAATACATGCATCAGGCTCCATAAAACTTGCTAGCTAGCTAATATTTCTCGACAGAAATTAGGAAATGGCACTTCAAGGTCTGTTTTCACCATTCCTAGTGGTCTCCCCAACCCGACGCGTTTCGCTTCTTTCACCAAAATACCCTTCAACAACAATTTGTACTACTAAATCCATTCAACGCATTGCAACCCCCACAACTGACCTTGATGAAGCAGTGAACCGAAGATCCGCAAACTATCAACCAAGTTCTTGGGACTATGATTTTGTCAAGTCACTCACCAGTGATTATACTGTACGTAATAAAACTTATTACCTATATATATATATATATGCTAATGTTTTATTTATTTATTTTTCTTAATTTAGGGTTTTCAGTGAATGTTGACGCCTAGTGCTTATTATTTGCAGGAAGAGAAATATGTAAGCCAGGTTGATAAGCTGAAATATGAGGTGCAACATCTCATTAATGGAGATATGAATGTCCCGTTGTTGAAGCTCGAATTGATTGATTCAGTTCAAAGGCTAGGACTAAAGTATCAATTCGAGAAAGAGATAAAGAAAGCACTAAATGTTATTTATAGTGATAGCAGTCTTGTATGGCTAAATGATGATCTCTATGCAACAGCCCTCCGATTTAGGCTCTTTCGACAACATGGGTATGGTGTACCCCAAGGTTGGTGCCTTATATAGATAAAGCAACAATTTTCTTGAGTCAAAAGCAAAAGATTGCTTAAACAATGAGTGGAAGTACATATAATGCCTGAAATATGATGGTGTGCAATTCAATTGTGAACCTATTTGTAGCGAAATTGAACACGATTATCCCACATCAATTCATCACCAATGTACAATGTAGCGATCCAATAAGCATGTTGGTCCATCATCTTACCTAAAAAGTTAACCTATTAGGTTAATGCTCCACCATACTTATTAAGTCATCTACACTCTTGAGTTTATCCAATGTGGGATTCATGTGACGTATCCCAACAATCTCCACCTTTCACTTGAATACTCATCACAAGTATCATACTAGATTAGTCACCATTAAGCACACTTTCTTTGAATCCTGCCCGCTCCACCCGATTCAAATCATACTTTCCACCTTTGAGTCCTTCAAGAGCTCTGCTCGACTCTAATACTACTCCACCACGTCCGAGACAAACGTGTCTGAACAATTTTTTTCCAGAGTCATCCTGAGCCTGCTCCACCCGACTCAAATCATTTTATGCTCCACCTGATTAAACTCTATTTGCTCCACCCACGAGGCTTGCGAATGCACCCACGCACTCCCCTCGTACCCTAGAGTTGATACTTGAACTCTATTTGCTTCACCCACGAGGCTTACGAATGCACCTTCGCACTCCCCTCATACCCTGAAATTGATACTTAGGCCCATCAAACCATGAGCTCTGATACCATTTGTAGCGAAATTGAACACGATAATCCCACATCACTATTTATATTTTTGAATTTGTCACATTTTTATGCATGACTTTGGATTTTAATATAATTTCTTTTTGTCGATTAAAAAGATATTCTAAACCCAAATGGATGTCCCAGCCAAAATAGTAGTCAAAGTTCTAATAAGAGTACTAACATCATTTTGTTTGGTTAACATCGCAACAAGTACATTTAGAAGAATTACTCGTGTTGAAATGTCAAAGAATTAAAAAGCCAGACTATTTGATCATTACACGAATTAGAATAAAACAAAGGCTTAATCATACTATTATATATATATATATAGTCAGTTTTTCCAGCGAGTTGGGAGGAGCGAACTAAGAATGAACCGGTAATAGTGACAATTTTTTCCGTCGCTATAGCATAGAAAGCGAATTTTTTATGTTATAGCGACCGAAAAAACCGTCGCTATAGTCAGTTCACTCTTAAGTCACTCCCTCCGGTTCGCCGGAGAGAGCCAGACTATATATATATATATATATATATATATATATATATATATATATATATATATATATATATATATATATGGTTTATTGCACATAAAGTTTAATTCATATTTGCTTTTCGATTTTGTGAGGCAGATATGTTTGAAAGGTTCAGGGACGAGATGGGAAACTTCAAGACATGCCTATGCGAGGATGTGAAGGGCCTGCTCAGTTTGTATGAAGCATCTTTCTTCGGTTTTCATGGTGAAGACATTATTGATCAGGCCAAGGCCTTCACAACAACACATTTGAAGAATATGAAAGGGAACTTATCTCCGAGCATGGTAAGAAAAGTGCACCATGCTTTAGATATGCCACTGCATTGGAAACTGCCAAAGCTGGAGGCTAGATGGTTCATTGATACTTATGAGCAAGAACCAAACATGAACCCTAATTTGCTTAAGTTGGCTAAGTTGGACTACAACATTGTGCAATCAATTTATCAGAAAGAAGTCAGCAAGCTAGCAAGGTATGACCAGAAATTTGATTTTTTTTGAGGTTTAATTTCAACCTCGTTCAAGTACATGTTTTGAAATTTAAATAATGACCTCTCTCTCTCTCTCTCTCTCTCTCTCTCACACACACACACACATATATATATACGCGCGCACACACATTTTGAAGTAGTTATAGTCTTTTAGAAACTGAACAGACACATTCTTATTTTTTGGCTTTGAATAGTGAAAGTAAATGAAACACTAACAAGGACGTATCAAAACAATAAAAATAGTTACCAACAATGTTTATACGTTTTTGGCTTTCACCCGTGAAAGTAAATCAAAACACTGCATTCTCATCTTCCGCTTAGTGTAACATAATAATATTTCAGTTGGTGGGTGGATCTGGACTTAGACAAGAGCTTTGCAAGAGATAGATTGGTGGAACACTACTTCTGGTCCAATGGAATGGTTTCTGAACCACAATATGGAGCTTCCCGAAATGTCATTACCAAAGTGACTTCCATAATAACAATCATTGATGATTTTTACGACGTCTACGGTACCGTCGAAGAGCTAGAGCTCTTCACAGATTTTGTTGACAGGTTTGTATTGAGATATTAATTGATAGTTTTATGCATGCTTGAAGAATTGCTCACAATTCCCAAAATTTTGCCTTCTGTATTAATTTTCTTTTAACATTAATACATCATTTTCAGATGGGATATTACTGAGGTTGATAAGCTCCCATACTATATAAGGACAGTTTTTCTTGCACTTTTCAACACAACAAATGATATAGGCTATTGGACATTGAAAGAGCGAAACTTTAACATAATTCCTTATTTAAGTAAACATGTAAGCCAAATATCGTGCGTTTTAGTTGTCTGTCTTGTTTTACAAATAATATATATTTTGATTGTTTTAATTAATGCTACAGTGGGCATATCTATGTAAAGCATACTTTACAGAAGCAAAGTGGTTTCATGAAGGATATAAGCCAACGTGGGATGAATATCTTGAAAATGCAGTAGTTTCAATTGCAGCACCAATCATGTTATTCTGTAGTTACTTTCCAAATACAGAGAAAATAACACTGGAGGCAATAAATTACATAGAAAAGCATCCCAGTATCATCCGGTGCGCCTCCATAATTCTTCGTCTCACTAATGATCTGGGAACATCTTAGGTAGGTACACATTTATAAAATTTAATATCAAATTAAATGAAATTTTATATATAGTACCTAGGAATCGACAATGATACGTATTAAATTAAATTTTGAATTCTGTACAGTATGAGTTGGCACGAGGTGATAATCTGAAGGCAATCCAGTGCTACATGAATGATACGGGTGCAACTGAAAAAGTGGCTAGAGAATATATTGACAGTTTAGTCCATGAGACATGGAAAACTTTAAACAAAGACATGCTCAGAAATTATCCTTTTTCGGAACCATTGTTGACTGCCATTCCAAATCTTGCAAGAATGACTCAATGCATGTATCAATATGGAGATGGACATGGAATTCCAGACCGTTGGACAAAGGACAATTTGATCTTGTTACTGGTAGAACCCTTTTCTCTCGACTAGTGATGAAAAGAAGTTCTTGGCCCATGAGTTTCAACACTCTCTTTTCTTTTGTGTGCGCAATAAATCCAGTATCTATATATATATTATGTACGTATGATTTGGAATGTATCGATCCTTATGATTTGGATGTGTTTCAATATTTCGCTCAAAGTTCTTTTACTTTATTTTAATTGTGTACTATTTTATATTGTTGGAATTTGAGCTTAAATTAATGTGGGTGTAATTAATTATTTTTTTATGATTTCATATATTAATGTGTTCTACTTCATGAGTACATTAAATTAAGTATTTGGAAGCTCAAATCCATGGAGTAACGAATGCGATATTAACTCTCAAAGATCACACTTGAAAATGATAAAAGATAATAAATATATGTGAGAAAAACTAAGTCCCACATAGGTTAAGAATTAAAATTTTAATATGTTTATATTCAAGGAAAGTGTTATTAGGTTTTGGCCCAAGGGGTACCCCACTTTTGTGGAAGGGAGCGGATCTAGCCAAGGCTAGGTTCAAACCCACACACGTCGCCACTCGACTGGCCGGCCTGGCTTGTGGGTTTGATATATAATTCTTTAGACAAATTTTATTTAAATTTTATTTATTTAATTCTCAAAACTGTGTGGTCAAAACTATTTTGAACGGGTTCTGCTAATGTTTAAACTACGTCATTTTAAGGGCCCAAAGTCCAAATAGATGCGCCTATTCTGTAAATAGTCAAAACTACGTCGTTTTGACCAAGAGATACAAATAATACCTTTTCAGAAGCACCTCGTGCCCATATGAAGGGTCACCAACCCCTCCTATAAATAGATAGGAGGGGGCAACCTTCAACATCATCCATGTCTCAAACATTCTAGTATAATAGAGCATTTTAGTGTATATTTTCTTCATCAGTTTCTTTAGTAAATTTGAGAGAGAGTTAGAACATTTCTTTTGGTTCGTAGAGTATACTTTTCGTACTGCTGTAAAAAAATACAGTGTCATTGTATCCTGGAAGACAAGTACTATCAACTCTAAGTACTATCAATTATATATATATATATATATATATATAATTTCCTTTAAGGTTCATAACAATCTTAAGACAATTTCCTTTTTATATATATTTGCAAGAAATATGGATACCAATTCTGTTACTATAATTGGTTCTTCTTCTACACCTTCTATACCAAATATTCCTGTGAACCATGGTGAAAAACCAAAAAAGTTCAATGGAACAGAATTTAAAAGATGGCAACAAAAGATCTTTTATCTTACTACTTTGAACTTGGAGAGATTTCTTCAAAAAGTTCCCTTTGTGCTCAAAGAAGATGAAACAGACAGGCAAGTTGTGTACCGCAATAGATGCGTGGAAACATGCAGATTTTTTGAGCCGAAATTATATCCTTAATGGATTGGATAACACATTATACAATGTGTATAGTTCTCTCAAAACAGCAAGAGAATTATGGGATTCCTTGGATAAAAAAATATAAAACAGAAGATGTTGACACGAAGAAATTCGTAGTTGGCAGGTTTTTGGACCCCGTGTTCATATGAAGGGTCACCAACCCTTCCTATAAATAGATAGGAGGGGGCAGCCTTCAACATCATCCATTTCTCAAACATTCTAGTATAATAGAGCATTCTAGTCTATATTTTCTTCATCAGTTTCTTTAGTAAATTTAAGAGAGAGTTAGAACATTTCTTTTGGTTCGTAGAGTATACTTTTCGTAGTGCTGCAAAAAAATACAGTGTCATTGTATCCTGGAAGACAAGTACTATCAACTCTAAGTACTATCAATTATATATATATATATATATATATATATATATAATTTCCTTTAATGTTCATAACAATCTTAAGACAATTTCCTTTTTTATATATATTTGCAAGAAATATGGATACCAATTCTGTTACTATAATTGGTTCTTCTTCTACAACTTCTATACCAAATGTTCCTGTGAACCATGGTGAAAAACCAAAAAAGTTCAATGGAACAGAATTTAAAAGATGGCAAGAAAAGATCTTTTATCTTACTACTTTGAACTTGGCGAGATTTCTTCAAAAAGTTCCCTTTGTACTCAAAGAAGATGAAACAGACAGGCAAGTTGTTACTGCAATAGATGCGTGGAAACATGCAGATTTTTTGTGCTGAAATTATATCCTTAATGGATTGGATAATACATTATACAATGTGTATAGTTCTCTCAAAACAGCAAGAGAATTATGGGATTCCTTGGATAAAAAATATAAAACAGAAGATGTTGGCACAAAGAAATTCGTAGTTGGCAAGTTTTTGGACTACAAGATGGTGGATTCCAAGGCAGTCATCAACCAAGTCCAATAATTGCAAGTAATCCTGCATGAAATACATGCAGAATGTATGTCATTAAGTGAATCTTTCCAAGTTGCTGCTATTATTGAAAAACTACCACCTATGTGGAAAGATTTTAAAAATTATCTCAAACATAAACGCAAAGAGATGAAACTTGAAGACTTAATCGTAAGATTAAGGATAGAAGAGGACAACCGTACCTCTAAAAAAAACAGGAAGGACATTTGTGGAGTATAAAGCCAATGTGGTGGAACAAGGTCCGAAGTCCAAAAAAGAGAAAATTCTCTGGTAATGGGCCTCAACAAGGAACAAATAAGAAGTTCCAAGGCAAATGCTACATTTGTTACAAGCCCAGACATAGGGCAAAGGATTGTCAAAAACACAAAGACCAGAACAAGAAGTCCGCACAAGCCAATGTAACGGAAGTGGATGGTCTTCTTCAAGATGTTTCTGAAATGAACCTTTCAACGGTTGTTTCAGAAATAAATATAGTTGAGAATCCAAGAGAATGGTGGGTAGATACTGGAGCAACCCGCCACGTGTGTTCCGACAAGAAGATGTTCTCCACATATCAAGAAATTGAGAATGGAGAACATCTATACATGGGAAATTCTTCTTCATCCAAGATTGTTGAACAAGGAAAGGTGATTCTGAAGATGACTTCAGGCAAGGAACTCACCCTCAACAATGTGCAGCTCCACGTGCTTGATATTAGGAAATATTTAGTGTCAGGATCCCTTCTTAGTCAAAAGGTATTTAAATTAGTCTTTCTATCGGACAAATTTATATTAACTAAAAATGGGATGTATGTGGGGAAGGGTTATATGAGCAATGGACTCTTCAAAATGAATGTAATGACTATTGTACCTTCCAATATTAATAAAATTACATCTTCTGCTTAAATGATTGAGTCATCTAATTTATGGCATGATAGATTAAGACATGTTAATTATAATACTATACGTAGATTAATTAATATGGAATGTTTGCCAAAATGTGAGATTAACTCTAATCATAAATGTGAAATTTGCGTTGAGGCAAAACTTAGAAAATATTCTTTTAAATCAATTGAAAGAAATACAGAACCTCTTGAATTAATACATACTGATATTTGTGATTTAAAGTATATACAGACAAGAGGAGGTAAGAAATACTTTATCACTTTTATAGATGATTGTACAAGATATTGTTATGTTTACTTATTGAGAAGTAAAGACGAGGCTTTGAAAATGTTTAAACATTACAAAAATGAGGTTGAGAATAAACTTGATAAAAAGATCAAGATACTTAGATGTGATAAAGGTGGGGAATATGAATTTCTATTTGTTGAAATTTTTTCACAACATGGTATAATACATCAAACAACTGCATCTTATTCACCACAACAAAATGGTGTTGCAGAAAGAAAGAATAGAACTTTAAATGAAATGATGAATGCATTATTATTAAGTTATGGGCTACCTCAGAATTTGTGGGGGGAGGGGGGAGAGCAATTCTTTCAGCAAATTATATTATCAACCAAATACCTCAAAAGAAGTCTAATATTACACCTTATAAATTATGGAAAGGACGTAAGTCGTCTTATAAACACTTAAAAGTGTGGGGGTGTTTAGAAAAAGTAATGGTTCCTCCACCTAAAAAGGTGAAAATAGGACCAAAAATAATAAATTGTATATTAATAGGTTATGCTAATAATAGTAGTGCTTATAGATTTTTGGTTAATAAATCAGAAATAGAGGAAATACATGAAAATATGAATATTGAGTCAAAAGATGTTGAATTCTTTGAAAAAGTATTTCCTAATAAAAATGAACAAGAGCCAAGTTCTAACGAACAAGAAACAAGTTCAAATAAAAGAACTTATGATGTTGTTAATGACAGTAATCACGGTTTAGATATATTGATGAAACTAGACGTAGTAAACGTGCTAGAACATCAAAATATTTTGGTCCAAATTTTCTGACCTATTTGTTAGAAAATGAGCCTCAAACCTATAAAGAAGCAATATCGAGTCCTGAAGCTCCATATTGGAAATAGGCTATAAATAGTGAAGTAGAATCCATTTTGCATAATCATACGTGGGAATTAGTAGATCTCCCACCAAGCTCTAAACCTCTTGGATATAAGTGGATATTCAAGAAGAAAATAAAAGCAGATGGATCTATAAACAAATATAAAGCAAGACTTGTAATTAAAGGATGCAAGCAAAATGAGGGTTTAGATTATTTTGATACTTATTCTCATGTGACAAGAATATCCTCAATTAGGATATTAATAGCCATTGCAGCTATATATAATTTAGAAATACATCAAATGGATGTAAAAATAGCTTTCTTGAATGGATATTTAGAAAAAGAAATTTATATGGAACATGTGACGCCCGCAAAATAGGTCCACACAACTCATTTTGAGTCGCCAAATACATGGTACAGAAAACAACTATCACTATTAATCCAACTGTCGTGCAAAATACGACAATACATGTGACCCCCCCAAAATAAGTATACACAACCCATTCTGAGTCTCCAAATACATGGTACAGAAAACAACTACAACTTCATTATTACAATTATCGTGTAAAATACGACAACACATATGCTATGAGCTTAAATACAAATATTGTCTTCTAGACAATATACACACTCAAATAAGTCCTCATTACAGTTATTAATACACCATTTTACAAAATAGTGAGGATTGCTAAAACAACTGACTTGAAATATCACTCCACACCTCGACTAGTTTCCGCTATATTCTTGCCTTCCTGAGAAGAAAAATGGAACAAAAAGTAAAAGGGTGAGCTCAACTAGCTTAGTAAAGAATATTATGACTAAGATAATGTAGAAAAAATTATCGTTAGCCTTCAATAAATCAGATAAAATATAATGGACAACAAGTTTTAGATCAATATTCGCAGCAGAAATAACAATTCATTAGAAGAGTTAAGTAGAGAATGAAATCTACTATTTTCTATGATTTAAAAGTCCATCATTAATATTTTATCCTTATAACATCAATCAATATACATCTTGAGTCAAATTTTCATCTTTGCACTATAGGCCATAGAAATTCATCACTTGGTCATGTTCATCTCAACACCTGTCCATCTTTGCAATACGCGCCAAAGATATTCATCAGATAATCATTCATCTTTGCACTACAGGCCAAAGATATTCATCAGATAATCATTCATCTTTGCACTACAGGCCAAAGATATTCAGTTATATCACCATTTAGGAATGAGGATGATGAAAATATCTTAAAGAAAACAAATTTAGTGAGATAAAAGATCAAATATTAGGGATTCATACTTTAGTTTATCCAAGTTCAAAATACTCCATAATAATCAATTATAGGAGAAAAATTCAAGAATGAAAATCAAAACATGGATACAATTAAAGATTGTAACCATAATAGACAACTTGGACAAAGAAAAATAAATAAATTTTACTGTGAATAGTACCGTATTCGTGAATAATGCCATATACGTGAATAGTGCCGTATACGTGAATAGTAAACCCAACACGAAAAGGTAGAAATTTCACAAGAAAAATCATACTTCGTAAATAGTATTCGGGAATAGTACCGTATTCGTGAATAATGCCATATACGTGAATAGTGCCGTATGCGTGAATAGTAATCTCAACATGTAAAGGTAAAAATTTTATAATAAAATTCATACCAATATTTCGGTAAAATGATATTAAAGAAAATAAAATTATTTATGAAGAAAATAACATCCCTTACCTCAAAAGAATAGTATTTATGCCTAAAATATCGGATATAATACTGAAGGAAACTTGCACTTAATAGCAACTCTCAAAGTATCTAAATACTCACAAAATACGCTCGATGTTATAGAGAGAGAAAATTTCAAATTCTGGTGTGATTTTCAATTCTAACTAAGCACTCTATTTATAGGAAAATACCAGAACGCCAAAGCAGACTAAATTAATAAAATATTAATATTCTTTAAAAAATTTCTACGCACACCTTCTTGACCAAATTCAGCACGCCACCAGTGGGGCCCACCAAATTCAGCATTTTTCTGCCAAAAACAAAAGTGGGGCCCTACCCATGTTTTTAATTAAAAATATTTATTTCCAAAACTTCAATAATTCATATTAAATAGCCTTTTTCAAAAAAATATGAATTTTATGTGCATTCTATAGGAAATTTAATTCTCTACAACTTTGTAGAAGAAAGTTTTTCCAAATTCTCAACAGAAAATGACCGAAATTCACATATGGATGATTTTCAACACCTCTATTCCGATAAAATACTGATAAAACACCTCAACATTAATTCTTTCATTTATATCCACATAAATTAAATATTTCCTTATAATATAAATCAATAATTAATCATTCACAAATAATATTATAGAATCACAATAATGACAATCAGGGCATTCCTAGGAAAGAGTGGATTTTCCGATAAGGATTTCTCCTTACTGGCGCGCAATTAGGTGACCAAACCCCTTTCCTAGATAAAACTTCCTTAGACATTGCCAATAATGTCATCTAATAATATTATTCAAATAATATGAATTATTAATCTGATAATGGAAAATATTGTGTAGTGATAATTATTGAAACAAAAATAATATAAATATCAACGTAGCAATTATTGACTTAATAAAATAAAACATTAAACAGTAATTACTGTAACAATTATTGAGTAGTGCCTTCTTATATAAGAATCAATAATCCAAAAATAATATGCAATACCGTGTGCTACTGTGCAACTACGTGTATTACTGTACTTTAACCACCAAGTATTCCAATAGTGTTAACGGTAACAACTATGCCGTTATTTATAAAAACTCAAACTTGTCGTTTTCTTCATCCAACCGTTTTCCGTTATAGGGCCCACAAATGGTTGTGCCGTTGTACGAATATTCTCCGACAACAAGAATATTCCACAACCAAACGAATATTCCTTAACAACAATTAATATTTTATAACCACTTGCTTATTTCGCAAAATTTTCACATTTTACCAATAACTAACCACATTAATCAAATCCACCCCTTATTATTTCCGAACAATTAATAGAGAAAATTCAATTTTATTTATCAAAATTTGGGGTCTTATAACCTCCCTTCTTTATGAAATTTCGTCCTCGAAATTGATGTACGTACTTAGTGTTTCCACTACAAAAAAATGGGGTTTCAGCAACTATCGATTTTCATTGGTAAAGGTGCCAAATTTCATTGTAAAAGGGTTTTGGCAACGACTTTACTGTCGTTGCGTCTTTCGTTGCGCAATGACCGTTGATAATTATTCTGCAACGAATGTGACACCCCCAAAATAGGTATACATCATCCATCTTGGGTCGCCAAATACATGGTACAAAATTCAAATACAACTTAATTATACAACTGTCGTGTAACATACGATAAAACCTAAGTTAAGAATTTTAAAACAAATATTGTCTTCTAGACAATATCCACACTCAATGGAGTCCTTATTACAATTATTATCACACTATTTTACAGAATAGTGAGGACTACTAATGCACCATCTTGGACCATCACTATGTTCCCCGACTAGTCCCGGCTATGTTCTCATTTCTGAAGAGAACAATGAAAGCAAAAGGGTGAGCTCAACTAGCCCAGTAAGAAATATTATGACTAAGATAATGCATAATAAGTTATCGTTAGCCTTCAACAATGTTAAACTGATAGAATATAATAGACAACAAGTTTAACAGTAGTGGAACAAGCAATCCATTAGAAGAGTCAAGTAGAGCATGATATCTACTATCTTCTATGATTTAAAAAGTTTTTCATCAAATTTATCGCTGAGACTCAGCTTAATAAATAAACCACATCATCGAATCATCCCTGCACTACGGGCCAAGAATATTCATGTAATCATCAATGGTCATGACTATACCGAATAATCCCTGGTCATAATCATACCAACAACTGTCCATTAATGCATTATAGGCCAATGAGGAATTTTTACCACATCATTTGTAACATTACAGGTCATGATTATATCGAATGATCCCTGGTTATAATCATACCCATCAACAGTCCATCTATGCATGTAAGCCAAAGATGACTTTCATTACAATATAAGCATGAGTATGATGACAATGATATAAGAATTCAATTAAATGAAAGCAAATGATAAATTTTAAAGATTTATAATTTAATTTATTCAGAATTTAATAATGTCCAAATTGTCAACATGATACTACTTTATGGAGTAAAATTTAATAATAATATCCATGTATCAAAAATAATTTGGACAGTAAAGAAATAAATTTTTCGGTGAATAGTACCCCGTGAATAGTATCCTGTAAATAGTACTTCAGGATTAGTAACCCGTGAATAGTACCCTGACATGAAAAGTGCCCAAATATTCGAGTGAATAATATTTGAGTGAATAGTAACCCGTGAATAGTAACTCATGAATAGTATCCCGGCATAAAAAGTGCCTCGAATACCTGAGTTAATAATATTTTAGTGAATAGTAACCGGGTGAATAGTAACCCGTGAATAGTACCTTAGCATGAAAAGTGGCCCGAATACTTGAGTGAATAATTTTTTAGTGAATAGTAATCGGGTGAATAGTAACCCGTGAATAGTATCCCGATGAAAATATTGATATTTAATAAGAGAGTTCATATTAATATTCTAATGAAACGATACTGGATGAAGCGCAAAACTCAAGATTATTCCACTAATTTCAAGGATTATAGAAGCAATACTTACCATAGTAAGTTTGGATTTAAGAATATGAAAAGAAATAACATACGAAACTGCAAATGGATTTTCACCTGTCATACGGTATGTAATTCGCCTAGACTGGTTATTCTGACATATTAAAGGATAAATATGAAAAATAGTATTTCTTATGAATATGAAAGAAATAATACCCCTTACCTTGGTAGAAGACTGGATACTGCAATAGTGAAGTAGCAGAATACTCTTCTTCTTGCTTTCTATAGTTTCTCTTGTGAGTCTCAGTAAATTGGTGAGAATGAAAGAATAATTAAGCTTCTATTTATAGGAGAAATGACTAAATAGTAACTAATTCACTAACGATCCAGATTAATTTACTATTAGAACGGACAGTCCATATTGATTACTATTAAAACCTCAACCAACGGTCCAGATTGATTTACTTTTAAAATCACGATCGACGGTCCAGATTGATTTACTTTTAAAACCACCACCGACGGTCCAGATTAATTTACTATTAAAACCACCATCGACGGTCCAGATTGATTTACTATTAAAATCACTACCAATGGTCCATATTGATTTAACTTATTACACTTTAGTACCCCTAAAGTTTTCCAAGTTTGGATTATTCCCCTCTAACTTTTGTAATTCACTTATCTTTAATAAACATATTCTTAATACTTCAATAATTATTCATCATTAATATTATAACTCACAATATTTGACAACCAGATCATTCCCAGGAAAGAGAGGGCTTTCCGATAAGGATTTTTCCTTTTGGCGCGCAATTAGGTGACCAAACCTCTCATCGACAGAACTTTCTAGACATCGTCAATATTGTAAATAATAATATTAATAACTTGGTTGTCTCAATTATTGATTTAATAATATAAAATATTATGCAGATGATACTGTGACAATAATTGAATCAAATAATACCTCAAATGGAGCCATGCCAATTGTAAGACCCCTAGTTTTATGAAATGAAAGTATTCAATTTTTATAATTATTATTCTATTTAGTAAATTATTAAATTGATAAAAATATAGTAATACGCGTGGTTGCATAATAGCACACGGTATTGATTATTGATGCTTACGTGAGAATTCACTCAGTTATACTCAATTATTGCTACTGTAATTGTTACATCATATCTCTCATATTATTGATTCAATTATTGTCACAGTATCATCTGCATAATATTTTATATATTATTAAATCAATAATTGAGACGACAAAGTTATTTATATTATTATTTTTAATATTGACAATGTCTAGAAGTTCTGTCAAGGAGAAATTTGGTCACCTAATTGCGCGCCAATAAGGAGAAATCCTTATCGAAAAGCCTCCTCTTTCTTGGGAACGACCTGATTGTTAAATATTGTGAGTTATAATATTAATGATGAATGTTATTAAAAATCGAATTTGAGTTCGTAGTTGAATTTGGAGACGCGGACGTGATATTTGAGTCCGGAACGATGAAATTAGTAGAAATAGACTATAAACACAAAATTTATCGAGGTTGACTTTTTGACAAAAAAGTCAACAGTTGACTTTTTTGAAAAAAGTCAAACTTCGAAATTTCAAAAATGAAATTTTGGAGAAAAATATTTCCATTGTGTTGGGATTGTTAATGTTGGTGGAAATCGACATTTATTTCGATAATAATTGATGTCTGGAGGTTATATTGACTAGTCGAGTAATTAATTGGATAAATGAGCAATTAATTGCTATTAATTCACATGATTATAACTATTTATTCACATATGTGTACTATTGATTCATATTCTTGTACTATTAGGGGAGTTGGTACAAGATTGATAATACTTGCATGACTAGGTTAAAAATGGAGGTACTATACTGTAATTCGTATTTTCATATGATTATAACTATTGATTCACATGTTTGAACTATTGATTCCCATTATTTACTATTAGGGGAGGTGATGCAAGTTTGATAATACTTGCATGACTAAATTAAAAATAAAGAAAAAAAGGAAGGTATTATACTGTAATATTTTGAGCCCCAAAATGTGCAATTATCAAAACTATATTTTTCTATAAATAGAAGCTCATTCCTTTATTATTTTTCACCAATTCACTAAAGCTATAGAGCAATTATTATAGAGAGAAATTATAGAGAGAAAGAAGAAGAGAAGTCTGCTACCTCACTATTCCAGTATCCAGTTTTCTTCTAAGGTAAGGGGTATTATTCTTTCGTATTCATGAAGAGAGTTATTTTCTTTCAATACTCGTAAGGTCGTTATTCCATTCTTTATTATTATGTTGGAATAACATGTCTATGTGAAGTACCGCATACATGGTGAAATTCTTCTGTTATTTCATTCTTTATTATTCTGTTGGAATAACCTGTCTGTGCGGTCTATCGCATGCCTGGTGAATTCTGTTGTTATTCCATTTTTTTATTTTTCTGTTGGAATATCCTGTCTGTATGGATTACGTATGACCTGATTCCATTCTTTATTATTCTGTTGTAATATCCTGTTTGTACGGATTACGCATGACCTGGTTCCATTCTTTATTTTTCTGTTGGAATATACTGTCTGTGCGAATTACGCATGACCTGATTCCATTCTTTATTATTCTATTGGGAATAAACTGTCTGTGCGGTCTATCGTATGCATGGTGAATTATTCTGTTATTACATTCCTTATTATTCTGTTAGAATAACATGTCTATGTGGATTACCGCATGCATGCTGAATGATCCTTTGTATTCATTCCTTATTAAATTGTGGAAATGATCTGTCTACGTGGATTACCGCATGGCGGGTAAAAATTAATTTGCAGTTTCGTAATTTTTCTGACCCTCAAAATTCTGGAAAAATTTAAAATGATAATTTGATGAGTTTTCTAGATTGTGTCCAAAAATGACGATTTTTGAATGTATAGATTAAGAGTTATGAATTTTATGGAAAAAGACTATTTTAAAAGTAAACCTTTATAACTCCTTGTGGTTAACTCCAAAATTGGTAAAATTTTTATTGGGAGTACATGTATATAACAGAAGTATACCTTGTAAATTTCAGAATTTTTGGATAAAAGTACAATTTATGATAAATGTCTAAATATTCGGCAGTTTTGGCCATATGAAAAATAGTAAATGAATTTTAAAAATTCTGAGAAAAATATATGTTCAATATGGGACTATATTCTGTTAAATCTCAGAAAAGAAATATTTTTGGGACTGATTTGGTATTTTTCATAAAAATAAACTAGTTATGAGTAAATGAATTAAATATGTTATGTGAAGTAACAAAATATGAAAATATAATTTTATGACTTGGGAGTCCTATATAGGGTATATGCAGATTTTTGATGAGAGATTTGATCATTGATGATGAAATCTTATGAGTATGGCATTTTTGAATGATTAAATGCATTATTTGGTAAAGTGTAAACAATTGAAATAAATTGTTTATAAGTTTAAGAAGTGATTAAAATATTGTTATAATATTAATAATATTAGATTATGAGTTTATTAAGTGATTGATAATATTTGGATAAATTTAAAGTCATTAATATTTATCCTTGTTTTCGTTTGATTAATGTTTATATCATTGTCATCATCCTCATGCTTATATTATGATGAAAGTCATCTTTGGCTTACGTGCAAAGATGGACTGTTAATTATTGGTTTTACAGTTGAATATCTTTGACTTACGTGCAAATATGGACTGTTGATTATTGGTTTTACAGTTGTATATCTTTGGCTTACGTGCAAAGATGAACTATTAATTGATGAGTATCTTTGGTTTATGTGCATAGATGAACTATTTATTGGTATGATTATGACCAAGGATCATTCGGTATAATCATGACCCATAATGTTATAGATGATGTGGTAAAAGTTCTCATTGGCCCGTAGTGCATTGATGGACAGTTATTGGTACCAGGGATTATTCGGTATAATAATGACCATTGATGATTACATGAATATCCTTGGCTGTAGTACTGGGATGATTCGATGATGTGGATTATTTATTAAGCTGAGTCTCAACGATAAAATATTGATTATACACTTTTAATTCATAAAAGATAGTAGATATCATGCTCTACTTGACTCTTCTAAAATACAGTTGTATGTCTTTGGCCTGTAGTGCAAAGAATAAATCGTTAATGAATATCTTTGGTAGTAGTGCAAAGATGAATTTATTAGTATGATTATGAGCAGGAATTGCGATTTGGTATAACCATGATTTTTGATGTTTCAGGTGAAGATATGTGACGAAAATTATCTTCGTCCTGGATGCGAAGAAGAATTTAGAATCACAATTATGATTATGAGTTATTCATATAATTGTGGACAGGAATTGTTGATTGATGTTACATGGATAAAATATTATTGGTGGACTTTTAACATGGAGAAGAAAATAGACCTGATGGTCTATTTGACTCTTCTAATGGATTGCTCGTTCCGCTGTAACTATGGTTGAAAAATTTTATCATCTACCCTATGTTTTAAATCTCTGATTTATTATTGACGAAGGCTATTGATAATTTAATTATCTTTAGTCATGATATTCTTTATTGGGCTATTTGTGCTCACCCTTTCCTTCACAATTCCTTTGTGAGGACCTAAGATGTGTGTGTCGTATTTTATACGCCACTTAATAATTGATTTTGGCGAACAACAATAGGGTGATGAGAACCCGACTTTGAAAGCGTCAAAAGTGCACCTCATTAGAATGAATATGATTGTAATCTTCTCGTTCTTCTTTGGGGTCTTAAAATATTTGCTGTTGTATTTTATATGGCATTGTAATAATTTGAGTTTGGATACTATCTACGAGATAATATTGTATTAAAACTCACAGCTTATCTGTTGTCGTACTCTGCACGACAGTTCAACAGTTGTATAAATGAAGTTTGTATTTGATTTTTATAGAGTGATATCTGGTGACTCAGAATGGGTCGTGTGGACCTATTTGGGGGTTCACACCTCGTAGGAGATGATGATAACGTTTGACTTATATATTATCTCTTGTTGTTAAATTCTTAAATTTAGGTATGTATATGTGTGTGTGTGTATATATATATATATATATATATATATGATTATTTTGATATTTCTGGCCGGTATCATTAAGTGGAGATTGGTTTCATTGCTTTAGTGGGCAGATCTATATAAAGCCTATTTGAAAGAGGCAAAGTGGTTTCATGAAGGATACAAGCCAACGCTGGAAGAGTATCTTGAGAATGCAATAGTTTCGATTGCATCGCCACTCATGTTATTTTGTAGTTACTTCCTCACTGCGGACAAAATAACTGTGGAAGCGCTAAATCACATAGACAAATTTCCCAGTATCATACGGTGCACCTCCATAAATCTTCGACTCGCAAATGATTTGGGAGCATCATCAGTATGTTAAATCAAGGATTTTAGTTTATGCGCGTACCAAAATTAATTAAACAAATTTAAATAATTTTGTGAGGTTCAAAAATATGAAGTTTTGATGCACGTATATGCAGGATGAGTTGGCACGGGGAGATATTCTCAAGTCAGTCAAGTGCTACATGAATGATACGGGTGCAAGTGAAGAAGTGGCCAGGGAATATATAGGTGGTTTAATCCATGAGACGTGGAAGACTTTAAACAAAGATATGTTCGGAAGTTATCCTTTCTCGGAACCATTTTTGACTGTCATTCCAACTCTCGGAAGAACTGCTCAAAGCTTCTACCAATATGGAGATGGGCATGGTGTTTCAGGTGGTTGGACAAAGGACAATCTGATATCTCTGTTGGTCCAATCCTTTCCCATCTAGTGGCCAAAATTAAATAACTCTTTGGATCGTGAGTTAATTTGATTGGTACTCATTTTATTTTATGTATTGTAAGTGATCTCGATCGATCGATGCTTTTGTGATTCATGTCAAACTTGGGATTCATGTGTTCAAAAACAATGTACTCCCATGCAAGTAGATGACAAAAATGATGTTAATGGATCTTATCACAGTAATAATGAAGATATGAATCTTCCAATGTTAATTAATTAATTGTGATGTTGATATTATAAATTTTAGCTTTTTCTTAGTTAATTACTCTCACTAAAATAAAACAGTTATCTTTTCTTTTAATTATTCATATGACATAGTTAATTAATCTGTATAAATTGCACTACAAAAAAACAGGTCATTGGCGACGGCAGTATCCTCGTCGCCAATAACATCATTCTCGATGGCATAGCCATCGCCAATGAGGCCCGTCGAGAATGACCCTTCCCGGGCCTAAATTTGGTGGGAATTTTTTGGCGGGCGTGGGAAAAGGACATAGGCGACGGCCTTTGCCGTCGGTATTGAGTGCCGTCGAGAATGTGTTTATATTTACTTTCAGTAACTTAAATTTTTTTCATTTCTCTTATTCATTTTTCTCCCTCTTCTTCCTCGCGCCGTCACCGGCTTCTCTTTCCCGTCGCCCACTGGCATTTTCTTGTCGTCGCCGTCTTTCTTCCCGTCATCGTCCCTCGCTCTCTGTCTCTCTCGACTGCAAGGTAATCTTCCCAATTTCAGTTTTCCCCCAAATATAACCTAATAATGTTTGCAAGTTTAATTTTTCCCCCAAATTTCAATTTTTTCAGTTTAATAATGTTTACAAGTTTAATGTTTTCCTTTTCTGCATATGTAATACATTTTCGAGTTTTCTTTGTTTGATTGTAGCTCTGAGTTTGCAAAGTGGGAACACATTTTCTCGAACTATTCTTTCTGGCCTGCTTTTTAAAATTTTATTTTTATTTTTTTCCTTTTCTTTTTTCTTTTTCTTTATATGATACATAGTAATATTATGATTATCCACCTCCTTTCTAATTCACGTATTTAATATCATGATGTGATGTTGTATGTATTTATGTCATAATTTGATGATTTAGATTTCTTGTACTCTCCATAGGTACATATCTTATTTTTTGTATTGCTATTCAAATTTATGCAGGCCTTACACAATTTTGGGGAAGGGTCTTTTGGGTACTGCAAGATCAAATTTGTTTCTGTCAGTTTACTGTTCATCTGCGTGGTAAGCATTTATTGAACGGAGCATTGTGTTATTGTTATATATTCCTTAAATACCACAAAAAGAATCCCATTTGCAAAAATTACAAACTTAAGGATATATTTATGTTCTATGTTTACATATTGTAAAGTGGAGAGTTTATTCCTTATATTATAGAGCCTTTTATAGACTAAGACTCATGCTATATAAGAAAAGTAAATCAATAACTAGCAGATATTACTCCACACATTATTCCTAAAATCATTCTCCTACAATCATGCTCTTGGAATCCTCTAGAATCCCTAACACTCCCCCTCAAGCTGGAGCATGGATATCAATCATGCTGAGCTTATTACAAATATAGGAGATTCGAGCTTGTTTGGTTCTCTCATGAAATACTGGATTAGATGCAATGTAAAGAGCTGCTTGATTGTCACACCAAAGTTGCATAGGTATTAGCTTGTTAAACCCCAATTCGCTCGACAAGTGTTTCAACCATATTAGTTCACATGTTACGTGAACCATTGCTCTATACTCTGACTCAACATTGTATCGGGACACAACAATCTATTTCTTACTCTTTCATGACACCAAGTTACCTCCAATGAACACACAATACTCTATAGTAGACCTCTTATCTGTTGGAGATCCAGCCCAATCAGCATCGGAGAATCCTTCAACTCTTATATGACCATGATCATAAAAGACCAATTCACTGCAGTCAAACGAAAAATGAGAATGTATGAAGTGTTTATATTACAGTAACATGAAGACAAAACCTCAACTTTTTCGAGTTATTCAAGTGCATACAAGTTGTATTTGGATAACTGCAGTAATAACATGATTTAGAGTTTACAAAGAACACATTAATCTCGTACCTTTAACCAAACAAGCTATGCTAAAATTTTGAATCCTTCTACCTGCTAAAACCGGCCACCAAACTTCGTTTTCTTTTTTACCAAGCGAAATAATATAATGACTCAACATACTTCAAAAGACTGAGTTTCTAATACATGGTTTTAACAATTTCAGTGTATCATAATACATCCTGAGTTTATGAATGAATTTTTCTTTGAATCCTAAAGAGTTAAAAATTGCAGAATATCATAGAAAGATACAATTTCAATCACAAAAAGATGTGGAGGGATATATATTGTAGGTAAAGGAGTTATCAGCCTTTCTTTTTTGTGCTTTTCATCCAAATGCTCATATTCAAATGCTTCCATTGGAACATAATTAAACATATTTCCCATCTCTCTCTCTCTCACACACAGTTATGTATTAGCTAATTAAGAAATTGTTATAGTAGTAATTTGACTATCGGTTTTGCTTTCATCCTCAATATAAGGGAAGGGTGGGGTGGGGTGGGGTGTGGGTGGGTTTTAAAAAAGTTTAATAACAGTTTGTGACCTGATAAAAAGCTAGTATTCTTTTTGTTATACAAAAATAATCCTTACTTTGACCTGTGCATATTTTTATATAGTTTAGGAAGCTTAGAAACCCGTTTGAGATTCACTTAGTAGGAGTGAATCTCAAATAGTCCCCGGTTTGGGACTGTTCTTGTATGTTTCGATCTCACTTAGGTCGGTGTTAACGACTTGAGCACTTCTTTGTATTTTTTAAATTTTTGGTCAGTATATATCTCTTGACGTTCTTTGGGTGCATATTTAGACTACAATGTGTTAGTCTATTTCGTGTACTTGAAGACCATGGGGAGGTGCTGCCGAAATTTCTGAAAAATTTAAAGATGTGTTCAAGTTGTTGGCATCAGTGAGGCGACACATCCGGGAATGGGATAGAAGCCTGACCCGTTAGAGTGGGAGATGAAGTTAGGAAACTCATAAGCTTGCATATACATTAACTTGGAGACTTGATTGTATTTGTCTAACTTTCCATATATATAGCAGATAGTTGTCCAAGATGTCTGTTGATCGAAGTTAGATGGAACGTAGGGTAGCCACTGATAAGAGTGGGCTTAGCTCTGAGTACCGTAGTGAGGTTGAACAGTTTCTCAATTTCGAATTTGAGCAAGTCAGCGGCGATGAGATTAGATGTCCTTGTAAGAGGTATGTGAATAAGTGTGGAAGGAAAGGAGTGATGTCATGTGCGACTTATTTGCGTATGGGTTCAAGCAGGGTTATACGACATGGATCTATCATGGGGAAACCTGGTTGGATGAACATGAATTAGAACCGGAATCTAGAGGTAACGAAACCTTTGATTGTACTAACATGATAGTTGAAGCTGCTTGTTCATACTTCCAGTGGAATACAGACAGGGATGACAGTAGCGTCGAGTAAGAGTCGAATGACGGGGCTAAGGGTTTCTATGAGTTATTGCATGAAGCAACGATGCCACTGTATGACGGGCACGAAAAGCACACCGTCTTATCTGCCGTGACTAAGTTTTTACACTTCAAGAACGAGCATGACTGTAGCGAGAGAGGTTTTAATGAACTGTTAAGCATTATGAAGGAGTGTTTACCTACAGGCAATAAGTTACCGGAGTCGTACTACGATATGAAGAAAATTGTCAAAAGGCTCAATCTAGGGTATGAGAAGATCGATGCTTGAGAGAATGACTGTATGTTGTATTACGGTGATGTCAATAAAGATAAGAGGTCATGTGATATTTGTGGTACAAGTAGATACCGTGAACAGAGCAAGAAAAAGGGAAAAGACGTGCCGAAAAAGATCTTACGTTACTTTCCCATTGCCTCGAGGCTTCAGCGGTTGTTCATGTCAACATATACCGCCGAGGATATGAGGTGCCACTCTACACAGGACATAGTCAAAGGTCAACTGACGCACCCAGTAGATGGGCTTGAGTGGAAAAATTTTGATAACAAGCACTTTTGCTGAAGATGTTCGCAATGTTAGGCTTGGACTTGCTACGGATGGGTTTAATCTGTTTAACGGGCCTTACACAAAGCCCTACTCAACTTGGCTGGTGATTATTATGGTGTATAACCTCCCGCCTTCGATGTGTATGAAAGATCCCTACATGTTCATGCCTTTACTGATTCTGGGTGATAAGAGTCCGACTAAAGACATCAATGTATACCTCAGGCCGTTAGTTGATGAGTTGAAGATGTTGTGGGAAAAAGGGGTTCAAACTTATGATGTATCTCTTAAGCAGAACTTTGACATGAGGGCAGCTTTACTGTGGACAATAAATGACTTCCCAGCGTTAGGAATGATCAGTGGATGGTCGACTCAAGGGGGTTTGTCATGTCCCGTGTGCATGGGGTCAGTTAAAGATGTGCGGCTCAAACATGGGGGGAAAATAAGTTTCTTTGCAACATCCAGACAGTTTTTACCGATTGAACATCGTTATCGATGGATGAGTAGACAATTCAATCAAAAAACAGGGAAACGTCAAGTACCTGGCTGTCTTTCTAGGTCAGCAGTGTTGAGTTGGATTAGTCATTTGAAGTTTCCACCTCCAAGGAAGAATCACAGATTAGAGAGAGCTTACGGTTATGGCAAGGTTCATAACTGGACACACAGATCCATGTTCTTTGACCTGCCTTATTGGGCTACACTCTGCATCCGTCATTGTTTAGATCCTATGCATACCAAGAAGAACGTATTTGATAACATTTTTTATACGGTCCTAGATGCCAGTGGTAGAACAAAGGACAACAACAAGTCGAGGCTTGATTTGGTAAAAATGAACATTAGGGAAGATATGTGGCTATATCAGGAGGGTAGTATGACGGTAACGCCTAAAGCTGAATATACTTTGACCAAGGAACAGTTGATATTGATATGTAATTGGATCAGTGGACTGAAGCTCCCAGATGGATATTCTTCGAATATAGTAAGGTGTTGTAAAGTCAAAGAGTTGAAGTTTCAGGGTCTCAAAATTCATGATTGTCACGTATTCATGCATAAGTTGATCCCTGTGGCACTTATCGACTTGTTACCGAAACATGTGGTTGAAGCACTAACAGAGCTTTCTAATTTCTTCAGAGATCTATGCTAGACGGAGCTTTAGCTCAAAGACATAGATAAAATGGAGATGCAGATAGTGGAAATAATGTGCAAGTTAGAAATGATCTTCCCCCCATCGTTTTTTAATTCAATGGAGCATTTGTCTATTCACTTTCCATACGAAGCTAAGTTTGGCGGTCCCGTACAATATAGATGGATGTATCCATTGGAGAGGTAATGACATTAATGTTTTTAATACTGTAAAATGTTCATTCTTTTTTGCTAATCTATATATCACATAGGTATATGCGACGGCTAAAGCAAAAGGTGAAGAATAGAGCCCCTGTAGAGGGGTCAATTGCTGAAAGTTATGTTATGGAGGAACTTGTTAATTTTTGATCGTTTTACTTTGATTCAAATGTTCAGACGAAGCACAATCGCTTACGTCGGAATCAGGCTGTTGCGCATGAGGAAAATGGAGAACTAACGGCCTTTAGTCATCTTGTACGCCCATTCGGTGGTAAAAAAAAAGGCGATTCTTGACCAATAGTGAGTATGCAGCTGCCACATTGTATGCACTTGTCAACATGAATGAAGTAACGCCATACATTAAGTAAGTAGTCATAACTATATATGTCTGGTGTAATTGTGTCAAGTTCCTTTACAAACACATTGAGTATATAAATGTGCTGCAGTCAATATGATGCTGAAGTACGTAAAGCGAATCCGAGTATATCGGACGGGGATTCGCAAAATTTGACAAATGGAGAATTTATGCAATGGTTTAAAGATCATGTAAGTCTAACCTTTACAAGTTCAATGAATCTACCATCATAGATTTATTCTTATGGCGTAATTAACTTTAGAATATGTTGTGTTAATGTACATTAGGTCCTCACATATGACTTAGCTGACAATCGGCTAAAGCTTATAGCCGATGGCCCTGAAAGATATGTAGATACTTATACATGTTGCATTATCAACGGTTAAGGATTTAAGTGTTGCAATATTGGGGAAGTTGCTTTTGTCGATTCTGGTGTTGTGGTGAAAGGTAGCTGTTACGATAACATTTGGGATGACTGGTATGGACGATTGCTAGAAGTTGTCGTGCTCAAATATTGGGGTCATAAAGAATTAGTTTGCTTCAATTATCATAGGTTTGATGTTGAGAATGGAGTTAAAGTAGATAAAAAATCATGACGGGTGACTGTTAATGTTAAGTCAAAACTAAGACTGATGAGTGGTATGGACGAGCTTTTATTTTAGCAAGTCAAATAACACAGGTGTACGAGGAGTGTTAAGACCCCTGCAAGCCCATGGCATGCTGTTATAACCACCAGTGCCCGTGGTTTTCAAGGCACAACTCCTCGCCCAGACGATGAACCTTTACAAGTCGAGTCTACTAGTGCCACACCTGTTGATGTAATAATTATTAGTGAGTCTAGTGAAGAAGAGGATGATGTTGTCGCTGTCAAAAGTGAAGACGATGTTGTTGAGGAGGTAGATATAATTAAAGAAATCGTTGAGGACGATGAAGATGGTGATGACAACGATAATAAAGATCTATTGCTCGAAGATGACGATTCTGATATTGATGGCTTTGACGATATAAATGATTAGGAGTATACTCTTTGTGTCCTTTTAGTTGTATTCAAATGTAATAGTTTGTAGTAGTGCAATTATTATCTTCAACTTACATTAATCTACTAAATGTGTTACTATTTATGTTGTATCCTTTTAGGTTATTATTTATGTTGCATTCTTTTAGTTGTATATGTATGTTATCCTCTTTGTTATTGTGCTCAAATATAGTATTTACGAATGTTTAATAGTATTTTTTTTTAATGATTTGACAGTATACATACATATGGCGCGCACACCACATGGCGATCGTGGTGGGCGTTCAGGTCGTGGGGCCGTGGTGATTCTACGCGTGATGATCAGGCCGGATTGTCAGGTATAATTATATATTTTATTGGGATACATCTTATTATTTTTTATTTTATATTGTATTGATAGTATATTCGTTTATATAAATATTGATGTATTTCACTACATAGCTGATCGACGTACGCCTCCGCGGGGACTAGTACGTGGCTTGCTAGGGAATCCCCCCCAGGCGCCGCTTATATGTCGTGTTGGGACTCATAAGTAATTAATTTCATAATCCTATATAGTATTACTATAACATAAGTATTTAGTTCTTATATATTCTTTGTAATTTGCAATATATTAATTTCAATTGTAGTATCCTTGACGCCACGCCAAGGAACACGTTGCTTGGGATCGTCCCCAACCGATTCTCAAGCCCGTGGATGAGGTGGGTGGATGTGGATGACCACACACGGCAGCTGATTATTGCTGAGTTTAGGGTAGGATGTCAATCATTCATATGCTAGTTTTATATTCCATTTGAATATACTATTACCTCTTTTATTTATGTTGTCTACTAAGCTTCTTAATGTGTATTGTGCAGAGATATTATCGTTTTGAGGACGGACAGGAAGCCCATGGCATGACTGTTCTGCACAGATACCTAGAGATGAATTGACACAAGTGGGTCTACGACTGGAAGAAGAAGGCCCAGACGAAGATGGCTGATGGACAGACACTTAAGGATGCCCAGCTAGATTTCATATTTGCTGCAGTGTGGGACCAGATGTGCAACATTTGGGACAGCGAGGCCTTCAAGAAGATGTTGGCACAACGTTCAGCCGCCCAATAGCAGAGTCGTCTCCCACACTGCACTGGGTCTCAGTCGCACGACCTGTACTGGGAGAAACTCGAGGTGAGTTTAAAGCATGCACCCTCCCGCTTGGAGTTTTGGTGGCACGCCCACCAAAAGAAAGGTGATGGTGGTTATATATCACCTGAGGCAGAACGCATTGCTGTAAGTTTTGTAATTATCTTATTTAGTATGTATTTAAAATTCGAATATTCTATTGTATTATTTCATTTTATTCTTTGCGTATCATCTACTAATGTGTTTTTTTCAGCAACAGTTCGAGGATCTTGTAGTGGCCCGGAGCAGCCAGAGAGGTGACACTCTAGTAGACGAGTCTACGCGTGCCGATGATGAGATAAAGGACTGGCTGCAGGCTACAGGGGGGCCGAAGAAGGGTAGAGTTGTGAGCATTCCCTATGTCCCAGCTTACACCCTAGTCCCTGCTGCGAGATCTCGGCGGCGCCCACCCATTGGAGGTAGTGGTGCGAGTGGATCGGGTGTCGGCCCTTCATTATCTGACGACTTCTTCCGGCGAATCATATAGGGGTGCATGGTGAGCGGTGTTTTGCAGTCAGGTGCACCATCACGCGAGTAAATTTAACAGCTGGCTCAAGAGGTTTTCCACGGCTCTATAAATCCTACAGCCGCCGTTGACAACCTCATGGGTGTAGTACAGGAGGAGGCCATCTGCGTATGTGCAGTTGTCTTGGCCAACATCTTCCCACCACATATTCAATAGGTAAAAATAATTACATTATGTATTTCTTTATTTAATTTATGTAATTTATAATTATAATTTGTAATTATATTGCTATGACACGCAAATACACACATAGCACCGCGTAGGTATTAAACACGCGTTAGAACTTACGGAACTCGATTCCGACATACGGAAGCCGAGTTATCGTTCAGTTTACAAAACTCGCCAACACTTAGGTAAAAAGCCAAAAAAGAGTTCAAAACCCGCATCGGCTGTCCGAATGACACACAAACACACACATAGCACCGCGTAGTTATTAGAACGCGTTAGAACTTACGGAACTTGATTCCGACATACGGAAGCCAAGTTATCGCCCAGTTTGCAAAACTCGTCAACACTTGTAGAACACAAACTAAAATAATTTAAATATGTTATATTTTGGAATTCGTTATTAATATTTTAATTTTCTAGGGTCTTGTTGATGAGATTCGTGGGGGTGGAGATTTCGGCACAAGCGATGCCCGTGGAGGAGATGGTGATGATCGTCAGGCTGATGCTGATGAGACTCTGGAGGATGGGACTGGAGGTGGGACCGGTGATGGGATCGGAGGTGATAACACAAAAATTACCGATCTTGGGCAGTAGTTAGTTTATATTTATATTTTGACTTTCATGTATGTATTTAGCTTTTGAGTAGTACGGACTTGAGTTTGGTATCTAATTATATAGATTGTTGATAGTAAAAGATATGATTGTTATTGATATGGGTGCATTGTCATTATTTGTTTTTCTTTAGTTTATAACAGGTACAATGTATATATAAATGAATAGGGAAATTTTGCAATTTTAATAAATTTTTTAAAGTGGGTCATTGGCGACGGGGTGCCGTCGGCAATGACCTATAGCGACGAATCCAGATATATAGTAAATAGAGGTCATTGGCGACAGGTTGTACACTCATTGCCGACAGCCACGCCGTCGCCAATGACTGAATTATTAAAATTAAAGTATGGTTATTACCGGCGGTCTGTCCGTCGCTGTAGCCGTCGCCAATGACGTATTATCGACGGCATGCCATTGGTAATGACCTCGTCGCCAATGATATCTTTCCCGACGGCGAGCGACGGGAACCAGGGGGCGACGATCTGAGGGGCGACGGTAGGTTCCATCATCAATGATCTCATTGTCGACGGCTATAGGGTCATTGGCGGCGGCCTCGCCCGTCAACAATAATTAGTGATTTTTTTATAGTGTTGTATTCTTAATATACATGATTTCAACGTTCTGAAATTAATTTTTATACTTAAAAATCATTATATGAACATCTATAACTTTGATGAACTAACTACAGCCAAGTACTAATTGCATATTGCACATGAAATTACAAAATTGTGCTCGAAATATCATTTTGTCATTTTCTACATTGCGACAGACTGATGATAAAGAATATATAAAAAATAGAGACTCTTTATTTCATTTTAAAAAAAAAAAATTAATTTCATTTCATTTGAAATGGAGAAGATCATTTGAAATTAATTTCTTTCCTATGTTGGACCTAATTCCTAATTAATGGGTAAGTGGTGCATATTGCTTTGTCGAAAAATAATACTCCCTCCGTCCCAGGATAAAAGTTCTGGTGGACTTTTCACGCATATTAAGAAGAGGAATAAAATGACAAAATTGTCTATAATAATGTCATTAAATATGGAGAGAGAATTAGAATAAGAAAGGTATGAAATATTTAATGCTACGGGCATAATAGGAAAAAATGTGTAAAAATTTGCTTATTAAAAGAAAGTGGACATTTAACATGAGACATCCCAAAATAGTAATAAGGACTTTTATCCTGGGACGGAGGGAGTATATGTTTGCATGCATGCATGAAATTTAAAAAGGTTTATATATATGTTTGCATGCATGTATGAAATTAAAAAAGGTTTATATATCTGATACGATTAGTGTCAATATATAATATCACATGATCAGATAATGGGAGAGAATTTATGAATGTAATGGGGACTTGGCGGCAGAGTCGGTCCTGAATTTTCTAAGGTTTAAGGCAAATTTTCTCAAGTATACCCTTTTATATAAATTAAATAAATAAATTATCTACTAATTAATTTTATTAAAATTATAAGAATTTACAAAAGATAAGGAAAAACATTTTAAAATAGCATCGAAGCAAATAATTATTACATGTACCTACAAAATAAAAATATTAATGAAATCGGTAAAACTAATGAAATACCCACTGTAGTTGGGTAGTTGGTAAGTTTTACAATTGAACTTTTAATTTTTCAAATTACCCCACTAAACTAATTATTATTTTAAAATTGGGTTATTCCGTTAAAAAAAATAAATGGACGTTAATTTTTTTATCTACAAAACTAATGAATTACCCACTGTAGTTGACACATTTTACTGATTACACCATTGAACTTTTAATTTTTCAGATTACTCTATTAAACTAATTAAAAATGATTATTTTAAATATTTTTAAAAATAATTATTATTTTCAGTAAAAAAAATATTAGAAACTTTAATTTTTACCATAAAATGAGTAAAGTTTCATAAAATATAGATTTTAAAAAATTAAAATTTTATGAAACCTTATTATTTTTAAAAAAATCTTTTTTTTTCTTTTGAAAATAAAATTTATTTTTTGAATCTATATTTTATAAAATTTTACTCATTTTTTTTAAAAATATGAAGAATTTTCCAATTTTTTTTCTTGAAAATAATATTTATTTATAAAAATGAATAATTTCTTTTTTGAAAAAATTGAATCAATTTTTTTATTTATCTTTTACTGTTTTTTTATTTTAATTTATATTTTTAGTTTTTTTAAAAAATTCTAATATTAAGAATGGGTCATTCTGTTAAAAAGTTAAATAGACATTAATTTAATTTAAAATCACTTTAATTTTTTTGAATCTATATTTTATGAAACTCTACTCATTTTATGAAGAAAAAAAGTTTCTAATATTTTTACTTAAAATAATAATTATTTTTAAAAATATTTAAAATAATTATTTTTAATTAGTTTGATGGGATAATTTGAAAAATTAAAAGTTCAATGGTGTAATCAGTAAAATGTGCCAACTACAATGGGTAATTAATTAGGTTTGTAGATAAAAAATTAAGGTCCGTTTATTTTTTTTTAACGGAATGACCCAATTTTAAAATAATAATTAGTTTAGTGGTGTAATTTAAAAATTTAAAAGTTCAATATATGTTGTAATAAGTAAAACCTACCAACTACAGTGAGTATTTCTTTAGTTTTGCCCAATGAAATCTAAACTAAAAACATTATTTAAAATATCTTCTTGTTGCACTTTTAAATGCAAAATCATCAATTATACTATTATATTTAATATTTTCTAACATATCACTTTCAATGCATAATATACCTAATTTTTTTTTATTTTATTTTTTTTATACACATAAATATATAAACTTAATTATAAAAAAATTTGAGCCCCTCTCAACTCTAGGCCCTGGGCGGTAGCCCTGGTCGCCCTTGCCCAGGGCCGGCTCTGCTTGACGGTTATTTGGCAAAAAAATAATATTAAAAGAGGAGTTTATCACACAAAACTAGACGAACTTTCAGTTGCGTTGCGGTTCAATTTCAAAGAAGTTCTTGTTGAATTAATTTCACAAACTACCTGATTCTGTTAGAACATTGTTGTTAATTATTTGATTCTTTAGACAATTTATGTTCACTGCAAAGCTAATTTTGAAGTTTAATTTTCCCTGTAAACAAGAAAGTCTAATTAAATCTTAAAATACTACTTAATATATAATTGTAGAATTAAAAACATGCACTCTTTACAATCACGTGAATAAGAGGGAAAAAAAGAAGAAGTCATGGCCCTGATATTTATTTGTCCGACATAGGATCTTATATCCTTAAAACCCACATATTTGGAATAAATATGTAATACTCCCTCCGTCCCAAATTAATTGCTCAGTTTTGACTTTTTAAAGTTAAATTGATCATTTTTAAAACTAATCTTTTTACTATTTTTGCTAAAATATAGGTGAAGAGATTATAATCAAAAGAAAGTATATACTCCCTCCGTCCCAAATTAATTGCTCAGTTTTGACTTTTTAAAGTCAAATTGACCATTTTTAAAACTAATCTTTTTACTATTTTTGCTAAAATATAGGTGAAGAGATTATAACCAAAAGAAAGTATATACAATTTATTACTAATCCTAATTTTTATAATTTTAGAAATATATTTATATATGCTTAATTATTAATTCTAAAAATAGTCAATTTGACTTAAAAAAGTCAAAACTGAGCAGTTAATTTGGGACGGAGGGAGTACAATTTATTACTAATCCTAATTTTTATAATTTTAGAAATATATTTATATATGCTTAATTATTATTTCTAAAAATAGTCAATTTGACTTAAAAAGGTCAAAATTGAGCAATTAATTTGGGACGGAGGGAGTAATTGTGATTATTCTTCATTAACAAAGGTAAAAAGGACCCTACTCCTGCATGTGTTCCATAATTAGGCAATAAAGCCACCTAATTTGAATTAATAAGCGACAGGTCGACATTGAAACAGAAAATGTAAATGAATTATATGCTTCATCTGTTAAAAAATTAAACTGTGAATTTTGGAATATGGAGTGGGATTTTGAGTTTTCTTGAAGAAGGTAACAGAACTGTGTGTAGAATAGGTGGATAGGCGGCCAGGGCTTGGGGACATTAACTAGGTTTATTTTTTAGGTTTTATTTTTTGTATGTGTGCTTTTTAAAGAAGATTTTGAGTTTTTTTAATCTACACATCATCTTTGGTTAACTATGGTCGGAATTATGGTCAAACTCTGAGTACTTTAGACAATTATTTAAAAGTTCCAACTTATTTGTGTTAAAACAATAATTTGTATATTTTTTTAACAGCTTAACAATTTTTATTTTTATTTTGAAGATTAAGTCATAATTTAAATTTCAAGGCTAATTAACTAACGAGTCTAGTCTCCATGCATGTCGGCTACAAAAAAAGTTGGACGAATATCTTAATTACGGGTCAAGGATATTCGTATTTTCACTAATGGTCATGATCATACTAATAATTGTCCATCAATGCATTACGGGCCAACGAGAACTTTTACCACATCATTTGTAACATTACGGTCATGATTATACCGAATAATCTATGGTCATAATCATACCAAGTTCATCTATGCACTACGGTCAAAGATGACTCATAACAATATAAGCATTAGCATGATGACAATGATATAAGAATTCAATTAAAAGAAAATATGGATAAATTTTTAAAGATTTATAATTTAATTTATCCAGAATTCAATAATATCCAAATTGTCAATATGATACTGCTTTGTGGAGTAAAATTCAAGAATAATATTGTATCAAAAAAGATTTGGATCGAAAAGAAATCAATTTTTTGTCATAAATAATACCCCGTGAATAGTACTTCGGGAATAGTAACCTCGTGAATAGTACTCCGTTATGAAAAAGTTAAAACTTATCAAGAATGCTCAGAATAATATTTTCATGAAAAGATACTGGATGAAGTGCTAATATCAAAGATATTCTACTAATTTCATGGAGTATAGAAGCCAAAACTTTAATAAAATGAGTGTAAAATTCAAAATCTAAAACGAAATAATATTACTTACATACTACAGAGTATGGAAGAAAATATTATTTCATATGAATACTGAACAAAAATAATATCCCTTACCTTGAAAAGAAGAGTATTCCAACTGGTATAGCGGAGATATTCTTGAAGAAAACTTTAACTGTTTTCTACACTCAAAACTTTCTTAAACTATAAAGAAATACGCTCAAGATTATAGAAGAAGAATTCTCTGATTCTGGTGTGATTTTCAATTCTAACTAAGCATCCTATTTATAAGAGAATGGAAGGGGCCCTATTTAAAAAAATATCATGGACGCAACAATTTTATAACTCACGGACGTCTTATGCAATATTTGGGCGCCTGAATTTTAAAGCCATCATCAAGTAAAACAAAAAAAATAATATATATATATATATATATATATATATATATATATATATATATATATATATATATATATATATATATAACACATGTTGTTTTGAAAAAGAAAAAAACTCCCAACCCGTGACAAATCTTCAAGATTTCCCCCCACCCTATTTTTTTTCTTTCAACGTGGGCCCCACATGTTCCCCTCCCACCAATATTTCACCATCACTGGTGGGTCCAATTATATATATACTGAATAACTTTCTACCGATTATTTTAAAAAATGGGTAAATAGGGGGTCCAAATAATAAGTAAAATTTACGACAAATACTTCATAAAAATTCTCTCAATATTTTTAACAACATTTATTCATCATTATTATTATTCACAATATTTAACAATCAGATCATTCCTAAGAAAGAGGGGGCTTTCTAATAATGATTTCTCCCTATTGGCGTGTAATTAGTTGACCAAACCTCTCCTCTACAGAACTTTCTAAACATCGTCAATATTGTAAATAATAATATGAATAACTGTATCGTCTCAATTATTGATTTAATAATATATAAAATATCGACAATAATTAAATCAAATAACGTGAGATACTATGCATCAATTACTGTAGCAATAATTAAATAAAATTGAGTGACTTCTCACATAAGCATCAATAATCAATACCGTGTGCTACTATGCAACCACGTGTATTACTGTACTTTTACCACCGGGTATTTCAACAGTTAACGGTAAAACTTTTGTCATTATTTTTATAAAAATATATTTTTATCATTTTCTAAATCCAACAATAATTCTATTGTGTGGTCCACCAATGATTATGTCGTCATACGAATATTCCCAGTTAAAACAAATATTTCCCGACCAATCGAATATAATATAACAACTTGCGTAATTTGTAAAATTTATAAATATTACCAACAACTATAACATTATATCAAATTCACTCCTAAATATTCAAAAAATGATATTTATAAAAAATTCATCTTTATTCATAAAAGTTGGGGTTTTACAAAGTTTGTATTTGTATTCAGTACTATGTATTTGGCGACCCAAGATGGGTGATGTATACCTATTTTGGGGGCGTCACAGTTGGTATTAAAGCTTTGGGATATGATCTCTGGTTGAGATGTGAGATAAGAACTAGGAGGGGAGAGACGGGGAATTCCTTCGCTAGTATGACCTACCTAAGTTTATTTGGTGTTTAATTGGTCGATCAGAGTATAGGGATAATATGTGGCATGTCAATTAACCCTTCTTTTGTGACAGTGTTTGAAAATGGCATCTGAAAATGTCGAGATAAGCAATGAAGCACATGAGACCGTTGAGTCACCAACGATCAATACCTAGGATAATGTGCAATAGGAAAATAATAATCCTCAGGTAAACAACAACACCGATCAAATGATGAACGATGGGATGTTCAGAGGCTTCATGCAATTCATGCAACATCAGGTGAGAGCGGCTCCTGTTCAAAATGAAGGTGGATCACTGCTAAGCAGTTCAAGGAGCTGGGACCACCGGAGTTTTTGGGAGAGCCAAAACCACTTAAGGCGGAGACGTGGATAAAGCAGATCACCAAGATATTTGATGTCTTGTGATGCTCCGAGGAGAAAAAGGTTCCCTTTGCCACCTTCATGTTGAGAGGAAAGGCATATTACTGGTGGGAATCAGTAAAACGTACTCAGCCTGCCGCACTCAAAATGTCTTGGGAAAAGTTTTAAGAACTGTTCAATGACAAGTACTTTCCCGAAAGTATTCATCACATGAAGGAGGTGGAGTTTATCATGTTGGAGAAAAATAATATGACTGTGTCGCAGTACGAGGCTATGTTTGCCGAGTTGTCCCGGTTCGCATCCCATTTGGTTGATAATGAGGAGAGAATGACGCGAATGTTTCTACGAGTTTTGAGACCCGAAATACGTCAATAACTCATTTCTCACAAACTGTGTTTGTATTCAGATGTTGTAAATATGGCTTAATTATTGGAGCGCGATAATGAGTCAACCCAACCAAGAGAGAGCAGCCGGTAAGTCGATAATACCAGTGGTAGCAGTCATCGAAGCGGTGACAACAAACGTGAAGAGAATCAATATGCCAGAAATGGTAACCACTTCAGTGATAATCATTGCCAAGATAATAGAAATGAAAATTTCAAGAAGAGGAGATTCAATAATGATGGAAAGACGTCAGCACCAGCACCTGTTGTTAAGGAAGGAGAACGACCACCGGTCGTATGTTACAAATGCGAAAGGGAGGGACACATAAGTCCAAACTGTATACAACAGTCCAAAGCATGTTACAGTTGTGGAAGAGAAGGTCACCTAGCCCGATTTTATCGTGCACCAAAATCAAGTCCAGCTGGGATGGAGGTATCAAAGGCCGTCCCATACAAAACAAAATTGGTAGTTCAAGGGAGAGCATTTGTCGTAACCTCCCAAAAAGCGAGGAATATGAATGAGGTGATCACGGGCAAGCTAATCATAAACTCTAGCGAAGTCTATACCTTATTTGATACCGGTTTTACCCATTCTTTTATTTCTCCTACTTGCGCTCAATGTTTAAATTTGACTCTGAAGAAATTAGACTTTGACTTATCTGTTAAAACTCCGTTGGGGAAAAATTTCATTACATCCACTATTTATAAGCCTTGTTTGATTCAAATCGGTAACCGCACGTTACCTGTCGAACTTATCTCACTACAACAAAAAGGCTTATCAACGACCGCCTATCAGCGACCGCATACGGTCGCAGACGGGTATCAGCGATCGCATGCGGTCGCTGATATTAGTCGTACGTAATTTGGTCGATGGATGGACATTAGCGACCACTAATAGCGACCGACTTATTAACGATCTCAATCAGTGATCGTAGTCGTTGCTAATCTGACTCATGCTGAGTCATTTGTCAGGTGTGACGTGGCACACGTGGTAGCGACCGGTAATAGCAACCGCATCGGTCGCTAGTTTCCAAGAAGGTAGCGCAGGTCGTTGTTACACTGTGGGCGACTGCATGCGATCGCTGATGGATTTTTTAAAAGAAATTTTTTTTTTGCCTGTTTTATTGATTTCCCAAAAATAACCTGCTTTGTACCTGCTTTCTATCCCAACACACAGCAGTATATACAAGCATCCATATTAACATCCATCCATGATAACTACTATATAATAAACATTGATCATCCATGAATAAACATTCATCCAACACAACAAGTCTAGCTCTTCATCCAATACAATACAATTGTAAACATTCATCCAACACAATACAATCGTAAACATCCATATAAACCAATACAATTGTCCAAAGAATGAATTTAAAAGAGTACAAGGCTTTAAAAATCTAAAATAACATGTCTAGGCGCTCTTCATGGATCATCCAAATTAGGATCATGTAATTAAAAAAATAATAAAACATATATCTTACATGTGTTGATACTGCTACGACTTAGGGAAAGCTAAACAATAGACAATGTAGTGAAACATATAAGTATGACAGTGACTCAGAGACTATAAACATATAAGACAATATAGCTAAACAATAAATGATATATATATATATACCTGGTTGTCATTTTGTTGCGGTGCTGCTGCTCCTGCCGCTGCTGCTGCCGCTGTCGCCACTGCATCCGCCAACTCATCAGGACTCAAAGACTACAGATGCCCGCCCATTATACGAAGAAGATCACTATCCTAACATATCGCTCTCACATAGTCAGCAGGAGTATGATAGGCTGGATAACTTAATGACTGTGTAGACTAGGCGGCAGAGCTGCTTGTGCCACTGATGGTCGAGCGTCGTTTTTGTCCTTGGCCTTTGACATAATTTTTCTTCATGATGGACGCCCTCTCCCATAATTCTTGATCAATCGACGGACGCGGGGTGCCTTTAGGATAACGCTCGTTCATTAAGCCCTTATAAGTGTCTTGTCAGAAGGTCAACAATTAAATAGTTAAAAATATATAAAAAATACTAAAAAAGGTCATCACAATTTATAAACAATATATTAGGATAAAGTGAACTTATTACCGCTATCTGAACAGCCTCAGGAAGACCATCGCGGGTGGTCACATACACATCCAACCAATTGATAGGTTGACCTTGAGACTGAGACTCCTACAGTTCATTTTCTCATATTATTATGTAAACATATGATATTTTAGCTACAAAAGATGACTGTAAACATAACATATGTACCCTGGCAGCAATATGATGCAGCTGTGATATACTGCCTCCCTGATACATGCCTTTTGCCTTCTCATCGTCTGATACACCTAAGGATCTGTTTGAGGCGACAGTCTTGCACCTCTTGACCCAGCTCTCAGCTCTCTACTGGTCACACATCTGCACCCATATGGGCTGTGTGCACCACCAAGGGTTATGCTCATGCATATACCACTCACCCTGTCCTGGATGGTCAATCTCAGCATTGTGCAGAGCTTTCTGTCGTTCCTTGTTCAGATTATCTTTATTTCGGACGACACACTTCTGCTAGAACAGTGTCTGAATAACAGAGTCTCCCCTATAATAAGGACTATCCACATGCACGAGGGCATGCATACTTGACCATTTTTAGGCATATAAGAGCAACATGAATGTCTAAGCAATTAACATAACTTAAAAGCCATTCAATACTTTGCATTTTTAGTAGAAGAGCTTACAACTATCAGACGACTACAACATATTGTGAGTAACCTTTAACCAGTTAATAAATGAAAAGTTAAAAAGTAAACAAACAAATCTAGCTCTCTCTAAAGACCTTCCTGAATTAGACAACAAATGCCATCAAGCAATAAATGCAAACTTGAGCCGTCACTTAATAACAAGAAGATGAATTACACAGTATATACATATCAAATTATATGTATTGCCCAAATCTAGAGTTAAATTGGAAATGACATGTATCAATTATAAAATATTATCTCCTAACTATCACGGGAATTGAAATTTGAGTGACATGTCTTTCACAACCATGGAAAAATTCAAGATAGTTCCTTTAAGCACACTTCAAGTCTTACTCACTTCAAATTCCATTGCACCCGACGAACATAGTTCCTTTAAGGAGAAGGAGTTGAATTCCTCTCATGCCTTACTAAATTTATACTCTCTCTTTGCCTCAAAATTATAATCCACCATCAAAAGTCAAATATTTAGAAAGTTAATGTTTTCAACTTTAACATAACCAATGGTCAACATCACAATCAAACAATGATGAATTTTGCACATTAATTTTAAAAGTAACCTCATTTTTGGACATCAGAAAGGAGAAATTGAAGTCCAATTTTCAGATAGAGAAATTATAACTTATGTTCGTCTTTCAATTTAATCAGTTACTAGTGTGCAATTATTTCCACCCACAAGCAATGATTTTTAAAATATTAATCATCCAACCACAGAGAGATTTTCTTCTGATTTATAAAAGATAAACAATTACAAATTAACCAAAAGAGATACTTTCCCAGTAAGTCAAATTATAGTAATATTACACAGGAAACATTAATTTCAAGAAAGACTAGTAATTTAGAAAGCTAAAAATGAAACATTAAGCTCACACAAACTATCAATTAGGGGTTCCAATCTAATCATTTTTATTTTCGAGCACCAAATTCTCGAATTGAAAGAGGGAATTCAATTCAAAGCCAGATAATTTGGAAAATTGAATTTAAGCAATCCCTTCTAAGTTCTAGCAGTGGTTTGGAAATACAAGGGAGATGAGAAATTAAGACAGAGAGAAAAAGTACTTACTATCAAGTACAGCGGCAGTGGTGGTGGTGCAGCGGTGGTCCAACGGTGGTGCGGTGGTGGTTGGCAGTGGTCGGTAGTCTCCCTCCCTCTTCTCTTCCCCCTACTCCCTCTTCTCCCTCGTCTGAATCTCCATCTTTTCTTTCTTTTCTATACTGATCGATCAGACCTGAATCTGATTAAGTTTATGATAATCAGTGACCATTATCAGCGACCGCACGCGGTCGCTAATTTTTAATGATGTGGACATATCAATGACCGAAAGTGGTCGATGACAGAGAGTGGTTCGCCGCGCCAAAATTTTGCACCAATTTTTGGGAGGGAAATTCATATCAGCGACCGATCAGCGACCGCATGAGATCGCTGATATGAACTAGTTACTAAAATCCATCTCGGTCGCAGATAGCAGTTGCTATTACTATTATTAGCGACCAGGATAGGGCGGTCGCTGATATTATTGGTCGCAGATGGCTCTTTTTGCTTTAGTGTCTCTTTAAAAATATTTGCATTCGATGTGATTCTAGGAATTGATTGGTTGACTACTCATCATAATAAAATTGATTATTTTCGTAAGGTTGTTAGCTCTCATATTCCTAACCAACCTATTATGCAAATTCAAGCAACCAAACCACTAAATTCAATCATTATCATCTCAAGTCATAAAACTATTCTTTTATTGAAAAGCGGATGTCAAGCTTTTTTAGCTCATGTCACAGATTTAAACAAAAATACGTCAGTTTTGAATGATATTTCTATTGTTAATATATTTCCTGACGTATTTCCCGAAGAACTTCCTGGTCTACCCTCAGAGCGTGAAATCAAATTTTGTATTGACCTTGAACCCGATACAAAACCCTCAAATATTTTTTTCACCCAAAATGAATGTAACATGCGCCGAAGACGTTGGCTCTAGCTGTTGAAGATTATGACCATACCATTCAATATCATAGTGAAAGAGCAAACGTGGTAGCTGACGAGTTGAGTAGAAGATCGTATGCGGTTACGAGTGTGACGTTGTTAACACAAAGTGTGACGCCCCCAAAATAGGTATATATCACTCATCTTGAGTCGCCAGATACATGGTACATAAATCAAATACAAACTTAATTATACAACTGTCGGGTAATATACGACAAAACATAGCTGAGAGTTTAAACAAGAATATTGCCTTCTAGAAAATATCCACTCTCAATGGAGTCCTCATTACATTTATTGTCACACTATTTCACATAATAGTGAGGACTACTAAAATAACCATCTGGATCGTCAATCTGCTCCCCGACTCGTCCCAGCTATATTCTCATTTTCTGAAGAGAACAGTGAAAGAAATGGTGAGCTTAACTAGCCCAGTAAGAAATATTATGACTAAGATAATGCAGAATAAATTATCCTTAGCCTTCAACAGTATAACAACTGATAGAATATAATAGACAACAAGTTTTAGATCAACAACTGCAGCGGAATAAGCAATTCATTAAAAGAGTCAAGTATAGAATAAAATCTACTATCTTCTATGATTTAAAAAGTTTTTCATCAACTTTATCTCTGAGACTCATCTTAATAAATATAATCGAATCATCCCTGCACCACGGCCAAGGATATTCATGTAATCATCAATGGTCATGATTATACCGAATAATCCCTGGTCATAATCATACCAACAACTGTCCATCAATGAACTACAGGTCAATTGGGACTTTTACCACATCATTTGTTACATTACGGTCATGATTATATCGAATAATTCCTGGTCATAATCATACCAAGTCCATCAATGCACGTAAGCCAAAGATGACTTTCATCACAATATAAGCATGAGGATGATGACAATGACATAATAATTCAATAAAATAAGTTCAAGGATAAATTTTAAAGATTTATAATTTAATTTATCCAGAAATCAATAACGTCCAAATTGTCAACATGATACTGCTTTGTAGAGTAAAATTCAAGAATAATATTCATGTACTAAAAATAATTTGGACAGAAAAGAAATATATTTTTTGGGTTGATAGTACCCTGTGAATAGTATTTCAGGAATAGTACCCCGACATGAAAAGTGTCACTAATACCCGAGTGAATGAAACTAGAATGAATAGTAATCTGGTGAATAGTAACCCATGAATAGTAACTCATGAATAGTACTCTGGCACAAAAAGTACCCCGAATACCCGAGTGAATAATACCAGAGTGAATAGTAATCGGGTGAATAGTAACCCATGAATAGTAACTCGTAAAAAAATACCAAAGAAAATGATATTCCATGACGAGTAAAAAAGAAATGATATCTCAGATGAGTATAATAGAATATACGAAACTGTAAATGGATTTTCACCCGGCATGCGGTAATCCACGTACACAGATCATTTCCACAATTTAATAAAGAATGAATACGAAGGATCATTCACCATGCATGCGGTAATCCACATAAACAGGTTATTCCAACAGAATAATAAAGAATGAAACAACAGAAGAATTCACCATACATGCGATAGACCGCACAGATAGGTTATTCCCAACAGAATAATAAAGAATAGAACCAGCTCATGCGTAATTTGCACAGACAGAATATTCCAACAGAATAATAAAGAACGAAACCAGGTCATGCAGTAATCCGCACAGACAGGATATTCTAATAGAATAATAAAGAATGGAACCAGGTCATGCGTAATCCACATAGACAGGATATTCCAACAGAATAATAAAGAACGAAATAACAACAGAATTCACCAGGCATACGGTAGACCGCACAGACAGGTTATTCCAACAGAATAATAAAGAATAGAATAACAGCTTTTACAAGTATTGAAAGGAAATAATTCTCTTCATGAATACGAAAGAAATAATACCCCTTACCTCAAAAGAAGACTGGATACTGGAATAGAGAGGTAGCAGACTTCTCTTCTTTTTTCTCTCTATAATTTCTCTCTATAATAATTGCTCTATAGCTTTAGTGAATTGGTCAGAAATGAAGGAAGAATGAGCTTCTATTTATAGGAAAATATAGTTTCAATAATTGCACATTTTGGGGCTCAAAATATTACAATATAATACCTCCCTCTTTTCCTTCATTTTTAATTTAGTCCTGCAAGTATTATCAAACTTGCACCACCTCCCCTAATAGTAAATCATGCGAATCAATAGTAAATCATGTGAATCAATAGTTCTAGACATGTGAAAATACGAATTACAGTATAATACCTACATCTATACCTCTATTTTTAACTTAGTCATGCAAGTATTATCAATCTTGCACCAACTTCCCTAAAAGTAAATGAATGTGAATCAATAGTACACACATGTGAATAAATAGTTATAATCATATGAATCAATAGAAATTAATTACTCATTTATCTGGTTAATTACCCAATTGGTCAATATAACCTCCAGACATCAATTATTATCGAAATAAATGTCGATTTTCACTAACACTAATAATTTCAACACAATGGAACTATCAATTTCATCTTTAATCAACACAAACTTATTCATCATTAATATTATAATTCATAATATTTAACAATAAGGTCGTTCCCAGGAAAGAGGGGGCTTTTCGATAAGGATTTTTCTTTATTGGCGCACAATTAGATGACCAAACCTCTCATTGACAGAACTTCTAGACATTGTAAATATTTCAATTTAATAATATGAATAACTTTGTCATCTCAATTATTGATATAATAATATAACATATTATGCAGATGATACTGTGATAATAATTGAATCAATAATATGAGAGATATGATGCAGCAATTACTGTAGCAATAATTGAGTATAACTGAGTGACTTCTCACGTAAGCATCAATAATCAATACCGTGTGCTACTATGAAACCACGCGTATTACTGTACTTTTACTATCGGGTAGTTCAACAATTTTAACGGTAACACTTTCGCCGTTATTTTAATAAAAAGATAATTTTGTCGTTTTCTAACTATGACAATACTTTCGTTGTGGGGTCCACTAATGATTATGCCATCTTACGGATATTTTCCGACAAAAAGAATATTCTCCGACCAATCGAATATTATATAACAACTTGCATACTTTGCAAAATTTATAAATATTAACCACAACTATAACATTATATCAAATCTACACCATAATATTCAAAAAAAATATTTCGAAAAATTTAAATCTTTATTCATAAAATTTGGGTTCTCACACAAAGACTCATTTCTTACGACATACAAAAGATGGAGATAGAGTTAAAGACTCCAAGAACCTATGTGAAGATAGCAAATATAAGATTAGAACCGACTTTAATTGATAAAGTTAAAGCCACTCAAACTATAGACTCAGAGTTGATGAATGTGAAGAAAAAGGTGCAAGAAGGCGTTATTCCAAAAGTAAGAGTCGATGAAGTGAGGAAAGCTCAATCCTCGATTTATTGGCCCATTTGTAATCCTCTATCGAGTAGGAACTATGGCCTATAAACTCGCCTTACCGCCAAGTATGTCTCGTGTTCATAACGTTTTTCACATATCTATGTTATGCAAATATGTGAAAGACCCGAACCACATTATTGAATTAGAACCGAACGAGATAGCGGAAGATTTAACGTATGAAGAGGTACCTGTTAAAATCTTGGATAAGAAGGATCATATTCTACGCTCCAAGGTTATACCTCAAGTCAAAGTTTTATGGAGAAACCACGATGTGGTGGAAATGACCTGGGAGTTAGAATCTGAAATGAAATCAAGGTATCCTCACCTCTTCGACATATTAGGTACGTACCCTAAATTCGAGGACAAAATTTCATAAGAAGGGAAGGTTGTAAAAACCTAACTTTTTTGTATAAAGAATAATTTTTCTCGAAATATATTTTTGAATATTATGGTGTGGATATGATATAATGTTATAGTTGTGAGTAATATTTGAAAATTTTGTAAAGTAAGCAAGTTGATATAAAATATTCGTTGTGTCGGTGAATATTCGATTGGTCGGGGAATATTCATTTTAACAGAGAATATTCATATGACGACACAATCATTGGTGGACCCCACAACGGAAGTATTTTCGTAGTTAGAAAATGACATAATTATCTTTTTATAAAAATAACGGCAAAATTTTTACCGTTAAACTTTTGAACTATCAGGTGGTAAAAGTACAGTAATACGCATGGTTGCATAGTAGCATACGATATTGATTATTGATGCTTACGTGATAAATCACTCAGTTTTACTTAATTATTACTACAGTAATTACTACATAATATCTCACGTTATTTGATTCAATTATTGTCATAGTATTAATATTTTATATTATTAAATCAATAATTGAGACGACAAAGTTATTTTTATTATTATTTGCAATATTGACGATGTCTAGAAAGTTCTGTCGATGAGAGGTTTGGTCACCTAATTGCGCCCAATAGGTAAAAATCCTTATCGAAAAGTCCCATCTTTCCTGAAAATGATCTGGTTGTTAAATATTATGAGTTATAGTATTAATGATGAATAATTTTTAATAGATTAAAAATGTGTTTATTAAAGATAAATAATTTGTAGTAAATATTTATTCAATTTTTGATATAAATATAGGGATTGTTATGAGACGTTTGTTATAAGTTTGACTTAGTATTCCATGGAAAGATATACTAATTTTATGGACTGTCAATGGTGGTTATAATAGATAACCAATCTGGACCATTAATGGTGGTTTTAATAGTTAATCAATCTGGACCATTAATGGTGGTTTTAATAGTAAATCAATCTGAACCATTGATGGTGATTTTAAAAGTAAATCAATCTGGACCGTCTGTGGTGGTTTTAAAAGTAAATCAATCTGGACCGTCGGTGGTGATTTTAAAATTAAATCAATCTGGTCCGTCGGTTGTGGTTTTTATAGTAATCTATATGAACCGTCTATTCTAATAGTAAATCAATCTGGACCGTTTATGAATCAGTTACTATTTAGTCCATTCTCCTATAAATAGAAGCTTAATTCTTCTTTCATTCTCACCAATTCACTGAGATTAACAAGAGACACTATAGAGAGAGAAACTATAGAGAACAAGAAGAAGAGTATTCTGCTATTTCACTATTGCAGTATCTAGCCTTCTACTAAGGTAAGGGGTATTATTTATTTTGTATTCATAAGGAATACTATTTTTCCTATTCATCCTTTAATATGTTGGAATAACATGTCTACGCGGATTATGTAACGCATGACAGGTGAAAATCCATTTGCAGTTTCGTGTGTTATTTCTTTTCATATTCTTAATTCTAAACTTACTATGGTAAGTATTGCTTCTATAATCCTTGAAATTAGTGGAATATCTTTGAGTTTTGTGCTTCATCTAGTATCGTTTCATTGAAATATTGATCTGAACTTTCTTATTAAATATCAATATTTTCATCCAGGGTAATATTCACTCAGTTACTATTCACCAGAATATTATTCACTCGGGTATTCGGGGCACTTTTCATGCCAGGGTACTATTCACGAGTTACTATTTACGGGTTACTATTTACCCAATTACTATTCACTCAAATATTATTCACTCGGGTATTCGGAACACTTTTCATGTTGGGGTACTATTCCCGAAGTACTACTCACAGGGTACTATTCACGAGATACTATTCATCAAAAAATTTATTTCTTTTCTGTCTAAATTATTTTTGATACATGGATATTATTCTTGAATTTTACTCCACAAAGCAGTATCATGTTGACAATTTGGACATTGTTGAATTCAGGATAAATTAAATTATAAATCTTTAAAAATTTATCCTTTGCTTTTTTAATTGAATTCTTATATCATTGTCATCATCCTCATGCTTATATTGTGATGAAAGTCATCTTTGGCTTACGTTCATAGATGGACTGTTGATTGGTATGATTATTATGAGATCCTGAATTTTATGAAATAAAAGTATTCAATTTTTTTATAATTATTATTTTATTTAGTAAATGGTTAAATTGAGAAAGGGTTAAAGTTAAGGGTGATATGTGAAAATTTTGCAAAGTAAGCAAGTTGATATAAAATATTTATTGTGTCGGGGAATATTCGATTGGTCAGGGAATATTCATACGACGATATAATCATTGGTGGACCCCACAACAGAAGTATTATCGTAGTTAAAAAACGACAGAAATATCTTTTTATAAACATAACGGCAAAAGTTTTACCGTTAAACTAACCGGTAGTAAAAGTAAAGTAATACGCGTGGTTGTATAGTAGCACAAGGTATTGATTATTGATGCTTACGTAAGAAGTCATTCAGTTATACTCAATTATTGCTACAGTAATTGCTGCATAATATCTCTCATATTATTGATTCAATTATTGTCACAGTATCATCTGCATAATATTTTATATTATTAAATAAATAATTGAGACGACAAAGTTATTCATATTATTATTTGCAATATTGACGATGTCTAGAAAGTTTTGTCAAGGAGAGGTTTGGTCACTTAATTGTGCGTCAATATGGAGAAATCCTTATCGGAAAGCCCCCTCTTTCCTGGGAATGATCTGTTTGTTAAATATTATGAGTTATAATATTAATGATGAATAATTTTGTATTGATTAAAGATGAAATTGATATTTTAATTGTATTGGGATTATTAGTGTTAGTAGAAATCGACATCTATTTCGATAATAATTGATTTCTGGAGGTTATATTGACCAATCGAATAATTAATTGAATAAATGAGCAATTAATTGGTATTAATTCACATGTTTATAACTATTTGTTCAGATGTGTGTACTATTGATTCACATGCATGTACTATTAGGGGAGGTGGTGCAAGATTGATAATACTTGCATGACTAAATTAAAAATGGAGGTATAGATGAATGTACTATATTATAATTATTTTTTTCACATGTATAGAACTATTGATTCACATGGTTGTTTTATTGATTTACATAATGTACTATTAGGGGAGGTGGTGCAAGTTTGATAATACTTGTAGGAGTAAATTAAAAATGGAGGAAAAGATGAAGGTAATATACTGTAATATTTAGAGCCCCAAAATGTGTAATTATCGAAACTATGTTTTCCTATAAATAGAAGTTCATTCTTCCTTCATTCTCACCAATTCACTAAGACTCACAATAAAAATTATAGAGAGAGAAGTTATAGAGAGAAAGAATAAGAGAAGTCCACTAATTCACTATTCTAGTATCCAGTCTTCTTCTGAGGTAAGGGTATTATTTATTTCATATTTTGAAGAGATATTATTTTTCGTATTCGTATGAATATTATTTTTGTTCAATATTCGTAAGGAATATCATCTTCGTTCAATATTCGTAGGAATATTATTTTCGTTCAACAGTCGTAAGGGGTATTATTTATTTCATATTCTGAAGAGATATTATTTTTCATATTCGTATGAATATTATTTTTGTTCAATATTCGTAAGGAATATCATCTTCGTTCAATATTCGTAGGAATATTATTTTCGTTCAAAAATCGTAAGGGGTATTACTTCTTTCGTATTTATGAAGAGAGTTATTTTCTTTCAATACTCGTAAGGGTTGTTACTCCATTCTTTATTATTCTGTTGGAATAACCTGTCTACGTAGACTACCGCATACATGGTGAAATTCTTATGTTATTCCATTCTTTATTATTCTGTTGGAATAACCTATCTACGCGGACTACCGCATGCATGGTGAATGACCCTTCGTATTTTGTTTGATTAATGCATATATCATTGTCATCATCCCCATGCTTATATTGTGATAAAAGTCATCTTTGGCTTACGTACATAGATGGGCTGTTGATTGGTATGATTATGACCAGGGATCATTCGGTATAATCATGACCCTTAATGTTACAAATGATGTGGTAAAAGTCCTCATTGGCCCGTAGTGCATTGATAGACAGTTGTTGGTATGATTATGACCAAAGATTATTCGGTATATTCATGACCATTGATGATTAAATGAATATCCTTAACCCGTAGTGTAGGGATTATTCAATGATGTGGTTTATTTATCAAGCTGAGTCTCAGCGATAAAGTTGATGAAAAACTTTTTAAATCATAGAAGATAGTAGATATCATGCTCTTCTTGACTCTTCTAATAGATTGTTTATTCCGCTGTAGTTGTTGATCTAAAACTTGTTGTCTATTGTATTTTATCAGTTGTTATACTGTTGAAGGCTAAGGATAATTTATTCTGTATTATCTTAGTCATAATATTTCTTACTGGGCTAGTTGAGCTCACCCTTTTCTTTTATTGTTATCTTCAAGAAATGAGAATGTATCCGGGACTAGTCAAGGAATTGATTGACGGTCCAGATGGTTACTTTAGTAGTCCTCACTATTCTATGAAATAGTGTGATAATAATTGTAATGAGGACTCCATTTGAGTTTGAATATTGTCTAGAAGACAATATTCATGTAAAAACTCTCAGGCTACGTTTTGTCGTATTTTACACGACAGTTGTATTATTTAAGTTTGTATTTGAGTTATGTACCATGTATTTGGCGACTCAGAATGGGTGATGTATACCTATTTTGGGGGCGTCATTATTATGACCAGGGATAATTCGGTATGATCACGACCATTAATGATTACATGAATATTCTTGGCCCGTAGTGCAAGAATAATTTGTGAATGTGATACTAATGAATATCCTTGGCCCGTGGTGCAGGGATGATTCGATGATGTTATTTATTTATTAAGCTGAGTCCCAACGATAAATTTAATGATAAACTTTTTAAATCATAGAAGATGGCGGATATCATGCTCTGCTTGACTCTTCTAATAGATTGCTTGTTCCGCTGTTGTTAAACTAGTTTTCTAATATATTCTATCAGTTTAACATTGTTGAAGGCTAATGATAACTTATTCTGCATTATCTTAGTCATAATATTTCTTACTGGGCTAGTTGAGCTCATCCTTTTACTTCCATTGTTCTCTTCAGGAAATGAGAACGTAGCCAGAACTAGTCGGGGAATGGAGTGATGGTCCGAGATGGTGTTATAGTAGTCCTCACTATTCTATAAAATAGTGTGATAATAAATGTAATGAGGACTCTATTTGAGTTTGGATATTGTCTAGAAGACAATATTCGTGTAAAAACTCTCAGCTCATGTCGTATAATTAAATTTGTATTTGTATTCAGTACCATGTATTTGGCGACCAAAGATGGGTGATGTATACCTATTTTGTGGGCGTCACACAGAGGTTCCAAGAGAGCCGTTGAAATTAAGAACTCCTTGTTTCAATGATATCAGGTAGCTAAATCACAAAACAAATTAACGCTATTGATACACAAACAGAAATTAAACCATACAGAACAATGTGTCTCAGAGAAATTAAACCATCGTGCTATTGCTACACAAAAAAAAATCATGTCGAATATTTGATATAGGTAAATCGCATAGAAGGTCACATAGACTAAGGCATAAGAAAATCAAAGGAGGGTGTGATATCTTCTGGTAGAAACTGAACAACTCTTTACCTATAACTATATACTCAGGAGCTGCATACCTATAGGTACCCATATCCTTGTAGACATATGGCTTTTACCATCTACTGGACTGTGAGACCCCAAATTTTATGAATAAAGATTTAAATTTCTCGAATTTTTTTTTTTAATATTATGGTGTGGATTTGATATAGTGTTATAGTTGTGGGTAATATTTATAAATTTTGCAAAGTATGCAAGTTGTTATATATTATTCGATTGGTCGGGGAATATTCTTTTTATCGGGGAATATCCGTACGAAGACACAATCATTGGTGGACCTCACAACGAAAGTATTGTCGTACTTCGAAAACGACAGAATTATCTTTTTATAAAAATAACGGCGAAAGTTTTTCCGTTAAACTGTTGAACTACCCGGTAGTAAAAGTACAGTAATACGCGTGGTTGCATAGTAACACACGGTATTGATTATTGATGCTTATGTAAAAAGTCACTCAGTTATACTCAATTATTGCTACAGTAATTGCTACATCATATCTCTCATATTATTGATTCAATTATTGTCACAGTATCATCTGCATAATATTTTCTATTATTAAATCAATAATTGAGACGAAAAAGTTATTCATATTATTGTTTGCAATATTGACAATGTCTAGAAGTTCTGTCAAGGAGAGGTTTGGTCACTTAATTACGCGCCAAAAAGGAGAAATCCTTATCGGAAAGCCCCCTCTTTCCTTGGAATGACCTGGTTGTTAAATATTGTGAGTTATAATATTATTGATGAATAAGTTCGTGTTGATTAAAGATGAAATTGATAGTTTCATTGTGTTGGGATTATTAGTGTTAGTGGAAATCGATATTTATTTCGATAATAATTGATGTTTGGAAGTTATCGGGTAATTAATCGGATAAATGAGCAATTAATTGCTATTAATTCACATACATATAACTATTTGTTCACATGTGTATACTATTGATTCACATTCATGTACTATTAGGGGAGTTGGTTCAAGATTGATAATACTTGCATGACTAAGTTAAAAATAGAGATATAGATTGAGGTACTATACTGTAATTCGTATTTTCACATGTCTAGAACTATTGATTCACATGATTTACTATTGATTTACATGATTTACTATTAGGAGAGGTGGTGCAAGTTTGATAATACTTGCAGGACTAAATTAAAAATAAAAGAAAAGAGGAAGGTATTATTCTATAATATTTTGAGCCCCAAAATGTGCAATTATCGAAACTATATTTTCCTATAAATAGAAGCTCATTCTTCCTTCATTTCTCACCAATTCACTAAAGCTATAGAGCAATTATTATAGAGAGAAAGAAGAAGAGAAGTCTGCTACCTCACTATTCCAGTATCCAGTTTTCTTCTAAGCTAAGGGATATTATTATTATAGTAAAGGGTATTATTTCTTTTATTTTTATGAAGAGAGCTATTTTTATTCCATTCCTTATTATTATGTTGGAATAACCTGTCTATGCGAAGTATCACATATATGGTGAAATTCTTCTGTTATTCCATTATTTATTATTCTATTGGAATATACTGTCTGTGCGTATTATGCATGACTTGGTTCCACTATTTATTATTCTGTTGGAATAACCTGTTTATGCGAAGTACCGTATACATGGTGAAATTCTTCTGTTATTTTATTCTTTATTATTCTGTTGGAATATCCTGTCTGTGCGTATTACGCATAACCTGGTTCCTATTATTTATTATTCTATTGGAATAACCTGTCTGTGCGGTCTATCGCATGCCTGGTGAATTCTGTTGTTATTCCATTCTTTATTATTCTGTTGGAATATCCTATATGTGCGGATTTTGCATGAACTGGTTCCATTCCTTATTATTCTGTTGGGAATAACATGTTTGTGCGGTCTATTACATGCATGGTGAATTCTTCTGTTATTCTATTCTTTATTATTCTGTTGGAATAACCTGTCTATGTGGATTACCACATGCATGGTGAATGATCCTTTATATTCATTCCTTATTAAACTGTGGAAATGATCTGTCTACGTGGATTACCGCATGGCGGGCGAAAATCCATTTGCAGGTTCATATATTCTATTATACTTAGTTGGTTAAAGTTTTGACTTCTATACTCCATAAAATTAGTAGAATATCTTGGATATTTACGCTTCATCCAGTATCTTTTCATGGAAATATTCTTCTGAGCATTCTTGAATTTTACTCCGCAAAGAAGTATCATGTTAACAATTTGGATGTTTTTGAGTTCAGGATAAATTAACTTATAAATCTTTAAAATTTAATTCTTGAACTTTTTTTATTGAATTATATGTCATTGTCATCATCCTGTTTATATTATGTTGAAAGTCCTCTGTGGCCTGTAGTGCATAGATGGACTTGGTATGATTATGACCAGGGATTATTCGGTATAGTTATAACCGTAATGTTACAAATGATGTGGTAAAAGTCCTCATTGGCCCGTAGTGCATTGATGGACAGTTGTTGGTGATGAGTAGGTTTTATACCTATAAATCCGATATTATTAAACTTAATTATTGTTATATTTAATTGTTTTTTAGGATCTTTTTATGTGTTTTGTGTTTATTTGTTGTAGGTTGGAGCTGGAGGGACAAATTGGTCATTTCGGAGAAGAAAAAGGTCAAAAATCATGAAAATTAAAGCTGAGTGGCATTTTTGTAATTCTGTGGTTCTGGTCAAGCGCCTAGGCGCTTGAAAATAGCCTATGTTGAGCGCCTAGGCGCTCTAATGCATAAAAAGGTGCGTTTTTCTGCTGCCAAGTGGGTTTTTGAAGCCAAATAGGAGTCTGAATGAGGGCTGAGACCAATACAAATAGGAGAAGACTTTAGAAAAGAGGGGGGACTTAAGTTTTCAAGAGATTTGCAGAGAGAACAAGGAAGAAAAACACGAAGGAGAATTGAAAAGGCTAAAGATCTAAGAGAGAGTTTAAGAGCAAATTCAGAGTTTCTTCTTCTCTTCTCTAGTTTTATTTTTTTTGTAACTATCTGGGATGTTTGGATTATTAACTTGGATGATGTTTTTCTTTATTATTATCATGAACTAAATTTTAATTAAGATTGCAACGGAACTTGGTATGTAGTTTAAATTGCAAGCTTCCCATTGAATGAAAGTTAGTTTTTATTGAATTGTTTATTATATCTTATGTTTATTGATTAATTGTTTGGCCAACAATTACTGTGATAATCTATATAAAATTGGAAGATGGAGTATAGATTGAGATCTGGATATAATAACATCTGTTCATATAATCTGAATAGGGTTAATATGATTAGCGTGTAGGATAGGAATATACCTATGTGTCTTTTGTATCCATTGAAAGAATTTGTGCGTAAACCCTAATTAACTTGATTCACATAGGAATATAGTGAGTTGATTAACTGGGGTGTTCCTTGGAATTCCGCATCTTAAAGATTGGATTTAGGAGGATTTGTTCACGTGTCTTTGGAAGAAGTGCATGAATATTCATAAAGCATTCTTGGATAACAATTCATATTAATTGATTTATTTTAAATGGGAAGTAAGTTAGTTTAAATGAAATACCAAGGGAAGTTGTAATCTTAACCTGTTAAATCTGCAATTATTCTTGTGAAATTTTGATTTTTAATCATTAGTTTGTTAAGTTTAAATTTCAAATCATAAACAAAATTTTCGTAGTTTAAAATAGGATTAATTGCATTAGAGTTAGTAATTGATAAATATTAGTCTATTTCCTCGTGGGAATGATATCCTTGTTTGCTGAATATTACAATTGAACGCGTATACTTGCGTGGTAAAGTGCTATTAAAAAATTAGGCAACAAGTTTTTGGTGCCGTTGCCGGGGATATTAGTTTAATATTTTGTCATTATTGATTTTTTATAGCGTTAATCTTAATTTAAACTTTTCCTGTTCTGTTCTATTCAGGTGTTCTTGACTAGTGTATGCAAACGCGATCGAAGAAGCCAAATTTATTGCCTCACGAGGACGACATCGAGAAAAAATTTCAGCAGTTGCGTAAGTGGGTTAAAGAAATCAAAGAAGCACTTGATAAGAAAGATACTATGGCTGAAGAAGAACAAAAAGCACTACGGGATTATGCTACACCGCGGGTTACTGAAATTCAGTCGAGTATTACGAGGCCTGCCATTACTGCTACAAGTTTTGAGATAAAACCGGGGACAATACAGATGATTCAAAATTCATGTCAGTTTGGAGGGTTACCAAACGATGATCCGAATGATCACATAGTCAGCTTTATAGAAATCTGCGATACTTTCAAGTACAATAATGTGTCAGAGGATGCAATAAGGCTAAGGCTATTTCCATTTACTCTCAGAGATAAGGCTAAGAGTTGGCTCCATTCACTACCACCAGGCTCGATTACTACATGGAATGATCTCGCCCAGAAATTTCTTGCAAAGTTTTTCCCGCCTGCAAAAACAGCAAAGATGTGGAACGATATCTTCTCTTTCGTTCAGCACGATTCAGAATCACTATATGAAGCTTGGGAGAGATTCAAAGATTCATTGCGAAAATGTCCACACCATGGGATTCCTAAATGGCTTCAGGTGCAAACTTTTTATAACGGTTTATTCAGCACAGTGAGATCGAGTATAGATGCTGCAGCAGGAGGAGCTATTATGGCCAAGAATTTTGATGAGAGGTATCAGTTGCTTGAAACCATGGCAGCTAATAATTATCAGTGGCCAACAGCAAGAACAACTCAGCCAAGGACAGTCGGAGTGTATGAAGTGGATGCGATGACAGCATTGTCAGCTCAAGTGACAGCTCAGATTTCTGCTCTTACAAAGAAGATAGATGCACTTGGGGTACAACCAGTTCAGAAAATGGAAACAATTTGTGAAATATGTGCGGGTAACCACTCAAGTGATCAATGTGCAATAAATCCTGAGTCAGTCCAGTTTGTTTCCAATTATAACAGGCAATAGGGCATTTATTCAAATAACTACAATTCAGGAGTGAGAAACCACCCGAATTTTTCTTGAAGTAATAATCAGTCACATGCTCAAGCCCAAGCTCCAAGGCAAACATATCCACATGGATTTCAGCCACATCAACAAACTCAACAACATCCACAACCTCATCAACCTGATAAGTTATCACAAATGGAAGAATTGTTGGCAAGATTGGCAACTCAGTTTGAAGCCACAACGAAAAACCAATCAGCTGCAATAAAGAATCTTGAGAACCAAATGGGGTAGATAGCTAATGCTTTGAATACTAGAACTCCAGGTTCTTTACCTAGTGATACGGAGAAAAATCCAAGGAATGGTGGAAATGAGAACTGTAAGGCAGTTACACTCAGAAGCGGGAAGGAGTTGACTACAGATTTGGACGGACAAAAGAAAATAATTTTTGCTGAGGATGGTGAACAAGAGAGTGAAAATTTGGAAAGTAAATCTGGAGAAAAAGTTGTGACAAAACAATAAGAAGATAAGCAAACAACAGTCGTACCACCTGTGCCGTTTCCTCAAAGATTTCAAACGCAGAAATTAGATAGACAATTTTCAAAATTTTTAGAAGTGTTTAAAAAGATGCAAATCAACATTTCATTCGCAGATGCTTTAGAACAAATGCCTAGTTATGCAAAATTCATGAAAGATATTTTAGCAAGAAAGAGGAAGCTAGGGGAGTTCGAAACTATAGCATTGACAGAAGAATATAGCGCAATTTTGTAAAGAAAGTTACCACCGAAGTTGAAGGATCCGGATAGCTTCACCATACCGTGCACGATTAGGCCCCAGTTCTTTAACAGATGTTTGTGTGATTTTGGTGTGAGTATTAACTTGATTCCACTTTCGATCTACACTCAGTTGGGATTACCAGTGCCAAAGCCAACAAATATCTCTTTACAACTCGCAGATAGATCAGTGACATACCCTAGGGGCATTGTGGAAGACATATTAGTGAAGGTGGACAAATTCATATTTCCAGCTGACTTCATTGTGTTGGACTATGAAGAGGATAAAGACATACCCATTATCCTTGGAAGACCGTTTTTAGCCACTGGAAGGACATTAATTGATGTACAAAAGGGAGAGTTAACAATGAGAGTTCAAGATGAAGAAATAACTTTTAATGTTTTTAAGGCTATGAAATTTTCGAAGGGAGAGGAAGAATGCTTTAGAGTTGATCTGATTGAAGAAGCAACTGAAGAGGTATTTAGTGAATCTGTGATTGAAGACCCTCTTGAAACCGCATTGGTTAGTGAGAATTTATTTGATGATTCAACTGTGCTAGAATGGGTTCAAATGTTAGATTCAACTCCGAAGTTCACACGATGTCTACAAAAATTTGAACCTCTGGATTATCGGGGAAAGCTAGATGAAAAGGTGACATCATCCGTAGAAGAACCGCCTACCTTGGAATTTAAGCCATTGCCTAACCACCTCCGGTACGCCTACCTTGGTTCTTCTTCCTCCTTACCAGTCATTATTTCTGCATCACTTGATAAGGTTCAAGAAGAAAAGCTACTAAGGGTACTTCGACAATACAAAACTACTCTTGGATGGATTATTGCAGATATAAAGGGGATAAGCCCATCAATTTGTATACATAAGATTTTGTTGGAAGATGAAGAAAAACCAACTATTGAACAACAACGAAGACTCAATCCCATCATGAAGGAAGTCGTTAAAAAGGAGATCATTAAATGGTTGGATGCGGGAATTATCTACCCTATCTCAGATAGCTCATGGTAAGTCCGGTTCAATGCGTGCCAAAGAAAGGGGGAATGACAGTAGTTGCGAATGAGCATAATGAATTGATCCCAACTCGAACAGTTACGGGTTGGCGGGTGTGTATGGATTACAGAAAGTTGAATAAGGCCACTCGTAAGGACCATTTTCCTCTACCATTCATAGATCAGATGTTGGACAGGCTTGCAGGGCACGAGTATTATTGTCTCTTGGATGGATACTCGGGCTATAACCAGATTGCCATTGCACCCGAGGATCAGGAGAAAAAAACATTCACATGCCCATATGGTACCTTTGCTTTTCGCAGAATGTCTTTTGGGTTATGTAATGCGCCAGCGACATTTCAACGGTGTATGATGGCTATTTTTTCCGATATGGTAGAACAAAATCTTGAGGTATTTATGGATGATTTTTCAGTTTTTGGGGATTCGTTTGATTATTGTTTGGAAAATCTCACGCTCGTGCTCAAACGGTGTATGGAAACGAATTTGGTTTTAAACTGGGAGAAATGTCATTTTATGGTGCAAGAGGGGATAATCTTGGGTCATCGAGTATCATCAAAAGGAATTGAGGTTGATATAGCTAAAATCGAAACCATTGAGAACCTGCCACCACCAATTTCTGTAAAGGGTATTCGAAGTTTTTTTGGGACACGCTGGTTTCTATAGACGATTTATAAAAGACTTCTCCAAAATCACGAAACCACTTTGCTATCTTTTGGAGAAGGATGTCCCATTCAACTTTGATCAAGCATGCCTGGAAGCTTTTGATGTGTTGAAGAAGAAACTTGTTACCGCACCTGTAATCATAGTGCCAGATTGGAATATCCCGTTCGAATTAATGTGTGATGCTATCGACTTTGCGATTGGCTCAGTTCTTGGCCAACGTAAGGATAAAATTTTCATGCTATATACTATGCTAGTAAGACATTGACAGGATGCTCAACTGAATTATACCACTACCGAGAAAGATCTACTAGCAGTTGTTTATGCATTTGATAAATTTCGCTCATATTTGATTGGGACAAGGGTGATTGTGTTTACAGATCATTCGGCAATTAAGTACTTAATAGCAAAGAAAGACGTGAAGCCGAGATTAATTAGATGGGTATTATTGATACAAGAATTTGACTTGGAGATCCGGGACCGAAAAGGAATAGAAAATCAGGTTGCTGATCATTTATCACGGTTAGAGAATTCAGAACTAAAGAAAAATGATACAACAGTGATCAACGAATTTTTTCCGGATGAACAGCTATTTGCGGTAAGAATGGATACACCATGGTATGCAGATTATGTAAATTTCATTGTCAGTAAGGTGTTTCCGCCAGATTTGACAAGCCAACAGAAGAAGAAATTTCTCCATGATGTGAAACAATATTTATGGGATGAGCCATTTTTATTTAAACAATGTGGCGATCAAGTAATAAGAAGGTGCGTCCCGGAAGTTGAAATGGAGAATATTCTATACCAATGTCATGCATCTGACTATGCTGGACATTTTGGGGGAGAAAGAACGGCAGCTAAAGTCCTTCAATGTGGATTTTTCTGGCCAACACTCTTCAAAGATGCCCGTGTGTTTTCATTAAAATGTGACAGATGCCAAAGAGTAGGTAATATATCAAAGAGACACGAGATGCCACTTTATATGATCCTCGAAGTCGAATTATTTGATGTTTGGGGCATTGACTTCATGGGACCATTTCCACCATCTTTCTGTAATTCCTATATACTTCTAGCGGTGGATTACGTTTCGAAGTGGGTAGAAGATATAGCATCACCCACCAATGATGCGAAGGTTGTGATTAAGTTCATTCGGAAGAACATTTTCTCTAGATTCAGCACTCCTCGCGCAGTCATTAGTGATGAAGGCACGCACTTCTGTAATAAGCAGTTCTCAGCTATCCTCGCTAAGTACGGGGTCACTCATAAGATAGCTACTGCTTATCATCCACAAACAAGTGGTCAAGCCGAGGTATCTAACCGAGAAGTGAAACGAATCCTCGAGAAGATAGTGAATCCTAGTCGGAAAGATTGGTCTAGCAAGTTGGATGATGCTTTATGGGCATACCGTACAGCTTACAAAACTCCGATAGGAATGTCTCCGTACAGGTTAGTTTATGGGAAGGCATGTCATCTTTCAGATGAACTCGAACACAGTGCTTATTGGGCAATTCGGAAGTTAAACTTTGATATGTCTGCTGCGGGGGAGAAGCACCTCTTACAATTGAATCAAATGGATGAATTCAGACTCCAATCGTATAAGAACGCGAAGTTATATAAAGAAAAGATTAAGAGGTGGCATGATGAGAAAATTCTGGAAAGAAAGTTTGAAGCAGGGAAAACAGTATTATTATACAATTCAAGGCTTAAACTGTTTCCTGGAAAGTTGAAATCTCGTTGGTCAGGGCCATTTATCATTACAAAAGTCTATCCTCATGGAGCTGTGGAAGTGGAAGACCCGAATTCAAAACATAATTTTAAAGTCAACGGTCAAAGATTGAAGCACTACTATGGGGGTTGTGTTGATCGTGAAAAGACATCAGTCAACCTTGCTGATTAGAACAGAGGAGAAAGTCAGGCTGACGACTATAAACAAGCACTAACTGGGAGGCAACCCAGGAATTTTTATTGTTATTTGTTATTTTTACTTTTATTAATTTGCTCTACTATTAGTTTATTTAGTGGTTAAACTTTTAAAATTTAGGATTTGTTACATCCATCGTTCTCTAACAGATATTCAATTTATTGCAGGAAAGGAGGCCAAACATTTATGATCTTAATAAGTTAAATGTCCACTCGTCAAAATCTCATATTTCTAATCAATTCCGCAAATTTTGGTATGGAAGGCAACAAGTTATTGGAGGTATGGCATACAAGAAGCACAAAACACCAAAATAGGCAAAGTTCACTGACCAAGCGCCTAGGCGGTCCAGCCAAGGCCAAATCAAGCGCCTAGGCGCTCAAAGTCAGTAACTATTTTTCTGACCAAGCGCCTAGGCGGTCCAGCCAAGGCCAAATCAAGCGCCTAGGCGCTCCACACGACCTAAGCTTCTTGCAGGCAACCGTCTAGGCGGTCCAGACAGTACACTCTCAAGCGCCTAGGCGCTCCAATACAAAATAAAAAAATAAAAAAATAAAAGCCCCAATTTGGGCTACACTTCTCCAATTCCAAATCAAACACATTCTTGCTCTCTTACTCCAATTCTAACTCCCACAACTCTCAACCCTCATCTAATATAGCCTAAACAACCAATCTTTCTCTTACAAATCCTAATCAAACACTAAATCTCCTACCCAAACTAAGGCACCTAAGCTTCATCTTGTCATCCTTCTTCACCAATTCGGGAATCAACTTGCATTCAAGCCACATCTAATTAAAGTAAGGGTTCAAAGCTCAAATTGCTCATCCAACTTTGATTGAAACATCATATTTGGCTATACCCAAGTAAGTACACAAGATTTTATTGCAAATTATTTGGATTCACTTGGATAATAGCTATGTTAGTACTTTGAAGCTAGTTTATATCATTGTGTTGGCTCAAGTGGGTGTGGGTACTCTTAATTGTTGCTTGTATTGCCTTGGATGTATAGTGTGCTTAGTAATTGAAAAAATTGGTGAAAATTAAGTTTGGGGGAGTGCCTACCAATAGTGTTCCAAATCTGTGCACACCAAGTGTTCGATAATTTGTCACAAAGAGGATTTGGCTATCCTAAGTCACTGAGTATCATTTGGGTTGGCAAGAACATATTAGATAAGACTATGGCTACTAAGAGACAAAGAGGAGAGACTTCGGGCACTTCGCAAAAGTATGACAAAAAGAGATTTACAAGTGCTAAAGCGTCCGAAAGATATTACAATGTACTTTCTAATAAAGCACTAATTCCCGAGCGTGGATTATTGCCAGAGATAGAAGATGGGGAATTATTACAAATGATTGGGAGTAGAAGATGGGTGAACTTTACAGCCCAAGTGTTAAGGAATTCTACGCCAATGCAATAGATCATGTTGGTAACATAATTTGGGTTCGCGGTAAATCAGTGGAGGTCAGTTTTGGGTCAATAAATGCTTATTATGGCTTGAACACGATACCCAATAATGGATACATGCAATATTTAGAACACGAGCTAGACTACAGTGAAATCATTCAAGCCTTGTGTGTACCTGGAACAACATAGAAATTAACAGATCAACAAGAAGCTGTTTTGTTCCCCGCATCCAAACTAAGCAGTTATGGGAAAGCATGGCATGCCTTTATTTGTGCCAAGTTGATGCCGTGTAGGCATATGAGTGGTGTTATAAATCAAAGGGCAGCAGTTGCTTTTCTGCATTGCATCAGGAAAAACTATAGATGTGGGCCAGGTTATTCATGATTCCATTAATAGAGCAATTCAAGGAGGGACCTCAGGAGGATTACCACACCCATCTTTGATCACTGGACTATGTCAACAAGCTGGGGTAAAATGGGATGCAGAGGAAGCTACATAACCTCCTTTAACCGCAATTGACCACTCGCTTATTAAGAAGTACAAGGTATGGGGTGGGGGTATACCACACCCGAGAGGGTTAGGATTCATTATTGTTCCTCCCGAGCTTATAGACGAGCCTACTCAACAGTTCCACGACAATCCTTCTGTAGCTGGAAGTTCTGGGCCACCACCAAATGTTTTTGAAGATATCCGTCGAGATTTAAGAAATCAAACTAGAAGGATCGACATGCTGGCCACTCGAGGGTTTTGACCGAATGGAAAGGAACCAGGATAGTTTAGCTCAGCGACAAACGGAGGTGTATCAGAATTTTAGTGCAGCATTCCTTGAAATGTTTGCCCGCATGAATCCAGGTGCCGTTCCCTACCAATTTCCACCATTGTCTGCGTACCCCCCAGATGAAGAAGAAGAGGAAGAAGAAGAGGAGGAGGATACTGACGAGGAATAAAGCTTCTTTCTTTCAGGAAAGTCCTCAGTGCTTAATTTCTTAATTTTTGTTTCTTTTATACAATGAGGACATTGTATCGCTTAAGTTTGGGGGTGTAATTTTCCTAGCTCCAGTTCATGCATGTAGTATTCATCTAGTGCATTCATATAGTATTTTGTTAATAGTTTTTCATGTAGTTTGCATTCATGTAGTTTTCATTTTAATTTCCTAAAAAAAAAATTTAAAAAATTTTATTTGCATGTTTCCAACTGTTAGATAGTTTAAGTCTATTTTGGCCAGTGATGAGATTGGAATTGAGTAGACAAGTATAGTATTGTCTTTAAGACTTTGATGTGATTTCTTGTCATGATTTGAATCTTTACCTGTTTGAAACTGATATAATAAGGATAGCACAGTAAAAACAACTATGTTGACTGATTGAGTTTAAATTGACACATAATGGACTTCTAGAGGATAATGCTAGTTTGAATGAATGAAAGGCATGAATAGGCGAAGATGACTGAATTTAGATAAAAACTTAAGTTTGGGGGAAAAATTTGGGATATATAAGCTTAAAAAAAATGAAAAAAAAATAATACCGTGGCTAGTTTTGTTTCGGGGCCTTTGTTACTTGAGCAAGTACGCCCGACGGGGTATCTTAAAACGTAGCGCCCTAAGGTCTTATATGGTCTGGGAGTCGTTGGTCGAAAGCTCGCTAAGGGGTAGCACTGTTAGCCTAATGGAATGAGACATTGCACAGTCATGGTTAAAAAATATATATATATATATAAAACAATAAAACGGGAAAAGAACAAAAAGTCCCCGTAAAGCACAATAAAGCATAAGTATCCCGGATTGGACTCTTGAACTTGGTGGATATTTGATATTTTTCTTTAGTTGGTTTTTGCTTGTTCGTGAATTTTGTGAGTTTACACTGTATGATTCCTTTAAAGAGATTTATTATGTGTTGTATATAGCATCATATCAATGAGCCTGGATGTTAAGCACACACACACACTATATCAATAATAACAGGTTAAGATTTGATGATTGACGAGGAAATTATTAATCTGTCTTGATATGATGTACTAGCATGTTTATTGTGATTTCTCTGAGGCTTGATGAATAGATTTTGTTCTGTTTGACTGCTGGAATTTAAGCATTTATCTAGTTGCATTTGTATTGCATATTTAGTTATTGCATTGTGTTGTGTTGCTTGGGGACAAGCAATTGGTTAAGTTTGGGGGTATTTGATGAGTAGGTTTTATACCTATGAATCCGATATTATTAAACTTAATTATTGTTATATTTAATTGTTTTTTAGGATCTTTTTATGTGTTTTGTGTTTATTTGCTGTAGGTTGGAGCTGGAGGGACAAATTGGTCATTTCGGAGAAGAAAAAGGTCAAAAATCATGAAAATTAAAGCTGAGTGGCATTTTTGTAATTCTGTGGTTCTGGTCAAGCGCCTAGGCACTTGAAAATAGCCTATGTTGAGCGCCTAGGCGCTCTAGTGCGTAAAAAGGTGCGTTTTTCTGCTGCCAAGTGGGTTTTTGAAGCCAAATAGGAGTCTGAATGAGGGCTGAGACCAATACAAATAGGAGAAGACTTTAGAAAAGAGGGGGGACTTACGTTTTCAAGAGATTTGTAGAGAGAACAAGGAAGAAAAACACGAAGGAGAATTGAAAAGGCTAAAGATCTAAGAGAGAGTTTAAGAGCAAATTCAGAGTTTCTTCTTCTCTTCTCTAGTTTTATTTTTTTTGTAACTATCTGGGATGTTTGGATTATTAACTTGGATGATGTTTTTCTTTATTATTATCATGAACTAAATTTTAATTAAGATTGCAACGGAACTTGGTATGTAGTTTAAATTGCAAGCTTCCCATTGAATGAAAGTTAGTTTTTATTGAATTGTTTATTATATCTTATGTTGATTGATTAATTATTTGGCCAACAATTACTGTGATAATCTATATAAAATTGGAAGATGGAGTATAGATTGAGATCTGGATAGGATAACATCTGTTCATATAATCTGAATAGGGTTAATATGATTAGCGTGTAGGATAGGAATATACCTATGTGTCTTTTATATCCATTGAAAGAATTTGTGCGTAAACCCTAATTAACTTGATTCACATAGGAATATAGTGAGTTGATTAACTGGGGTGTTCCTTGGAATTCCGCATCTTAAAGATTGGATTTAGGAGGATTTGTTCACGTGTCTTTGGAAGAAGTGCGTGAATATTCATAGAGCATTCTTGGATAACAATTCATATTAATTGATTTATTTTAAATGGGAAGTAAATTAGTTTAAATGAAATACCAAGGGAAGTTGTAATCTTAACCTGTTAAATCTGCAATTATTCTTGTGAAATTTTGATTTTTAATCATTAGTTTGTTAAGTTTAAATTTTAAATCATAAACAAAATTTTCGTAGTTTAAAATAGGATTAATTGCATTAGAGTTAGTAATTGATAAATATTAGTCTATTTCCTCGTGGGAACGATATCCTTGCTTGCTGAATATTACAATTGAACGCGTATACTTGCGTGGTAAAGTGCTATTAAAAAATTAGGCAACAGTTGGCATGATCATGACCATTGATGAAAACACAAATATCATTGGCCCGTAGTTCATGGATAATTTGTGATCGTGATACTAATGAATATCCTTGGCCGTAGTGCAGGGATGACGTGGTTTATTTAATAAGCTGAGTTTCAGCGATAAAAGTGATGAAAAACCTTTTAAATCATAGAAGATAATAGATTTTATTCTCTACTTAACTCTTCTAATGGATTTCTTGTTCCGCTGCAGTTAAACTTGATGTTTGTTATATTGTATCAGTTTAACACTGTTGAAGGCTAATGATAATTTATTCTGCATTATCTTAGCCATAATATTTCTTACTGGGCTAGTTGAGCTCACCCTTTTGCTTTCATTGTTCTCTTCAGAAAATGAGAACGTAGCAGGGACTAGTCGGGGAACGGAGTGACGGTCCAGATGATAGCATTAATAGTCCTCACTATTCTGTTAAATAGTGTGACAATAAATGTAATGAGGACTCCATTGAGTGTGGATATTGTCTAGATGAAAATATTCTTATTAAAACTCTTAGATTATGTTTTGTCATATTTTACACGACTGTTGTATAATTAAGTTATATTTGAATTTTGTATCATGTATTTGGCGACTCAAGATGGGTGATATTTACCTATTTTGGGGGTGTCACATGGACCGTCTTTTGCCAACCCAAAATCTGATAGTTTTGCATTGTTGCAAATCAATAACAGAAAGTTTGTAAGACAACCAAATAACTTTAGTTGAACACTCCTGAAAGACATCAAAATTTATAATCAAACTATTACACGTACAGAATCAATCAAGATATATCACGATATATCACTTTCTGGACTGTGAAGGTATTCAAGCCCCTTTGTTGCACCAAGAGCAACCCTTATACGGAGGTTCCAAGAGAACGGTTAAAAGTAAGAACTCCCTATTTCAATGATATCAGGTAGTTAAATCACAAAACAAATTAACGCTATTGCTACACAAACAGAAATTAAACCATACGGAACGATGCGTCTCAGAGAAATTAAACCATTGTGCTATTGCTACACAAACAAAAATCATGTCGAATATTTTATATAGAATTATCGAAAAAATTTCCATAGTTATATTCTCTAAAATATTGCAAGCAATATTGTCCAAAACACAGAAATCAACCAAACAGAGTTCACCAAAACCTAAAAATCCATGAAAAAGAGCATGTGAAATTATCCAGTGTCAAGTCTTACCAATCGAATGCTCTGATTGAAGTATGTTGGGCTGGAAAGAGGGGTTGAGAACTCCTAGATAGCTGAAACTCCTCAAACTTTGTAAAAGTGACCAAGACTCGAATTGTTGGCACAATTAGGATAGCAATCTACAAGATATTGATTACACAATAGACTTTTTACCGGAGATTACACAATACACAATAGACTGTCCACCGGAGATTACACCTCCCCATGGCCATTCTTCGTTCGCCTCGACTTTCTCTTAGGCAGTTCCTTCAAATCCTCTCCGGCAGCCATCGTAACTTATGTACGAGATTGTATTTAGGTTTTTACAACCTCAGTTGTATTTTTAGACGCAGAGGTTTGTGAAGGATGTTTTTGTTAAGGGCTGAAATGAGCATTAAATAGGATGAACATGTGGTGAATTTGTAGAAGGACAAATGTTAAATTATTGTGTCATGTACTGTGATTTAGTATATATAATAGATTGTGCTAATATTCAAAATCTCAGAAAATAAGAAACAAAATGATACTTTTTTTGTTGCAAAATGTCAAAGATTAGATTCTGTGTCAGTACAATCCCTTGGAGTATGAAACAAATCCTTTAACCCAGAGCTTGAAACCGATCCTGTGATGCAATTCCCGATAATAACAAATTTATGAGAGACATCAATTAACCAAATTTTGTAAAATTAAACTTCATACTGTAGTAAACGATGAATGAACAACATAGTCTTGTTGGCATCATTACAGCTTCATATGTTGATGCAGTGCAACCGATGTCAAAAACTTAAATAAACGATGAATATGGAATCAGTTAGAGCAACAAAAAAAATACACAAACTCAAAACTAAACTCTAAGCTAAAATTTTGTGGAACTAATTCATCCAATCAATTTCACAATACATGTTCATTACACATTCTGGGTACGGATTAAATTCATAATTTTAGTCATAAAATCCCAAAATGCGATATTTGGCCATAAGTAACTAATTTGTTTTACCACAAAAATAAAAATAAATGTATGGCTTATTACAGCTTGTTCTTTACATATAAATAAAAACCACCTTTGTGTACATGTGCATTACTTTTAAAAAAGTACAAGTAATTGTTTTTCCTTGGAATGGGCACAACACCCATGTTCAGAAGCTTCATAATAAATTCTAAAACATATATCAAACATAAATTTCCAACAAATACAATGCATTAAAGATTAAAATTTTCCAATGAATTCATCTAATATGCTCTACTTCAGTAAACATTTTGAAACTAACTAACAATGATATAAATGAATTGACCGAAAACAAAAAATTGGAAGGAAATTAGAGCTTACTTCTCAACCCAATTTGAGAAGATTTGGAGAACATATTTCGAGGGAGACTCCAACAGTGCAAGGTATCTAAGTGATTACCACTTTCTACTGTGGTAGAGAACTGAGAAAATGCAAGGTATCCAAGTGTCGTCCTATTGTAGTATGTAGTCTATTATATTCAATCTGCTATTACAGCTTTCCTTTTCACCTCTACAACTAATTTCATATAAATAAATATTAGGTCAACAAATTCATGTATGGCTTATTGTTAATTTCCCCAATATTTGCAATCACAATCCTTGCATATAGACAAACATAAATTAAATACAAACATATTATATTTGATGAAAAAACTGAAAGCAATGAAAATACCAAAATTTGTGCAAAATTATTCTTCCGAGCGGGTTAATATCTCTTCAATTGACAGCTCTAATTCAATTAACATCTCTTCATGTTTCGACTTTTTGTTGAAGAATTTCCACACAAATCACTACTTTGTGCTCACCGTGGTTACAATTCGCTACTTTTTGTAGAAGCTTGTTTAAATAGGAATTGTATATGTTGATAAATCTGGATTGGAAGAAAAATAGGAATTGTATATGTTGATAAATCTAGATTGGAAGAAAAAATTTCTTAAATTCAAGCAATGGCTAGGGAAGACTGGAAGTACGGAGAAAGGAAAACATGGAATCACAGGCTAATAATAAGAGTTTAGATGATGAGAACCCTTCAGTGGGATATTTGGGCAAAGATAGGGCTGGTAAGGGTATTTTTGTCAAGGGCAATTAGGAGCATTAAATAGAATGGACAGGTGTTGAATATGTAGAAAGACAAATGTCAATTTATTGTATCATGCACTGTGATTTAGTATATATAATAGATTCGGTTACTAATAGCTTATGCAGTTGAAGATGTAAATGATGTTCAACTAGAGCTGCAATGAACCGAACTCTGTCGAACTCGAACCAAACTCGAACACTTTTAGTCAAACTCAAACATGTTAAAGTAACTTGATCGAACCAACAAATATGTACGAGTTCGGATCGTTTGGTGTTCGCGAACAAGTCGAACATAATTACATATGCTTGTTCGCGAACACAAACTATGTTTACGAACACCAAACTTGTTCACGAACACAAGGTTGTTCACGAATATAAACTTGTTTACGAACAGAAACTTAGAACACTGAAGCAAAAAATAGTTAAATAAATACCAAAAATGTCTTCTCTAAGAGTTTAAGTATTCAATCAAAAATTAGACCAAATATTATAATCATAATTCATCCAAAAAGACTAAAACCAAAAATGATTACTTAAAACTTAGAAGTTAGAACTTAAAATTTAACAAATACTTAGAAATTCTTGATTACAAATATCAACAATCAAGTTTTAATATTGAAAAGCCTTTTAACTCTTCAAGATCTAACCACTTCAAGCAGAGTCTACAAACAAATGATTATCAAAAACTCACAATTTAATATTAGTAATGTATTTCTTTTGTTGTCATATTTAATTAATATTCAATTTTTTTACAATATTTAAATTTAATATCTAGTTTTTATTTTTAATCTGCAAATTAATGTATAGTTTTTTAAACTTTCAAAATTAGTCAGTAATAATTTAATGATTATTACTTTATTAATGAAGTTCTGATACGTACATTGATTTCTCTATTCTCTATCTCGATTTGACAATTTCAATAATTCATGTACATGTAAGCAACTGTATTGTATCATTCTTTAATAAATGTCAAACTATCATTGCATGATGATTAATGACTTTATTTATGTGCTCTATGACATGAGTTATACTTTATTAAATTATTAGGGATGTAAATATTTATAATAATCCAACAATCATTGTTCAAAATTTTATGAAAATATTAAATTTATTTTAATTAAATTAAAATTTAGAGGTTAAGAAGTACACATTATTATTTATTAATTATTTAAAAAATATTTTACTTATAATAAATTATTAAAAAAATAAAAAGATGTTTAGTTAATAAAAAAATAACTACAAATTTAACAATTATTAATAAGACAAAATTTAGAATTTAATATAAAATAACCAATTATTTGTATTTAGAATTTTAGAAACAATTTAAATATGTAATTAAGAAATCGAACTACTAGAACCGATTTCGAACCGAACTCGAACGAATCGACCCGAATTCGAACTGTTCGCGAACAAAGACGAACCGAACCACAAAGTTCATGAACATGTTCGATCGAGCAATCGAACAGAACACTATGTGCGAACTCGACTCGACTAGGCGAGCAAATCGAACTCGAACCGAACTAGTTCGCGAACAGTTCGATTCGTTTGCAGCCCTATTCAACTATCTACAATTGCGGTTGTTGTAACTGAAATATTGCAAAATGATAAGAAATGGCATGAATTAATATGTAATATCAATTTTCATTTTTAATTCTATTATATAATAATAGTTAATCTAAATAATAAGAATTATAATAAATAGTCTAATAATAATATAAGAATAATGTTAATCAAAATAATAAAAAATATTTGTGAATTATATTCTTACTTATTTATTTATATTTATATTTGAGCTAAAATAATGTTATTTAAAAATCATTACTCCAATCACATAATCCAGATTTTTTTAGTGATTTTATAGGGCTGCAACAACAATATATCTATCCTCAGTTTCATAATTGAATTAATTTATTTCATAATAAGCCGATATTGTTCTCTTTCTCCTTCATCTCTTATTTTTCTGTTATCGTTTATAGTCCAAATTAGTATGTGCCCATAGCCAAGTTTTCAAGACATGCATGAAGATCAGACTTCTAATTGAAACAATTGAATTGAATAACAGATCAAGAGGCTCTAAATTGCATACACAAGCTTCCGAGTATCATGTGGTGTTCCTCCATGATCCTTGGACTCACCAATGATTTGGGGAACCATCAACGCTATTAATTACATATATATGCTGAAAATCATACTCTTAAAATAAATTTGATAGTGCATATGTACCACAACTGTGACGCCCCCAAAATAGGTATACAACATTCATTCTGAGTCGTCAAATACATGGTATAAAAAAACAACTACAACTTCAATAATACAAATGTCGTGTGAAATACGACAATACATACTGTGAGTTTAAATACAATATTGTCTTCTAGACAATATCTACACCCAAATAAATCCTCATTATAATTATTCAAACACTATTTTACATAAATAGTGAGGACTGCTTAAACATCTTTCTAGAAACATCACTCCATACCCTGACTCGATCCTGCTATGTTCTCACTTCCTTAGAAGAAAAATGGAACAAAAAGGAAAAGGATGAGCTCAACTAGCCCAATAAAGAATATTATGACTAAAATAATATACAATAAATTATCGTTAGTCTTCAACAGAGAAAATCTGATAGAATATCATAGACAACAAGTTTTAGATCAACAAATACAGCGGAAATAGCAATCCATTAGAAGAGTCACGTAGAGGATGAATTCTACTATCTTCTAATATTTAAGAGTCCATCATTAATATTTTATCCCAGTAACAACAATCAATATACATCTTTAATCATCTTTGCACTACAGGCCAAAGATATTCATTTATATCACCGGTTGGTCATGTTCATCTCACCACCTGTTCATCTTTGCACTACGGGCCAAAGATATTCATCAGTAATCATTTATCTTTGCACTACAGGCAAAAGATATTCAATAATATCATCATTAAGGACTGAGGATGATGAAAAATATTTTTAAGAACGAATCCAGTGAGATAGAAGGACAAATATTAGGGATTCGTATAACAGTTTTATCCAAGATAAATAATAGTCTATAATAACCAATTTTGGAGCAGAATTCAAAAATAACGATCAAAACATGGATACAATCAAAGATAATAACCAAAATAGACATCTTGGACAAAAAGAAAAATTTTATTTTTCGGTGAATAGTGACGTATTCGTGAATAGTGCTGTATACGTGAATAGTGTTGTATACGTGAATAGTAACCTCGACACAACAAGTTCTAAATTTGATAAAAAGTTCAACCAATATTTCGGCATAATGATATTGAAGAAAATAATATCATTTAAGAAGAAAATAACATCCCTTACCTTAAAATAACCGTATTTTTGACTGAATTTCGATATAGGGCTGACAGAAACTCGCACCGTATAGCAACACTCAAAGTATACTAACAAGAATACGCTCGATAATATAGAGAGAGAAAGAGAGAAAACTTGTTTCTGGTGTGATTTTCAATTCTAATTTAGCCCCCTATTTATAGAAAAATGCTAGAACGCCAAATGAGACTAAAATATTAAAATTATATATTTTTTTCATTTTCTGTCTCTTACGTACTCCACCAACCAAGCCACCACAATTGAACTAAAAATTCCAGCAGCCCACATGTGAATTAATCACCAACCAAAAAGTGGGTCCCACCCATATTTAATAAAAATCATTTTATTCTCCGAAACTTCAACAATTCATAGAAAATAGATCGTTTATCAAAAAAATACGAATTTTATGCCCTTTCTGCCTGAAATCGAATTCTCTACAACTTTTTAGCTTTGAGTTTTTCCAAATTCCAAACATAAAATATCCGAAATCCACAAACGGATGATTTTTAATACCTCTACACCGACAAAATACTGATAAAACACCTCAGCATTAATTTCTTCAATTATAACCACATAAAATAAATAAATCCATCATTTATATCAATTAAATATTTCATTATCATATAAATTAATAATTAATTATTCACAAATAATATTACAGAATCACATTTATGACAACCAAGCCGTTCCCTGGAAAGAGGGGCTTTCCAATAAGGATTTCTCCTTACTGGTGCGCAATTAGATGACCTAACCTCTCCTTGACAGAACATTCTAGACATTTCCAATAATGCTATCTAATAATATTATTCAAATAATATGAATTATTGATCTGATCATGAGAAATATTGTGCAGTGACAATTATTGAAACAATAATAATATAAACTAACAACGCAACAATTATTGAATCAATAAAATATTGAACAGTAACTACTGTAATAATTATTGAGTAGTGTCTTCTTACGTACGAATCAATAATTCAACAATACTGTGTAATATCGTGTGCTACTGTGCAACCACGCGTATTACTGTATTTTAACCACCAAGTAACCCAACAGTGTTAACGGTAACAATTTACGCCGTTATTTATAAAACTCAATCTTTGTCTTTTTCTTTCATCCAACTGTTTTCCGTTATGGGGCCCACAAATGACTGCGCCGTCGTATGAATATTCCCCGACAACAAGAATATTCCACGACAAAACGAATATTCCCCGACAACAATGATTATTTATAACCACTTGTTTATTTTGTAAAAAAAAATCACATTTCACCCATAACCAAAGTATTATATCAAATTAACCCTTATTAATTTAGAATAATGAATAAAGTTAAATTCAATTTTATTTATAATAAGTTGGGGTCTTACAACCTCCCCTCCTTATGAAATTTTTCGTCCTCGAAAATGACGTACGTACCTGGTGTTTCGAACAGGTGAGGGTATCTCGCTTTCATTTCCGATTCCAACTCCCATGTCATTTCCTCAATTGCATGGTTTCTCCACAAAACCTTAACTTATGGTATAACCTTCGTGCGTAAAACATGCTCTTTCCTATCCAAAATCTCAACAGGTATCTCCTCGTATGTTAAATCTTCAGCTATCTCGTCTAGTTCTAACGCAATAATGTGGTTCGGGTCTGTCACATATTTACGAAGCATAGATACGTGAAAAACATTATGAACACGAGACATGCTTGGAGGTAATGCGAGTCTATAAGTCACATTTCCTATTCGGTCAAGAATCTCAAATGGACCAATAAATCTTGGATTGAGCTTTCCTCTCTTTCCAAATCTTGTAACTCCCTTCCATGGAGCAACACGTAACAGTACATGATCCCCAATATTAAATTCCACGTCCTTTCGATGAAGATCAGCATAACTCTTTTGTCGATCTTGTGAAGTGTGAATACATTGTCGAATAATTTTGATCTTTTCTGTAGTCATGCGTACTAACTCTAGTCCCAACAACGTTGCTTCTCCCACCTCGTCCCAGCATACTGGAGATCGACACTTTCGTCCATACAATGCCTCAAATGGAGCCATGCCTATACTTGCTTGATAACTGTTGTAGGAGAATTCCACCAGTGGCAAGTACTTATTCCAACTTCCTTTGAAATCTAGAACACAGAGTCTTAATAGATCTTCAAGGGTTTGAATAGTCCTCTCTGATTGTCCGTCCGTTTGAGGATGATATGCTGAACTGAATCGTAAGTCCGTGCCCATAGCTTTCTGTAAGCTAACCCAAAATCTTGAAGTGAATCTTGGGTCACGATCCGAAACTATGGATACTGGTATGCCATGCAATCTCACAATCTCATTCACATACATACGAGCAAGACGTTCAAGGGAATAAGTCTCATGTATCGGTAAGAAATGGGCGGACTTGGTTAATCTATCAATAATAACCCAAATCACATCTATACCTTGAGAAATCTTGGGAAGACCTGTAACGAAATCCATTGTAATGTGCTCCCACTTCCATTCCGGAATCTCAAGTGGTTGCAATGGACCTTTTGGCATTTGATGCTCCGCCTTTACACGTTGACAAGTTAAACACCTCGAGATAAACTCTGCGATCTCTCTCTTCATATTGTTCCACCAAAATGTATGTCGAATATCATGATACATTTTGGTACTCCCAGGATGGATTGCAAACGGGGTGTTGTGTGCCTCCATCATGATTCTATGCTTCAAGTCAGAATCGTTCAGAATGCAAAGTCGAGAGTTGAATCGAAGTATTCCTTCTTCATCGATTATTGCTTCTGGAATAGCACCTTCTTGCACTTTCTTCTTCATTTGTATCAGCCCCAGGTCCGTAGCTTGAGCAGCTTTAACTTTATCAATTAAAGTCGGTTCTACTCGTATATTCGCCATTATCATATGGGTCCCTGGAGTCTTTAATTCTACCTCCATCCTTTGCAAGTCATACAAAATGGGCCTTTGCGTTGACAATATTGCACTCGTACTCGCATATGATCTTCTACTCAATGCGTCAGCTACTACGTTCGCTTTTCCAGGATGATATTGAATAGTGTGATTGTAATCTTTCAACAGCTCAAGCCAACGTCGTTGCCACATGTTGAGTTCTTTTTGGGTGAAGAAATATTTGAGACTTTTATGGTCCGTATAAATCTCCACTTTCTCCCCGTACACGTAGTGTCTCCATATCTTCAACGCGAATACGACTGCTGCCAACTCCAGATCATGAGTACGATAATTCCTCTCATATTCTTTGAGTTGTCGTGAGGCATAGGCTATGACTTTCCCATGTTGCATGAGAACACATCCTAATCCCTTGCCAGAAACATCGTTGTAGATAACAAATCCATCCGAACCAGATGGTATTATCAGAACAGGTGCCGAAATGAGTCTCCTCTTGAGCTCTTGGAAGCTCTTCTCGCATTCCTCGCTCTATACGAATTTTGCATCCTTCCGAGTCAGATGAATTAACAGAGTAGCAATTTGAGAAAATCCTTCCACGAATCTCCGATAATAACCAGCTAAGCCCAGAAAGCTACGCACTTCGGTCACCGACTTTGGCTGCTCCCAACTTTGTATTGCTTCAATCTTCGCCGGGTCCACAGATACTCCATGTTTTGACACCACGTGCCCAAGGAATGCTACTTCCTCAAGCCAAAACTCGCATTTCTTTAGCTTGACATAAAGCTTGTGTTCACGAAGTCTTTGAAGTACTAGCTTCAAATGGTGCTCATGATCTTCATGACTTTTGGAATAGATGAGGATGTCATCAATAAAGACAACAACGAATTGATCCAAATATTCCTTGAATACTCGGTTCATCATATCCATGAAGGCAGCAGGGGCATTAGTCAATCCGAAAGACATCACTAAGAATTCATAATGCCCGTACCGAGTTCTGAAGGCAGTCTTTGGAATATCCTCAGTTTTAATCTTCAGCTGATGATATCTAGAACGAAGATCGATCTTTGAAAAGAATTATTCTCCTTGCAACTGGTCAAACAGGTCATCAATGCGAGGTAGTGGATACTTATTCTTAATGGTGACATGGTTTAATTCTCGGTAGTCAATACAAAGTCGCATACTCCCGTCTTTCTTCTTTACGAATAAAACAAGAGCACCCCAAGGAGATGTACTAGGACGAATGAAACTGATGTCTAACAATTCCTGTAGTTGGACTTTTAACTCCTGAAGTTCAATAGGAGCCATTCGATATGGGGTTTTAGAAATGGGTTTTGTACCCGGTTCAAGATCAATAAAGAATTAAACTTCACGTTCCGGGGGTAGACCGAGAAGTTCTTCGGGAAATACATCAGGAAATTCTTTAACAACAGAAATATTATCCAAATCTGACTTGTCTTTGTTCAAATCCATAACATGGGCTAAGAAAGCTTGGCATCCGTTTTTCAATAAACGAATAGCTTTGTGGCTTGATATGACAGTGGCTGATTTTAGTGGTTTAGTGGTTTGAATTCGTATGACAGGTTGGTTAGGAATATGAAAACTAACAACCTTATGAAAACAATCAGTTTTGGCATGATGAGTGGTTAACCAATCAATTCCTAAAATCACATCAAAAGCAAGTATTTTTAAAGAGATAAGATCCACATGTAATGTGATAGTGCCAACTTGGATCATGCAAGATTTATAAACTGTAGATGTAACGAAGGTTTCACCCAATGGAGTTTCAACAGATAAATCAAAATCTAATTTCTCCGGAGTCAAGTTTAAACGTTGAGCACAAGCAAGAGAGATAAAAGAATGGGTAGAACCGGTATCTAGTAAGGTATAAACTTTGCAAGAATTCAAGATTAGCTTACCAGTGATCACTTCGTTTGGGTTCCTCATATTTTGGCCAGTCACGACAAACGCTCTTCCAAGAACCGCTGATTTTGACTTATCCGGGACAGCCCTTGGAATCACCACTCCCGCTGAACTTGGTTTCACTATAGTACAATCTCGAGCGATGTGGCCTTCCTTTCCACAGTTGTAACATACCTTGGATTTTTGTGGACAGTTTGGACTGATATGTCCCTCCTTCCCGTATTTGTAACATCTAACTGGCGGTCGTTCTCCTCCCCTAGAATTTTTTGTTGGTGCTGGTGCTGCTATTGATGTCTTCCCGTCGTTGTTGAATCTTCTCTTTCTGAAATTTTCACTTGAGTCACCTCTTCTATTATCATAGCCATGATTACCACCTGAGAGGTTACTGCCTTTGTCCGTATTCTTCCTTCCTTGATGGTTATCATCGTTCTGATGATAGCTGTCACCGATATGACCCTAGTTGTGGTCCCTCGGTTGAGTATACTCACTATCTCGCTCTAACAACTGAGCCCTGTTTACAACAACTGAATATAAAGAAAATTTATGAGATATAAGGTATTGACGAATCTCGGGTTTTAAACCTCTCAGAAACATCCGCGTCATGCGTTACTCATTCTCCACCAAATGAGGTGCAAACCTGGACAACTCTGCGAACTTTGCCTCGTATTGAGACACCGTCATGTTATTCTGTTCGAGTCTAATAAACTCTACCTCTTTCATATGATGAATACTTTCAGGAAAGTACTTGTCATTGAAAAGTTTCTGAAATCTTTCCCAAGACATGTTGAGTGCATCTGGTTGGGTACGCTTCACAGATTTCCACCAGTAATCTGCTTCACCACGAAACATAAAGGTAGCGAATGGAACCTTCTGTTCCTCCGTGCATCCCAAGACATCGAATATCTTGGTAATTTGCTTGACCCATATTTCTGCCATGATCGGATCCGGTTTTCCCTTAAATTCTGGTGGTCCCAACTCCTTAAACTGCTTGGCTGTGACAGACCGCGCGTTGCCATCATTTCCACCCGTATTTTGTACACGAGTCTCCCTCGTCTGATTTACATGAACTGCAAAAAGCTCCTAAACATTCCATCGTTCATCGTTTGCTCGGTAGTGTTGTTTACAGGAGGAATATTGTCTACCTGTTGCACGTTATCCTGGTTTGTGACTAAAGGTTGCTCCACAGTCTCGTACACTCCATTGTTAATGTTCTCAGCAGCCATTCTTAAATACTGCCATAAAACAAGGATTAATTAAACAAATTAACATGTCATATAATATCCCTATATTATGACCGACCAACAAATAAGCTTAGTTAGGACACACTAGAAAAGGATTTACTCATCTCTCCCCTCCTAGTTCTATTCCCCGATCTCCGCCAGAGACCATATCCCTAAGCTTTGATACCAACTGACGCCCCCAAAATATGTATACAACACCCATTCTGAGTCGCCAAATACATGGTACAAAAAACAACTACAACTTCAATAATACAAATATAGTGTGAAATACGACAATACATACTGTGAGTTTAAATACAATATTGTCTTCTAGACAATATCTACACCCAAATAAATCCTCATTACAATTATTCAAACACTATTTTACATAAATAGTGAGGACTGCTTAAACATCTTTCTAGAAACATCACTCCATACCCCGACTCGATCCTGTTATGTTCTCACCTCCTGAGAAGAAAAATGGAACAAAAAGGAAAAGGATGAGCTCAACTAGCCCAGTAAAGAATATTATGACTAAGATAATATACAACAAATTATCGTTAGTCTTCAACAGGGAAAAATCTGATAGAATATCATAGACAACAAGTTTTAGATCAACAAATACAGCAGAAATAGCAATCCATTAGAAGAGTCACGTAGATGATGAATTCTACTATCTTCTAATATTTAAGAGTCCATCATCAATATTTTATCCCTGTAACAATAATCAATATACGTCTTTAATCATCTTTGCACTAGAGGCCAAAGATATTCATTTATATCACCGGTTGGTCATGTTCATCTCAACACCTGTTCATCTTTGCACTACGGGCCAAAGATATTCATCAGTAATCATTTATCTTTGCACTACAGGCCAAAGATATTCAATAATATCATCATTAAGGACTGAGGATGATGAAAAATATTTTTAAGAACGAATCCAGTGAGATAGAATGTAAGACCCCAAATAATTAATAAATGAAATTTAATTTCCTTTAATTATTATTTTGAATAGTAAGGGTTGATTTGATTAATGTGGATAGTTATGGGTAAAATACGCAAATATTTCAAAATAAGCAAGTGGTTATAAAATATTCATTGTTGTCGGGGAATATTCGTTTGGTCGTGGAATATTCGTAATATCGGGGAATATTCGTACGACGGCGCAGCCATGTGTGGGCCCCATAACGGAAAGCGACTGGAGGAAGAAAACGATAAATATAAGTTGTTTAAAAAATAACGGCGTAGTTGTTACCGTTTACACTGTTGGAATACCCGGTGGTTAAAATACAGTAATATGCGTTGTTGCACAGTAACACACGGTATTGCACAGTATTTTGAATTATTGATCCTTATGTAAGAAGGTACTACTCAATAATTGCTACAGGAGTTACTGTTCATTACTTTATTGATTCAATAATTGCTGCGTTGATATTTATATTATTATTGTTTCAATAATTGTCATTGCACAGTATTTTCCATTATCAGATCAATAATTCATATTATATGAATAATATTATCAGATAACATTATTGGCAATGTCTAGAAAGTTCTGTTAAGGAGAGGTTTGGTCATCTAATTGCGCGCCAGTAAGGAGAAATCCTTATTGGAAAGCCCCCTCTATCCTGGGAACGGCCTGGTTGTCAGTACTGTGATTCTGTAATATTATTTTTAATAATTAATTATTGATTATTATGATAAAGAAAATATTTATTTTATGTGGATATAGATGGAGAAAATTTTTAATGTGACAATTGTTGAAAATTAATATTTTATCTTTTTCTGATAAAATAATTCATTTAAATATATTATTTTAATAATATATTAACGGTGATATTTTACAATGAATGTGGGATATATGAGAATATGAGAAGGAAGAGTATTTTTGTGGCATTAAATGTTTAACATATGTTTTGTGTGTCGGTGGACATAATTCTTGACCGAAAATTGATTATAGACTGTAAAATCACTCGTTTGTGGATTTCGGATAATTTCTGTTTGGAATTTGGAAAAAACTTCCTTCTGCAAAGTTGTAGAGAATTGAATTTCCTATAAAAAGTCGCGAGATTCGAATTTTCTGATAAAAGGGCTATTTATCATGAATTATTGAAGTTTCGGAGTTCCGAAATAATTGATTTTTGGAAGTTTTAATTATTTTATATAAGAAAAACGTTTTTGTGGTTGTTGGCACATGGGTGGCTGATGTTTTTGACCAAAGAAGGCATGCTAGAGTTTTCAAAACATGTGGGTAAGAATTTTGAATAAATAATAATATATTTTATTAATTTAGTCTCCTTTGACGTTCTAACATTTTCCTATAAATAGAGGGCTAAGTTAGAATTGAAAATCACACCAGAAACAAAATTTTCTCTCTTTCTCTCTCTATATTATCGAGCGTATCCTTGTGAGTATGCTTTGAGTGTTGCTATACGGTGCGAGTTTCTGTCAGCACTATACCGAAATTCAGTCAGAAGTACGGCTATTTTGAGGTAAGAGATGTTATTTTCTTCTTAAATGATATTATTTTCTTCAATATCATTATGCCGAAATATTGGTGAACGTTTTTATCAAATTTGGAACTTTTTGTGCCGGAGTTACTATTCACGTATACGGTACTATTCACGTATACGACACTATTCACGAATACGGCACTATTCACAGAATTTTTTTTTCTTTTCGTCCAAAATATCTATTGTGGATACTAGCTTTGATTGTATCCATGTTTTGATCATTCTTGAATTTTACACCACTATGATTATTTTTGAGGTATTTTTGGACATGGATAAAACAAAGTACAAATCCTTAATCCTTGTCATTTTGTTTCACTGGATTCGCTTCTTTAAAAATATTTTTTATCATCTTCATTCTTAAATGATGTTATTATTGAATATCTTTGGCCTGTAGTGCAAAGATAAATGATTTCTGATGAATATCTTTGGCCCGTAGTGCAAAGATGAACAGGTGTTTAGATGAACATAACCAACAGATGAATATCCTTGGCCTGTAGTGCAAGGATGAATATATGATTCAAGATGTGCATTGATTGATGTTACAGGGATAAAAATACTGTTGATGGAATGTTAAATTCATAGACATTAGTAGATTTCATCCTCTACGTAACTCTTCTATGAATTAATATTTTCCGCTGCGAATATTGATTTAAAACTTGTTGTCTATTGTATTCTATTAGATTTTTTCCCTGTTGAAGACTAACGATAATTTGTTGTATATTATCTTAGTCATAATATTCTTTACTGAGCTAGTTGAGCTCACCCTTTTCCTTTTTGTTCCATTTTTCTTCTCAGGAGACGAGAATATAGCGAGTACGAGTCGGGGTATGAATTGATGGTTCTTGAGAGAGTTGTTTAGTAGTCCTCACCATTTTTGTAAAATAATGTATCAATAATTATGATGAGGATTTATTTGTATGTGGATATTGTCTAGATGGCAATATCTGTATTTAAACTCACAGTTATATGTTGTAATAATAAAGTTGAAGTTAATTTTGTACCATGTATTTGACAACTCAGAATGGGTGATGTATACCTGTTTTGGGGGCGTCACATAGAAGGACAAATATTAGGGATTCGTATAACAGTTTTATCCAAGATAAATAATAATCTATAATAACCAATTTTGGAGCAGAATTCAAAAATAACGATCAAAACATGGATACAATCAAAGATAATAGCCAAAATAGACATCTTGGACAAAAAAGAAAATTTTTATTTTTCGGTGAATAGTGTCGTATTCGTGAATAGTGCCGTATACGTGAATAGTAACCTCGACACAACAAGTTCCAAATTTGATAAAAAGTTCAACCAATATTTCGGCATAATGATATTGAAGAAAATAATATCATTTAAGAAGAAAATAACATCCCTTACCTCAAAATAACCGTATTTCTGACTGAATTTCGGTATAGGGCTGACAGAAACTCGCACCGTATAGCAAACTCAAAGTATACTCACAAGAATACGCTCGATAATATAGAGAGAGAAAGAGAGAAAACTTATTTCTGGTGTGATTTTCAATTCTAACTTAGCCCCCTATTTATAGGAAAATGCTAGAACGCCAAAGGAGACTAAAATATTAAAATTATATTTTTTTTTCATTTTCTATCTCTTACGTACTCCACCAACCAAGCCACCACAATTGAACTAAAAATTCCAGCAGCCCATATGTGAATTAATCACCAAACAAAAAGTGGGTCCCACCCATATTTAATAAAATTCATTTTATTCTTCGAAACTTCAACAATTCATAGAAAATAGACCGTTTATCATAAAAATACGAATTTTATGCCCATTCTGCCTGAAATTGAATTCTCTACAACTTTGTAGCTTTGAGTTTTTTCAAATTCCAAACATAAAATATCCGAAATCCACAAACGGATAATTTTTAATACCTCTACACCGACAAAATACTAATAAAACACCTCAGCATTAATTCCTTCAATCATAACCACATAAAATAAATAAATCCATCATTTATATCAAATAAATATTTCATTATCATATAAATCAATAATTAATTATTCACAAATAATATTACAAAATCACATTTATGACAACCAGACCGTTCCCGGGAAAGAGGAGGCTTTCCAATAAGGATTTCTCCTTACTGGCACGCAATTAGATGACCTAACCTCTCCTTGACAGAACTTTCTAGACATTGCCAATAATGCTATCTAATACTATTATTCAAATAATATGAATTATTGATCTGATCATGAGAAATACTGTGCAGTGACAATTATTGAAACTAACAACGCAACAATTATTGAATCAATAAAATATTGAACAGTAACTACTGTAATAATTATTGAGTAGTGCCTTCTTACGTACGAATCAATAATTCAACAATACTGTGTAATATCGTGTGCTACTGTGGAACCACGCGTATTACTGTATTTTAACCACCAGGTAACCCAACAGTGTTAACGGTAACAATTTACGTCGTTATTTATAAAACTCAATCTTTGTCGTTTGCTTTCATCCAACCGTTTTCCGTTATGGGGCCCACAAATGATTGCGCCGTCGTACGAGTATTCCCCGACAACAAGAATATTCCACGACCAAATGAATATTCCCCCGACAACAATGATTATTTTATAACCACTTGTTTATTTTGTAAAAATTTTCACATTTCACCCATAACCAAAGTATTATATCAAATTAACTCTTATTAATTTAGAATAATGAATAAAGAAAAATTCAATTTTATTTATAATAATTAAGTTGGGGTCTTACAACAACAAAGTGAAATAACTTTGTAATAAATAATGTAGTACTACTATAGACTCCCTCCCATAACCAGGAAAATTAATTATTACCTCCGTTCTTAAAAGATTGTCGTTTAAGGTTTTGACATATGGATTAAAAAAATATTATTTATCAAGTAAAATATGATTGAAATTCTATCACTACCCCTTTATGGAAAGTTAAAAACTATTAATACAAGAAAGAGAATTTCTTGGGGCAATGAGAGAAGGTATGGGTAATATAGGAAGTAAATAATTTATTCTCCTCGAAAGTTGTAAACGACAAACATTTTGGAACAAATTTTTTCTTCTAAAATCATAATCTTTTAGGAATGGAGGGAGTATAATCTTTCTAAAATTACCCTTCATGAGAAAGAGTATAAGATAAGTATGATAATAAATAAAAAATTTAGATTATTATTATATTCAAATAATAATATACCAAATATCACCCACCACAAAATTTTAGATTGTATTATCTATACTAATCCGCGTCTTTGTATTGTTTATCAGTCTATTACTATTAAATTAACTCTACATTTAACTTCATTATGATTTAGTACTGACATTGATATTAAGTTAAATCAAGCCAATTTACCATCTGAACCGAACACTGATCTCCTTATGAATCTCTATTAAGTTAAATTTTTGTAATTTTTTTTTAAAAAATAAAAAGTATTTATTTTATAGATAACATTTTTATTATTTGCCAATTTTTATATGACATATGAATAGCATGAATCTATCTCAGCATCAATATCTTAATTTAAGATAAGAATGGTCCATTATAAGGAAAAAAAGGAGTCACATTAATATTTTACAAGAAGAATAAATGAAGAGGTGATATGTGATTTGGGAAAACCAAGAGTTATGATACTAAAAACACGAATATTGTAGTACTCTCTCCGTTTTTTAATATAAGTTGTTTTAGAGTTGTGAACAAGTATTAAAAAAATAATTGTATAGCATTAACTATAATATCAATTGTCTATATTGTTCTTGTATTGGAATAAGATATTGTTATTTATTGGATAAAAAATAGTGAGAGAAGCAAAATTACATTTAATACATGGGGTAATATTGAAAACTAAGCAATTAATGCTTACTTGAAATTCTCAAACGACTTATATTAAAAAACAAAAATATTTCTCTAAAATGGGAACGGAGGGTGTGTGAATAAGGAAGAAAAGGAGACATCAATATCTTCATGTTTTGGCTCTTCGGCTATATCTAGAGCTGGATTTTTTGTAGATAACATATATAGTATTGTAGTGAACACGTACGATGTCTCCTTTAATTTACAGGCTATTATTGATAAGGTTTAATTAATATGCATACCACTTATACTCATAGGTCGATTTAAAAATTTTGACCAATCTCTAAATAAGGGTTTCTTTAAATTAAAATTGCTCACTCATGAGTTGAGCAAACTACAGATCATGGTGGTACTTGTGTTACGTTCTAATTTGTTTAAGTTGTGCTGTAGTGTTTGCTTTTTCAATTTTTTTTATATAATTTTCTGTGCTCCCATTCAAATTTTTTAGATTTGCCACATTTGTATTACATTATATTTCTAATAAAATTATGCTTTGTTCATAAAAAAAATCTTTAACTTTGAGAATTGAAGAGTTACTTTAAAATTGACAACTAACAATAAATATGTAATATAATTCAACAATTAAATCTTGAAAATGAAACGCACATAATAATTGGAAGAAGTTTTCTCAAGAGTGTGTGTTGCCATAAATTTACGTCGAATTATAATTGTAAAACTTAATTATTAATACATGAAATTGATAAGAACTATATGAAAACCCTAGTTATTACACATCTCTCTAAAAATATTATCACTAATAATTACTCATAATTAATTATTCACATAATTGACAATCGAAAAGTCGACGTAAACTTGACAATATATATCATTAATTTTCCTTGATGCAACTTTATGTGGTCCATAAAATATATACGTATCAAATTAATTAATTATTTTTTTTCTTTGACATTGTTGAATTGGCTCCACAATTAATGAGGATATTCGGTTTCTTGATCTAACACCTGGATCACTGTGATCATCTCCATACTGGTATATGCACCGGGTGATTCGAGCAAGGTTCAAACTTGTCTCAAGAAAAGATCTGCCAAATGGAGATTCGAATTCTAGTAGTTGTGCATTCATCTTTTTCCAGGTTTCATCAATCAGTTTGCTTATATATTCTCGAGCAACCTCCTCTGAATGCCCACTTTCACGCATGTAACATGAGATTGTGTTTATGGTTTCACCTCTCCTTATCTCTGCCTGCAATAACAAATTAAACGCATCAAGCTTCTAAGCAAGCGGTAAAATTTCTTGAAATCATTTTAATTAATTAATTTAACCACCAAAAATATAAATGTAGGTAGGTTAAAATTAATACATACCTTTGAGGAACTCAAGTCGTTGTAAAGGCGAAAAATCATGGATGGACAACGCAAGAGATCATGATAATTACTAGGTAGTAGTATTTTCTAAGTATTTCATAGATTTATTTGTAATATGGTGGCCTGCCAAAAAGTATGCATGAACTAGAATAACAACACCAGATACTGAAATCCATGCATTTTCAAGAAAGTCTTCAAAGGTTGGTGAAGTGCATCTATGATGCCTCCATTTCGCTTCCTGCAGGAATGCTTTGCATAAATCTGCCCACTGGATTAAATAATTGTTAGAACCTACCTACCTAGTTAATTAGTAATTAATTACCTGCATGGATAAAGAAATTAAATCATCCATACATACAAATTAACTTTGAAATTGTGCGTAATATATATATATATATATATATATATATATATATATATATATATATTGCGAATTTAGTTAAAATTTGCAAATTATACATGAATCAATTTATGTTTCCAAAATAATTAGGTAATAATTAAAAATGGGCCGATCGACAAACATACCGGTTTGGTTAGGTGAGGAATGACCATCTCATTTTGCTCTTTCAGGGTGTCATAAGCCAATTCATGGACAGCGTTATACAAAGCTAGGAAACATATCTTCATATAGTCCGGAAGATTTTTCATCGCACCATTAATATCCCATCTGAAAAATACATGCATGGCATATGGCATCACAATTATTTACATTTTCATAGAAAAGGTGTATCAGTTACCTTCCTAACAAAGTCTAATATATATAATTACATTTTGGTGGACGGCCCTACCTACAAGTGCAATGAATCATTCTCAAATTGCAACAAATAAACAAACAAATGGGTCCTAATTTTGGTCACATTACGTACAATTAATTAGTCAAAGTGAAAGTGAAATGCGACATGTATTAGCTAGGATCAGTTGCGGTGGTGTGATATTAAAAATAAAAGTAAAAAAATAATGACAAATTAAGAACATCATATCACTTAATAATACTAAAATAGAAATGCATCTTTAATTTTTTTTAAAAATATATCTTTAATTTTGAAAGAGAGAATATTCAATGTACATATAATCGATCATCCCAAGTCTAAGTAGTGTATCGTGTGGTGTTGTTACGTTATGATAGTTAATTATGCGGAAATATGGATCGAGTCACAAATACTTTTGATTTTGCATGAAGATTGGGCTTTTCTCCTTTTCTTCACGTATGGTGTAAAATTCAATTTTTGAGAATGAAAGTAAAAAATTATGACATATAAGCTAATGAAAGACGTCTCACTTAAGAAGACAAGTTAAAAATGAAAGCTTACAAAATTTTGGGGCATTTAAGAAGATAATTAGAAATGATACACGTACATGAGAATTAAAAGATTGAAAGAATTTTTTCAAACCTCACAACAACATCTGTGAATAGTTCGAGTTCATCCACAGAACCATAAACATCATAGACATCATCAATGGTAGTTATTAGGGCAGCCACTTTGGTTATTCCTTTTCTAACTTTAGTAAATTCAGGATTCAGACGATGCAATTCCGACCGCGAAGAAGAAGTTTTCCACCAGCCGATCCCTTGAAAACCTCAACTTCTTTGATAATCCCACATCACTCCACCATCTAAGTATCATAATAGACTAGTGTATTAATTAATTAATTAAACTAACGCATTTTATTGAACAAATTAAGATATATTTTTAATATTTACAAATTACACACATGGAACTGATCTTTTTGTCGAATGAGGGAATTAATAAAAAAAAAATATTTTGGAGATATCGATCCACTTAATTACTTAGAAAATTATACTAGTCATCTTACCTTGATCCATGTAGAAGATCGTTTCGGAGTGTCGACTGGACCATATTGAAATCAAGAACTGCAATCTCTAGTATCACTGGATTTGCATCTGGCCTTTGACTATATTCATTAATGTGCCACCTAGCTTCTAGCATCCCCATTCCATGGTGGAAAGGAACTTCCAATGCATGATTTACTTGTTCAGCAAGTCTTGTATCGGTAGTACTGTTCCCGTTGAGTTTCTTGAGATGCAAGGTTGTGAATGTTTTAGCATCCTTTAGAATGTCCTCTGTTTCGAATGAAAGATGTGAAGCTTCATACAAATTCAACATTCCTTTAACATCCTTGGTAAGGCATGCCTTAAAGCTTCCATTACGGTCCTTGAAACTCTTAAACACATCTATGATGCATAGAGCAAACATACATAATAGAACATGATACTAGTCACTAGCTAGAAAAATATCCAGAAAAAATAAATTTTCAATACGATAGAAATTTAAAAAAAATTCTTTGTTTTGAAATGGAATGAATAAATTCTTTTAAATAGTTGCTCAATTTATAATGCATAAATATTGAAAAACATATATAAGAAGGAAGAGAAGCATGTAATAAATGATCAGGAGATATTAGTCGAAGAGATTAATTTTATTTGATGTAAATTTATTATATTGAGAATATATGCATGAACAATATATATATATATATATATATATATATATATATATATATATATATATATATATATATACCTGCAGAGACCTTATAACCATGTTGCCTAAGAAGCCTAAAGTGGAGAGCAGCAGCACTCATACTATTCTCTATTCCCATGGTAGCTCCTTCCATGACGGAGATCCTATCAAGTGCTTTTGCTAAACTCTTTTTGTAGCGATAAGCCAACCCTAATCGTTGGATATCATCAATTAATTCAAGCAAAGTCAGTGGCTCCATATGTTCATCACTCAACATACATCTAACTTCCTCCTCCAGCTTGTCTGCCCTCTCTTTGTTTATTTGCTTCTGCAAACAAATTAAAGAGAGATTCAATAAAGAGTCAGATGAACTAAACAAAATTGTTCAACGAAGTCAAGGACAGGTCAATTTCTTTGTGAAGTTACATAGCACAAAGTTGCATCTCCTAGCCTTTTGATACTCATGTTTGTTTACAAGAATAACACTTGATATTGGACTATTAAATTAATGTTCAATGTTTGTTTTAAAAATCCGACATGAGATTTCCAGTCTTAGGGATAACAAAATAATTTAAAATGAGTGACTCTTTAATACCGTGTCAAACTAAGTTTTATTAATCATTATCATTCGGGATTAAAAGTTTGCATGTAGACAAAATTAATCTTTTATTTTTTTAAAATGACCGATATTTATCTATCTATACTCAAACTGCTAAGAATACGATGACATTTTTGTTATTACTGGTACGTAGGGGTACAATTGTTCAAATGATACATTTTTATTCAATCATATTTAAATAAATAATTGTGGACAAAACAAACACATAATATGTTATTATTTTAACTTATTTCATAAATAATTTTATTAATTCTAAACAAATAAATAAAGATGTACTTATGATTATTTTATTTTAAGATTAATAATTTTAGGATTATAATCCATAGAAATATATGAGATTATAATCCTTATAAGTAAACATGGCCTTAGATATAAACGGGACGAGAAGATATATGCAACCTTAATTATACTACACAAATGCAACTCTTTTTCTATAAACTTCACCAAAAATTGACCACCGTTTAACTCTATCGAATCCGGATCCCAAGGGTGCTAAAAAAGAAGAATCAAAATTACTAATAACTTGAGAAAGTGCTCTTACTGTATTACTAATAGTACCGCTTGCTATGGACTCCACGTATTCTTGGCTCCAAAAGCTTGGTTGGTAATTTTCTGCCAGCTGCCTGTTATTTGCTGGGTATTGAGCTACCGTACTTATACTTCTGGTAATGCCTTCAAAATGCCGGTTAATGATATTAGCATTGCGAGTGAAGGTGGTAGTTTTAGTTAGATTGCATGTGAAGGAAGTATGAAACACTGGTAGGGAGTAAAGGCAGAATCCCATTTAATTGTAATAATGAATGTTCACAACTAGCGCCTATAATTAATAACTACAAGTTGCTTTTGAGCTGTTGTATAATACTACTATATGTGTATAAATTGATGAAGATCTAGCTAGCTAGGTCGAGAGTAATTAACTATGAAGAACGTACAGATCAATAAGATGGAGAAGAAAAGGGATCGAATTAACGCTAGCTACTTTCTGAACTTTGTTCAAATGTATCATTCTATTCCAAGTCACTTGTACAAATAAATGTTCAAGTAATTGAGTTTTATATAGAAGTCTAGCTAGAGAGCTTCAGTATCTATCTACTCCCTCTGTCGTTCTAATTAATTAAAAGAATGATTAAATGTACAAATTTTAAATTATTTTACAGTATTCTAACTTAAAAAAGTATTCATCATCACTTTATATTGAGATCGCTAAAAATAAATTTAAAATATTTTTACTCTTTTTTCTCTACTTTTATTTTTTTTAATATGTTTGCAAATTATATTTAGTTATATTTTTTTTAAAAAGATTGTTTAAGAAATAAAAGTCTAATATTTTAAAATAACGTTATAAATTTTAAACTATTTTTCTTCCCCTAACTTACCCTTAAATATTGTCACTAGGTCTATGTAATTTATTTTTATTTGAAGTTTTGATGCAGCTTCACCAAAAAAAAAAAAATACGTACTTTCTGCCCTCTCTCTCCTCCTTTATAAAAAGAAAAAAGAGATGCTATTTCTTGTAGTTTGTAAAAGTTGACCCGCAATTCTTAATTGTGGAAATGACGTTTTGGACATGTACACTCCATTATTTATTTCCCAAGTAAATACACTCTCTTTATCTCACCAAGACTTGGTCCTACCTTTAGTCGTCTTATTATAATTCATGTTATCATGTTCCTTTTAGTCATGTTAGTATTTTAGGTCGTACATGGTGTATTAGGACTTATTTATGTTTCCAAAATAATTAGGTAATAATTAAAAATGGGCCGATCGACAAACATACAGGTTTGGTTAGGTGAGGAATGACCATCTCATTTTGCTCTTTCAGGGTGTCATAAGCCTATTCCTGGACATCGTTATACAAAGCTAGGAAACATATCTTCATATAGTCCGGAAGATTTTTCATCGCACCATTAATATCCCATCTGAAAAATACATGCATGGCATATGGCATCATAATTATTTAGGACTTGGGTCACATTTGGATCATGGCCCTGCCTAGAAGTAAATACACTCTTTATCTCACCAAGACTTGGTCCTACGTTTAGTCGTCTTATTATAATTCATGTTATCATGTTCCTTTTAGTCATGTTAGTATTTTAGGTCGTACATGACATAATAGGAGATGAGAGTCGTACGTAGGAATGTGGATGGTGTATTAGGACTTATTTGGTATAATCGTGAAACACGTATGAATGTGCATGTAAGGTTTATTTGCACCTCGTGAAAAATAAGATTAATTAGAAAAGAAATGTAGAATTTCTTTATTACTTTTTGTACGTATTCTCTTATGCATCCTATGAATTTAATCATTTTCATAATTAAAGTGTCGTAAATATTTTCATTTCTTACGCTTAGGTGCAGTGGCTGCTTTAACTTATATTCATTCATAATTTATTAGTTGTAACATCTTAATTTTTTATGAATGAAGATTTAACTTTATTTTAAATAGTAAGGTAATAATTTAATAAATGTTATATTTATGGATGATATGTGTAAATTTTATAAAATAAATAAGTTATCATAAAATATTCGTTTGGTCGAAAAATATTCGTTTGGTCGAAAAATATTCGTACGACTGCGTAATCATTGGTGAACCAAATAACGGAATAGCTATCGGATATAAAAAGCGACAGAAATAATATTTTTATAAAAAATAACGGCAAAACTTTTACCGTTAACTGTTGAAATCCCAGTGATAAAAGTACAGTAATACACGTTGTTACACAGTAGCACACGGTATTGCACATTATCTCTTATTATTGATTCTTACGTAAGAAGTAACTCAATATTCAATAATTGCCACACTAGTTGCTGCATAGTATCTCATATCATTGATTCAATAATTGTTACAGTAACATCTGCACAATATTTTATATTATTTGAATAATATTATTAGTTAGCATTATTGACAATATCTAGAAAGTTCAGTCAAGGAAAAGAGTTAGGTTATATAATTGCGCACCAATAAAGATAAATCCTTATCGGAAAGCCCCCTCTTTCTTGAGAATAATCTGGTTGTCAATATTGTGAGATTATAATATTAATTGTGAATAATTATTATGTAGGGGATAGTGGTTCAATTTTGATATAAATAGAGGAATTTAGCATGAGATATTTGTTAAAAGTTTGGCATATTTTTCTGTGAAATTATAATTATCTCCTTCGATAAAATATTTATTCAAATATATTAATATAATATATTATAATCATTAAAATAATATATATATATATATATATATATATATATATATATATATATATATATATATATATATATATATATATAAGCATGTGATTAAAGGGACGGAGGTGAGAAAATTGTATTTGAATGCTTTGTTTTCAAAAGTAGTATAGTCTTGTCCCTTTTTTTATAAGTTGGTTAGTTGAGAATTTCTCCTGCAAACCATGTTTTCTATAGGTGTGAGCCTCGACCAATAAGAAATGAGCAAGTTAGGCATTGAAAGAAAAAAAAAGTTAGGTAGATTTATTTATTTGTTCCTCCTTGCTGCACTATAAAAGGGGCGGTAACCCTCCATCCTAACACACCAAAAATTACAAGCGTTCCTACTGCAATATTGTGAGTATTATTTTTGAGTATAAAAATATTTTGAGTGTAGCTTATAATGCAAGATAAAATTCTAAATACACGATATGCCTTGTTGTTATGTGAATAACCAATAAAAATACCTTCATAGGATTTAGCATCAAATTTTCCCAAGTTATCACTAGTATTTAATATAAAACATTTAGACCCAAATACTTTGAAATAACTTATATTAGGAATTTTATTATTCAAAAGCTCATAAGGAGTTTTCAAAATAATAGGACAAATAAGAACTCTATTTAACACATAACATGAAGTATTAACAGCTTCAGCCCAAAATTTCTTTAGAAGTTTGCTTTCTTGTATAAGTGTTCTAGCTGTTTCTTGAAGTGTTCTATTTTTTCTTTCCACTACTCCATTTTGTTGAGGGGTTCTAGGAGCTGAAAACTCATGGCTTATACCTTTTTGATCACAAAATGTAATAAAGTCTTTTTGAAATTCGGTACCATGATCACTTCTAATTTTTACAAGTTTAAAACTATACTTATTCTCTAAATTTCTTATCAATTTCTCAAACTCTTTAAATGCTTCATCTTTGATTCTTAAGAATAATACCCATGTATATCTAGAAAAATCATCAACTATGACAAATGCATAAAATTTACCATTAATACTAGCATGTCTTTCTAGGCCAAATAAATCAAGATGAAGTAATTGTAAAGGAGTAGAGGTTGATATGATATTCTTTGCACTGAATGATGTCCTTACTTGTTTTCCAAGTTGGCAAGGGACACATATTCCCTTCTTTTCATATTTTATCTTTGGCAAATCTTTGACAAGATTCTTTGAGGACAATTTCTTGATTAGCTCAATGCGAACATGTCCCATCCTCTTGTGTCACAGATTAGCCTCATCTTGCACAGATGCAAGACATAATTCTTCATCCTATTCCTCAAAGTCAATAGTATATATATTTCCTTCTCTTTGTGCAACTAGAGAAACATTGTTAGTACCATGAGAAATAATGCATTTTTCTTTATCAAAACTGACTTGGTGACCATTGTCCATTAATTGACTTATACTAATAAGATTAAATTCAAGACCGTTAACAAGATGAACATTATCGATGTTAACCTTACCATTACCAATTTTACCTTTTCCAACAATCTCACAAGTTCGATTATCTCCGAATGTGACCGTTCCATTTTTCTTCTTGATTTTTAGTTCCACGAACTTTGATTTGTCACTAGTCATGTGACGAGAGCATCCACTATCAAGAATCTTCTTTTGAGATGGAACCTTCGCCTTGAAGCATACCTGTCAAGAAAAATTGATTTATCTTTTTGGTACCCACCTCTTTTTGGGTCCTTTAGGGTTAGTTACAAGTAAATCAACCTTTTTAACCCATACCTTTTTAATCTTATTTTTCTTAAAACAATTTATGTCCAAGTGACCTTTAATACCACAGTTTTTGCATGTTGTGAAAGGAGAACAATAATTCAATTTGAAACGTGACTTGGATCTAAGCACATTCACATTACCAGTTTTATGAGTGAGATTATAACCTATTCCTTGTATTTCAAAACTAGGTTTTTGCTTTCCTAACATGACAGTTAGATTATCTTTTCCTTGAACGAATCTAGCAATAGATACTTTTAATGAATCTACTTCCTTTTGAAGTTCATTAGTATGAATGGGTTTAGACTGAGATTCATTACCAAAAGCATCAATACATACATCTTGCATTTTCAATTCATTTGTCAATTTTTTAACTTCATTGTTCAAGTAAGTCACTTTGTTGAAAAGAACTTTGTTATAATTCTATCCGTTATACCAAGTCAGATCAAGTTTCTACTAAGTTAAATGATGTTATTTTCTTTCAATACTCATGAGGGATATCATTTTTTTTCATACTTCATATTATGTAAATGATATTATTTCATTTCATATTCTTAAATTTAAACTTACTATATATGATAAGTATTGTTTCTATAATTCATGAAATAATTAAAAATTCATTAAGGTTTGCGCTTCATCTAATATCATTTCACTAGAATATTTGTAAGACCCCAACTTTTATGAATAAAGATTAATTTTTTTCAAAATATTTTTTTTATATTATGGTATGGATTTGATATAATGTTATAGTTGTGGGAAGTATTTATAAATTTTGCAAAGTATGCAAATTGTCATAAAATATTCGATTGGTCGGAGAATATTCGTTTTATCAAGTAATATTATTTCGTTTCAGATTCTGAATTCTACACTCATTTTATTAAAGTATTGCTTCTATACTCTGTGAAATTAGTAGAATATCCTTGAAATTTGTGATTCATCTAGTATCGTTTCACAAGAATATTTTTCTAAACATTCTTGTTAAATTTTAAGCTTTTCATGCAGGAGTACTATTCATGGATACTATTCATTTATACGGCACTATTCATACATATAATATTATTCACAAAGTACTATTCATGGGCATTATTCATAAATACAGTACTATTCATAAATACAGTACTATTCACAAAGTACTATTCACGAATTACTATTAATAAAGTACTATTAACGGGGTACTATTCACAAAGTACTATTCACGGGGTACTATTTAAAAAGTACTATTCTTGAAGTACTATTCACAGGGTACTATTCACCTGGAGAACTATTCATGACAACAATTGATTTTTTTCGGTTCAAATCATTTTTGATACAATATTATTCTTGAATTTTACTCCACAAAGCAGTATCATGTTGACAATTTGGATATTATTGAATTCTGGATAAATTAAATTATAAATCTTTAAAATTTATCATTGCTTTCATTTAATTGAATTCTTATATCATTGTCATCATCCTCGTGTTTATATTGTGATGAAAGTCATCTTCGGTCAATGGTGCAAAGATGAACTGTTGATTGGTATGATTATGACCAAGGGTTATTCAGTGTAATCATGACCATGTAATGTTACAAGTGATGTGGATTATTAAGCTGAGTCTCAGCGACAGTTGTTGGTATGATCATGATCATGGGTTCTCTTCGGCCAAGGGTGCAAAGATGAATTATTTTATAGCATGATCCTGACCATTGATGAAAAGACTAATATCCTTGGCTCGTAGTGCATAGATAATTCGTGGTCGTGATATTAATGAATATTCTTGGCCTGTAGTGTATGGATAATTCAGTGATGTGGATTATTTATTAAGCTGAGTCTCAGCGATAAAATTGATGATAAACTTTTAAATCATAGTAGATAGTAGATATCATGCTCTACTTGACTATTCTAATGGATTGCTTATTCCGTTGCAGTTGTTGATCAAAAATTTGTTGTCTATTGTATTCTATCAGTTGTTATACTGTTGAAGGCTAAGAATAATTTATTCTGCATTATCTTAGTCATAATATTTCTTACTGGGCTAGTTGAGCTCACCCTTTTCTTTAACTATTCTCTTCAAGAAATGAGAATATAGCTGGGACTAGTCGGGGAATGGATTGAAGATCCAGATGGTTGTTTTAGTAGTCCTCACTATTATGTAAAATAGTGTGATAATAATTATAATAAGATTGAATTTGAGTTTGGATATTGTCTAGGAGACAATATTCGTGTTAAACCTCTCAGCTATGTTTTGTCGTATTTTAGACGACAGTTGTATAATTAAGTTGTAGTTGTATTCTGTACCATGTATTTGGTGATTCAAGATGGGTGATGTATACCTATTTTGGGGGTATCACCGTTGGTATCAAAGCTTAGGGATATGATCCTTGGCTGAGATGTGAGACTAGAACTAGGAGGGGAGAGACGGGTTAATCCTTCGCTAGTATGACCTACCTAAGGTTATTAGTTATTTAATTGGTAGGTCAGAATATAGGGATAATATGTGGCATGTCAATTAACCTTTGTTTTGAAGATTCTAGAATGATATCTGAAATACAGGAGATGAGCAATGGGAAAATCATGATACAGAGGAAATAACAAGGAAGGTACAATCTGAAAAGAAAGCAAGGTATTCTCATCTCTTCGAACTACCAAGTACGTAAATTTCGAGAACGAAATTTCATAAGAAGGGGAGGTTGTAAGACCCCAACTTTTATGAATAAAGATTATTTTTTTCTGAATTTTTTTTAAATTAAGGTGTGGATTTGATATAATGTTATAGTTGGGGGAAGTATTTATAAATTTTGCAAAGTATGCAAGTTGTCATAAAATATTCGATTGGTCGGGGAATATTTGTTTTATCAGGAAATATTCGTTCAACGACACAATCATTAGTGAACCCCACAATGGAAGTATTGTCGGAGTTAGAAAACGACAGAAATGTCTTTTTATAAAAATAACAGCAAAATTTTTACCGTTAACTGTTGAAATACCAGATGGTAAAAGTACAGTAATACGCGTGGTTGCATAGTAGCACACGGTATTAATTATTGATGCTTACGTGAGAAGTCAGTCAATTATATTCAATTATTGCCACAATAATTGCTGCATAATATCTTTCATATTATTGATTCAATTATTATCACATCTGCATAATATTTTATATTGTTAAATAAATAATTGAGACGACAAAGTTATTCATATTATTATTTTCAATATTGACGATGTCTAGAAAGTTTTGTCGAGGAAAGGGGTTTGGTCACCTAATTGTGCGTCAATAGGAAGAAATCCTTATCGGAAAGTCCCATCTTTCTTGGGAATGATCTGGTTATTAAATATTATGAGTTATAATATTAATGATGAATAAGTTCGTGTTGATTAAAGATGAAATTGATATTTCCATTATTTTGGGATTATTAGTGTTAGTGGAAATCGACATTTATTTCGATAATAATTAATTTCTTGAGATTAAATTGACCAATCGGGTAATTAATCGGATAAATGAGCAATTAATTGTTATTAGTTCACATGCATATAACTATTTGTTCACATAAATGGAACTATTGATTCACATGATGTACTATTAGGGGAGGTGGTGCAAGTTTGATAATACTTGCAGGACTAAATTAAAAATAAAGGAAAAGATAAAGGTATTATATTGTAATATTTTGAGCCCCAAAACGTATCATTATCGAAACTATATTTTTCTATAAATAAAAGCTTATTCTTCTTTCATTCTCACCAATTCACTAAAACTCACAAGAGAAATTATAGAGAGAGAAGTTATAGAGAGAAGTTGTAGAGAGAGAAGCTATAGAGAGAAAGAAGAAGAGTAGTCTGCTACTTCACAATTGCAGTATTCAGCTTTCTACTAAGGTAAGGGGTATTATTTCTTTCGTATTCATAAGGGATATTATTTTTGTTCAATATCCGTATGAAATAATATTTTCTTCCATACTTTGTAGTATGCAAGTAATATTATTTCGTTTTAGATTCTAAATTCTACACTCATTTTGTTAAAGTATTGCTTGTATACTCCGTGAAATTAGTAGAATATCCTTGAAATTTGTGTTTCATCTAGTATCGTTTCACAAAGATATTTTTCTGAACATTCTTATTAAATTTTAAGCTTTTCATGCTGGAGTACTAATCATGGGTACTATTTATTTATACGACACTATTCATACGTACGGTATTATTTATAGAGTACTATTTATGGGCATTATTCATAAATAAAGTACTATTCATAAATACGGTACTATTCATAAAGTATTATTCACGAATTACTATTCATAAAGTACTATTCATGGGGTACTATTTACAAAGTACTATTCACGATGTACTATTTAAATATTACTATTCCTGAAGTTCTATTCATAGGGTACTATTCACTTGGGTACTATTCACCCGGAGTAGCATTCATGATAAAAATTTAATTTTATTTTCGGTCCAAATCATTTTTGATACAATATTATTCTTAAATTTTACTCCGCAAAGCAGTATCATGTTGACAATTTGGATATTATTGAATTTTGGATAAATTAAATTATAAATCTTTAAAATTTATCCTTGCTTTCATTTAATTGAATTTTTATATCATTGTCATCATCCTCATGCTTCTATTGTGATGAAAGTCATCTTCGGCCAAGGGTGTAAAGATGAAATGTTGATTGGTATGATTATGACATAGGGATTATTCGGTGTAATCATGACCCTGTAATGTTACAAGTGGTGTGGATTATTAAGCTGAGTCTCAGCGACAGTTGTTGGTATGATCATGACCATGGGTCCTCTTCAGTCAAGGGTGAAATGATGAATTATTTTATGGCATGATCATGACCATTGATGAAAAGACGAATATCTTTAACCCGTAGTGCATGGATAATTCATGGTCGTGATACTAATGAATATCTTTGGCCCGTAGTGCATGGATAATTCAGTGACGTGAATTATTTATTAAGCTAAGTCTCAGCGATAAAATTGATGATAAACTTTTAAATCATAGAAGATAGTAGATATCATGCTCTACTTGACTCTTCTAATGGATTGCTTATTCCGTTACAGTTGTTGATCTAAAACTTTTTGTCTATTGTATTCTATCAGTTGTTATACAGTTGAAGGATAAAGATAATTTATTCTGCATTATCTTAGTCATAATATTTCTTACTGGACTAGTTGAGCTCACCCTTTTCTTTCATTGTTCTCTTCAGGAAATGAGAATATAGCTGGGACTAGTCGGGGAATGGATTGACGGTCCAGATGGTTATTTTAGTAGTCCTCAGTATTTTGTGAAATAATGTGATAATAATTGTAATGATATTGAATTTGAGTTTGAATATTGTCTAGAAGATAATATTCATGTTAAAACTCTCAGCTATGTTTTGTCGTATTTTACACGACAATTGTATAATTAAGTAGTAGTTGTATTCTGTACCATATATTTGGCAACTCAAGATGGGTGATGTATACCTGTTTTGGGGTGTCACAATATTGGTCTAAACTTTCTTATTAAATTTTAATCTTTTCATTTGAGGTACTATTCATGGGTTCTATTCATACGGTACTATTCATGGGTACTATTTATAAGGTACTATTCATACTGTACTATGCACAACAGAATTTAATTTTTTTTCCTTTGTCCAAATTACATTTAAATATCATTCTTGAGTTTTACTCCACAATTGGTGATCATGTTGACAATTTGGACATTCTTGAACTCTAGTTAAATTGAATTATAGATATATAATATTTATCATCGATCTCACTTGATTGATTCTTTATGTCGTTGTCATCATCCTCATGCTTATATTATGCTGAAAGTCATCTTTGGCCCGTAGTGCAAAGATGGGTTGTTGATTGGTATGATTATGACCAGGAATTGTGTATTGGTATAATCATAACCTCTAATGTTACAGATAAAGGTTTGTGGTAAAAGTTCTATTTGGCCCGTAGTGCATAGATAGACAGGTGTTTGGCATGATCATGACCACTGGTAATGCAAATGATTATCTTTGGCCCGTAGTGCATAGATAATTCTTTGATTGGAAATAATTATTGATTGGTGTTACAGGGATAAAATTTTCATGATGGACTTTTAAATCATAGAAGATAGTAGACATCATGCTCCACTTGACTCTTCTAATGGATTATTGATTCCGCTGCAGTTGTTAATCTAAAATTTGTTGTTTATTGTATTCTATCAGATTCTTCTCTGTTGAGAACTAAGGATAATTTGTTCTACTCATAAGGGTTGTCATTCTATTTCTTATTAATCTGTGGGAATAATCTGTCTACGTGGATTACCGCATGCCTGGTGAATAATCCTTCGTATTCATTCTTTATTAAATTGTGGAAATGATTTGTCTACGCGGATTATCGCATAACGGGTGAAAATTCATTTGCAGTTTCGTATATTCTTTCATACTTGTATGAGATATCATTTCTTTTGTACTCATCAAGTGATATCTTCTTCTTTCATATTTCTCCATTTATGGTACGAATTTATTATTTGTTTCCATAGCCTTATTATTAAATGGTGAAACCCCTTAAAATTAGTGGAATATTCTTAATAGTTTTTGCTTCATCTAGTATCATTTCACTATTGGTCTAAACTTTCTTATTGAAATTTTAATCTTTTCATGTCGGGGTACTATTCATTCCGTATATTATTCATTCAGGGTATTATTCATCCGGGGTATTATTCATGTCGGAGTACTATTCACGACAAAATTTAGTTACTTTTCTTTGTCCAAATTATCTTTAAAATTTGAAACTTAAATATCATTCTTGAATTTTACTTCACAATTGGTGATCATGTTGACAATTTGGACATTCTTGAACTCTGGATAAATTAAAGTATAAATCTCTGATATTTATCTTTGATATCACGTGATTCATTCTTTGTATCATTGTTATCATCCTCATGTTTATATTGTGGTGAAAGTCATCTTTGGCCCGTAGTGCAAAGATGGACTGCTGATTGGTATGATTATGACCACGAATTGTGTATTGGTATAATCATGACCTTTATGTTACAGATAAAAGTTTTTGGTGAAAGTCCTCTTTTGCCCGTAGTACATAGATGGACAGGTGTTTGGCATGATCATGACCACTGGTGATATAAACGAATATCTTTGGCCCGTAGTACATAGATAATTCGTTGGTTTGAAACAATTATAGATTGGTGTTATAGGGATAAAATGTAAGACCCCAACTTTTATGAATAAAGATTAATTTATCTCGAAATATATTTTTGAATATTATAGTGTGGATTTTATATAATGTTATAGTTGTGGATAATATTTACAAATTTTACAAAGTAAGCAAGTTGTAATAAAATATTCGATTGGTCGTGAAATATTCGTTTTAACATGGAATATTTGTACGACGGCACAATCATTGGTGGAACCCACAACGAAAGTATTGTCGGAGATAGAAAATAACAGAAATATCTTTTTATAAAATTAACGGAGAAAGTTTTACTGTTAACTGTTGAAATACTCGGTGGTAAAAGTACAGTAATACGCGTGGTTGCATAGTAGCACACGGTATTGTACAATATTTTTTGATTATTGATGCTTACGTGAGAAGTCACTCAGTTATACTCAATTATTGCTACAGTAATTGTTGTATAATATCTCTCATATTATTGATTCAATTATTATCACAGTATCATCTGCATAATATTTTATATTTTTAAATCAATAATTGAGACGACAAAGTTATTCATATTATTATTTGCAATATTGACGATGTCTAAAAAGTTCTGTCAAGAAAAGAGGTTTGGTCACCTAATTGCGCGCCAATAGGGAGAAATCCTTATCGAAAAGTCCCCTCTTTCCTGGGAATGATCTTGTTGTTAAATATTGTGAGTTATAATATTAATGATAAATAAGTTCGTGTTGATTAAAGATGAAATTGATATTTTTATTGTGTTGAAATTATTAGTGTTAGTAAAAATTGATAATTATTTTGATAATAATTAATTTCTAGAGGTTAATTGACCAATCGGATAATTAATCAGATAAATGAACACTTAATTGCTATGAGTTCACATACATATAACTATTTGTTCACATGAATGGAACTATTGATTAACATACATGTATTGTTGATTCTCATGGATGTACTATTAGGGGTGGTGATACAAGTTTGATAATACTTGTAGGACTAAATTAAAAATAAAAAAAAAGATAAAGGTAATATATTGTAACATTTTGAGCCCCAAAACGTGCAATTATCGAAACTATGTTTTCCTATAAATAGAAGCTCATTCTTTTTTTATTCTCACCAATTCACAAAGACTCACAAGAGCAATTATAGAGAGAGAAGCTATAGAGAGAAAGAAGAAGAGTATTCTGCTACTTCACTATTCCAGTATCTAGTCTTCTTTCAAGGTAAGGGATATTATTTTGTTCAGTATTCATATGAAATAATATTTTCTTCCACACTCTGTAGTATGTAAGTAATATTATTTCGTTTTGTATTCCTACTTCTACACTCAATTTATTAAATTATTGCTTCTATACTTCGTGAAATTAGTAGAATATCCTTGAAATTTGCATTTTATCTAGTATCGTTTCACAAGGATATTGTTCTGAACATTCTTGTTAAATTTTTAAGCTTTTCATGTCGGAGTACTGTTCACGGGGTACTATTCACAAAGTATTATTCACGGGGTAAAATTTATAAAGTACCATTCACGGGGTACTATTCACATAGTACTATTCCCAAAGTAATATTCATAAAGTACTATTCACGGGTTACTATTCACTCGGGTACTATTCATGATAAAAATTGATTTTTTTTTGTCTAAATCATTTTTGATACATTATTATTCTTGAATTTTACTCCACAAAGCAGTATCATGTTGACAATTTGGATATTATTAATTTCTGGATAAATTAAATTATAAATCTTTAAAAATTTATCCTTTGCTTTCTTTTAATTGAATTCTTATATCATTGTCATCATCCTCATGCTTATATTGTGATGAAAGTCATCTGTGGCTTACGTGCATAGATGGACTATTGATTGGTATGATTATGATTGGGGATTATTCGGTATAATTATGACCGTAATATTACAAATGATGCGATAAAAGTCCTCATTGCCCCGTAGTGCATTGATGGATAGTGGTTGGCATGATCATGATCATTGGTGAAAATACGAATATCCTTGGCCCGTAGTGCATGGATAATTCGTGGTTGTGATACTAATGAATATCATTGGCCCGTAGTGTATGGATAATTCAGTGATGTGGATTATTTATTAAGCTGAGTCTCAGCGATAAAATTATTGATAAACTTTTTAAATCATAGAAGATAGTAGCTATCATGCTCTAGTTGACTTTTCTAATGGATTGCTTGTTTCGCTGCAGTTAAACTTGATGTTTATTGTGACGCCCCCAAAATAGGTATACATCACCCATCTTGAGTTGCCAAATTCATGGTACAGAATACAAATACAAACTTAATTGTACAACCATCGTGTAATATACGACAAAACATAGTTGAGAGTTTAAATAGGAATGTTGCCTTCTAGACAATATCAACTCTCAAATAGAGTCCTCATTACATTTATTATCACACTATTTTATAGAATAGTGAGTACTACTAATACCCCATCTCGGACCATCACTTCGTTCCCCGACTAGTCCCGGCTACGTTCTCATTTCCTGAAAAGAACAATGAAAGCAAAAGGGTGAGCTCAACTAGCCCAGTAAGAAATATTATGTCTAAGATAATGCAAAATAAATTATCATTAGTCTTCAACAATCTTAAATTGATAAAATACAATAGACATAAAGTTTAACAGCAGAATAAGCAATCCATTAGAACAGTCAAGTAAAGCATGATATCTACTATCTTCTATGATTTAAAATGTTTTCATCAATTTTTATCGCTAAGACTCAGCTTAATAAATAAACCACATCATCGAGTCATCCCTACACTATGGGCCAATGATATTCATTAAATCATCAATGGTCATGACTATACCGAATAATCCCTGGTCATAATCATACCAAAAATTGTTCATCAATGCACTACAAGCCACTGAGGACTTTTACCACGTCATTTATAACATTACAGGCCATGATTATACCGAATAATCCCTGGTCATAATCATACCAAGTCCATCTATGCACGTAAGCCAAAGATGACTTTGATCACAATATAAGCATGAGAATGATGACAATGACATAATAATTCAATAAAACAAGTTCAAGGATAAATTTTAAAGATTTAAAATTTTAGTTTATCCAAAAATCAATAAAGTCCAAATTGTCAACATGATACTTCTTTGTGGAGTAAAATTCAAGAATGCTCAGAAGAATATTTCCATGAAAAGATACTGGATGAAGCGCAAATATCCATGATATTCTACTAATTTCATGGAGTATAGAAGCCAAAACTTTAACCAACAAGTATAATAGAATATATGAAACTGCAAATGAATTTTCGCCCGCCATGCGGTAATTCACGTAGACTGATCATTTTCACAATTTAATAAGGAATGAATACGAAGGATCATTCACCATGCATGCGGTAATCCACATAGACAGATTATTCCAACAGAATAATAAAGAATGGAATAACAGAAGAATTCACCAGGCGTGCGTAATCCGCACAGACAGGTTATTCCAACATAATAAAGAATGGAACCAGGTCATACGTAAACCGCACAGACATAATATTCCAACAGAATAATAAAGAATGGAACCAGGTCATGCGTAATCCGTATAGACAGGATATTCCAACAGAATAATAAAGAATGGAATAACAACAGAATTCACCATGCATGTGATAGACCGCACAGACAAGTTATTCCAACAGAATAATAAAGAATAGAATAACAAAAGAATTTCACCATGTATGTGGTACTTCGCATAGACATGTTATTCCAACATAGTAATAAATAATGGAATAACAGCTCTTACGAGTATTGAAAGAAAATAATTCTCTTCATGAATACGAAAGAATAATACCCCTTACCTTAGAAGAAACTGGATATTGGAATAGTGAGGTAGCAGGCTTCTCTTCTTCTTTCTCTCTATAATTTCTCTCTATAATAATTGCTCTAAAGCTTTAGTGAATTGGTGAGAAATGAAGGAAGAATGAGCTTCTATTTATAGGAAAATATAGTTTCGATAATTGCACTTTTTTGGGCTCGAAATATTACAGTACAATACCTTTAACTTTTCTTTTATTTTAAATTTAGTCCTGCAAGTATTATCAAACTTGCACCACCTCCCCTAATAGTAAATAATGTGAATCAATAGTTCAATAACGTGAATCAATAGTTATAATCATGTAAAAATATGAATTACAGTATAGTACCTCCATCTATACCTCCATTTTTAACTTAGTCATGCAAGTATTATCAATCTTGCACCAACTCCCTTAATAGTACAAGAATGTGAATCAATAGTACACACATGTGAACAAATAGTTATAATCATGTGAATTAACAGCAATTAATTGCTCATTTATCCGATTAATTAACCGACTGGTCAGTAAAACATCCAGACATCAATTAATATCGAAATAAATGTTGATTTCCACTAACACTAATAATTCTAACACAATGAAATTATCAATTTCATCTTTAATCAACACTAACTTTTTCATCATTAATATTATAACTCACAATATTTAACAACCAGGTCGTTCCCAGGAAAGAGGGGGCTTTCCGGTAAGGATTTATTCTTATTGGCGCGTAATTAGATGACCAAACCTCTCCTTGACAGAACTTCTAGACATTATAAATATTACAATTTAATAATATGAATAATTTTGTCGTCTCAATTATTGATTTAATAATATAACATGTTATTCAGATGATACTGTGACAATAACTGAATTAATAATATGAGAGCTATGATGCAACAATTACTGTAGCAATAATTGAGTATAACTGAGTGACTTCTCACGTAAGCATCAATAATCAATACCGTGTGTGTAAAACCCCAAATTTTACGAATAAAGATTTAATTTTCTCAAAATATTTTTTTGAATATTATGGTGTGAATTTGAGATAATGTTATAGTTGTGGGTAATATTTATAAATTTTGAAAAGTATACAAGTTGTATAATATTCGTTTGGTCGGGGAATATTCTTTTTATCGAGAAATATCCGTACGACGGCACAATCATTAGTGGACCCTACAACGAAATTATTGTCGGATTGAGAAAAGGACAAAAATATTTTTATGAAAATAACAGCGGAAGTTTTATCGTTAAAAATGTTGAACTACTCGGTAGTAAAAGTACAGTAATACGCGTGGTTGCATAGTAGCACACGATATTGATTATTGATGCTTACGTGAGAAGTCACTCAGTTTTGTTCAATTATTGCTACAATAATTGCTGTATAGTATCTCACGTTATTTGATTCAATTATTGTCGATATTTTATATATTATTAAATTAATAATTGAGATGACAGAGTTATTAATATTATTATTTGCAATATTAATGATGTCTAGAAGTTCTGCCAAGGAGAGGTTTGGTCACCTAATTGTGCGCCAATAGGGAGTAATTCTTATTGGAAAGCCCCCTCTTTCTTGAGAACGACCTGGTCAATTAATATTGTGAACTATAATAATGATGATAAATGTTGTTAAATATATTGAGGTGTCTTTTTATGAAGTCACGGAAGCTTATATATATATATATATATATATATATATATAAATTTTATTTTATTAGTATTATTAATGTAATAAAACAGAAAAACTTTTTATATAAAACAGAATACTTTTATAAAGTTATTTGTTTTATTAAAAAATAATTAGAATATAATATATTTAATTATGCATATTGTTTTGCATTAGTAAATTTTTTTTATATAAAACAGAATACTTTTATAAAGTTATTTGTTTTATTAGACAATAATTAGAATATATTATATTTTATTATGCATAGTGTTTGCATAGTGCCTGCATAGTGTTTTGCATAGTAAAATCATTTTATATAAAATATAATACTTTTATAAAGTTATTTGTTTTATTAGACAATAATTAGAATATATTAGATTATGTATAGTATTTGCATAGTATTTTGCATAGTAAAATCTTTTTATATAAAACATAATACTTTTATAAAGTTATTTATTTTATTAGACTATAAATAGAATATATTATATTTTATTTAAAAAATTTGTTTTATTAGAATATTTTATTAAAACTACATAGTAAATCAATATGGACTGTCCGTTCAAAAGTAAATCAATCTGGACCATTCATGAATGTTATATTGTATGGACTCTTCTAATGGATTGCTTGTTCCACTGCAGTTAAACTTGATGTTTGTTATATTGTATCAGTTTAACACTGTTGAAGGCTAACGATAATTTATTATGTATTATCTTAGTCATAATATTTCTTACTGGGCTAGTTGAGCTCACCCTTTTACTTTTATTGTTCTCTTCAGGAAATGAGAATGTAGCATGGACTAGTCGGGGAACGGAGTGACGGTCTAGATAATAGCATTAGTATTCATCACTATTCTGTTAAATAGTGCGATAATAAATGTAATGAGGACTCAATTGAGTGTGGATATTGTCTAGATGACAATATTTGTATTAAAACTCACAGCATATGTTTTGTCGTATTTTATACGACTGTTGTATAATTAAGTTGTATTTGAATTTTGTACCATGTATTTGGTGACTCAGAATAGGTGATGTATACCTATTTTGGGGGCGTCACAGTTGATATCAAAGCTTAGGGATATGATCCCTGGCTGAGATGTGAGATAAGAACTAGGAGGGGAGAGACGGGGAATTTCTTCGCTAGTATGACCTACCTAAGTTTATTTGGTATTTAATTAGTCGATCAGAGTATAGAGATAATATGTGATATGTTAATTAACCCTTATTTTGTGGCAGTATTTGAAAATGACATCCGAGAATGTTGAGAATAGCAATGGAGCACAGGAGACCGTTGAGTCTCCACAGATCAATAATCAGGGTAATTTTCATCAGGAAGGCGATAATCCTCATTCAAACAACAACACTGACCAAATGATGAACGATGGAATTTTTAGAGGCTTTATGCAATTCATACAACAACAGGCAAGATCGGCTCCTGTCCAAAATATAGGTAGAAACACTGGCAACTCTCGGACGGTCACCGCAAAGCAGTTCAAGGAACTGGGACCACCGGAGTTTTTTGGAGAGCCAAAACCATTTAAGGCGGAGACGTGGATAAAGCAGATCTGCAAGATATTTGATGTCTTGGGATGCTCTGAGGAGAAAAAGGTTCGCTTTGCACCTTCATGTTGCGAGCAGAGGCAGATTACTTGTGGGAATCTGTAAAGTGTACTCAACCTGCCGCACTGAAGATGAATTGGGAAAAGTTCCCAGAATTGTTCAACGACAAGTACTTTCCCGAAAGTATTCGTCACATGAAGGAGGTAGAGTTTATCAAGCTTGAGCAAAACAATATGACCGTGTCACAGTACGAGGCTAAGTTTGTCGAGATGTCCCGGTTCGCATCCCACTTGGTTGATAATGAGGAGAGAATGACGTGAATATTTCTAAGAGGTTTGAAACCCGAGATACGTCAATATCTTATCTCTCACAAACTGTGTTTCTATCCAGATGTTGTTAATAGGGCTCAGTTATTGGAGCGCGATAATGAGTCAACCCAACCAAAAGAGAGAAGCCGACAAAATGATAGTACCAGCGATAGCAATCCCCGAAGCGGTGACAATAAATGTGGAGGGAATCAACATGCCACTTCGGTGAGAATCATGGCCAAAATAATAAGAATGGACATTTCAAGAAGAGGAGATTCAACAATGATGAAAAGACGTCAGCATCAACACCCGTTGTTAAGGAAGGAGAACGACCACCTATCATATGCTTCAAATGTGGAGGGGAGGGACACATCAGTCCAAACTGCGCGATGCCATCCAAAGCATGCTATAATTGTGGAAGAGAAGGTCACCTAGCCCAATTTTGTCGTGCACCAAAGTCAAGTCCAGCTGGGATGGAGGCATCTAAGGTCATCCCAGACAAGACAAAGCCGGTAGTTTAAGTGAGAGCATTTATTGAGGAACCCGAACAAGGTTATTATGGGTAAGTTAATCATAAATTCTTGGGAAGTCTATACCTTATTAGATACCAGTTCTACCCATTCTTTTATCTCTCTTGCTTGCGCTCAACGTTTAAATTTGACTCCTGAGAAATTAGATTTTGACTTATTTGTTGAAACTCCGTTAGGAGAAACCTTCGTTACCTCCACTATTTATAAGTCTTGTTTGATTCAAATTGACACTTTGACGTTACCTGTCGATCTTATCTCTTTGAAAATACTTGTTTTTGATGTAATTTTAGGAATTGATTGGTTAAATACTCATCATGCTTTTCGTAAGGTTGTTAGCTTTCATATTCCTAACCAACCAGTTATACGAATTCAAGCAACCAAACTACTAAAGTCAATCATTGTTATATCAAGCCATAAGTAAAGAGCCCCGATCCTTTCGTTGTTGACTTCTTTGTAATGCACTGAAGCCAGACTTTCTATAGGCGACATCGTGAATGACGATGACAAGTTGATAGGTATCAATGTGACGTGTTATCCAAGTCTTGGATGAGAGTCACAGTTTTGAATGATATTTCTATTGTTAATAAATTTCTTGACGTATTCCTGAAAACTTCTTGGCCTACCCCAGAGCGTGAAATCGAATTTTGTATTGACCCCAGTACAAAACCCCATTTCTAAAACCTTAAATATTACATCAACTAAAACGAACATAACATGTGCCAAAGACATTGGCTCGAGCTGTTGAAGATTACAATCGTACCATTCAATACCATTGTAGAAAAGCGAACGTGGTAGCTGACGCGTTGAGTAGAAGATCGTATGCGAGTGCGAATATACGAACCTACGTGAAGATAATGAATATACGATTAGAATCGACTTTAATCGATAAAGTTAAAGTCTCTCAAGCTACAAACTCAAATCTGATGAATGTGAAGAAGAAGATTCAAGAGGGCGTTCGATGAAGAGAGAAAATCTCAACCCTCGATTTAATTGGCCCATTTGAATTACTTGATCGAGTAGGAACTGTGGCCTATAAACTCGTTTTAACGCCAAGTATGTCACGTGTTTATAACGTTTTTTAACATATCGATGTTACGTAAATATGTGGACGACCCAAACCACATTATTAATTTAGAACCGGACGAGATAGCGGATAATTTAACGTATGAAGATGTACATGTTAAAATCTTGAAATATATTTTGCGCTCAAAGGTTATACCTCAAGAGTTAGAATTTGAAATGAAGTCAAGGTATCCTCACCTCTTTGGCATACCAGGTATGTACGTAAATTTCGAGGGCAAAATTTCATAAGGAGGTGAGATTGTAAAACCCCAAATTTTACGAATAAAGATTTAATTTTCTCAAAATATTTTTTTGAATATTATGGTGTGAATTTGAGATAATGTTATTGTTATGGGTAATATTTATAAATTTTGAAAAGTGTGCAAGTTGTTGTATAATATTCGTTTGGTCAGGGAATATTCTTTTTGTTGGGGAATATCCGTACGACGACACAATCATTGGTGGACCCCATAACGGAATTATTGTCGGATTGAGAAAATGACAAAAATATTTTTATGAAAATAACGGCGGAAGTTTTACCATTAAAACTGTTGAACTACTCGGTAGTAAAAGTACAGTAATACGCGTGGTTGCATAGTAGCACACGGTATTGATTATTGATGCTTACGTGAGAAGTCACTCAGTTTTATTCAATTATTTCTACAATAATTGCTATATAATATCTCACGTTATTTGATTCAATTATTGTCGATATTTTATATATTATTAAATCAATAATTGAGATGACAGAGTTATTAATATTATTATTTGCAATATTAAGGATGTCTAGAAGTTCTGCCAATCAGAGGTTTGGTCACCTAATTGCGCGCCAATAGGGAAAAATTCTTATTGGAAAGCCCCCTCTTTCCTGAAAACGACATGGTCGATTAATATTGTGAATTATAATAATGATGATAAATGTTGTTAAATATATTGAGGTGTCTTTTTATGAAGTCACGGAAGTTTATATATATATATATATATATAAATATTGTTTTATTAGTATTATTAATGTAATACAATAGAAAAACTTTTTATATAAAACATAATACTTTTACAAAGTTATTTGTTTTATTAGACAATAATTAGAATATATTATATTATGCATAGTATTTGCATAGTGTTTTGCATAGTAAAATATTTTTATATAAAACAGAATACTTTTATAAAGTTATTTGTTTTATTAGACTATAAATAGAATATATTATATTTTATTTAAAAAATTTTGTTTTATTAGAATATTTTATTAATACTGCATAGTAAATCAATATGGACCGTTCGTTCAAAAGTAAATCAATCTAGACCGTTCATGAATTAGTTACTATTCAGTCCATTCTCCAATAAATAGAAGCTTATTCCTTCATTATTTCTTACGAATTCACTGAAACTCTAGAGAGATAAACTATAGAGAGAAAGAAGAAAAGTATTCTGCTACTTCACTACTCCTATATCCAGTTTCTTCTAAGGTAAGGGGTATTATTTCTTTCGTATTCATGAAGAGAACTTCTGTTATTCCATTCTTTATTATTCTGTTGGAATAACCTGTATACGCGGGCTACCCTATACTTGTTGAAATTCTTCTGTTATTCCATTCTTTATTATTCTGTTGGAACATCCTGTCTGTGCGTTTACGCATAACCTGGTTCCGTTATTTATTATTCTGTTGGAATATCCTGTAGGTAAGTATTACGTCTGACCTGGTTCCATTAATTATTATTCTGTTGGAATAACCTGTCTGTGCGGTCTATCGCATGCATGATGATTTCAATTGTTATTCTATTCTTTATTATTCTGTTGGAATATCCTATCGGTGCGAATTTTGCCTGACCTGGTTCCGTTATTTATTATTGTGTTGGAATAACCTGTATGTGCGGTCTATCGCATGCCTGGTGATTTCTTTTGTTATTCCATTCTTTATTATACTCAGTTGGTTAAAGTTTTGACTTTTATACTCCATGAAATTAGTGGAATATCCTTGATATTTGCGCTTCATCCTGTATCTTTTCATGAAAATATTCTTCTGAGCATTCTTGAATTTTACTCTACAAAGAAGTGTCATGTTGACAATTTGGACGTTATTAGTTCCTGGATAAATTAATTCTTGAACTTGTTTTATTGAATTCTTATATCATTGTCATCATCCTCATGTTTATATTATGTTGAAAGTCATATGTGGCATGTAGTGCATAGATGGACTGGGTATGATTATGACCAGAGATTAATCGGTATAATCATGACCGTAATATTACAAATGATGTGGTAAAAGTCCTCATTAGCCCCTAGTACATTGATGGACAGTTGTTGGCATGATCATGACCATTGATGAATACACGAATATCCTTGGCCCGTAGTGCATGGATAATTTGTGGCTGTGATACTAATGAATATCCTTGGCCGTAGTGCAGGGATGATGTGGATTATTTATTAAGCTGAGTCTCAGCGATAAAATTGATAAAAAAACGTTTTAAATCACAAAATATAGTAGATTTTATTCTCTACTCAACACTTTTAATGGATTGATTGTTCCGCTGTAGTTAAACTTGATGTTTATTATATTGTATCAGTTTAACACTATTGAAGGATAACGATAATTTATTTTGTATTATCTTAGTCATAATATTTTTTCTGGGCTAGTTGAGCTCACCCTTTAACTTTCATTGTTCTTTTCAGAAAATGAGAACGTAGTATGGACTATTCGGGGAACGGAGTGACGGTCCAGATAATAGCATTAGTAGTCCTCACTATTCTGTTAAATAGTGTGATAATAAATGTAATGAGGACTCAATTGAGTGTGAATATTGTCTAGATGACAATATTTGTATTAAAACTCACAGCATATGTTTTGTCGTATTTTATACGACTGTTGTATAATTAAGTTGTATTTGAATTTTTTACCATGTATTTGGTGACTCAGAATAGGTGATGTATACCTATTTTGGGGGCGTCACAGTGTGCTACTATGCAACCACGCATATTACTTTACTTTTATTACCGGGTAGTTCAACAGTTTTAACGGTAATACTTTCGCCGTTATTTTTATAAAAAGATATTTCTGTCGTTTTCTTACTACGACAATACTTTCATTGTGGGGTCCCCTAATGATTGTGTTGTCGAACGAATATTCCCCGACAAAAAGAATATTCCCCGAATATTTTATAACAACTTCCATACTTTACAAAATTTTCACATATCACCCTTAACTTTAACTTTTTATCAAGTTAACCATTTACGAAATAAAATAATAATTATAAGAAAATGGAATACTTTCATTTCATAAAATTCGGGGTCTTACAATCTCCTCTCCTTATGAAATTTTGCCCTCGAAATTTACGTACATACCTGGTATGCCGAAGAGGTGAGGATACCTTGACTTCATTTCAGATTCTAACTCTTGAGGTATAACCTTTGAGTGTCAAATATGATCCTTCTTATCCAAGATTTTAACATGTATGTCCTCATACATTAAATCTTCTACTATCTCGTCTAGTTCTAATTCAATAATGTGGTTCGGGTCGTCCACATATATACGTAACATTGATACGTGAAAAACTTTATGAAAACACGATATACTTGGCGGTAAAACGAATCTATAGGCCACAGTTTCTACTCCATCGAGGATTTCAAATGCGCCAATTAAATCAAGGGTTGAGATTTCCTCTATTCATCGACTCTTGCTTCTAGAATAACGTCTTCTTAAACCTTCTTCTTTATATTCATCAGCTCCAGGTGTGTAGTTTGAGCGACTTTAACTTTATCGATTAAAGTCGATTCTACTCGTATATTCGTTATCTTCACGTGGGTCCCTAAAGTTTTTAACTCTATCTTCATCATTTGTAAGTTATACAAAATGGGTTTTTGTGTTAACAACGTCACACTCGTAACCGCATACGATCTTCTACTCAACACGTCAGCTACCACGTTCGCTTTCCCACGATGGTATTGAATGGTATGGTCATAATCTTCAACAGCTCGAGTCAACGTCTTTGGCGCATAATACGTTTGTTCTAGGTTGAAGAAATATTTAAGGGTTTTAGAAATGGGTTTTGTCATGGGGTCAATACAAAATTTGATTTCACGCCCTAGGGGTAGGCTAGGAAGTCTTCAAGAATACGTCAGGAAATTTATTAATGATAGAAATATCATTCAAAACAGTGACTCTCATCCCAAGACTTGGATAGCACGTCACATTGATACCTATCAACTTACTATCGTCATTCACTGTGTCCCCTACGGATAGTCTGGCTTCGGTGTATTCCAAGACTTGGAAGTCACCAGCAAAAGGCTCAGGGATCTTTACTTATGACTTGATATGACAATGATTAACTTTAGTAGTTTGGTTTCTTGAATTCGCATAACAGGTTTGTTAGGAATATGAAAGCTAACAATCTTACGAAAAGCATGATGAGTAGTTAACCAATCGATTCCTAAAGTCACATCAAAGGCAAGTATTTTCAAAGAGATAAGATCGACAGGTAACGTGAAAGTGTCGATTTGAATCAAACAAGATTTATAAATAGTGGGTGTAACGAAGGTTTCTCCTAACGAATTTTCAACCGATAAGTCAAAGTCTAATTTCTCCTGAGTTAAATTTAAACATTGAGCGTAAGCAAGAGAGATAAAAGAATGGGCAGAACCGTTTTCTAATAAGGTATAGACTTCGCAAGAATTTATAATTAACTAACCCGTTCTTACTTCGTTCTGTTTACTCGCTTTTTGAGAAGTCACGAAAAATGCTCTTCCTGAAACCATCGACTTTGTTTTGTCCGTATCCGCCTTTGGTGCCACCGTCCCAGTTGGACTTGACTTTGGTGCACGACAAAATCGGGCTAGGTGACCTTCTTTTCCACAATTGTAACATGCTTTGGACTGCATCATGCAGCTTGGACTGATATGTCCCTCCCCTCCGCATTTGAAGCATACAATTAGTGGTCGTTCTCTTTCCTTGAAAATGGGTGTTGGCGCTGATGTATTTCCATCATTATTGAACCTTATCTTCTTGAAATTTCCACTCCTATTATCTTGGCCATGATTACCACCGAAGTGGTTACCATTCTTGGCATGATAATTTCCCCCACAATGGTTATCATTGTTTCGATGGCTGTTGCAACTGGTACGATTAATATCATGTTGTTTCTCGTTATCCTTTGGTTGGGCTGGCTCATTATCGTGCTCCAATAACTGAGCTCTATTCACTACATATGCATACAATTTGTGAGAAATAAGTTATTGACGTATATCGATTTTCAAACCTCTTAGAAATATTCGCGTCATTCGTTCCTCATTATCGACCAAATGGGATGCAAATAGTAACTCGTAATAGAAAAAATATCAAAGAAAACGATATTTCATGACGAGTACAAAAGAAATGACATCCCAAATTAGTATAATAGAATATACGAAACTGCAAATGGATTTCACCCGTCATGCGGTAATCCACGTAGACAGATCATTTCCACAATTTAATAAAGAATGAATACGAAGTATCATTCACCATGAATGCGGTAATCCACGTAGACAGGTTATTCCAACAGAATAATAAAGAATGGAATAACAGAAGAATTCACCATGCATGCGATAGACCGCACAGACAGGTTATTCCCAACAAAATAATAAAGAATAGAACCAGGTCATGTGTAATCCGCACAGACAGGATATTCTAACAGAATAATAAAGAATGGAATAACAGCAGAATTCACCAGGCATGCGATAGACCGCACAGACAGGTTATTCCAACAGAATAATAAAGAATGGAATAACAGAAGAATTTCACCATATATGCGGTACTTCGCATAGACAGGTTATTCCAACATAATAATAAAGAATGGAATAACAACCCTTACGAGTATTGAAAGAAAATAACTCTCTTCATAAATACAAAAGAATAATACCCCTTACCTCAAAAGAAGACTGGATACTGGAATAGTGAGGTAGCAGACTTCTCTTCTTCTTTCTCTCTATAATTTATCTCTATAATAATTGCTCTATAGCTTTAGTGAATTGGTGAGAAATGAAGGAAGAATGAGCTTCTATTTATAGGAAAATATAGTTTCGATAATTGCATGTTTTGGGGCTCAAAATATTACAGTTTAATACCTTCCTCTTTTTCTTCATTTTTAATTTAGTCCTGCAAGTATTATCAAACTTGCACCATCTCCCCTAATAGTAAATCATGTGAATCAATAGTTCTAGACATGTGAAAATATGAATTACAGTATAGTACCTCCATCTATACCTCTATTTTTAACTTAGTCATGCAAGTATTATCAATCTTGCACCAACTCCCCTAATAGTAAATGAATGTGAATCAATAGTACACACATATGAAAAATAGTTATAATCATGTGAATCAATAGAAATTAATTACTCATTTATCCGGTTAATTACCCGATTGGTCAATATAACCTCCAGACATCAATTATTATTGAAATAAATGTCGATTTTCACTAACACTAATAATTCCAACACAATGGAAATATCAATTTCATCTTTAATCAACACGAACTTATTCATCATTAATATTATAATTCACAATATTTAACAACCAGGTCGTTCTCAGGAAAGAGTGGACTTTTCAATAAGCATTTCTCCTTATTGGCGCGCAATTAGGTGACCAAACCTCTCCTTGACAGAACTTCTAAACATTGTCAATATTGCAAATAATAATATGAATAACTTTGTCGTCTCAATTATTGATTTAATAATATAACATATTATGCAGATGATACTGTGACAATAATTGAATCAATAATATGAGAGATATGATGCAGCAATTACTGTAGCAATAATTGAGTATAACTGAGTGACTTCTTACGTAAGTATCAATAATCAATACCGTGTGCTACTATGCAACCACGCGTATTACTGTACTTTTACTACCGGGTAGTTCAACAGTTTTAACGGTTACACTTTCGTCGTTATTTTTTATAAAATGATAATTCTGTCGTTTTCTAACTACGATAATACTTCTGTTGTGGGGTCCACCAATAATTGTGCCGTCGTACGAATCTTCCCTATTAAAATGAATATTCTCCGACCAATCGAATATTATATAACAACTTTCTTACTTTGCAAAATTTATAAATATTACTCACAACTATAACATTATATCAAATCCACACCATAATATTCAAAAAAATATTTCAAGAAATTTAAATCTTTCTTCATAAAATTTGGGGTCTCACACAAAAGGTCCATCGCAACCACTTGAAATTCCATAATGGAAGTGGGAGTATATTACCATGGATTTTGTTACTGGTTTTCCCAAGGTTTCTCAAGGCATAGATGCGATTTGGGTCATTGTTGATAAATTAACCAAGTCTGCTCATTTCTTACCTATACGAGAGACTTATTCACTTCAACGTCTTGCTCGTATATACATAAATGAGATTGTAAGACTGCATGGTATGCCAGTATCCATAGTTTTTGATTGAGACCCAAGATTCACTTCACGATTTTGGGTTAGTTTGTAAAAAGCTATGATCACGGATTTATGATTTAGTTCGGCATATCATCCTCATACGGACGGGCAATCGGAGAGGACTATTCAAACTCTTGAAGATCTATTAAGACTCTGTGTCCTTGACTTTAAAGGAAGTTGGGATAAGTTCTTGCCATTGGTGGAGTTTTCCTACAACAACAGTTATTAAGCAAGTATTGGCATGGCTCCATTCGAGGCGTTGTATCGACGCAAGTGTCGTTCTCCAGTATGCTGGGATGAGGTGGGTGAAGCAACGTTGTTGGGGCCAGAATTAGTACGCATGATAACGAAAAAGGTTCAAATGATCCAACAACGTATAAAGACCTCACAAGATCGACAAAAGAGTTATGTTGATCTTCATCGAAGAGACGTAGAATTCAATATTGAAGAGCATGTGCTATTATGTGTTGCTCCATTGAAAGGAGTTACAATATTTTGAAAGAGAGAAAAGCTCAATCCTCGATTCATTGGGCTATTCAAAATCCTCGATCGAGTAGAAACTGTGGCTTATAGACTCGTCTTACCGCCAAGTATGTCTCGTGTTCATAACGTTTTTCACATGTCTATGTTACGTAAATATGTAGAAGACCTGAACCACATTATTGAGTTAGAACCGGACGAAATAGCAGAAGATTTAACGTATGAAGAGGTACATGTTAAAATCTTGGATAAGAAGGATCATATTCTACACTCCAAGGTTATACTTCAAGTCAAAGTTTTGTGGAAAAACCACGATATAGAGGAAATGACCTAGGAGTTAAAATCTGAAATGAAATCAAGGTATACTCACCTCTTCGACATACCATATACGTACCCTAATTTTAACGACGAAATTTCATAAGAATGGGAGGTTGTAAGACCCCAACTTTTATGAATAAAGATTAATTTCTCTCGAAATATATTTTTGAATATTATGGTGTGGATTTGATATAATGTTATAGTTGTGGGTAATATTTAGAAATTTTATAAAGTAAGCAAGTTATTATAAAATATTCGATTGGTCGGGGAATATTTATTTTAACAGAGAATATTCGTATGACGGCACAATCATTGGTAGACCTCACAACGGAAGTATTGTTGGAGTTAGAAAATGACAGAAATATCTTTTTATAAAATTAACGGTGAAAGTTTTACCGTTAACTGTTGAAATACCCGGTAGTAAAAGTACAGTAATACGCATAGTTGCATAGTAGCACACGGTATTGTACAATATTTTTTTGCTTATTTATGCTTACCTGAGAAGTCACTCAGTTATACTCAATTATTGCTACAGTAATTGCTGCATAATATCGCTCATATTATTGATTCAATTATTGTCATAGTATCATTTGCATAATGTTTTATATTTTTAAATCAATAATTAAGACGACAAAGTTATTCATATTATTATTTGCAATATTGACGATGTCTAGAAAGTTCTGTCAAGGGAAGGGGTTTGGTTACCTAATTGCGCGCCAATATGGAGAAATCCTTATTGGAAAGCCCCCTCTTTCCTAGGAATGATCTGGTTGTTAAATATTATGAATTATAATATTAATAATGAATAAGTTCGTGTTAATTAAAGATGAAATTGATATTTTTATTGTGTTGGGATTATTAGTGTTAGTGAAAATTGACATTTACTTCAATAATAATTGATTTTTGAAGGTTAATTGACCAATCGGGTAATTAATCGGATAAATGAGCAATTAATTTCTATGAGTTCACATGCATATAACTATTTGTTCACATGGATGGAACTGTTGATTCATATGCATGTACTATTAGGGGAGGTGGTGCAAGTTTGATAATACTTGTAGGACTAAATTAAAAATAAAAAAAAATTGAAGGTAATATACTGTAATATTTGGAGTCCCAAAACGTGCAATTATCGAAACTATGTTTTTCTATAAATAGAAGCTCATTTTTCTTTCATTCTCATCAATTAACTAAGACTCACAAGAGCAATTATAGAGAAAGAAGCTATAGAGAGAAAGAAGAAGAGTATTCTGCTACTTCACTATTCTAGTATCCAGTCTTCTTCTAAGCTAAGGGATATTATTTTGTTCAGTATTCGTATGAAATAATATTTTCTTCCATACTCTGTAGTATGTAAGTAATATTATTTCATTTCGTATTCCTACTTCTACACTCAATTTGTTAAAGTATTGCTTCTATACTCCGTGAAATTAGTAGAATATCCTTAAAATTTGCGCTTCATCTAGTATCGTTTCACAAGGATATTTTTCTGAACATTCTTGTTAAATTTTAAGTTTTTCATGTTGGAGTACTGTTCACAGGGTACTATTCACAAAATATTATTCGTGGGGTACTATTCACATAGTAATATTTCTGAAGTACTATTCACGGGTTACTATTCACTCGGATACTATTCACCCGGGATATTATTCATGATAAAAATTGATTTCTTTTCAGGTCCAAATCATTTTTGATACATTATTATTCTTGAATTTTACTCCGCAAAGCAGTATCATGTTAATAATTTGGACATTATTGAATTCTGGATAAATTAAATTAGGCTTAAAAATGAATTAGTACCTTAAACTATAGGTCATATTCCACTTCGGTGATCCACTTTTTAATTTTGTCAATTAGGTTATTAAACTATCAATTTTTTCCAATTACACAAATTGAACACGCCACGTCAGCAATTGCTGACGTGGCTATCTGAGTAGGACCTGGTTGCGCTGATGTGTAAAATATAAAATGTTTTTTAATTTCTTTTTATAAAAAAAATCCAGTTTTTTATTTTTTAAATAAAAAATGCAGTTTATTATTATAAAAATAAAATAGAAAATATTTTTTTATTTTTGTTTATTAAAAAAAATGCAGTTTTTTTATTTTTTTAATAAAAATAAAATAAAAATGTTTTTTATTTTTTTTTAATAAAAAATGCAGTTTTTTATTTTTTTTAATAAAAAAGCAGCTTTTTATTTCTTTTTATTAAAAAAATTCAATTTTTTTTATTTTTTTAATAAAAATAAAATAGAAAACGATTTTTATTTTTTTTAATAAAAATAATGCAGTTTTTTATTTTTTTAATAAATAAAATAAAAAATTCAGCTTTTTTATTTCTTTTTATTAAAAAAATGCAGTTTTTTTAATAAAAATGAAATAAAAAAGTTTTTTTATTAAAAAAAATGCAGTTTTTATTTTTTTAATAAAAATAAAATAAAAAACATTTTTTTATTTCTTTTTATTAAAAGAAAAATGCTTTATATTTTATAAAAAGAAATAAAAAACGCTTTATATTTTATTTTTATTAAAAAATTAAAAAAAATGCATTTATTTTATTTTTATAGAAAAAAAACTGCATTTTTTATTAAAAAAATTTATTTTATTTTTATTAAAAAAATAAAAAAATTGCATTTTTTTAATAAAAAGAAATAAAAAAGCTGCATTTTTTATTTTTTTATTAAAAAATTAAAAAAATTTGTATTTTTTTATTAAAAAAATAAAAAACGTATTTTATTTTATTTTTATTAAAAAAATAAAAAAACTGCATTTTTTTAATAAACAAAAATAAATTTTTTTTATTTTTATAAAAAAAACTGCATTTTTTATTAAAAAAATAAAAAATTGCATTTTTTATAAAAAAAACATTTTATATTTTACACATCAGCTCAACCAGGTCCTACTCAGATAGCCACGTCAGCAATTACTGACGTGGCGTGTTCAATTTGTATAATTGGAAAAAATTGATAGTTTAATAACCTAATTGACAAAATTGGAAGGTGGATCACCGAAGTGGAATATGGCCTATAGTTTAGGGTACTAATTCATATTTAAGCCATTAAATTATAAAACTTTAAAAATTTATCATTTGCTTTCTTTTAATTGAATTCTTATATCATTGTCATCATTCTCATTTTTATATTGTGATGAAAGTCATATGTGGCTTAAATGCATAGATGGACTATTGATTGGTATGATTATGACCAAGAATTATTCGGTATAATCATGACCGTAATGCTACAAATGATGTGGTAAAAGTCCCCATTGGCCCGTAGTGCATTGATGGACAGTGGTTGGCATGATCATGACCATTAGTGAAAACACGAATATCCTTGGCCCGTAGTGCATGGATAATTCGTGGTTGTGATAATAATGAATATCTTTGGCCCGTAGTGCATGGATAATTCAGTGATGCGGATTATTTATTAATTAAGCTGAGTCTCAACGATAAAATTGTTGATAAACTTTTTAAATCATAGAAGATAGTAAATATCATGCTCTACTTGATTCTTCTAACGAATTGCTTGTTCCGATGCAGTTAAACTTGATGTTTATTGTATTTTATCAGTTTAACACTGTTGAATGCTAACGATAATTTATTCTGCATTATCTTAGTCATAATATTTTTACTGGGCTAGTTGAGCTCACCCTTTTGCTTTTATTGTTCTCTTCAGAAAATGAGAACGTAGTCGGGACTAGTCGGGGAACGGAATGATGGTCCGAGATAGTATTATAGTAGTTCTCACTATTCTATGAAATAGTGTAATAATAATTGTATGTTCTATTCATTCTAAAATATAAGGACATATTTTCAAACTTAAAAAAAAAACTCACTTAACTTTTAGTAACAAGTAATTGGTACTACTTCTAAATTAGTTTATAGTTTTTATAATCATTTATCTAAAATTACTTAAATCATTTCAATTAATTGAGAATATCTAAAATTAATTTTAAAAAGTAAAAATTAAGCCTATATATAAAAATGGATGGAATATTCAACAATCATTAAATATTTTTATTATTTTTTTGTATATCTACAACCACAATTAATTAAATAATTAATATAATATTTTGGCTCCTCCAGACATGATCAGCTACTGCTTCCGTCCCTGCTTGGGAGAGTGTTCTCTATAACCCTATAAATATATACATGATTCATGTAAGAGAGAATATTTTGAGTGAATATATCTAAGCTTGTTTAGATGATGGACGGATTTCTTCTTATTCGATGGTTGAATTCCTTTGGATGGCGAGTTTCATCTCTTATCGTTTGGGTTGTGGGTTCTCGCGAGTTACTTTTAACTATCGGTAGATTTTCATATACCCATGAGTTTAAACCCTATTTCTTCATTTTGCCACTTCATCAATATTCTTAATTAGTACTATTACCCAAGTATTTAGATATAATTGCTTTGCTTGGTGTTAGAAATGATAGTAAAAACTTTATAGTTTTACCGTCAGTCATTAATTTGCAATAACATCTAAAATTATTTCAGAAAAATAATTTTTTGTTAATTAATGATAATAAAAAATGATAAAATATCTTCAAGTTTAACATTATAATAATTATACTACTATATTAATATTTAGGAAAACATTTGTGTACACAACTGTGTATTACACAGTCGGCTATAACGACGATTTTTTGGACTATAGCGACGGTTTCACCCGTCGTCATAGCTATTCTGGGCTATGGCGACAGTTTACCGTCGCTATAACCCAAAAAATCTGTCGTCTTAGGCCTACTGTGTAATACACAGCTGTGTATATACATATTGCCCTAATATTTAAAAATATCCTTAAACTTTGTAAATAATGCAAATTGAACTCTATGGGAAACCGAAAAAAATAACAAATTAAAAATACCATATCATTTTATAAATACTAAAATAAAAATATATATCTTCATTTTTTTTATTTTTTTTGAAATGTTAATTGCTGCGTTAATATTTCTACCATGTTAGACATTGTGGTAGTTCTGTTATCAATACGAATATTCACAGTAACCAAAATTGATACCGACCGATCGATGGCTTAGTCCTGTTAATTTTGTCATGATATGATCTAATCTAACCTGGCAATTAGAATGATGAATTATTCATAGGAATTTTAACCTGCCGACTAATTCTATTCCTGCCAAGAGTTAGTGTCAAGTCCCTCTCAACAGAACACATAAAACAAAGCCCTTGCTTATGTTTTGATGCCAAGAGTTTAATCAATTTTATTGCATTCTTTTTTGCTTACGGTTATATTACCATGTTTAAAATATTTAAGGTTTTGTAGGCACCTTTGTCACATAATAGTGTATGATTGGACTAACTTTGTAAAAATAAATATTATATATATATATATAATGGGTCCGGTTCTAGTCCGGACTCCCGTATTTTAGTACCGTTCAGATTTTAGATACATATAATAAAATATGTATGTACAGTCTGTTTATTTGGATACATATGAATTTTTTTTAGTTATTTTAAAAAAAACAAAAAACAATAAAAAAAATCCGCATTTTAACAAAATCCGAGAGTCCTGACTGGATCCTGTCTGTATCTATATATATATAATTTAATTTGTGGCAACCGATTACCTTGAATACTATTTAAACAACCAAACTTGTAACCATTGATCACTATAATGGATGGCGTGGATTGATTTTGATAAAGTCCATGCCGCTACAAGTTGTAGCGGCAGTCACCAAATGTCCATGCTAAACCATGGAAATATGCGCATCGATCGCCAAAGAGAATGAAAGAAAGAATATAAAGTCAGTAGTGATACATTCAATGAATTACAGATCAGTCTTTTTCACTCCCTCTGCTCTCTCTCTATATACTGCCAAAACCTCATCTCTGTAAAAACAAACTACTCTCAATCACCTTTACTGACCTACAGAAAATAAATGTAATAATAGGAAATTAAAGGGAAAAATCTCAAGTACAACGGAAAAAATTAAAATTTTCTCATACTATGTACATCATCAATATGCATGAAAATATGGGGAGAAATATAATGCAAATGCATTCATGAACATAGCCTTGGTAAGGAGGATCTTGCATTAATTTGGCTTGATGATCTTGATTTCATCATCTTAGCCATTTGATTTTGCATTTTCTTGCAAACCTTCTCCAATTCCACCACCCTCCATTGCATTCCTTCCAAATGTGATGAGACACTCATCTTCTCCTTCTCATTCGAAAGATCAAGTGTTCCTGCATAAAGCACAATTTGTTCACATGACTCGTCTTTTTTACCCTTACTTTCATCTTCCACTGAACTACATGGTGAGTAGATAAAGGGATTTGGTTGGTTGGTGTCTAGGAGCAAGCTTTTGAGCTTGCACTGCTGAGACGCAAGAGCGCCGATAGCAGATTTTGAGGGAAATTTTGAATTTCGAGCAAGGTGGTAGTAAGTTTCTGATGATAACTTCTCATAATTTACTCCACTGCAGAGTCTTATCTTTTCTTCTTCAGATAACCCTGCATGGGCCTGTACAAGAATATCAAAATTAGGCCTAATTATCCATGATAATCAGAACTAAAACATGGAAAATAAGTTTCTTATCAAACTACTACAATTTTTTAACTCAACTCTTCCTTAAATTAATGGGTACAAGTTAAATATTTCAAGACTGCAGTATCCAAGTAATGAGGCTGAAATGTCCATGAACAAGAAAAGGTGTGATTGTAAAGTATACCTCCAGATACATGTCCATAGCAAGGTAGATTCTTTCATAAGAATCCCGTGCTGAATCTGGCAGGGCCATGATGAGACTGAAGAATTTTGATGGTTTTAGACAAGGATCTGGGGATACTTCTGCTATATACGAATCCATTAAACTAGCTACTTTCTGAACTCGAATCAATGGAACACAAGAAAATCCAGTGCTAAGAAAGCATCTTATAAACCTCAGAATTAGATTAACATCGTAAAGATAATCTGTCCCTATTGGAGATGTAACAAGCAAATTGTCTAGTGTTGCTTGATCCAATTGTGAACCAATCATGCTCTCCAACTTATTCCTGCAACATTTTCTAACGTTTAAATTAAGAGCAACTCGAAGAATCCCGAACAAATTCTTGCAGGGAACAGCACTTTGGTCTAGAGAGTATAGCATCCCAACAACTGACTCCATGATTTCACACTTCTCATCTGAAGTAGCAGTAACAAATCTTGATTTTTGGTAATAAAAGAGGAACCTAACAATAATACCATGATCAAATTTCTGGAATACCATTGATTTTGTTAACATTTCAACCAAATAAGGGCTCAAAGACACAAGATCTTCAAACCACCACGTTGCTCGAAAGAATGTGTTTTTCAAGCTCTCAGTGCTTTTAGTGTCAGTGGATAACCGCAATCCAGAACTATCAGGGGAAGACGTAGATGGACAAGGGCTTGCTTCGCTTGCGAATACGAGCCTCCCAACGAGGGAATCCAAACATTTATGTAGAATTCCAGAAGAACTGGCAATAGGCAATAAATCTTGACACTGTTTTAAAGCTACCAAAAGCTCAGACCATGTCCAATACTTGATCTCTTCAAGTGATTTCTCGGTTTGGGGAGATAAATTGTGGACACCAGATACAGATTTGTACATTTCCATGAAATTTGCAATACAATGTAGAAGAGAAATATTTGAAGGATTTATTTCAAGTTTTCCAGTACCATAGCAGAACCTTGTCATAAGCTCAAAACTCTCTGCTCCTCCTGGAAAGTCGTGGAATATCACCTCAAGGTCTTTTGTCTCACCTTTTGTTTTACCAAATAATTTGCTTATTCTGCCCGAATAAGATGATAAAATTTTCTGAAAAGATCCATGAGACAACCAAATCAAACTATATACAGAAGAACAAATGGAGGAATGAAAAAGAGGAAGGTATTCACAATACATATTCAACAGCAACTGAAAATAAGATAATAGAATAGAACATAGAAACCACATATCATTGAGTAACTGATGAAAATATAAAATAGAAATAAACAAAATGCTGGTTAACGGTAATTAAAAATAATGAAGAACATTATAAGGACAAATTCAACTAATCCCAACATCGTGCGTAAAACAACCCAAGCAAAAGCAATGCATTTTAGCAACAAAAAAATAGAATAAAAAGGTTAAACTATCCCAATTCATGCACACAAAAAATGTCAATAAAATAAATAAATAAATAAGGTAAGAGATCATTATACACAACAAATTGAGAAGGGAAACTACAAAGATGCAGAAGATCCCAGAAAGAAGGGAAAGGAACAATGGTACACACCTTGACTGAAACACCTCTTAAAAGTAGTGAAAGGGGCAAATATAGGTAATTAATAAACATTTAAACTCCATAAGAACATAATAAAAGTAGTATATCATTGCTGTAATTGGCTAAAACAAGTGGTTATTACTACTTGTTATGATGAATAAAACCTCTAGGTACTAAGCCCCACTCTAGAGGGAAGTAAATGCACATAAATGATACTTTAAAAAGCATCACAAATTTCTTGTGGGGAAGGAGGATAAAAAAGTAGATAATATTACTAGAGTTTTCCAGACACAAGATGAGTGTTGGGCAAATTATAATTTTCACATTGCATTGCACAAGAAACAAAAAAAAAATAAATGAATTTAAGGGATGAATATTAAAAATCAATATGATAACACTAGTTGTTGGGTAGTTGAGAATGTAGCAGAAGAAAGAAATTTGCTATAAAATTTTGGTTTGAAGAAGATAAATTAAACATGTCATATGGGCATTTGTTGAGAAGAATTCTTGCATTTTTCCCAGCAACCAAGCAGAGCAGAACAGTTTAGCACCCAAAAAGAGAGTAAAGAAATAGAACCACAGAACAGAGTACAAAAGGTAATCACATTTCAAAATTCAAAAGTAATCTGATAAAAGCAGACAAACTAAACAAAACATAGCAACATTAATGTAAAAAGATTACAATTTGGACAGACAGAGAGAAAAGAACAAAATTATTTAATATTCCGAAGACAAAAGAGAAAAACAGGGAAGCTTATAACAGAGAATTTACCTTATCAACCATGAAAATCTCTTCTCCATTAACATCTACTTGAAGATCACAAGAAACATCCATGGCCCAAATAAAGAAAAACCCACCTCAATTCAAGAGTATTTTTTGGAATTTGCCTCAAAAGTTGAATAAATTAAAACCCCAATAGACAAAGAAATGGGAAGAGACGAAATGGGGACTGGAAATTAAATCATACCGTATTCGGAGAAGGGAAGAGGACAAATAGAAAGAGGCTACCTTGGTTCTGCAAAATGGCTATTCAATTAGTAATTAAGTGGTGCACAAACAAGAGCGTGGGTTAAAAATAAGGTGGTTTGGTTCACTAATAAATTATATGATTGGATGTACCAAATAAAATGAATTGTAAGTCAAAATATCACATTAATTATAATTATTACTATTTTATTTGTTATGATCTAGTAGTATTATATTATGAATGTAATTGATCAATACATTAATTAGAAAATATAATGTAAAGTTTAAAATTATGTAATAGTATTATGTTCGGTGAATCAAACATAATAAATATCACAACAATGTCATAATTTATTGTATTAGAGAGATATTACATCTGCCAAGGGGACATAAAGGAAAGACATAAATAAGAATAAATTATTGCGTGTCAAAAATAAAGATATATTTAAAAATAATATTTTTAATTTTTTTAAAATTAAAAATATAATAGTGATAGCATGATAATATTCAATTAATTAAAATAAAATAATATTATTTTATAATTTAATAATAATATAAATGTATCTGTAATTTTAGGATGTACTGCATATATAATAAGGCTAGAAAACAAAGAGGGATCAGAGCTGATACAAGTATCCAAGTATAAACGGACAGAAAAAACAGACACGTTGAGTGCCCATAATCTAACTCATATTTAAATGAAGTTTCAACTAAAAAAGATACGATTTTTGTGAAGAACTTTGAGCTTAGGGTCCTAAGATTTATAGCTAGGGAAATATTAGCTTTATCTTTCATGAACTCTCTTATTCTATATACGTGGGACACAAGGGCAGCTAGTTTATTTAGGTACCCCCCTTCCCCCCGCCCCACACCCCCACCCCCACCCCCACCCAGGGCAATAATTTAATATTCTCTATCTGCAGTGTACATGAGGTAGTAGGAAGGTACTAGCTAGTAAATATAGGAAATGTATATTTTTACATGATTTTTTAATATTTCCACATAAAAAATTATTGTTATAGATGTATAGCGACGGTAAAAATTTCTAGTTAATTAAGAGGTTGTTTGTTTAGAACTGAATGGCTGAATCAATTAGTCATTCAGTACGTTTGTTTTGAATAAAAATCGTCTGATTGCGGAATCACAGATTTTTGGGTAGAATGGCCGAATGTAATTTTTTTAGCCGAATAAGTTGAATGATTGTTGAATAAAGTATTTTATATTTAATTATTATTTTTACAATATTAACTATTATATTAAGTAATATTAAATAAATTTATAACAAGTTTGAATTTTTTTCAGAGGGATAAAATAATAAAAATCTATTATTCAAATGTTTCAGACATGTCAATTATCAAAAAAAAAATTCACTCAATATTCAAAATTCTGTTTCATTTAACTCATTCTGATTGTTTAAACATTCAGAACTATTTCATTAAGCACATGGATCTTATTGGATTGGTTGACTAGTTTTTATGCTATGAGTTGGTATAGTTTTGGACCCATATTATTATGGGTGCTTTACATGAGTATACAACAAATAGAAAGTAATTACAAAAAAAGTGTATCAACTAAATAATTACAAAAAGAGTGTAATTAGGATTCATATTACAAAAAATTAGTACAATTTACATTAATAAGGAAACCTTAAATCAAGGACAAATAACTGCCAAAACTAATAATTCAAATTCAAATATTTGGATCTAACAACAAAAATAAATTCAAATTCAAAAATAATAATTAAAATTCAAATATTCAAAGTTTGGCAACGTCATCTTCCTCCTCCCCTTCGCCGTCGCTTCAACACCATGGACGTCGGCCACAGCTGCCATTATGACGAAGGATGATTTAGTTCAGAAATTAAAAAGAAAAAAAGAAAAATTTTAGTGCAGTTGGTATCCAAATATTTATACAAAGGTAACCATTTTAATTTTTGTGGGTAACCAAAAGAAATTTCAGTGCAGTTGGTAACCAAAACTTTCAAAGGTAACAATTTTAGTTTTTGTTGGTTACATTTGTATTAAGGTTTGGCTACAAACTGCACTATGAAAAAAAAATCTATAATAAATTTTTAAAAATCTATAATAGATTTTTTCTAATTAATTGGTAACCCAATAAAATTGAATTGGTTACCTTTGTATTAAGGTTTGGCTACTAACTGCATTATAAAAAAAATCTACAATATATTTTTTTAATTAATTGGTAACCTAATAAAATTGAATTGGTTACATTTGTATAAAGTGTTAGCTACCAACTGCACTATTAAATAAAAAAAATCTATAATAGATGAGGGGGAGGGGGAGGGGGAGGGGGAGGGGGAGGGCAGTGAGGAGTTTGTCATTCATTTGTAGAAGACTCGGGTGTCTATAAGACTAGAAGTAGTAGGATTACAAGAATTATGTCTAATGATCTCACTTACTTTGGGAGAAAAAGGCAGGCCGGAATTAAAAACAAATAAGTGCAGATTTGTGCCATGCAAGAGGATGTCTATCCAGCCAAGGATCTTGCCACAAATTGGCAGCCATTTGCGGCCACCCTTGATCTCCAACTGTTTAAAAAAAATTCAATAGGTCCAAGGCCATCTAATGAGGAAGAATCGTCATCCGAAGAGGAGGAATCATCGCGGCCGCCACCACCGCCTCCTCCTCCGCTCCAACCACCAGAGACACCATCACCGCCGGCAACAGTAGCATAAGTAGCATAAGAAATATGGGACTTAGGTGCGTTGAATTTATTAATTGGAAGATGAGAGATGGAATCCTAATTGTATACAAATTTCTTAAATTAAGAAATTCTAATTGCACTTAATTATGTAAATAAAACTTTAAATGTATTAATTGTGTAAATATTTTATGAGTGCATTTTTATTGTAATTATATTTTAAAATATACTATAAAATGTAATTGTTCCTATTATAAAATAGAAATATAGGTTAATACTAGTTTAAGTAATTTGGGCCCATATAACACATTCCAATTTGTTTAGTTTTCAAATTAATTAACTAATTTTTTATCCATATTTTACTCCAAATCAGTTGTCCAAGATATATCCCATTAGCGTTTTAAGGCTCATAATTTTATCACGGGTCCTCTTGTTTATATAATTGGAACAAAGCTTAGGTTGGAAAAAAAATAAGCTGCAATGTACATAAATAATAATAATAATAATATTATTATTATTATTATATATATTGTTCGGGAGCGTTTTACCGACCTCCATCTGGGCCGAAGGCTTGCTGGCAGAAGGGCTTGATAGACCGATAGGATGAAGCCCATGAAGGTGTTATAGGTGTTCGGGTCGGCATATGAGTCCTTCGGGGTCAGGGTCGAACCCATTCTTGTGATGATGAGGGGTCGGGCCTTCGAGTCCTTTGGGCCGAAGCCCAGACCGGATAATAGGACCGTTTGGGCCTGCGCAGTGGGCTCTCCTGCGTGCAGAGTCCGGGTGCCTATTCATATACGGTAACTCCAAAGGTAGTGGTGGGATTGGATTCTACTTGCACCTTTTAAGGAGATTGTGTTGGACCCAAGTTATGGTAACTACCATATACTAGGAGTCCTAATCCGACTGGGAGAATGATTCTAAGGTGGTAAGCTCTATAAATACAAGGCCTAGGTTAACATTATGAGGTAATACCTACTTTTGAGCACTAAACACTTTGCCTCCATTGTTTACCCTTGTAACGACCTGTACTCATTCTCACACCAGAGCTATCCCCCGGCGGCACAAGCCGTCAAGCTTCCGTGTGATCTGTTACTGTGTAGGTTCTAGCGCGTGGATTATGTGATTGGACGCGCCGGCGAAACTTGGCGTTAACATTGGCGCTAGAAGGAGGGGAGTGCTTAAACAATCACAATCAGATTCTTTTCCGGCGAGAAACGATGGCGAGTGTGGAATATGCAGTTTCCGACCGAGAAAAGGCCAAGTCGCACCAGACCACTCAGGTGAGAGGGTCGGTGAAGGACAGACTGGGTTCCAGAATCCAGGACGATCAGAGGGAGTCGGCTGGCTCCCCCTGGAGGCGGCTCTTTCATGAAAGCCAACGTACCCCCAACCAGGCTAGTCGGATGGGCGAAGCTAACCCACAGGCGTTGGAGGTGCGTGAAAAGAGTCGTACACTAGGTAGTCGAGATCAAAGAGAATTCCTCCTGCAGAAAAAGATGCAGCAAAACAAAGATGCCATGACGGCCCTACGTCTCCAACAGGAGGAACTCGAACTACAAATGGCTAACATGGCCGGAGAACAGGAGGCATCCTCCAAGAGGCGTAGGCACCACAACCGGTCTCGATCTCCCCAAAGACGAGAGGCTGGTAGGGAGAGGAGCAGATACCGGAGCCGTTCAAGGGACGGCCGGAGCCGGAGGAGGAGCCGTTCAGCAGGACGCCGATCAGAACACCAAGGCCATTCGGGAAAGAAGGGAGACGAGACACCCGAACGTGAGAGGGACAGACCCCGATCGTCCCCTCATGAAGGAGAGTCCGACCCCCTCGCCCGAAGGGTGGCTGAGCTGGAAAAACTTCTATTGGTAAAAAGCTCGACGGGGGAACCTTCGACCTGTATAGGGTCCCCCTTTTCTAAGGAGATTAATCGGGAGATCGCCGACCCCAAAAGGAAGATGCCCCCAATGGAGACTTACGACGGGCTGGAAGACCCTTATGACCACTCCGATGGGTATGATAGGTTAATGACATACTACGGCCATTCTGACGCGGCCAAGTGTCACATGTTCGCCACCACCCTGAAGAAGAGTACCCGAGAATGGATGGGAACCTTGGCATCAGGATCAATAAGCTCGTGGAGGGACCTTCGAGAAAAGTTTCACGCTCGGTTCGGGAGTAACAAGAGACGGGGAAAGATCACAGCATCCCTCATGCAGGTCAGGCAGAGACCCGATGAGAGTCTGGGGCAGTATGTTAAAAGGTTCCGAGAAGCTGTGGGTTCGGTGGCAGAGTTGAACTCCCCACAGGCCTTAGGATTCTTCACCACCGGGCTAGACATCGGGAAATCCAAAAAACTGATGAAGGACCTGGTGATCAACCCTCCGACAGATTTAACGGAGGCATTCCACAGGGCCGAGGGTCATATAGCAGTTGAGGAAGCGATGGGGAACTTCAAACCACAGTCCCAATCATACGACAAATCCAAAGATCGGGACAAACAGAATTATCAGAAGCCCGACACCCAAGGCAGGTCGGACAACTATAGCAAGAGGAATTACAGTGGTGGAGGGTCGGGCAGTGGAAGGCCGCCCTTCCCAAACAAAAATGTCAACAAAGTGTACACTGCACTCACCACAGATCGGGCCAAGATACTGGAGGAGATACGGAACAAGCCCTTTTTCGAACCATGCCAAACAGTCACCAGACCGGGGAAAAGAGGTCGGGACAAGTACTGTGCGTACCACCAGAGTCGAGGGCACACAATGGACGAATGCGTCAACTTGAAAGATCTGATAGAAAAGAACGTGCAGAATGGACAGCTGGTGCGATATGTAGTCGGCAGAGAAGGATCGGAGGCTCCCCAAGAGAACGTCAGAGAACCCCCCCGGGAAGCACAGCCGCAACCGAACACCCAGCCCCGAGGAGTTATCGATGTGATATCGGGTGGGTCGGTAGGGCGTGTAACCGGTCGAAAAAGAGTGGACATCTCAAAGCAGTACTATCATTAGCCGGCTCCTCGCCCCGGAAGGACAGGCCATACTCAGGCACGATTATCTCCTTTTCAGACGAGGATTACCCTACCGATCACATTGAACCGCATGACGGGGCTCTGGTCATAACAGCTCAGGTCGGGCCGGTTGACATGAAGCGAATGATGATCGATAACGGGTCCTCAGTCGACATACTCTATACGCATGCCTACCAGAGGATGGACTTGAGAGGAAAGAAGATGGAATTGGGGGGCGAAGGTCCCCTATACGGCTTCAGTGGAGACCCGGTTCATGTGTCGGGCACGATAGAACTGCCAGTCCGGTTTGGTACGGCCCCACAGCAGACCGAAATCATGGTAAAATTCTTTGTGGTACAAGTTGATTCGGCTTACAACGCCATCCTGGGGAGGCCTACTCTAGCAGCATTACAGGCAGTAACATCGATACCCCACTTCAAACTAAAGTTTCCGACACCGAACGGGATAGGAGAGGCAAAAGGAGATCTTGATATCGCCCGAAGGTGTTATCGGAACACTTTAATATCTTCAGGAATTGGGGTCAGTAAACATAAACAGGCGATGACCATTGAGTTAGAGCCATTCACGGAGGGAAGTACCGAACCCATAGCTCTCCCAGCCGAAGAAACAGAGGATGTCGAGCTAATACCGGGGAATCCAGACAAATTGATCAAGATTGGGGCCGGGTTAACCGAACAGCTGCGAACAGGTCTGGTGGAATTACTCAGGGTATACGCCGACATCTTTGCTTGGGAACCCAGTGACATGCCCGGGGTAAGTAGATCAGTAGCACTGCATAGGCTTCATACCGACCCTAAAAAGAAGCCAGTGATACAGAAGAGAAGGATCTTTGCCCCGGCAAGACAGAGCATCATAGACGACGAGGTTGCCAAATTGCTAGAGGCAGGATTCATCTTCGAGATCGACTATCCCGAATGGCTGGCGAATGTGGTATTGGTTCAGAAGCAAAATGGGAAATGGAGGATGTGTATCGACTACACTGACCTGAACAAGGCATGCCCTAAAGACTTCTATCCCTTACCCAACATAGACCAGCTGATTGATGCCACTTCAGGGTATGGGATGCTAAGCTTTATGGACGCTTTCTCGGGATATCACCAAATCTCGATGCATAAAGAGGATATCCCGAAGACTAGCTTCATCACTCATCGGGCTATATACGCGTATCGGAAAATGACATTCGGATTATTGAACGCAGGGGCAACCTACCAACGTATGATGAACTTCGTATTCAGAAAACAGCTGGGAAGGAGTATGGAAGTGTACGTAGATGACATGATCGTCAAAAGCATGTCAGCCCGAGATCATCTGGAGGATTTGGCAGATTGCTTCGAAACGGTAAGGCAACACAATCTAAGGCTGAACCCGACCAAGTGTACCTTCGGATTGGGTTCAGGAAAATTCCTGGGATATCTGGTCAGTAAAAGGGGAATCGAGGCCAATCCCGAAAAAATTTCGGCTATCTTAGACATGAAATCTCCGAAGACGCACAAGGATGTCCAGAGACTGACGGGCCGAATCGCAGCCCTTCGGAGATTCATGTCGAAGTCAGCCGAAAGGTGTCTACCCTTTTTCGACACTCTCAAGGGTCCGAAAAATGACAAAAGCTTCCAGTGGATTTCAGAATGCGAAGACGCATTCCAAGAGATCAAAAGGTATTTGGGTTCGGCACCATTGTTGATGAAACCGGTTGCCTCTGAACCCTTATACTTATACTTAGCTGCCAGCCCGATGGCAGTAGGGGCGACACTGGTGAGGGACAAGGGAGGCAAGCAGTTTCCGGTGTACTACGTTAGTCATGTTCTCAGAGATGCAGAGTTGAGATACCCGAACCTGGAAAAGTTCGCCTACGCCCTCATAATTGCTAGCAGGAAACTTAGGCACTATTTCCAGGGTCGAGTGGTGGTGGTCTACACGAATCAGCCTTTGAAAAAAATTCTACATAAACCCGAGGTGTCAGGTCGGTTGGCCGCATGGGCGATGGAATTGACACAATTTGCTATAGAGTACCATCCCCGAACGGCAATCAAAGGACAAGCGTTGGCAGATTTTGTAATAGAGTGCTCTTTCACAGATCCGGAGACGAACCTAGTGGCCGAAGCACAACCGGGGCAGACCTCGTGGACATTATACGTGGATGGATCATCAACTTCAGACGTCAGTGGAGCAGGGGTCATTTTGACAAGTCTAGAAGGGTTCAAGGTCCAACAAGCCATTCGATTCGGCTTCAAGGCCACGAACAACGAAGCAGAGTACGAGGCCATCTTAGCAGGGATACGATTGGCCCGAAGCCTCGAGGTGCAAAGGTTAATCATTTACAGTGACTCACAGCTGGTGGTCAAGCAGTTATCGGGCGAATATGAAGCTCGGGGGGCGAGGATGACCAAATATCTGGCCGAGTTAAGAGATAAGCTCACATACTTCGCATCGCACAGCTGCTTAGGGGTGGATCGATCAGAAAACACCATAGCAGATGCCCTGGCACGATTGGCAACTACTGAAGCGAGCTCCTTCGACGGATCGGTATACTTAGAGGTTCTGGAAAAACCCAGTGTCCCGAAGACAGAAATCCTAACTTTGGATCGACTCAATTGCTGGCTCACGCCTTACATCTCATATTTGGCCGACGGGACCCTACCCTCGGACCGAATTCTCGCCAGGCAAGTCAAACATCGAAGTTCGAACTTCGTGTTCATTGATGGAGATCTTTACCGAAGAGCCTTTAGCTCTCCCCTGCTCAAATGCTTGACTCCTTCAGAAGCAGACTACACACTTCGAGAGGTGCACGAAGGGATCTGTGAGGATCACATGGGAGCAAAGTCACTGGCACATAAAATTCTGAGGCAGGGGTATTACTGGCCGACTATCTACACAGAAGCTAAGGAATTCGTCAGAAGATGCCCTAAATGTCTGCTGAACAGCAACATTCCACATCAACCTCCGGAAGAGTTATACTCGGTTCTATCCCCAATTCCCTTTGCTGTGTGGGGGATTGACATCCTAGGTCCTCTACCAAAAGCTAAGGGACAGGTCAGTTTTGTGATCGTGGCCATCGATTACATGACCAAGTGGGTCGAGGCCAAGCCATTGCAAAGGATAACCGAGCAGGAGTGTTTAAAGTTTGCCAAGGAAGGAATAGTCTACCTGTTCGGCATCCCGATGGCAATAGTCTCAGACAATGGCAGACAGTTCGTCGGGTCAAAATTCGAGGGCTTTCTGAAAGATCTAGGGATCCAACACCGAAAGACTTCGGTTGCCCATCCTCAATCAAACGGTCAAGTGGAAGTAACCAATCGAACCCTACTCAACGGGATAAAACGTAGGCTGGATGAATTAAAGGGTCGGTGGCCCGACGAGCTATTATCTGTTTTATGGTCGTACCGAACTACCCCACGAACTACAACGGGGGATTCTCCATTCAGACTGGCATATGGGACCGATGCTCTAATTCCTGTCGAGATCGGATCACCCACCCTTCGGGTCAGCCAGTATAAAGAATTATACAATGACGATGGCTTGAAAACAAATCTGGATTTACTGGATGAGGTTCGGGATTCGGCTGTGATGAGGTTGGCAATCTATCAGCAGCGGACAGCCAGACACTATAATCAGAAGGTGAAGTCTAGGAGGTTTGCAGTAGGAGATCTAGTCCTCCGGGAATCGGAGGCTTCAACCCCCCAGAGCACTGGCAAGTTGATGCCTAACTGGGAGGGTCCTTATGAAGTGATAGGAGTGCCGAAGCCCGGAACATACCGGCTTCGAGCAATGAACGGTTCGGAGGTAACGAATACATGGCCTGCTGGAAGACTTAGAAAATTTTACCAGTAATAGATGTGTTATTCTTACTTTTGTCTATGCAACCGATTCAATTTAAATGATATAAATGAAAGTTCTTATTCCTGGCAATGTTTAACTTCATCTATATTCGTATGTTTCATTACTACTCGAACAGACATGCTTCGGGCACTATCTGATCAAGAGGTTCGAAAGGATACCACTGATCGAGATAAGTCCCGAGTATAACTGTCGGACCCTTCCATATCAGATAAACTCTAAGGGCAATCCGATTAGAAGGTTCGGATGAACATAACTGATCGAGATTAGTTCTAAGTAAAACTGATAACAAACATTCATGGGCCAGAAGAGTATATTTCATTTATACTTATAAAATTTTTTACAACCCGATCGCTTACGAGTCGGGCAATAGTACAAAAAAAAAAATTTAAGTATCTATTTTGAAGGGGGGTCGTCTTCGTCTTCGGCTCCAGACTCGTCATCAGAAGAATCAAGAATGGAGGCGTCGAGCCAGGAAGCCACCAACTTCGCCTTAGCCTCCTCCCGATAAGTTTCATATCCTTCTCCGAATTGGGCAATGACCTTATCGTTCAGGACTTCAAACTCTTCATATTCGGCTATAGCCTGCCGTCGGGCCTCGACGATCTCCTCAGGAAATGCATTGACAGTAGCAGTTAAGGCGTTGTTCTCTTTGATCAGGAACATCATCTTGCTGTTCATCTCGGAGTATTTTTCTGTAATATTGTCAATCGCACTTTCCCGATCCTTGACCTTTTGAAGCAGTTGATCCTTCTCAGCCAGAAGAGTGTTCTGCTGATCCTCCAACTCCTTGACCCGCTCTTCGGATAGGACAGCCCGGATTTGTGTTTCCACAAGGGACTCCTGTTCCTTCTTCAGATCGGACTGAAGCCCCGACACATCAGCCTCAAGCAGCTCAATTTCCGTCCCCAGCTGAATCTCTTTCTTTGTAGATCTAGCAAGGGGAGGGATGGCTCTGGCTAAGATGGCGTTGGCCTGCAGCGAACATGTACATATCAGTATAAAAAAAAGAGTTAGAATTCTTAGTAATCGAATAGATCCGCAAAGCAGAAAATTACCTGGGTCTGAGCCCGAATGTAAGCCACCAAGAACTGATCAGACGAGTATCCCTTAAACCGTTCGTCATCCCCAGGAAGTTTGAAATGATCGAAAAGGGTGAAAGGGAAGACATCCGATGGGCTCTTGGGCCAACAAGTTATTGGCGACCCTTCTGAAGAAGAAGGGGGTGTAGCAGCCCGGGTGGGAGCAGCAGTCACCATCGGACCGAGTGGACGGTCGGGCTCTTCCGACAATCGAGGTTTCTTGAGTCGGGGCTCGGGAGGAACATCTTCAGTTCCCTCCGAATCCTCGATTACCTCGGTCGGGGGAGGAGGAGGTGGAGGTATCGATGGCCTCGGCATGGGGGGTGGAGGAATTCTGGCAGGCGCTTTGATGGCCGGTTTGGAGGGCTTCTTGGATTTCTTCATCAAAGACGCCTTCTCCGTACGGCTCATCTTCAGCGCCCCCTTTTGTGTCTTCGGGGGCTCGGGCCCCGAATTGGATCCCAGCGACAGCTCACTAATAGGAACGGTATCTTCCTCAGTAGCTTCGTCGGTCACGGGCGGTCGGATGAACCCCGTGGTGATGGTAGCAGGGACGAAGGAGTCGGCAACGCCCTCGGGCCTGAAAATAGTCACTGCACGGAAAAGAAAGGGTTAGGGCATGTGGTGCTTGACAAGAAAAGAAATAAAAAACAGAAAGACAGAAGGTACTCACGGCCATGTTTGTACAGCCAGGATTCGTCCATTAGAATCCCCACGTTCCACTCGGTTTTCTTCCATCGGGCGTAGAACGTCTTGAAAGCCTCGGCACGACCCGATGGGAACTTGGAGATCATGGCCGCCTAGTCGGCAGGATGGGCCCAGGAGGGCAGGAGTTGGAGGTCGGATCCTTTGGCATAGAACCATTGTTCATGCCATCCCTTGTTGCTTGAAGGGGTTTTGATGGGGACCGTTCGGTTGGGGCGTTTGGTGAGTTGGCGAAGCCCGAGCTCTTTTGACCCGCCGAGGGTGAAGAGTGCAAAGAAGAGGTCAAGCCCGGGAGTGAGACCCACCTCTTGACAGACGGCGATGAAAGAAATCAACTGGATATACGAGTTCGACACGAGTTGTGCGAACCCGATCCCCACAAAGTTCAGAAAGGAGGAGATGAAGTCATGCAGTGGGAATCGAACCCCGTACTTCAAAACGTATAGGGGAACGGCCACCCATTCACCCTCGGGCCTCCAGAACATCTTCTCTCCCGCCCGAGGGATCCTGAGTTGATATTCTTCGGGAATCTTGAAGAGAGTTCGGATGTCAGAGATTTGGGATGGTGTGAGGGTGGAGCGAGTATGGAGGTGAGAGAACTCTTCAGAGGAGCGATAGGCATCTCGAATCCTAAATTCAGCATCCCCTGAACTAGGAAGGTTCAGAGGAGTGGTGTCAGTAGAGGCATCCGGCAGTATGACCTCCAGGAGGTCGCCGGCGGTGACGGTGGTAGGCTCAGAAATGGGGATGATGCTGGAATCGGCCATTTTTTGTGCGAAATGGTGGAAATGATAAGTCTAGAAGACGGAAATAAGCAAAAATAACACACGAAAGGCTGAATGGATAGAGGAAAATGGTGAACACGGCGGAGCAGTATTTAGCCGGAAATCGCCTTGCCGGAAAATTTATATCAGATGATTTGAGGAAGAGGAGTCAGTAAAGGTGATAATGAAGGGGACGTGGGGTTTTTATAAGAGGTACGACGCGGAGCCCCAGGGCGGCTAATAAATGTTGAGGTGGGTCCAAGCGTTAAAAGGCGTGCAACGTTTAAAATATCTATAACAGACCGTTGGACTTCCCTAGATGTCTCATCATTAGCTGCCGTGACCTTTCAAGTCTCTAGTCATAAATATGTTATAACCAGAGACTGGGGGGCAATGTTCGGGAGCGTTTTACCGACCTCCATCTGGGCCGAAGACTTGCTGGCAGAAGGGCTTGATAGACCGATAGGATGAAGCCCATGAAGGTGTTATAGGTGTTCGGGTCGGCATATGAGTCCTTCGGGGTCAGGGCCGAACCCATTCTTGTGATGATGAGGAGTCGGGCCTTCGAGTCCTTTGGGCCGAAACCCAGACCGGATAATAGGACCGTTTGGGCCTGCGCAGTGGGCTCTCCTGCGTGCAGAGTCCGGGTGCCTATTCATATACGGTAACTCCAAAGGTAGTGGTGGGATTGGATTCTACTTGCACCTTTTAAGGAGATTGTGTTGGACCCAAGTTATGGTAACTACCATATACTAGGAGTCCTAATCCGACTGGGAGAAGGATTCTAAGGTGGTAAGCTCTATAAATACAAGGCCTAAGTTAACATTATGAGGTAATACCTACTTTTGAGCACTAAACACTTTGCCTCCATTGTTTACCCTTGTAACGGCCTGTACTCATTCTCACACCGGAGCTATCCCCCGGCGGCACAAGCCGTCAAGCTTCCGTGTGATCTGTTACTGTGCAGGTTCTAGCGCGTGGATTCTGTGATTGGACGCGCCGGCGAAACTTGGCGTTAACATATATATATATATATATATATATATATATATATATATATTCACACGTACTATTAGTTAAATTAATAAAAATAACTTAATGTATATGCATTTCACAAAATATATATTGCTCTTATTATAATTCTTTAAGAATATATTCCCTCTATTGCAAAAAATAAATAAATAAATAAAAATAAATTTAGTTTAGAGTTAAATAATTAATTTGAAAAACTTTAATAAAAGTATCAATAAATTTTTTTCATTTTAATTAATATAAAATTTACTATTGTAAATTATTTTGAAAGTGCTTCTAATGAGAAAATTTTAATTTTTTTAATACTTAATCTGGTCACATCAATGTTAAATTTTTTTAATTGACTTTAAAAATTAAAATGAGACTCTTTTTGTATAACAGAGAAAGAGTAATTATTATTTTTTGATAATCAAGAGTTTTCCTATTGTAATCGGACTAATTTTCACGAATTCAGGTCTCACACTTTATTAATAAAAATATTAATAAACACAATATTCTCGGGCTTAACTTCAAATTGTAGCCCCATTGCAGAATTTGTTGAGGATCCATTTGGTGAGATTTGAGAATAATAGGGTTCTATCGCAACTATTTGGTCTTCCCACCTTCCAGACGAACTAAACTCGATCTTATTTTTTCTATTTTAATTTTGGTTAGCTTGTTTTCTTTTGGTTTTTTCTCATGTCCAAAAATAGAAAGGGTTCTAAGTTAAAATGTGTATTCCAATTCAATTTTGATTAAGGTTATAAAATGAACAAAAAGTTTAGGCTCGAAAATATAAATGATTTAATTATGAACAAATTTTAAAGTTCGATAAATTACTCGAACATTCTCATATTACAATTTTCTATTAATATTCGGATCATATTCGTTCGAAAAGTTCAAACTGTTCGGGTTTGATTCGAGATCAACGTGCTTGACTCGATAACTAAACGAGCTTCAATCAAAGTTTATTTTATATTCAATAAATTTTGTGAACTAAATTTAAATAACTCAATACTCGGCTCAACTCGATTGATTTATATACTTAATTTTAACAATACTGATAGGAAAAAGGATGGTAATAAATATTGTTGTACGTAGATTTGTAAATTAAGGTGGGAATTGGAAGTGTACATTTTAATTGGTTCCTACTTGGTAATTGCAAAACCAACCTTTGGGGACCTTTATTATTAGTACTAACCTTTTAGGTACTTCATAAATGAGGTTGGTGTTTGGTACAAAAACGTTGTGATTTGGGTGGTACTGGTACTGGACCTACTGGTACCCAGCTCTCACATGGTTATTGAAATTATGATTGATTTTCATTTATTTTTTTGGTCATTAATTGGATAAAAATACTTATAATTTTGGGAAAGAAATATTCCTTTAAAACATACTCGCTGTGTTCCACACACACACACACACACACACACACACACACATATATATATATATATATATATATATATATATATATATACGGTCCGGATCTTAAGCTCAACCTTTATCCAACTCACCCGAGCTCACCCCCCATTTAGCGACCGAACCGTCGCCGGGTCCGTCGCTAAATGAGGGGTGAGCTCAGGTGAGTTGGATAAGGGGTGAGTTTAAGATCCGGATTATATATATATATATATATAAAATTTAATTACATATACATTTTGATGTAATTTAGGCTATATTTGTTTGCAATGATTACATTTGGGATAAAAACTATTAATCCCAAGTGTCTTATATATTTTTAAATTTGAGTTTGAGACTATTAGAAAATAGACACATGACTAGAATTATTTAGTCTTAAGATTATTATTTAGTCTTGGGATTATAATTTCATAGCATCCTTACAAACAAACATGACCTTAGTTTAAAACGTTGTATATTTTGTTAGAGCTCGCTCTAGTTCTTTTAATTTAATTCAACAAGTAATTAAATTAATTAATCCATGAGAAAGTCTTTAATTAATACTAGTAGTACTAGGGCTACTGCATACCTGTCATTCTATTAGGTGCAGATCTATCTGGGGTATGAGTGAGACTGTTCATAAACTACTGATCATGAATATATGTGGATGTGGTCCTACTCCTCTTGTATTCGTTCATAATTATTTATACTCCAGTTAATACATCAAAATTAATTAATACGCATGCAGTATTTGTCCTTGACGTGTTTCTAATTACTTTGAACCTCATCAAATATCTTAAACCCATGCAATGCTGCATACCATACATAGTTCAAACGGACCACACTTAGCTTGGATTAATTACATAAAACAATTAAATTAGAGAGAGATATATATATATATATATACTAGTACTAGTATGTAAGTTCTTAAAAGTGCAATTAATTTAAATACAAATTTTGTACCTAGCTAGTAATACTTGAGTAGCACTAATTAACCCATATAAAATACTCCCTCCGTCCCAAATTATCTGCTGTTTTAGAGTTTCACACAGATACCAATATGTATGATAAAAATACTAAAATACCCTTTGTGCTGACTTTTTTATTAATTGAAAAAAAAAAGCAGCTAATTAATTGGAGAGAGAAAAAAAAATTGAAGAGAGAGAAGAAAGCAGCACATTAATTGAAGAGAGAGATAGAGAGAAACAATTATTAATTGAAGAGAGAGAGGGGCATGAATGTGGATGTTTAAAAAAGAGGAGAGACATTAATGAGAGTAATGATTATCAACAATTAAGATAAAGGGGCAAATTTGGAAAACAAATGAAAAAAATGCATTGAAATCTTAAAAAAGCAGATATTGTGGGACACATTTTTTTTGCTAAAACAGCCGATAATTTGGGACGGAGGGAGTAATAATAGGACAGTACCCAAGCTGTGCATGGCGTAAACTGAATTGTGACCCTTCCACCAACATATCTTCTTCATTTTTCTTTCTTTCCCCGACAACAATATTTTCAGTTTTATGGCCGATATCGGCTTCATTTCATACTCAACCCGGCCTTTCAAAAGCTTGGCTTGGACAAGAATTAATGTTTTCAATGCATCCAAAGAAAATTAATTGAATCCTCGACGTGAGAGCAAATCATATCACCGAAAGGATTAAGGCCTTTAATTGTGTCAAGAAATATATATATATATATATATATATATATATCACCAGAAGAAGCTAGTATATTATCCTTTTGCTCATCGGGCGGGAGGGCAAATAACGTTGCCAATTAATCACTAAAATTTTATCTTCTCTAATTAAGGTCTAAAGTTGAAGGGTTCAATTTGCTTAAGAGCAAATCATAGTGAAAGCTAGAAAAATCATTTGTGGAATTAGAATTGGGCAAGTCTTCAATCAAACTCAAAATGCATGACTTGTTGAGCCAATTAATTAAGGTGAAATTGTTGTTTTACCATCCCTAGCTAGCTAGCTATGCATGCTCCGTCCGTCGAGGCTTTGTAATTAAAGAAATGGATGTTCCATGTGCTTCCTCTTACAATTAAGCACATCTTTTCATAGTTTTATTTCTTTTTAGTGAAGAATTAGGGTTTAATTATGGCTTAATTAATTTTACGTGCATACGTATATGGAAGGAAGGTTCTTTTTTATTTCTTTCAACCAAAATTATGCATGCCATAGTATCAAATGAATATCTCCTACATATTTTATGTATACTAATTAAGGTTCCTTGAGATCGAGCTAGCTAGTACGATTGGACCAGAGAGACAGAATGATATATTCCGGTGATGCATAAATATTTTATGTATACATATTTTATTTCTTTCGTTTTTGGTGAGGATCGGAGACCCCAGACAGTTTGGTGCTCTTTAATAATATAATACGTAGTATTATAGTTAAAGTTTATCTTTAATTCATTCTATTCAATATATATTTCCCCCATTTTCATCATTATTTATTTATTTTTATTCTTTCATTTTATTTCTAATTGACAGGACAAGTCATTATCCATAAATCGAAATAATTTAAGACTCGAAAACAACCAAACAATGGATATGATATTCATTTTGGTGTTGGGTCGGAACACATACCACCAAATATTGACACAACTACTAATAAGAGGAATGAATGCATTGAAATTAAATGGAGGGAAATTAATTCATGGATCAACCAATCCATCACAAAAATTCAGGTGGCATTTAGTTTCCACTCCTTTTCTAGCAATTTTCAGTAATTAAATGTGGTGGTTGGTTGGGATGATATACGTACTTATATGTACTAGTAGTATCAACATGGGGTATATATATATATATATATATAGGGTCCGGATCCTGTCCGGACTCCCGGACAGGTGTAAAATCCGGACCTTTTTTTTTTTTTTTTTTTTTTGCTTTTTTTTTTTTGAAACAACTAAAAAAAAAAAAAAAAAAATTTATGGAATTGGAATTTTTACATTATACAGTGTTTTGGGCGTGATTTGGATGCCTATAACAAAACATGTTTGTACAGTCTGGGCAGACTGTACATACATTGGTTGGTGTGGGTGTTAAAAACACACCCAAAACACTTTATTTTGGAAAAATTTCACTTCCATAAATTTTTTTTTTTTTTTTTTAGTTGTTCTACAAAAAAAAAAAAAAAAAAAATTTTTTTTCAGGTCCGGATTTTCTCCCGTCCGGGAGTCCGGACCTGATCTTTATTCTATATATATATATATATATATATATATATATATATATATATATATATATATATATAGGGGTTCCATCAACAGCAACCGGTTATTGGGAGCAATCCATTTTTGGCCAGCCGTAACAGTTTGTACCGGCCTTAAAATTTTTTTTTTTTATAAGCCGTAACAAGCTGTACCGGCTGGAGAAAAAGGGTTGCTCCCCAACAACCGGTTGCTGTGGATGGAGACCCATATATATATATATATATATATATATATATATATATATAGGGACCGGATCAGGTCCGGGAGTCCGGATTTTAACAAAATCCGGACCTTTTTTTTTTTTTTTTTTGTTTTTTTTTTTTGAAACAACTAAAAAAAAAAAAATTATGGAATTGGAATTTTTACATTATACAGTGTTTTGGGTGTGATTTGGATGCCTATAACGAAACATGTCTGTACAGTCTGGGCAGACTGTACATACATTGGTTGGTGTGGGTGTTAAAAACACACCCAAAACACTGTATTATTGAAAAATTTCAGTTCCATAATTTATTTATTTTTTTTTAGTTGTTCTACAAAAAAAAAAAAAAAAAAAAAATTTGGTCCGGATTTTGGGTCCTGTCCGGACTCCCGGACAGGATCCATTCTGTATATATATATATATATATATATATATATATATATATATATATATTGTGGTGGAGATGGATTGGCATTTCCCTCTGGAGTGCGGCATTCATTTGAAGTGGATATATGTATAATGTATGTTTGCATTAATTTGGTTGTGAAAGGAAGAATTCTCGTCTCATTTATCAACTTTAAAAATGTTTTTTATTTTCATATTTATTTAACATAAATATATTAATCCACAAATTTATGACAAAATTATTAGACTAACTCTAAGCAATAAGACAAAAATAAATATATTAATCCTCAAATTTATGCCAAAATTAAACTAACTCTAAACAATAAGAGATACTCCCTCCGTCCCAAATTAACTGCTCAGTTTTGACTTTTTTAAGTCAAATTAACTATTTTTAGAATTAATAATTAAGCATATATAAATATATTTCTAAAATTATAAAAATTAGGATTAGTAATAAATTGTATATACTTTTTTTTTGGTTATAATCTCTTCACCTATATTTTAGCAAAAATAGTAAAAAAATTAGTTTTAAAAATGGTCAATTTGATTTTAAAAAGTCAAAACTGAACAATTAATTTGGGACGGAGGGAGTAATAAATTAAAGTAGACTCATTCTTAATACCCTCCTATGTCATGAATTCATATGTGTCGGTATTTACAATCCATATAAAATTATCTGTCTGTCATATGTACAACACTGTTTTTTTAACACAAAAAAATTATTTAGATTTTTTTTTATGGAATGGAAAGTTCGATACAAAAAGTTCAAAGAAAATATTAAAAGGAAATTGATATATCGATCGTCATGAAAATATTATATATTTCACACGAGTCTCTTTTATATAAATATTTGATTCACTCGTTATTTATATATATAAAAGAAATCATGTGTAAATATTAATTTTTTTATTAAAATGGCAAGAAACTTTTCTTTTCTTATTTCGGTAGAAATTTCATTTCATTCAAAAGGCCACCTTTGCATGCATGTCTAGGAAAAGAAAGGATCAGAAGCGTATACGTAATTAATTTCATTCCATTATGGATATGACTAGGAATTACGTACTTAACCTTAACAAACTTGCGGAGCAAGGATTAAGTGCATACCCCTTATCTTACTCACCCGTGTTTACTCCCCTTTAGACGACAGTTTCGGACATGCAACCGTCGTCTATACTTTTAGCGACGCTATATGTTGTCCGTCGCTAAAAGTATAGATGACGGTTGTATGATCGAAACCGTCGTATAAAGGGGGTAAGCACGGGTGAGTAAGATAAGGGGTATGCACTTGATCCGGACCGCAAACTTGCGTATGATATATGTGACTATATTTTAACTTCTTTCTTAGATCATTAATAACAGTTTACTTAATTAATTTTTTATTTTTAATTTTGAAGAATATATTATTAACAAATTATTATCCAACAGTTTTCTTATTTGTATTTGGCTCTCTATTTTAATCCTTATATATAATTTTACTCTCCAGTGTGAGAAAATCAAAAGAACGCTCTATATATACAAAATGACATTTCAGACCCTCATTTAAGTAGACAATTCATCAATCATATACATCTTGACATTTTTTTACTGACATTTTTTTACTACTTCATTTCCAATTATAAACTTAATATTGACTTTTTAAAAAAATTAATTTCTAACGTAATCAAAATTAAAATTGATATAAATTTATTTAATTTATGTTAATATAATTATAAATATTATAAAAGTACTACTAATTATAAAATTTATTATTTTCAAAATTTAATGAATCATATTAAATTTAAATTTAAAAATATCACAAATTAAAATTTTAAAATATTGATCTTATGTACATTTACAACTACAATTCATTAAATACTCACTCTATAAATTACTTAAAATTTAAAATAAAATAAAATTTATTTTACAGTAGAATATAATTGATAAATTATACTCTCTTTTATAAATTATAAGATTATTATTAATTTGATGTTTTGATAGTTGGAACTTTTAAATTTTAAATTTAATTATTTAAGAAATTAATATAAGGAACATGTTGGGTACATAGTAAAACAAATTTTGAATCCCTATTTTATAAAATGACCCAATAACACTACAGAGTAGGGATAAAGATAAAAAATTATTGTGAATACTCTTAAATGTTCTTAATTGATCTGGAAATATATATATAGAATCAAGATCAGGTCCGGACTCCCGGACTTGACTAAATTTCGGATCCTATTTTTTTATTTTACTTTTTTTAAAAAAAAACTAAAAAAAAATTTAATATTTTATGAACTGGAATTTTTATATAATACAGTGTTTTGGTGTGATTTGGATACATATAACAAAATATATCTGTACCGTATTTTTGGTGTGATTTGGATCACACAAAAAAATTCGTATTTTTATAAAATCTGGGATTCCGAACTAGATCCGGACTATATATATATATATATATATATATATATATATATATATATATATATATATATATATATATATATATACATATATATATATATATATGGGTCTCCATCCACAGCAACCGGTTGTTAGGGAGCAACCCCTTTTTGGCCAGCCGGTACAACTTGTTACGGCTTATAAAAAAAAAATTCTAAGGCCGGTACAAGCTGTACCGGCTGGCCAAAAATGAGTTGCTCCCAACAACCGATTGCTATGGATGGAACACCTATATATATATATATATATATATATATATATATATATATATATATATATATATATCAACTTGTGACAAGAATAATTATATATCAGTCATGAAACATCTTTAAACTTTTATTTTTAATTTGAAATACTCAAGGAGTTCCACCAAACGCATACGTACTTTTATAGGAGGATCGGAGAATTTCACTATAGTGCGGCTATATATAGCTAACTCATCTATTAATTATATTAAAATGCAATACATAATACTATACTTTGATATTTATCATTTTCATAATTTAATACGTGTCTTATCTAATTAATATTTTTTAAAATCATTAATAAAACTACCCATCTAACATAATAAATGAGAATGAAAACAAACCCTAATTCATTTTCCTAAATTTTAGATTTATAACCCCTAAATTACTATAAATCTAAACTGTTTTAATAATATCAACTGTTTTGATATTATTCTTTGTAATTTAATTATTATTTAATAAAATCAGTATTTTATGTTATTAATTAAATTTTTAGATTTATAATCTTTTAAATCACTATAAATCTAAACAGTTAATAACATAATATCATTCTCTTAATTTTTTAGATTTATAATCCCCCTAAATCACTACAAATCTAAATTATTTTGATAATATCAATTTTTTTGATATTATCCTTTGCAATTTAATTATTATTTAATAAAATCACTACTTTATTTTAACACTACCCCTATAATATATATTTATTTGTTTTTCTATATAAAATAAAATTAAATTGCTAAACCCACCTCTGAAATGCATTATAATAGTTGTCAAAAGGGTTACAATTTGATACTAATTTTGTTTGCATCTATGCCTTTTTTGTGTTTACAATCACACTGACAAACACAGTCTATAAAAGTAAGCCTCGGACACAAATGGCAACACAATTTACAAGATAACGTCTCAACTTTTTATTACTCTCGATAAGAAGGAATACAATATTGCTAGAGCTTGCAGACTCACACTTACTCAATGATCAATGGTTGTCAGCCCCTACATGTATATATAAACATACAGAATTTAGGTTGCAGTTGGCAACCTCAACCGCTAGGAAAATTCAGTCAATAGAAACCCAATATTTAAATAGGGGTGAAAATAAGTTGAATTTTAGCGAACACTTTAATGTTCAGATTCGACTCAATTCGAAAAAATTGAGTTCGAATTCGATAAAAAAATTCTAATTTTGCGCCAGATTCGACTCGGATCTTTACTCGAACCTACTCGACTCGTAAGTACTCGACTCATTTACAAAACGAGTTACTCACTAGCCTTCAAATCGAGTTTCGAATATGAACCATTTCACTTAATACTGAACCACTACATACTAAATTGATTATTGAACTATTTTTTATATATAAAAGTCTTTTACTTTTATTTATGTAAAGAAATTACAAAGAATGTAATACGAATTGACAATCAATTCACTAATTTATTCAAGTACAAGCTTACACAATTTAATACTACACTTTATAAATTATAAAGATTGATACAAATATCACATATTTAGCTTGTTAATATGAATCAAACCAGTATTCGAATATGATCCATCGAGCAAGTATCGAGTATGGTTCAAAAAATTAAAAATAAAATACTCGAATCCTAATCTAAGCGAATACTGGTATACTCGAATTCGACACATGTATCATTAAACAGAAAATGAGTATGGATCATATTCGACTCGAAACAACTTTGAATTCGAGTTTTGAATCATATTTTCGAACCGATCTCGATCGAGTCGAGTATCGAGCTACACTGCTCGGCTAACACCCCTACATTCAAATTGTAACCACCCACCAACTGTCAGGCCACTAGCAGGATGTGTGCCCCCCATGTTATGCATTATGGCTTGAGACATGCCAGTCATGTGTATGGAGGTTGGTTGAGTCAGCAACCGCTCATAACTGCTTGTCAGTTGGGTCTTGCTCCAGTCAGCCACTCTAATCAGACCACAACATCAGTCCTCTTTGTTAATGCGTCAACTCACATTGTTTGTGCCTCAGCCCATTGAAAGTAGTATGCACACAAGCCAATCATGTTTGATGATAAAGCATATACTTTGTAACAATCTTATTCATTTATTAATAAAAATTATTAATTTATTAAAGGCTTTTAATTATCTACATGATGCTGTTTTATAATATGTGATAAACCCATAGTTTTAAGCAATGCATTTAGAATAATGATGATGATCATTCTATTGAGATCTAAATTCTTAGAAAGCTTAAAACTAAAATAGTTCCCAATCGTTGTATTACTAAATTGGGGATTAGTGAATCCGGATAGATTGGTACATAAGTTGCTTGCTCATTGAATGAGGATGATTGATCTCATGATCATTTGTATGGAGACATTAAAGCAAGTATGTAGGTGCTTATTAGAGAATAAGTTCACTGAACGTGGCTCACTAAGGAATACCTAATGGAGTTTTACTTGCCTGTCAATAGGAATTCCTGTAGTGATAGTAATACAAGTGATCCTTGGACTTGAGATCATCATAGTATCTTGTGTATGATGAGTTATACTTTGACTTATTCCTTAAGACCCTTAAGGTATATCAAAGGGTATGTTTGGGTATAATAAGTTATACATGGAGATAATGTATGATCAATAAATAATCTATCGCTTCTAATAAAAGAAGAGAAATGTACTATGTAATTCGATAAATGACAACACAGTAGTCCTTGGCCAAGGCAGAATGAAATTAGAAAGGAGTTTCTAATTTGCATTATTTGGAGTTGTGCATTTAAGAGTCGAAATACATATAATTAAATAAAATAAGACTTGACAGTAATTCCATGTCTTATATTTAATTGAGACATTTTATGGTGGAAGGATTGAATTGTACGGTAACTATTTACTCAAAGGTTCTTTTATGATTAATGTTGAAATTTATATTATCTAGAAAGTCGTTAATCACTAGGGAGGCTTATCCCTATTGTAGAATAAATATTATTTATTTAAATAAATTATTAGTTTAATTTATTTATTTAAATAAGATTAGAATTGTTCTAATTGATTTATTCACAACCAGTTTAATATGGAGAACCTAAAGGGTCACACCATTAAAGGAAGAATAATTATTTAAGAAGATAATGGCATAATCGTAATAATAAATTAAGTATATTTAATTTAATCTATAGTGATAGAATAAATTAAATAACTTAATATTTATTATTTAATATTATAGAAATATTAAATATAAATTAATAAGAGGAGTCTTATTATTATTATTATTATTATTATTATTATTATTATTTAATTTCTAAAGGAGTTTGGAAATTAATTAATAAAAGTACTCTCATATATTCCTAATAAGATTAGGAGGTAAATTAATTAAAAGATTTTAATTAATTATTCCTAATAAGATTGGGAGCCTAATTAATTAAAGGAGTTTAATTAATTAAAATAAAACTCAATTCCTTAATTGTTAAGAAAGGTTGCCTACATCTATAAATAAGATGAGTCTTATTATGGGTGAGGTGATTGTTGACGTTTTCATAGAATACGTAATTCTAATAGTTGGGAGAGTACACCCTTTTCTATGAGAGATAGAAAAATTAGGGTTTTGCCAAACACTCATCTTCTTAAATTTTTCTTCTTCCTTGGTGGATCACCTCTAGAGGCCAAACACTTGAGTGGCTAACGTTGATCAAAGGAAGGAGCCAAACCCGTTGGATTCAAGTTGAACGCGAAAGGATTGGAGGTGAACTTGTACCTGAGGAAGCTCGAATCTTCAAGGGTATGATTCTTGTTCTTCATATCTTTTCATTTAATTAATAATTGTGCATAAAAGATGATCCGGGCATATGGTTTGTAAAATTTTAAACTCTGTTTTTCCACGTTTCCGCATATTTTATGCAATATGATCGCGTTCATGAATATTACAAACCTAACACCCATGTCCTTGCCCAACATGTGTTACAACATGCTTCTTCTAGCTATTCAGCCATACGATTACCCAACTCGCCACACACTTACCCAAGGTGTGGTACAACTCTGATGTGCAGGTCCAGCCCTCTTTGTCTGTCCACACGCAGCAGCCTTGTCACATGTTGGGCATCCGCCTATACCACGCTTGTAAGACCCCAACTTTTAAGAATAAAGAATAATTTTTCTCGAAATATATTTTTGAATATTATAGTGTGGATATGATATAATTTTATAGTGGTGGGTAATATTTATAAATTTTGTAAAGTATGTAAATTGTTATAAAACATTCGATCGGTCAGGGAATATTCATTTTAACAAGAATATCCGTACGACAGGACAATCATTGGTGGACCCCACAACGGAAGTATTGTCATAGTTAAAAAACGACATAATTATCTTTTTATAAAAATAACGGCGAAAGTTTTACCGCTAAACTGTTGAACTACCCAGTGGTAAAAGTACAGTAATACGCGTGGTTGCATAGTAGCACACAGTATTTATTATTGATGCTTACGTGAGAAGTCACTCAGTTATACTCAATTATTGCTACAGTAATTGCTGCATAATATCTCTCATATTATTGATTCAATTATTGTCACAGTATCAATATTTTATATTATTAAATCAATAATTGAGACAAAAAAGTTATTCATATTATTATTTGCAATATTGATGGTGTCTAGAAAGTTCTATCGAGGAAAGGTTTGGTCACCTAATTGCGCGCTAATAGGGAGAAATCCTTATAGGAAAGCCCCTCTTTCTTGGGAATGATCTGGATGTTAAATATTGTGAGTTATAATATTAATGATGAATAAGTTCGTGTTGATTAAAGATGAAATTAATAGTCCCATTGTGTTGAGATTATTAGTGTTAGTGAAAATCGACATCTATTTCGATAATAATTGGTGTCTGGAGGATATATTGACCAATCAGGTAATTAATCGGATAAATGAGTAATTAATTACTATTAATTAACATGTTTATAACTATTTATTCACATGTGTGTACTATTGATTCACATGCATGTACTATTAGGGGAAGTGATGCAAGATTGATAATACTTGCATGACTAAATTAAAAATAGAAGTATATATGAAGTTACTATACTGTAACTATTTTTTTCACATGTATAGAACTGTGACGCCCCCAAAATAGGTCCAATCCACCCAATTTATTCTGAGTCGCCAAATACATGGTAAATAAAGCAAACTACAACTTCAATAATACAAATATCGTGTGAAATACGATAATACATACTGTGAGTTTAAATACAAATATTGTTTTCTAGACAATATTCACACGCAAATAAGTCCTCATTACAATTATTCAAACACTATTTTATAGAAATAGTGAGGAATGCTAAAACATCTTCCTAGAACCATCACTCCATACCCCGACTCGATCCTGCTATGTTCTCACCTCCTGAGAAAAAAAATGGAACAAAAAGGAAAGGGTGAGCTCAACTAGCCCAGTAAAGAATATTATGACTAAGATAATATACAACAAATTATCGTTAGTCTTCAACAGGGAAAAATTTGATAAAATATAATAGACAACAAGTTTTAGATCAATAAATGCAGCGGAAACAGCAATCCATTAGAAGAGTCACGTAGAGAATGAATTCTACTGTCTTCTAAGATTTAAAAGTCCATCATCAATATTTCATACATGTAACAACAATCAATATACATCTTTAATCATCTTTTCACTATAGGCCAAAGATATTCATTTGTATCACCAGCCGGTCATGTTCATCTCAACACCTGTTCATCTTTGCACTATGGGCCAAAGAGATTCATCAGTTTAATCATTCATCTTTGCACTACAGGCCAAATATATTCATCAAGTATCACCATTAAGGACCGAGGATGATGAAAAACATTTTTAAGAACGAATCCAGTGAGATAGAAGGACAAATATTAGGGATTCGTACAACATTTTGTCCAAGATTAATAATACTTCATAACAACTGATTTTGAAGCAGAACTCAAAAATAACTATCAAAATATGGAAACAATCAAAGATAGTAGCCAAAATAGATATTTTGGACAAAAAGAAGAAATTTTTATTTTTCGATGAATAGTGTCGTATTCTTGAATAGTGTCGTATACGTGAATAGTACCGTACACGTGAATAGTAACTCCGACACCAAAAGATAGAAATTTCACAAAAACATCATCACGCTTCGTGAATAGTAATCGTGAATAGTAACTCGTGAATAGTAACTCATAAATAGTAACTCGTGAATAATAACTCATGAATAGTAACTCCGAAATGAAAAAGTTCCAAATTGATAAAAAGTTCAGAACAATATTTCGGCATAATGATATTAAAGAAGATTATATCATTTAAGAAGAAACAACATCCCTTACCTCAAAATAACCGTATTTCTAACTGAATTTCGGGTATAGTGCTGACAGAAACTCGCACCGTATAGCAACACTCAAAGTATACTCACAAGAATATGCTCGATAATATAGAGAGAGAAAGAGAGAAAACTTTGTTTCTGGTGTGATTTTCAATTCTAACTTAGCCCTCTATTTATAGGAAAATGCTAGAACGCCAAAGGAGACTAAATTAATAAAATATTAATATAATTATATAATTTTCCTTAGCCCACCATTTTGACCAAAGAAATCAACCACAACACATGTTAAAGATGCCCACCAACCTTTGAAAAACTGTTTTTCTTAAAAATAATAATTAAAACTTCCAAAAATTAATTATTTCGGAACTCCGGAACTTCAATAATTCACAATAAATAGCCCTTTTTATCAGAAAATACAAATCTCACAATTTTTTATAGGAATTTTAATTATCTACAACTTTGCAGAAGAAAATTTTTCTAAATTCCAAACAGAAATTATCCGAAATCCACAAACGGGCGATTTTACAGTCTATAATCAATTTTCAGTCAAGAATTGTGTCCACCGACACACAAAACATGTGTTAAACATTTAATGTCACAAAAATACTCTTCCTCCTCATATACTCATATATCCCACATTCATTATAAAAATATCACCGTTAATATATTATTAAAATAATATATTTAAATGAATTATTTTATCAGAAAAAGATAAAATATTAATTTTTAACAATTGTCACATTAAAAATTTTCTCCATCTATATCCACATAAAATGAATATTTTTTTTATCATAATAATCAATAATTAATTATTTAAAAATATTACAGAATCACAATTATGATAACCAGGCCGTTCCCAGGAAAGAGGGGGCTTTCCAATAAGGATTTCTCCTTACTGACGCGCAATTAGGTGACCAAACCTCTCCTTAGACAGAACTTTCTAGACATTGCCAATAATGTTATCTGATAATATTATTCAAATAATATGAATTATTGATCTGATAATGGAAACTACTGTGCAGTGACAATTATTGAAACAATAATAATATAAATATCAACGCAGTAATTATTTAATCAATAAAATAAAATAATGAACAGTAATTACTGTAACAATTATTGAGTATTGTCTTCTACGTACGAATCAATAATTCAACAATACTGTGCAATATCGTGTGCTACTGTGCAACCACGCATATTATTGTATTTTAACCACCAGGTAACCCAACAGTGTTAACGGTAACAATTTATGCCGTTATTTATAAAACTCAATCTTTGTCATTTTCTTTCATCCAACTATTTTTTGTTATGGGGCCCACAAATGACTGCGCCTTCGTACCGAGATTCCCGACAATAAGAATATTCCACGACCAAACGAATATTCCTCGACAAAAAGAATATTTTGTAACCACTTGCTTATTTTATAAAATTTTCACATTTCACCCATAACCAAAGCATTATATCAAATTAACCCTTATTAATTTAGAATAATGTATAAAGGAAAATTCAATTTATTTATAATAAGTTGGGGTCTTACAAGAACTATTGATTCATATGAATGTACTATTGATTCACATGATGTACTATTTGGGGAGGTGGTACAAGTTTGATAATACTTGCATGACTAAATTAAAAATGAAAGAAAAGATGAAGGTATTATACTATAATATTTTGAGCCCCCAAAACGTGCAATTATTGAAACTATATTTTCTTATAAATAGAATCTCATTCTTCTTTCATTCTCACCAATTCACTAAGACTCACAAGAGCAATTATTGAGAGAGAAGCTATAGAGATGAAAAAGAAGAGAAGTTTGTTACCTCACTATTTTAGTATCATGTCTTCTTCTGAGGTAAGTGATATTATTTTTGTTCAGTATTCATAAGGAATAATATTTTTTTCTATACTCTGTAATATGTGAGTAATATTATTTCTTCTCGTATTCCTAATTACACCCTCATTTTATTAAAGTATTGCTTCTATACTCTGTGAAATTAGTAGAATATCTTTGAAATTTGAGCTTCATCTAGTATCGTTTTACAAGGATATTTTACGCACATTTTTGTTAAATTTTAAGCTATTCATGCCAGAGTACTGTTCATGAATACTATTCATTTATACGGTACTATTCACAAAGTATTATTCATGGATAATATTCAAAAAGTAATATTCATAAAGTATTATTCACGAAGTACTATTCACGAGTACTATTCACAAAGTACTATTCACGAGGTACTATTCTCAAAGTACTATTCACAGGGTACTATTCATCTGGGTACTATTCACCCAGAGTACTATTTATGATAAAAATTGATTTCTTTTCGGTCCAAATTATTTTTGATACAATATCATTCTTGAATTTTACTCCCGTAGACACTCGAAATTTTCTGCACACCTGTTACTAACATTGCAGGAGTGCAGATTCGTCTTTCGGAGATAACCCTAAAAGAAAACTCACATCCATTTCGGATACCACCAAAAGTTCAGTCTCAACCCCGGAACACACACCGGGAGTATCAATTTCAACCTCGGAGATAACCCCGAGTTTCATCCTTGGAGATAACCCCAAGGAATGCCGTTGCAGTTCCGACGAAAACCCCAGAAATGTTTGTTTCAAATGCGTGCAATCAGCTTCAACCTCGGAACTCCCATTGAGGAACTCATTACAAAGATCCCGGAGCTAACACCGGGAAGACAGACACACTTAAAGATGACCCTGAGGAATTCAAATAATTACAACAGTCCAATCTCATAGATAACCCTGAGTAATGTCTGCTTTATCAGCCCAAACCGGAGATAACCCCGGTGAGGGGCAAAATCGTCATATTTCCACCTCAACCCCCAGCGCGCCGTCTCAACATCTCATACATACATTTCTACACAGCAATGTCCCACAAAAGCCAGGGAATTCCAATCACGAGTGACTATTACACAGGGCAGCACACCGGATAAAATTTGAAGCTTGAAGACCATGGGCATGGTCCCCTCTTCCTGACTTCGTACAACCTCAAATCCCATGTCATTACGTAAATCTCGACAAAAGCAGTTCAGAGAATCCCATGCTCGGATTGAATTTTTGCAAGTTCGAGCGGATATCACAGTACACGAATGCACGTACTTCGAAACAACAGGACCCGCAGGGCCCGGGGCACCCCGGGCAGTCGCAGGTGCATCTGCGGCAGCTGCAGGTGCATCTGCTGCTGCCGCATGTACACCTGCGGCCACCAGCTATATAAATATAAAGCTTGGGGTGGCCATAATCAAAGAGAAAAAGGCGAGGAAGACTAGCCAAATTTGTTCTGTACACACACCATATTGAGTGCTTTCTCATTTTAAACACCTGTTAGCTCACATATAGCTATATTTTTACCGGCGGGTGCTGAGTGTTCATCTATTTATAGTCATAGAAGTCTTCTTTGGTAGTCTATTGTAAGCCTTCTTACACATTATAAAGCCTTTCTCTTCATCTTTGCACACATTATTCTTCACATTAAGAGTCGTGTTGTATGTGTATACCCGGACTTCAGTCCGTGATTTTCATTTCTATTTGTATATATATACTTATATATGTATATATTTATATATATAGACTAACATTATCGAGTTATGCCTCGATTGAGCCTAGACTTATGTTTGGAGCGTTCACTTGCTTATATATATATATATATGAACTGTTGTCGAATTATATCTGACGAGCCTGGATTTTATATTCGGAGCGTTTACTGTTTTTATATATACTTATATATATGAACTGTTGTCGAACTCTGTTCGATGGGCCTGGATTTTATATCCGGTGCATTTACTGTTTATATATATATATATATATATATATATATATATACATTTCTGTCAGGCCTGGAGTTTACTTTGTGGACTTTTACTGCTTTATTTATATTTCGTCCCGCCTGGAGTTTACTTCGTGGCGGTTGATCGTTTTTACTGCTTTCTTTACATTTAGTTCCGACAGGAGTTTACTTCGTGGCGGTTGATCGCATTTATTGCTTTTTTATATTTCTGATCCCCCATGAAGGTGCTTCGTGGTGGTTGATCATGTCTCTATATATATATTTACTACTTTTATATATTTACATTTTTGATCCCCCATTGAGGTGCTTCGTGGTGGTTGATCATGTATATATATATATTTACAGTTTTTCATATAAACTGCGGCATCATGTGAGCTTTGGAATCATGTGATCACAGATTCAGTTCACTGAATCTAGATTCGGTTCCCGTGATGGACATTTTCAGCTGTAAGCAGCTTGTAAATTATTTACGATGTTTGAATTTTCTTAGATGGCTACCATGCCCATAAGGAGTTCGGCACCGCTATATATTATTTTCTCGAAGATGCTTCGCATCTCGAAAATAAAAGCAAGCAAGTCGAACATTTAATAATAAAATGGAAGTATGAACAGGTCTCAATTATTATTGAGCACAGGGTTTGAAAAACCTCTTTTACAAAACTTCACTGCTACATCATGTTTAAAACTGAATTTTTCATACAAATTCAAACCCTTTGTATATAGGTGCGAACGAGGCCTCACACTACTTCCAAATAAATTGCACATTGATCCACACACACACATTCATATAACAATTTCTTGAAAAGTGGCGGTCACCGTGGCAACACGGATGTCGGGGGGTGCCTAACACCTTCCCTCCGCATAATCAAGCCCCCAAACTCAAATGAATCTTGGTTTCACAGACCCGTTTAGCAGTGTCACATCATTGGGTCAATGTGCAAACCTTTTCTCGGTTGCGTTGGTGCAACCAGTTAAAAATACCAATTGGCGACTCTTACAGTCAAATTGTCGACATGATACATGTCGGACCTTTTTCACTTATTTTTTCAAACAAATCTCACATAACATGAGAACACCAAAGAACAAGAACAAAAAAGGGACAAATAAAAATCCCGACATCGACAACTCCACAAAGCAGTATCATGTTGGCAATTTGAACATTATTGAATTTTGGATAAATTAAATTATAAATCTTTAAAATTTATCATTTGCTTTCTTTTAATTGAATTTTTATATCATTGTCATCATCATCATGCTTATATTGGGATGAAAATCATATGTGGCTTACGTGCATAGATGGACTATTGATTGGTATGATTATGACCAAGGATCATTCGGTATAATCATAACCCGTAATGTGACACCCCCAAAATAGGTCCATTCCACCCAACCCATTCTGAGTTGTCAAATACATGGTACAGAAACAACTACAACTTTTACAACCCATAAGCTGTGAGTTTGAATACAAACATTGTCATCTAGACAATATCCACATGCAAATAAATCCCCATCATAATTATTGATACATAATTTTACAAAAAAAATGGTGAGGACTACTAAACAACTCTCTCTAGAACCTTCATTCCATACCCCAACTAGTACTCGCTACATTCTCGCCTCCTGAGAAGAAAATTGGAACAACAAGGAAAAGGGTGAGCTCAACTAGCCCAGTAAAGAATATTATGACTAAGATAATGTACAACAAATTATCCTTAGTCTTCAACAGGGAAAAATCTGATAGAATACAATAGACAACAAGTTTTAGATCAACAACTGCAGCGGAAACAACAATTCATTAGAAGAGTTAAGTAGAGAATAAAATCTACTAACATCTATGAATTTAAAAGTCCATCATCAATATTTTATCCCTGTAACATCAATCAATATATATCTCAAATCAAATCAAATATTCATCTTTGCACTACAGGCCAAAGATATTCATCAGTCGGTCATGTTCATCTAAACACCTGTTCATCTTTGCACTACGGCCAAAGATATTCATCAATTGTTCATGTTCATCTCAACACCTGTACATCTTTGCATTACGAGCCAAAGATATTCATAATAAAATCAACCATCTTTGCACTACAGGCCAAAGATATTCAGTAACACCATCATTTAGGACTGAGGATGATGAAAAATATTTTAAAGAAAACGAATCCAGTGAAACAAAATAAAAAGTATTAAGGATTCGTACTTTAAACAATCTGAGTTCAAAAATACTTCATAAATAATCATACTGAAGTAAAATTCAAGAATGATCAAAACATAGATACAATCAAAGCTAGTATCCAGGATAGATATTTTGGACAAAAAGAAGAAATTTCATTTTTCGGTGAATAGTGCCGTATTCGTGAATAGTGCCGTATACGTGAATAGTATCGTATACGTGAATAGTAACTCCGACACCAAAAGATAGAAATTTCATAAAAAACATCTCCACGCTTCGTGAATAGTACTCGTGAATAGTAACTCGTGAATAGTAACTCATGAATAGTAACTCGTAAATACTAACTCATGAATAGTAACTCATGAATAGTAACTCCGACATGAAAAAGTTCCAAATTTGATAAAAAGTTCCAACCAACATTTCAGCATAATGATATTGAAGAAATAATATCATTTTAGAAGAAAATAATATCCCTTACCTCGAAAGACAGCACTTCTAGTTAAAACACCGGATATAGGCTATGACTTGAACTTGCACCGTATATCAATACTCAAAGTATACTCAAAATACTCACAAGAATACGCTCGATAATATAGAGAGAGAAAACTTCAGTTTCTGGTGTGATTTTCAATTCTAACCTAAGCACCTATTTATAGGAAATTGCTTAGAACACCAAAGTAGAAAATTTAATAAAATATTATATATTTTTTAAAAATTCTACGCCCACTCTTTCAGATCTGATTTCAGCAACATAACATGTTTTTAATGAGGCTAACCAACACAAAAACGTTTTTATTAATTAAAACAATTAAAACTTCCAAAAATTAATTATTTCGGAGCTTCGAAACTTCAATAATTCACAATAAATAGCTCTTTTATCAGAAAATTCGAATCTCGCAAGTTTTTATAGGAATTTCAATTCTCTACAACTTTGCAGAAGGAAGTTTTTCCAAATTCCAAACAGAAATTGACCGAAATCCACAAACGGACGATTTTACAGGCTATAATCAAATTTTCAGTCAAGAAACAGGTCTATCGACACACAAAATCTGTTTTTAATATTCATCGCAACAAAAATACTCTTTCTCCTCATATACTCATATATCCCACATTCATCGCAAAAATATCACCGTTAATATATTATTAAAATAATATATTTAAATGAATTATTTTATCAGAAAAAGATATTAATTTTCAACAATTGTCACATTAAAAATTTTCTCCATCCATATCCACATAAAATCAATATTTTCCTCATCATATAAATCAATAATTTAATTATTCACAAATAATATTACAGAATCACAATACTGACAACCAGGCCGTTCCCAGGAAAGAGGGGGCTTTCCAATAAGAATTTCTCCTTACTGGCGCGCAATTAGATGACCAAACCTCTCCTTAGACAGAACTTTCTAGACATTGCCAATAATGTTATCAAATAATATTATTCAGATAATATGAATTATTGCTTCGATAATGGAAAATACTGTGGTCATGTTTGCACTACAGGCCAAAGATATTCATTTATTTCACCAGTTGGTCATGTTTATCTCAACACCTATTCATCTTTGCACTATGGGCCAAAGATATTCATCAGTTAATCATTCATCTTTGCACTACAGGCCAAAGATATTCAGTAATATCATCATTTAGGACTGAGGATGATGAAAAATATTTAAAAAAAAATGAATCCAGTGAGATAGAAGAACAATATTAGGGATTCGTATAACAGTTTATCCAAGATCAATAATATTTCATAATAACCAATTGTGAAACAGAATTCAAAATAAAGATCAAAACATGGATACAATCAAAGATAGTAACCATAATAGACATCTTGGACAAAAAGAAGAAAATTTTATTTTTCGGTGAATAGTGTCGTATTCGTGAATAGTGTCGTATACGTGAATAGTGCCATATACGTGAATAGTAACTCCGACACAAAAAGTTTCAAATTTAATTAAAAAGTTCATCAATATTTTGGCATAATGATATTGAAAAAAATAATATCATTTAAGAAAAAAATAACATCCCTTACCTCAAAATAACGGTACTTCTGATCGGAATATCAGATAGAAAGTCGAAGGAAACTTGTACCGAACAACAACTCTCAAAATATTAAAATACTTACAAAAATACGCTCGAGAATCTAGAGAGAAAGAAAACTTGTTTCTGGTGTGATTTTCAATTATAACTTAAGCGTCTATTTATTGGAAAATGTTAGAGTGCCAAAGGAGACTAAAATAATAGAATATTATTATTTCAAAACTCATTTCTACGCATGCCCAAAGACCAAGACTAGCATGCCATTTCTGAAAAAAAAAATCCCAGCAGCCCACATATTACCAACCAAAAGTGGGTCCCACTCATAAATTTAATAAAAATTATTTTATTTTCCGAAACTTCAATAATTCATAGAAAATAGTCTATTTATCAGAAAATACGAATTTTATGTCTATTTTGCCTGAAATCGAATCCTCTACAACTTTGTAGCTTTGATTTTCTCCAAATTCCAAACCAAAAATATCTAAAATCCACAAACGGATGATTTTTAATACTTTCCTTCCAACAAAAATAATGATAAAATACCTCAGCATTAATTCCTTCATTTATAACCACATAAAATAAATAAATTCATCATTTATATCCACATCAAATAAATATTTCCTTATCCTATAAATCAATAATTAATTATTCACAAATAATATTACAGAATCACAATTATGACAACCAGACCGTTCCCAGGAAAGAGGGGGCTTTCCAATAAGGATTTCTCCTTACTGGCGCGCAATTAGGTGACCAAACCTCTCTTTGGACAGAACTTTTTAGACATTGCCAATAATGTTATCTAATAATATTATTCAAATAATATGATTTATTGATCTGATAATGAGAAATACTGTGCAATGACAATTATTGAAACAACAATAATATAAAATATCAACACAGCAATTATTGAATCAATAAAATAAAATATTGAACAGTAACTACTGTAACAATTATTGAGTAGTGCCTTCTTATTTACGAATCAATAATTCAACAATACTATGCAATACTGTGTACTACTGTGTAACCACGCATATTACTGTATTTTAACCACCAGGTAACCCAACAGTGTTAACGGTAACAATTACGTCGTTATTCATAAAAACTCATACTTTGTCGTTTTCTTCATTCAACAGTTATTCCGTTATAAGCCCCACGAATGGCTGCGCCGTCGTACGAATATTCTCCGACAAAAAGAATATTTCACGACCAAAAAAATATTCCCCAACAAAAATGAATATTCTATAACCACTTGCTTATTTTATAAAATTTGCACATTTCACCCATAACCAAAGTATTATATCAAATTAACACCTTATTAATTTAGAATAATGAATAGAGGAAAAATTCAATTTTATTCATAATAAGTTGGGGTCTTACAGCTAATGATAATTTATTCTGCATTATCTTGATCATAATATTTCTTACTGGGTTAGTTGAGCTCACCCTTTTGCTTTCATTGTTCTATTCAGGAAATGAGAACGTAGCCGAGACTAGTCGGGGAACGGAATGATGGTCCGAGATGGTGTTATAATAGTCCTCACTATTCTATAAAATAGTGTGACAATAAATATAATGAGTACTCCATTTAAGTTTAGATATTGTCTAGAAGTATTCGTGTAAAAAATCACAGCTCATGTTGTATAATAAAGTTTGTATTTATATTCAGTACCATGTATTTAGCGACCTAAGATGGGTGAAGTATACCTATTTTGGGGGCGTCACAAGTTTGCATGTTAGGCGTCAGTCCATGCCAAGCCTTGACATGCCAAAGCCCAACGCCTGTGCCATGTTCAACGTCTGTCCAACATCGTTCTTGCTCGATCATGCCCAACCAATAATGAGTTTTTGATTCGATCTAAGCCACCAATCCGATGTTTAACATTGTTATAGGGGAGCCCAACGTCCAGTATGCATCGCCTATGGCACCTGCCCATGATCCCGAGTGATCTTCACGGAACACCCCCCCTATAGTAGCACTTATAAAAAGTTTCAAATTGTCACGACTAGACATCAGACACAAAACGTCTTATATTATACACAAAACGTCTTACTTTTCATTTATTCTCTCATTTTTTCCATAATTCTCTCATTAATTCTCCTATCTATACACAAAACGTCTTATATTATATAACGAAAAAGATGTAATATATATAAATAATATTATTAAACTTGTTACATGAAACGATGTCGTTGTTGTTGGGATAATAAACGAGATATAGTTTAGAACAGGTGATTCAGACTCTAAATATTTACCCTAGAATAATAAGAGTAATGCTACAGACACAAACTATTTTACAAATATTTTATAAACTGCTGATGTGACATACTCCACCTCAACATATTGATGAACAAATTGTTTCAATATAGTCTTTGGCCCCACACAATATGTTGAGGTGGAGTATGCCACGTCAACAATTTATAATATAATTTGTGTCTCTAACATTATTTGAATAATAAATACGCTGGACTAACAAACCGGAAACCTTACCCCTTTTTTTTTTAATAAAGGCCACGTAGGAAACCTGCCAACTCGATCCAACAAGTTGTATAAATAATGGAGTAGAGTGAGCAAGTCAGGTCACCAAAAAAGACTCACGTAAACTCCGTTTCAACAAACACTACAGTCTCCTCTCTATCACAGACACACACTAATCTCCTTACCTTTTTAATAATACACACTCCCTCCCTCGTTCCACAGAAAGAGGAGAGACACTGGGAAAAGTCAACCACATACAATGAAGTTTCTCTCCGAATTCAAATCATGTTACGGTGGTGGTCTTATCGTCGCAGCGGCAGAGGATACGCCGCCTCAACAACAACCGCCAGTGTTGGCTCTTAATCATGCCGCCTCCCGGACGACGGCGACGACGAATCGCGGGCGTTTGAAAAAGCTGCAGTCGTCATCGGCGGGGAATTGGAAACCGGAACTGTCAGTGATATCTGAGAATAGTGTGGTTGTGTCAGATGTAAGTAAACAGATGTCGATCAGATCTGACAAGAAGAAATCGTCAGTGAAACCCAAATCGAGGGTCAGATCTTCCTCCTACGGCGGCGGTGATGAGTACGGGTAATTGTTTGTTCTTAGTTCTCTATACTCTCTCTGTGGATTTTATTTTAATTTTATAGCAAACGAATTGCAATTAGAGAAGAAAGTTTATGAGTCAGCGAAATTAATGCATCTCTCTTACTTTTTGTTTGTTTGTATGGGACTGATTTCATAAATTACGGTGCAAATTGGTTCTTTAACATGAATATATCAATGATACAAAAAAGTTACTCCCTCCGTCTCAAATTAACTGCTCAGTTTTGACTTTTTTAAGTCAAATTGACTATTTTTAGAATTAATAATTAAGCATATATAAATATATTTCTAAAATTATAAAAATTAGGATTAGTAATAAATTGTATATACTTTCTTTTGGTTATAATCTCTTCACCTATATTTTAGCAAAAATAGTAAAAAGATTAGTTTTAAAAATGGTCAATTTGACTTTAAAAAGTCAAAACTGAGCAGTTAATTTGGGACAGAGGGAGTAATTAGTTTGGCAGTTACGATTTAACTCTAAAAAGTCAATAATAAATAAATAAATAATCGTAACCGACCAAATATTTATTTAATACTATTATTACTGATATATGAATATAACTCTCAACTAGAATATTAATTAACATCTATATAACTACATGATCTCGGTCGGTCAATTTACAAGTTCACAGAATCGTGGTCCCTAACGTTAGTATATGATACGAGGGTGGGTGTGAGTTGAGAGAAATGAAATGAGAATTGAGGGGTAACAATAACAGTGAGTGGTGGCAAATTTATTTATATTAATTATTATTATTATTATTTGTAATATATATACTAGCTAGATCACTTGCATCCGACATTGACATTGATAGATTAAAAATTAAAAGGCTAGGCTAGCTAATTAATGGCTATCAACATGAAATTAGTAGTATTAATTTTAAACAAATTAAAATTAGTAGTATGAATTTGTGGACTAATGGATACTATTTGGTATGTATATATTTCAGGAAAACAATCCACCCGATTGTCCTCCTCCCTGCTTTCTCGCCCACGCCGTTTTTATTTTGATTTGGTTTGCATGGTCCGTCCCTGTTCCAGGAGTAGTGTATTTGTGACTACTTAAATAATCCAAATGGAATATTCTTCCTTAAAAGAATATTAATTCTAAAAGGAATATATAGAGGCAGAAATTGTTGTTCATTATTACAATAATTGCAATTGTCAATCCTTCTTCCTTCCTGTGTATATAAAGAAAGCAGTACTATTGCATGTCTCTTCTTTTTCCACCAGTCTATTAAGTCAAACAGCATATATAATAAAACTTAACAATATTCACCTCATTACCAACTTTATACTTGAACAAATTCCAGAATGTTCAGGTCCTGGGACCAACCCCCACCCCCACCCCCACCCCCGAATTAGCAAAAAAAGAAAAGCAGATGTCATTATAGATAGTTACAAATTATTTACAACATCTGGATACCCATTCTTAACAATAACAGTACTCTAAGACGTACCAATTCCCGCAGACGGACACCACCAAATACATTATTGTTACGTACGTAATTGCTTAATATGACTGTATGTAAATATAGACTCAATCTGTCGCCAATTGGACAAGGATCAAAAGGAGGAAAAGGCAATGAGATTGATCAACTGGAAAATTATGCTTACACTAAATATACAACATTCATTTTAAAGAAAATTCTTAGATTGCTTATGAGGGCAAGCAAATATGGTTTCACATGTAAATTACATACGTACTATCATTAAACAGAAAGTCATGAGTTATTGGTTTCCACCATGCCATGCTTACTGATTGTTGGAACAAGGGGCCGGGAGATGTCTGCACTTGTCCTACCTGACTGACTTTAATTTCATCCACGTACTAAAATATAGTACAGTTGCTTACTTTTAAGTTGCACTTAGATCTGAAACCAGATTTTGGGAAAGTTTGCAGTTTCCTTAATTACCCATTGAAAATCACGAGCATTAATCTTCTTTATATTATAAACATTGTATGTTGAGCAAGATGATTTCAGAGAGAACAGTGCATAGTTTCACCAGTGCGCTACAAACCTAAAAACAGGTTTGACGACTTACCAAAAAAATGCCTTAAATAGATGCAAGTCTGACTACTCCATTCAGTAAGATACTAGTAGTTTATGAAAGCTGTCATTATATATAATAATAATTGACTGGAGAAAATGACAAGGCCAAAAATCAGGAGAGAAATTAAAGATGAAACCCGTCTATCAATGATTCCTTTTAACTAACTAACTAACTAACTGTTCAAGAGGCTGATGAGAGCGGGGCTAGCTTCAAGCTGAGTCTGGGACGCTGATTTCCACTTTCACCAATTAATAGTCAAGCCCTGATTTGGAATTAATTAATACTTAGGGGGTCATGAGCAGTTTCATGGGTCTGAGTAGCTTTAGCTTCAACCTCTCTGATGATTCTAGAATATAGATGATGCACTGTAACTTGTGATTGAAACCCATCAATATATGTTAACCTTTCTCTGAAATTCTTTGGTATACATACATACTAAGAGTGTATTATCATCTCTTTACCAGGCAGGCAGGCATGCAACTAGCTACTCTTTGTCACCATTCTGAACTTCACTCTCAGAATTAAGTCCAATGCCTTTGAGCATCAGCTAGCATTGCCCTAATTAATTGTCACTAAATAGATGTGTTGGGCCCTGATACTTTAGACTTATTGGGCTATTTCTGTTGAGTCTTGAAAGTATTGAGCCAAACCATTGGGTCGAACCATTACAAAGATATGGTTCTATTTGGGCATTGACCGGTGATGATGACAAAAATAAACTTTGACTGTTATTACTGCATTTCATTAATGAGGATAGGACACAGTCAGCCGGCTGTGGGAAATGGTGATGGGATCAGCAAGTGAGCTACCTGCAGTGGGATGGTGTCAGGGCAAGTCGGCAGCATGCAGGACAAAATAAAGAGTATATGAGGGCAGAACAGGACACAAGTTGAGGTAACCGATATTTTATCTTATCAAAATACTAGAGCTAATCACCTCTATTGTTATCCTTGTATTTGCTTGTACTGACTCTTACGCCGGAGCTATCCACCAACGGTTCAAGCCGTCAAGCTTCTGGTATTGACGTGTTTACTGTGCAGGATTGGACGCGCTTTTACGTGATTGAGACGCGTGGAAAGATCTTGGTGTTAACATTGGCGCTAGAAGGAGGGGCCTTTCTAGTGTTTCTGGATTTCAATCACACCTATTAGTTGTTCTACGTCGGAAGTTATGGTGAAGAGTAAGACAGCTACTGTCGAAGGATAACCGACGGCTGTGAGTTCATCTGTACAACGAATCTCTATTAAGGATCGATTGGGTCCTTCAAAAAGTATTCATGACAGCACCGCATCCAAAGATGTTTCAGAAGGCTCTCAAGCAAAGGCTTATGGTGATGCTAAAAGAAGGTTATTTTATACTACTGATAGAAGACATGACTATGATCGAAGAAGGGTAAAAGGCACATCGCCTAGAACCCAACGACGATATATGGTCAGACAGATAGAGCTTACAAGTTGGCTAAGATGGCAGAAGAAGCTGACAAAGCTAGTTAGAAGTTCTTCTGAAACAGAAGGAGGAAATTGCTGAACAGATGGTTCATATGGCCGAGTTGAAAGACGAAGCGTCAAGCTATGCTCGATCCGAAGAGCGTAGTAGATCCATGGAGAGTCGATCAAGATGGGGAAAAGAGCCTATTCATTCTCAAGATATATCTCGAGGCCGACCTCGGGACCGAAGAAGGTCTAGGAGCCATACTCCTGAGGATCAGAAGAGGGTACCTCGCTCTATGGTTTCTCGGGATCATGGTAGAAGCAGACGAAAGAGCAGGTCAAGAGGATATGTGACGCCCCCAAAATAGGTATACAACACCCATTCTGAGTCGCCAAAATACATGGTATAGAAAGCACACTACAACTTCAATAATACAAGTGTCGTATGAAATACGACAATACATACTGTGAGTTTAAATACAAATATTGTCTTCTAGACAATATTCACATGCAAATAAGTCCTCATTACAATTATTCAAACACTATTTTACAGAAATAGTGAGGACAACTACAACATCATCCTAGAATCATCACTCCATACCCCGACTCGATCCCGCTATGTTCTCACCTCCTGAGAAGAAAAATGGAACAAAAAGGAAAGGGTGAGCTCAACTAGCCCAGTAAAGAATATTATGACTAAGATAATATACAACAAATTATCGTTAGTCTTCAACAGGGAAAAATCTGATAGAATACAATAGACAACAAATTTTAGATCAATAAATGCAGCGGAAACAGCAATCCATTAGAAGAGTCATGTAGAGGATGAATTCTACTGTCTTCTAATATTTAAGAGTCCATCATCAATATTTTATCCCTGTAACAACAATCAATATACATCTTTAATCATCTTTGCACTACAGGCCAAAGATATTCATTTATATCACCAGTTGGTCATGTTCATCTCAACACCTGTTCATCTTTGCACTACGGGCCAAAGAGATTCATCAGTTTAATCATTCATCTTTGCACTACAGGCCAAAGATATTCATCAAGTATCATCATTTAGGACTGAGGATGATGAAAAACATTTTTAAGAATGAATCCAGTGAAATAGAAGGACAAATATTAGGGATTCGTATAACAGTTTATCCAAGATCAATAATACTTCATAACAACCGATTTTGAAGCAGAACTCAAAAATAACGATCAAAACATGGATACAATCAAAGATAGTAGCCAAAATAGACATCTTGGACAAAAAGGAAAATTTTCATTTTTCGGTGAATAGTGCCGTATTCGTGAATAGTGCCGTATACGTGAATAGTGCCGTATACGTGAATAGTAACTCCGACACCAAAAGATAGAAATTTCACAAAAAACATCTTCACGCTTCGTGAATAGTACTCGTGAATAGTAACTCGTGAATAGTAACTCATGAATAGTAACTCGTGAATAGTAACTCGTGAATAGTAACCCCGACATGAAAAAGTTCCAAATTTGATAAAAAGTTCCAACCAATATTTCAGTATAATGATATTGAAGAAATAATATCATTTTAGAAGAAAATAACATCCCTTACCTCAAAGAAACAGTACTTCGGAAGGAAAGGTCGGAAGTGATGCTGAATGAAAACTTCTATGAACAGCAACTCTCAAAGTATCAAAATACTCACAAAATACACTCAATAATATAGAGAGAGGGAGAAAACTTTGTTTCTGGTGTGATTTTCAATTCTAACTTAGCCCTCTATTTATAGGAAAATTTTAGTCCGCCGAAGCAGACTTGACCTGCTACCTGATGGCTTTACCTGCTACTATTACCACCTACCACATTTGAAATAAAAATTCAGCACATTTTTCACCAACCACAAGTGGGGCCCACTCAATTCTAGAATTTTCCACCAAAATCATTTATAACCCTAATTTCTGAAGCAGACTCCTCTTAAAATTCATAACAAATTATTTGTTCATTTTTAACGGTTCAAAATTTGTAGACATATACCTAACTTATATATGTATAACATATCCAAAAATCATAACGATCCAACGGTCGGATTAAAAATTATAATTTTCGCAAAAGAGCTTTAAGAACACCGAAATCCGACAAAATACTGATAAAACACCTCAGCGTTAATTCCTTCCACATAAAATAAATAAATCCATCATTTATATCAAATAAATATTTCATTATCATATAAATCAATAATTAATTATTCACAAATAATATTACAGAATCACAATTATGACAACCAGGCCGTTCCCAGGAAAGAGGGGGCTTTCCAATAAGGATTTCTCCTTACTGGCGCGCAATTAGGTGACCAAACCTCTCCTTAGACAGAACTTTCTAGACATTGCCAATAATGTTATCCGATAATATTATTCAAATAATATGGATTATTGATCTGATAATGGAAAATACTATGCAATGACAATTATTGAAACAATAATAATATAAATATCAACGCAGCAATTATTGAATCAATAAAGTAATGAACAGTAACTCCTGTAGCAATTATTGAGTAGTGCCTTCTTACGTAAGGATCAATAATTCAAAATACTGTGCAATACCGTGTGCCACTGTGCAACAACGCGTATTACTGTATTTTAACCACCAGGTAACCCAACAGTGTTAACGGTAACAATTTACGCCGTTATTTATAAAACTCAATCTTTGTCGTTTTCTTTCATCCAACCGTTTTCTGTTATGGGGCCCACAAATGACTGCGCCGTCGTACGAATATTCCCCGACAGCAAGAATATTCCACGACCAAACGAATATTCCCCGACAAAAATGAATATTTTAATAACCACTTGTTTATTTTGTAAAAATTTCATATTTCACCCATAACCAAAGCATTATATCAATTTAACCCTTATTAATTTAGAATAATGAATAAAGGAAAATTTAATTTTATTTAATAATAAGTTGGGGTCTTACAACCTCCCCTCCTTATGAAATTTCGTCCTCGAAATTGACGTACGTACCTGTTGTTTCGAACAGATGAGGGTACCTCGCTTTCATTTCCGATTCCAACTCCCAGGTCATTTCTTCAATAGCATGGTTTCTCCACAAAACTTTTACTTGTGGTATAACCTTGGTGCGTAGGATATGCTCTTTCCTATCCAAGATCTTAACAGGTATCTCCTCGTATGTTAAATCTTCGGCTATCTCGTCTGGTTCTAACTCAATAATATGGTTCGGGTCTTTCACATATTTACGAAGCATAGATATGTGAAATACATTGTGAACACGAGACATACTTGGAGGTAACGCGAGTCTATAGGCCACATTTCCTATTCGGTCAAGAATCTCAAATGGACCAACAAATCTTGGATTGAGCTTTCCTCTCTTCCCAAATCTTGTAACTCCCTTCCATGGAGCAACACGTAACAATACATGATCTCCAATATTAAACTCCACGTCCTTTCTATGAAGATCAGCATAACTCTTTTGTCGATCTTGTGAAGTTTTAATACGTTGTCGAATCATTTGGATCTTTTCTGTAGTCATGCGTACTAAATCTGGTCCCAACAACGTTGCTTCTCCCACCTCGTCCCAGCATACTGGAGAACGACACTTTCTTCCATACAACGCCTCAAATGGAGCCATGCCTATACTTGCTTGATAACTATTGTTGTAGGAGAATTCCACTAGTGGCAAGTACTTATCCCAACTTCCTTTGAAATCTAGGACACAGAGTCTTAATAGATCTTCAAGGGTTTGAATAGTCCTCTCTGATTGTCCGTCCGTTTGAGGATGGTATGCTGAACTAAATCGTAAATCCGTGCCCATAGCTTTCTGCAAGCTAACCCAAAATCTTGAAGTGAATCTTGGGTCACGATCTGAAACTATGGATACTGGCATGCCATGCAACCGCACAATCTCATTCACGTACATACTAGCAAGACGTTCAAGGGAATAAGTCTCACGTATCGGCAAGAAATGGGCAGACTTGGTTAATCTATCAACAATAACCCAAATCGCATCTATACCTTGAGAAACTTTGGGAAGACCTGTAACGAAATCCATTGTAATGTGTTCCCACTTCCATTTCGGAATCTCAAGTGGTTGCAATGGACCCTTTGGCACTTGATGCTCCGCCTTTACGCGTTGACATGTTAAACACCTCGAGATAAACTCCGCGATCTCTCTCTTCATATTATTCCACCAAAATGTATGTCGAATATCATGATACATTTTGGTACTCCCAGGATGGATTGCAAACGGGGTATTGTGTGCCTCCATCATGATTCTATGCTTCAAGTCAGAATCGTTCGGAACGCAAAGTCGAGAGTTGAATCGAAGTATTCCTTCTTCATCGATTCTTGCTTCTGGAATAGCACCTTCTTGTACTTTCTTCTTCATTTGCATCAGCCCCAGGTCCGTAGTTTGAGCAGCTTTAACTTTATCGATTAAAGTCAGTTCTACTCGTATATTCGCCATCATCACGTGGGTCCCTGGAGTCTTTAATTCTACCTCCATCCTTTGCAAGTCATATAAAATGGGCCTTTGCGTTGACAATATCGCACTCGTATTTGCATATGATCTTCTACTCAATGCGTCAGCTACTACGTTCGCTTTTCCAGGATGATATTGAATAGTGTGATCGTAATCTTTTAACAGTTCAAGCCAACGTCGTTGCCGCATATTGAGTTCTTTTTGGGTGAAGAAATATTTGAGGCTTTTATGGTCCGTATAAATCTCCACTTTCTCTCCATACAAGTAGTGTCTCCATATCTTCAACGCAAATACGACTGCTGCCAACTCCAGATCATGAGTAGGATAATTCCTCTCATATTCTTTGAGTTGTCGTGAGGCATAGGCTATGACTTTCCCATGTTGCATGAGAACACATCCTAACCCCTTGCCAGAAGCATCGCTGTAGATAACAAATCCATCCGAACCAGATGGTATTGTCAGAACAGGTGCCGAAATGAGTCTCCTCTTAAGCTCTTGGAAACTCTTCTCACATTCCTCGCTCCATATGAATTTTGTATCTTTCCGAATCAGCTGAGTTAACGGAGTAGCGATTCGAGAAAATCCTTCCACGAATCTCCGATAATAACCAGCTAAGCCCAGAAAGCTACGCACTTCGGTCACCGACTTTGGCTGCTCCCAACTTTGTATTGCTTCAATCTTCGCCGGGTCAACAGATACTCCATGTTTTGACACCACATGCCCAAGGAATGCTACTTCCTCAAGCCAGAACTCGCATTTCTTCAGCTTGGCATAAAGCTTGTGTTCACGAAGTCTTTGTAGTACCAGCTTCAAATGGTGCTCATGATCTTCATGGCTTTTGGAATAGATGAGGATGTCATCAATAAAGACAACAACGAACTGATCCAAATATTCCTTGAATACACGGTTCATCATATCCATGAAAGCAGCAGGAGCATTAGTCAATCCAAAAGACATGACTAAGAATTCATAATGCCCGTATCGAGTCCTGAATGCCGTCTTTGGAATATCCTCAGTTTTAATCTTCAGCTGATGATATCCAGAACGAAGATCGATCTTTGAAAAGAATTGTGCTCCTTGTAACTGGTCGAACAGGTCATCAATGCGAGGTAGCGGATACCTATTCTTGATGGTGACATGGTTTAATTCTCGGTAGTCAATACAAAGTCGCATACTCCCGTCTTTCTTCTTTACGAATAAAACAGGAGCACCCCAAGGAGATGTACTAGGACGAATGAAACCGATGTCTAATAATTCCTGTAGTTGGACTTTTAACTCCTGAAGTTCAATAGGAGCCATTCGATATGGGGTTTTAGAAATGGGCTTTGTACCCGGTTCAAGGTCAATAAAGAATTCAACATCACGTTCTGGGGGTAGACCGGGAAGCTCTTCAGGAAATACATCAGGGAATTCTCTAACCACAGAAATATTATTCAAATCTGACTTGTCTTTATTCAAATCCATAACATGGGCTAAGAAAGCTTGACATCCGTTTTTCAATAAACGAATAGCTTTGTGGCTTGATATGACAGTGACTGATTTTAGTGGTTTAGTGGTTTGAATTCGTATGACAGGTTGGTTAGGAATATGAAAACTAACAACCTTACGAAAACAATCAATTTTGGCATGATGAGTGGTTAACCAATCAATTCCTAAAATCACATCAAAAGCAAGTATCTTTAAAGAGATAAGATCAACAGGTAATGTGATAGTGCCAACTTGGATCATGCAAGATTTATAAACTGTAGATGTAACGAAGGTTTCACCCAACGGAGTTTCAACAGATAAATCAAAATCTAATTTCTCCGGAGTCAAGTTTAAACGTTGAGCACAAGTAGGAGAGATAAAAGAATGGGTAGAACCGGTATCTAGTAAGGTATAAACTTCGCAAGAATTCAAGATTAGCTTACCCGTGATCACTTCGTTTGGGTTCCTCACGTTTTGGCCAGTCACGACAAACGCTCTTCCAGGAACCGCTGATTTCGACTTATCCGGGATAGCCCTTGGAATCACCACTCCCGCTGAACTTGGTTTCGCTATAGTACAATCTCGAGCGATGTGGCCTTCCTTCCCACAGTTGTAACATACCTTGGATTGTTGTGGACAGTTTGGGCTGATATGTCCCTCCTTCCCGCATTTGTAACATCTAACTGGCGGTCGTTCTCCTCCCCTAAAATTTGTTGTTGGTGTTGGTGCTGCTGCTGATGTCTTCCCGTCGTTGTTGAATCTCCTCTTTCTGAAATTTCCACTTGAGTCACCTCTCCTATTATCATGTCCACGATTACCACCTGAGTGGTTACCACCTTTGTCCGTATTCTTTCCTCCTCGTTGGTTATCATCGTTCTGATGACTACCCTGGTTGTGGTCCCTCGGTTGAGTATACTCACCATCTCGCTCTAACAACTGAGCCCTGTTTACAACATCTGAATATAAAGAAAATTTATGAGATATAAGGTATTGGCGAATCTCGGGTTTTAAACCTCTCAGAAACATTCGCGTCATGCGTTCCTCATTCTCCACCAAATGAGGTGCAAACCTGGACAACTCTGCGAATTTTGCCTCGTATTGAGACACCGTCATGTTGTTCTGTTCGAGTCTAATAAACTCTACCTCCTTCATATAACGAATACTTTCTGGAAAGTACTTGTCATTAAACAGTTTCTGAAATCTTTCCCATGACATGTTGAGTGCATCTGGCTGGGTACGCTTCACAGATTCCCACCAGTAATCTGCTTCACCACGAAACATAAAGGTGGCAAATGGAACCTTCTGTTCCTCCGTGCATCCCAAGACATCGAATATCTTGGTAATTTGCTTGACCCACGTTTCTGCCATGATCGGATCCGGCTTTCCCTTAAATTCTGGTGGTCCCAACTCCTTGAACTGCTTGGCTGTGACAGACCGCGCATTGCCATCATTTCCACCCGTATTTTGTACACGAGTCTCCCTTGTCTGATTTTGCATGAACTGCAAAAAGCTCCTAAACATTCCATCGTTCATCGTTTGTTCGGTAGTGTTGTTTACAGGAGGAATATTGCCTTCCTGTTGCCCGTTCTCCTGGTTTGCGACTAAAGGTTGTTCCATCGTCTCATAAACTCCATTGTTAACGTTCTCAGCAGCCATTCTTAAATACTGCCATAAAACAAGGGTTAATTAAACAAATTAACATGTCACATAATATTCCTATATTATGACCGACCATCAAATAAGCTTAGGTAGGACACACTAGCGAAGGATTTACTCGTCTCTCCCCTCCTAGTTCTATTCCCCGATCTCCGCCAGAGATCATATCCCTAAGCTCTGATACCAACTGTGACGCCCCCAAAATAGGTATACAACACCCATTCTGAGTCGCCAAAATACATGGTATAGAAAGCACACTACAACTTCAATAATACAAGTGTCGTATGAAATACGACAATACATACTGTGAGTTTAAATACAAATATTGTCTTCTAGACAATATTCACATGCAAATAAGTCCTTATTACAATTATTCAAACACTATTTTACAGAAATAGTGAGGACAACTACAACATCATCCTAGAATCATCACTCCATACCCCGACTCGATCCCGCTATGTTCTCACCTCCTGAGAAGAAAAATGGAACAAAAAGGAAAGGGTGAGCTCAACTAGCCCAGTAAAGAATATTATGACTAAGATAATATACAACAAATTATCGTTAGTCTTCAACAGGGAAAAATCTGATAGAATACAATAGACAACAAATTTTAGATCAATAAATGCAGCGGAAACAGCAATCCATTAGAAGAGTCATGTAGAGGATGAATTCTACTGTCTTCTAATATTTAAGAGTCCATCATCAATATTTTATCCCTGTAACAACAATCAATATACATCTTTAATCATCTTTGCACTACAGGCCAAAGATATTCATTTATATCACCAGTTGGTCATGTTCATCTCAACACCTGTTCATCTTTGCACTACGGGCCAAAGAGATTCATCAGTTTAATCATTCATCTTTGCACTACAGGCCAAAGATATTCATCAAGTATCATCATTTAGGACTGAGGATGATGAAAAACATTTTTAAGAATGAATCCAGTGAAATAGAAGGACAAATATTAGGGATTCGTATAACAGTTTATCCAAGATCAATAATACTTCATAACAACCGATTTTGAAGCAGAACTCAAAAATAACGATCAAAACATGGATACAATCAAAGATAGTAGCCAAAATAGACATCTTGGACAAAAAGGAAAATTTTCATTTTTCGGTGAATAGTGCCGTATTCGTGAATAGTGCCGTATACGTGAATAGTGCCGTATACGTGAATAGTAACTCCGATACCAAAAGATAGAAATTTTACAAAAAACATCTTCACGCTTCGTGAATAGTACTCGTGAATAGTAACTCGTGAATAGTAACTCATGAATAGTAACTCGTGAATAGTAACTCGTGAATAGTAACCCCGACATGAAAAAGTTCCAAATTTGATAAAAAGTTCCAACCAATATTTCAGCATAATGATATTGAAGAAATAATATCATTTTAGAAGAAAATAACATCCCTTACCTCAAAGAAACAGTACTTCGGAAGGAAAGGTCGGAAGTGATGCTGAATGAAAACTTCTATGAACAGCAACTCTCAAAGTATCAAAATACTCACAAAATACACTCAATAATATAGAGAGAGGGAGAAAACTTTGTTTCTGGTGTGATTTTCAATTCTAACTTAGCCCTCTATTTATAGGAAAATTTTAGCCCGCCGAAGCAGACTTGACCTGCTACCTGATGGCTTTACCTGCTACTATTACCACCTACCACATTTGAAATAAAAATTCAGCACATTTTTCACCAACCACAAGTGGGGCCCACTCAATTCTAGAATTTTCCACCAAAATCATTTATAACCCTAATTTCTGAAGCAGACTCCTCTTAAAATTCATAACAAATCATTTGTTCATTTTTAACGGTTCAAAATTTGTAGACATATACCTAACTTATATATGTATAACATATCCAAAAATCATAACGATCCAACGGTCGGATTAAAAATTATAATTTTCGCAAAAGAGCTTTAAGAACACCGAAATCCGACAAAATACTGATAAAACACCTCAGCGTTAATTCCTTCCACATAAAATAAATAAATCCATCATTTATATCAAATAAATATTTCATTATCATATAAATCAATAATTAATTATTCACAAATAATATTACAGAATCACAATTATGACAACCAGGCCGTTCCCAGGAAAGAGGGGGCTTTCCAATAAGGATTTCTCCTTACTGGCGCGCAATTAGGTGACCAAACCTCTCCTTAGACAGAACTTTCTAGACATTGCCAATAATGTTATCTGATAATATTATTCAAATAATATGGATTATTGATCTGATAATGGAAAATACTATGCAATGACAATTATTGAAACAATAATAATATAAATATCAACGCAGCAATTATTGAATCAATAAAGTAATGAACAGTAACTCCTGTAGCAATTATTGAGTAGTGCCTTCTTACGTAAGGATCAATAATTCAAAATACTGTGCAATACCGTGTGCCACTGTGCAACAACGCGTATTACTGTATTTTAACCACCAGGTAACCCAACAGTGTTAACGGTAACAATTTACGCCGTTATTTATAAAACTCAATCTTTGTCGTTTTCTTTCATCCAACCGTTTTCTGTTATGGGGCCCACAAATGACTGCGCCGTCGTACGAATATTCCCCGACAGCAAGAATATTCCACGACCAAACGAATATTCCCCGACAAAAATGAATATTTTAATAACCACTTGTTTATTTTGTAAAAATTTCATATTTCACCCATAACCAAAGCATTATATCAATTTAACCCTTATTAATTTAGAATAATGAATAAAGGAAAATTTAATTTTATTTAATAATAAGTTGGGGTCTTACAGGATATACACCTGAGAATACAAAGAAGGCACTCCGCTTTGAGTATTCTCACCACAGCGAAAGAGCTCCACACCGAAGCAGATCTAGAAGCTGTACACCTGAGGATCCGAAGAGGGCACACCGCCCTATAGATACTCATTATCAGAGAAGTCAGTCTAGAGTTGCGGAGATTCTTAAAGAGAAGGCTGACTTTACTAAGAAGCTGTTCAGGTGATCCATATGACCATAGTCAGACGTTTGATAGGTTGATGGATTACTATAACTTCTCGGATGCAGCCAAGTGTCAGATCTTTGTGACGACACCAAGGAAGGATGTGAGGCAATGGATGGGAACTTTGCCATCAAATTCAATCTCATATTGGGCAGACTTATTGTAATACCTGAATAATAATAATAATGATAAATAAATAAATATTAAATAATAAAAAAATTAAATATATTAATTGGACTTTGTGTTTTATTTGTGTCAAAGTGGTCATTTAATTTTTTATGGGCTAATAAATATTAATGAGTGATGGGTAAATTAATTTAGTACAAATTGGGCTTTAAAATTTATTGGGTTTGATTTATATGTGGGTAACAATAAATTCCTATTGAAATTAAGATAGTTAATAAGATATGTTATAAAATAAATGTCTTAAACCTAATTTGCTCAATATTACGTCTAGCACGGACCGACTGAAGGAAAAGAAAGGAGAACAAAGTCGCCGTTAGGGAGAAAGGAAAAAAGAGAGGAATTATCTGTTCATCTCGCGTCTGCAACAGAAGCTTAAGTCATGTAAGATGACTTTTCATATATCATGTGGAAGACTTTCTTTAATTTGTATATATATATATATATATATATTAATTATAATACTGTGATAGTAGGTATATATATAATTGAGGTGCATGATATGCTGACATCTTATAGAAATTTGATGATTGTGCATGGAGTATGTCATAGGCATTCTAAGATTGTGATGGTAATTAATGGGGCTATATATTATATCATGTTCGTATATATATGGAGTAAAAAGTAGGAGAGTAAAACTTTAAAATACTAAATAAAACTATGAAATATGGATGAATTTTGTAGGTGCATCAACTTGTATATTTATATGTGGCTTTTATATATGCATTCTGTTACAATACTTTAGTTAACAATTATAATATTTTGGTTAATATATTGTGAACAATTTTTCAAAAATGTTTAAATTTGGAAGTTTACAGGAATAAACAATAATTATACTAGTAGCAATTATAATAATATTAATGTGAGTCTTAGGAAAATAAATTTGTAATTAGTAATTTAACTAATAGATATTAATTAATTTTTGTTAAATTGTGTAATTAGTTCGGTCGGAGGAGTTTAACGAGTCGAATATGGAATATAATTTTGGGTATTACATTACTTAATTCAGGTACGGATTTCATACTCTTTAAACATTACTTTTGTTAAATTTGATTTGTTCATTTTGTTCCTCGTTTCGAATTCTATTATTATTTCACATAATTATTTCTTGTGAAATTCATATATTTGTTTCTGTTATTATTTCACATAATTGTTTCCTGTGAAATAAATATATTAGTTTCATTTTGGAGCTTTGAATTAGGTTATCATGTTTAGTACTATTTATTTTTGATAATTATAAAGCGGTACATGTTGCTACCTTCTTTTTGAGACCTTGTGACTATTATTTGATTCGGTTCAACATGTACATATAGAACCCTTTTGCTGGTATTATGTCGCATGTGTTGTGACATGGTATTTTTGTTAGAATATATCGTAGGGTATACTTGAGCTATAACCACCTGGGGGGTACCACAGGCATGTCGTCTTGACATGAGAGACATGACACTTTCTGTGGCGGTATGATTAGTCCACGGCGTCTCCGTTTGGGCTCCGGAGGAAGTGGGCCATTTGGTGTCTTGTTGTGGGAGGCGTATGGGTTAACCCTAATTTTCTGTTCTGCGAATTTGTGATGTTGTGCCAAACACACCTATCCGATTTGTATACATTTGGATTCGCGATCCAATGTGTGATTTGCCTGTGTTGCATTATTTTGGTTGCCTGTGTGGCATTGTTTTGATGTGCCTGTGTGGCATTATTTTGGTTGCCTATGTGGCATCATTTGATTTCCTTGTGTGGCATTAGTTTGACTTGTCTGTGTGACAATGTGTATTTCTGAGCTCATACGGTATGAAATAACACTCAACCATTTGATTCAACCTATTATCTCATTGTATTGGTTTTGTTTTTTTCTGTTCAGTTTAATTCATTGAGTTAGTTACTTCAGTTCGTTATTTCTTTACTCTTATGTTGATTCAGATATATTCCATTTAGATCTTTAGAGATTATATTTTTGTCAGTATTTACACTTGAGGCTTTGTTCAGTATTTTGTCTCAGTTGTTTTCGTATATCAGTTGTATATCTTTTGTATATCTGTATCCGTACTGGGCAATTGGCTCATGCCGTATTTTTCTTCGAGCAGGTTTGCAGGGGTGATTCAGGGCAAGTGTGATGAGAGAGTTGCCTTTGACCATCTAGGTTGTTTCGAATTTTAAGTTTTGATTATTTTGACTCTATTTGGAGAATTGTATTTAGTACACTATTAATGGATCACAACTATTAATATTTTGAGGTTATTAGTGCTCTGTTTTCTTATTTTGAAGTTTGTTGTGCTTTGCACGTGACCTCCCTTTCCTTTTCGGGAAGGGGGTGTTACACTTATGTAGCAAATTCCATGCCCTTTTTGGAAGCAACAAGAGGAGAGGAAAGCCTACTGGCTCGTTGGCTCAAGTTCATCAATTTTCGAATAAGTCTTTAAGCTAAGTATGTGAAGAGATTCAGAGAAACGGTTAGCCAAGTGACTGACCTCAATGATCTTCAGGCTGTTGGGCTTTTTCAAAATGGTCTAGACCTAGTAAAGTCGGAGAAGCTGGTGAAGAAGCTGATGTTTCACCACCCGAAGAGTTTAGCCGAAGCCTTTGATAAAGCAGAGGGATATATTGTGGTGGAGGAAGTTATGAATAACTTGAAACGTCCTTCTTCAGACAAAATGAAAGATAAGGAGAAAATCGAGGGCGATCAGAAGAAGAACGGAGGTAACAATGATCGTACAGAAAGGAATTCTAAGAGATACAACAATATTTGGCGTTCGGGAAGAGGTCGCATGCCTATTCCGGACCAGAAGGTGAACAAAGTGTACACGCAATTGAACACGAATCGAGCGACCATTTTGGATCAAACCAAAGAACAAACTTATTTTGAACCTCTTCGGGACAATCTTAAGCCTAAATCTGGTAATTCTCATAAATATTGTGATTATCATCAGGCATCGGGGCACGGAACTAATGATTGTAGGAGTTTAAAGGAGTTCATTGAAATGAATGTCCAGAGTGGTACTCTGGTTCAATATGTGGTTGGGAGAGAGCCTCACAGGGAGCAGCTGAGGAATGATAGGCCTGTTCAGGCTGTCCAACCAGTTCAACCCGCACAACCCGCTCCTAATCCACCAACAAGGCATGTTGTTAATGTAATTACTGGGGGAACAACTGGTAAGATTACTGGGAAGAAGCGTCGGGGATATCTGGATTCAGTCATGTTAGTGGCGAGTACCCTCCCGAAGACTGAAAGACCGTATCCAGGTACGGTAATTTTTTTTTCTGACGAGGATTACCCTTCTGAGCCCATTGAACCCCATGAAGGAGCCCTGGTAATTACTGCACAAGTGGGTTTAGTTGATATGAAGCGGATGATGATCGATAATGGGTCTTCTGTTGATATTCTATACGCACGTGCTTATCAAATGATACATTTGGATGGGCGAAAGATGGAGATCGGGCAGGAAGCTCCTTTGTACGGATCAGCAATGATCCAGTCAATGTGGCGGGGACTATTGAGCTGTCAGTCATATTTGGCACAGCTCCACAATAGGTAGAAATAATGTGCAAATTTTATGTTGTGCATGTGGACTCGGCTTACAACGCCATTTTGGGACGACCCACCTTTACTGCTCTTCAGGAAGTAGCGTCGATTCCTCACTTTAAAATCAAGTTCCCAACGTCACATGGAGTTGGTGAAAGTGGCTGGAGATTTGGATCTAGCAAGGAGGTGCTATTGGAATGTTGTGATTGCTTCAGGAGTAGGGGTTAGTAAGCAAAAGCAAGCTATGGCTATTGAAATTAAACCTTTTACTGAAAGTAGTTTGGAGCCGTTAGTCATGCCGGCTAAAGAGACTGAAGAATTTGAGCTGATTCCGGGTAAGAAGGAGAAAACAGTGAAGATAGGTTAAGGCCTGCCGGACCTCTTCAGACGAACTTAATAGAAATACTTCGGTGTTATGCTGACATCTTCACTTGGGAGCCTAGTGACATGCATGGGGTAAGCAGAAAGGTTGCAGAAAATCGGCTACAAGTGGACCCAGCGAAGAATCCAGTTTGATAAAAAAGGCGGCGAATTGGTTTGTTACAGATAATTGGTGTTCTGTTCAATGGTGTTCGGAGGTTAGGTTGGTTTTGCCTCGCCATGAATATGGTGGATAGGCTGATTCGACCATTCGATGGCGAAACGAATGTTATGGAGGATAACTGGTGTTCAGAGGTTCGGTTGGAACCATTCGTCTTAAAGGTTGCGAATTGGTTTGTTGGAGGATAACTGGTGTTCGGAGGTTCGGTTGGAACCATTCGTCTTAAAGGTGGCGAATTGGTTTGTTGCAGATAATTGGTGTTCGGAACCGTGGCAAATTGGTTTGTTGCAGATAATTGTTGTTCGGAGGTTCGGTTGGAACCATTCGTCTTAAAGGCGGTGAATTGGTTTGTTGCAGATAATTGGTGTTCGGAGGTTCGGTTGGAACCATTCGTCTTAAAGGTGGAGAATTGGATTATTGCAGATCTGTTTCACACTTCGGTAACGAATAAGTATTACATTACTTTATTACCTGATTATATTTAAGTGTTGAGTTCAAATTATGTTATTACTTAATCTTATCTGTTGTTTAGTTTACCTAATTATTGATTAACAGTTCAAGCTAAGTTTAAAGGGAGCTTGTATATTTTTCAAGTTGATTGATGGTAAATTATTGACAAGAAAAGATCACAAAGGAGTAATAAGGACGAAAAGTTGATATTATCTCATTAATATAAAACTTTTGACAAAAAGATAGAAATTTTTACAAAAGATTCTAAGAACAAATTGAATGAAGTTATCTTTAAGCTCCACCATCTTCTTCACCGTCTGAGGAGTCTAAAAGAGATGGATCTACCTTGGCTGCGACGAGTTTGACCTTGCCTTTACTTCGAAAACTTCGTATCCTTCGGCATACATAAGAACAATTTCTTCGTTCAACTCAGCCGATTTCCGATAATCTGCCTGAATCTCCTTACGAAGTTCTTCCGTCAAGGGCGAACCCAGATCTTTGAGTGCCCGAAGTTCCTCTTCAAGTTTGCGACGGCGTACCAGATGTTTTTCTTCTTTAGCTTGGACATCATTGACTTGCTTCGTCAAGTTCAAGTTGGACTGGACAAGATTGTTAGGAATAAGCATGCGAATGTTATTCCTATTTACATATGATTTGATTATGATATATATGAATGAATATGCAAGTATGCTTTCATTAAGAAAAGTTGTAAAGTCCTTTGATAGATAATAGAAACATATGTACAAGGACTTAGAATGAATTGATCAAATATGTTAGGTTGATCCTACATAAGCAAAATAACTTTGTAAAGTCCTTAAAAAGAAATGATGTACAAGGACTATAAATATAGAAAGATCAAGCATGTTAGGTTGATCTTATGATGTAATAGATAGGCTTGTCTGATCGTCGAGCATTGCACCAGAAATCGTAGTCTGACAGGAGAGTCAAGGAAAACTCGAGAGCTGTCAAGGCAGAATTGTAGTCTGCAAGATAATAGATCTCAGAGTTCGTAGACTGCCAGGAGAGACGAAGAAGGATCGTAGTGTGTCGAGGAGAACTTTCTCGAAGCCGTAGTCCTGCTGAGGAAGTCATGTTCAGAATAGTAGAGACATCCTTCCTATGAGCCGACCGAGCATCTGCTGAAGCCAAGTCAAGAATTGTAAACTACTCTCTGAGTCGTAGAGTCTACTGATGTCGAAGCCAAGTCAAGAATCGTAGACTACACTCAGAGTCGTAGAGTCTATTGATCATATCAGAGGCAGATATCGTAGTCGAGCAAGATCAGATGAAGGCAACGAACACAAAGTCAGAAATCGTAGTGTTAAGATCTGATCTCGGAGTCGTAGTATCTACACAGGCAAATCTAAATCGTAGAGTGTAGAACTAAGACTTCAACAGATGTGCTCACAACGCCAAGGCAAAATCGTAGAGCAAATACGATTCTCAACAAATGAGCACTCCCAAAATATCCAAAGGAATGAAGTCTCTGGTCGGTACTACAAAGATATATCCCACCTGAAGGAAACCAGAGAGCACTCAACGAATGGCATGCACGCTATCAGAAGATCTAAGCATCAACCCAATCAGCATCCAGATTGAGTTGTGAAGTCATTCAAGATGAAGTCTTCCACAAGTTGATCAGAAGAAGACTTCAGTAACTGACTAAGGAAAGTCAGCAAAGGCAATAGTTGTCAAGTAAACAGAAGACAACGATCTTGGAAGAAACCAGGATCATAGTGTTTTCCAAACAAAGAAAGAACTGATGGAGTGCAAACAGAGATACTGGTCAGCTTTTGAAGAACGGGGCTAACATGATTAAGCATTGGGTCAGTCCATTGATGATAAGTGAACGGGAGATCACAAGGAGAAAGCGAGCTAGACACGCCACAAATCTGAAGTGTCTTGCTATTCAGATTGGGCCAGAGCAAAGAGTCAAGCCATCAGTATCTGAAAGCAGTCGAAGCAAACAAGAAGTGTTGAAGCACTGCACAATAGAAGGAAGAGGTGTTCTACACTGAAGATCAAATGAACACTCTTCAAGATCGTAGTGTTGTCTCTGCCTGTCAACTAGACACTACAATCAGGTCCAAAAAAAATATGCATCAGAATCGTAGAGTTTGAACAACTGAGGATTGAAGCATTGGCAATGGTTCAACCCAAAGATTGATATTCGAACAAAGTCTATTTAGAGCATCGATGCAAAAGGACAACCTCTGATCAAGAAATCAGAAGGAGGTAATAAAGTCGAATACATGCCCGAGATATAAAAGTGACATCTTTGATGGGGTAGGTGAAACAGTAGACTGCAGTGTCAGAAAGTCATGTCATGTTACATCTGCAGTCTACACCAAATAACTCGAGATCTGCAAGGCAATTCAAAAAGCTTTTAATGGCTACTTTCCAACGGGAAGATTGGGAAGGAGTATAAATCAACAGAGCTTCAAAGATCAAGAGTAGCTAATGATTGCTAAGTTGCAGAATTGTTGAGTTGTTGGAATGCTATTGTTGACTCTACGAGTTCCACCAAAGATTAAGAGAACAAGTCTCAGTGACAGTGAGACTACATAGGTGGAAGTGAAGCAGCTTTGAAGAAGGACTTAAACAGATTAGAGCTTCACTCAACAAAAGAAGAATGCCACTGAAGATGGCAGCTAAGCTGAGAGCCGAGAAGGCCAAGGAGATAGCATTCAGAAAAGTGGCAGAGTACAAAGAAGATCAAGAGAGCCATTCTACAGATCATCATGAACCAAAAGCTAAAAAAGAACATATGCAGAATCATGTCTGCAAAACATTCAAGAAGGGTTCAAGGATTACTAAGTGCCAGACGAAGTCCACCAAAAGCTCAAAGACTTAGCAAATCCAGATGGTGATGGTGCACATCTGACATCAGATAAAGATGAGCAGAAAAGAGTGAAGATCAACTGCACCAGAGAAGATGTGGTCCAGACTAGAGGCATAATTTAAAGAGGACCACACCAAGCTACTAAGTACATAAGATGTTCAAGCTTAAAGACATCTTAGCAGCTCAACACCACCACCAACAGCAACAACTACAACAACAATAAGCTAGGGGCTGAGGGGTCCTTTTCTGGAGGGACTAAACGAAGTTCCAAGCCTGTTGGGCTTGAAGAGTTCCTAGGGAACGAGAGGATTTCCAAGGCTGCTGGCCTTGAAGAGTTCTTAGTGAACTGAAGTTCCAAGGCTGCTTACCTTAAAGGAATCTTAGTGATTCAGGGTGATTGCCCTTCCTTAGTGGAAATATTACTAGTTGAAAGCAGAAAAGTAGATTAAGAGCTTGAGTCTCTGAACCACTTAAAATCCCTTCTGTCATTTAAGTTTATGTCATTTACATTATGTACCTAACTGCTATAACTGCTATGTATGTATTAACTGCTTACAACTTAACTAACTCTAAGAACAATGTATATATGATTATGAATATATCAATGAAGAGGATCTTTTACTTATTCCGCTGTGCTTGAAAAGATTCTTATGTTTTTCATATGTTAATTCATTAGCAATACAAAATAAAAAGGAAAAGTATTTGAAAATTAAAAGGATTTATTCAACCCCCCTTCTAGATCTATTATGTGCCTACTGGGAACTAACAAAGATATTCATTCTTCTTCTTCAGAGTTTTATTCCTCTGCATTAAGTCAACATTCATATTGACAGTGGATCGATGAGTGGCCTTGGTCGTCTCCAGTTGTTCTTTAAATTGAGCAAGTTCCTTCTGAAGGCACTCATTGTTGAATTAGGGCGATATCGTACTGACTTCTTTCTTTCGCCAGATTCGACTTCAGAATGGCGTTCTCTCTTCGGGCGGCATCTTCTTCGGCTTCAGCTTTTTTGTATCTTTGACGAAGGCGCCCGAATATACCATTTACCCGCAGATGTTCAGAGTTAAACAATTAATCTCAAGTAGATGTGCAGGAATGTAAAAAGATAAGTTATAGGCAACTTACTCTGGCTTGGTGCAGCATCCCAACATCAATCCAATCCATGATCGAGTTGTTGCCGAAACGATGGTTGTCCGTATCTCGAACGAAGGAGTCGTAGAATTGAAATGGGAAGTTTTCATTGAGTTCTGCCATAGTGTGGGGGATGCTACAACTTCTGGTCTAGCTTCAAATGAAGATGGTCTTGGTGGAGATTGAAGGGGTTGTTTGGGAGGATGAGGAATATTGGTTGTTGTTTGTTCAGGAGGAGATGGGGGTTGAGTAGTTATCTGTTCTTGTGGAGGAACTGTTTGGCTACCGTCAGGGTGTTTTCTTTTTCGAACAAGGGAAAAAATGGGTTCAACTTTTTCCTCAGGTTCGATTTCGGGCTCGTCAATTTTAATTGGAATCACAGGCGGTGGAGCGGATTCGGTAACTGGTACTCGGAGTTCTTCGGAAGAGAGGGGGGTTATTTTGATTTTTCTCTTTTTTGTATGAAGGACTCGAGTCCGTTCGTCCAAGGGAATGTCGAGAAGACATTCACTGAAGTTTTTGTGGACACATGTTTGGCTTTTCGGGCAGCTCGCTTCTTTCGACGAGGTTGGTTGGGCTCTTCAGTTGGAGTGGGTTCGATGGTTTGTGTTTCAGCAGCATGGGGTTCAGAAGTTGAAGGTTCGGCATTTGGGGGTTCGTTGGCAGGTTCAAAATTTTTAACAAACAAGAAGGCTTCAAGATCTCTTCGGTCTGAAGAAGTCGGCTTAATCAGAGATACTGCAAAGAAGAAGAACCATAATTCAGAATAACTATTATTGAAGAATTGAAAAAAATTGTACATTAAGGGGGTTCGTGACTTACATTTGTGGTCGTATAACTACGCATGTTTGGCCAGAAGTCCAAAGCTCCATTCCTTCTTCGGGAAATTCTCCATAACCATTATCATTTCGCTTACACGTTCTTTGGAGATGTCCCCGACGTTTGAAGAGAGTTTATCTGAGGTAGTCCAGTTTGGAAGAAAGGAGATCTCCGGTCCTTTGACAAAGAACCAGTCCTTATGTCATCCTTTGTTGCTCGAAGGGGTGTTAATCAAGGAGCGCCTTTCAAAGTTCTCACCAGGCTTCGAGGATTACTTGCTCAGAGCTTTAAATCCCTTTTCACGGGACTTGCCGACAGTGTAGATGGAGAAGAAGAGATCGAGCATATGGGTAACTCCTACTTCGTGACAGAAGGCGATGAAGGCCAGAATGTGAATGTATGAATTTGGGACTAATTAGGCGAATCCGACGTCCAAAAAACCCTAAAAGGGTAACGAGGAAAGCATGGAGAGGGAAACGAACCCCTTTCTCTAAGAGGGTGAGAGGGATGGTCGTCCAACCCTCAGGTCTTTGATACATCCTCTCAGTAGAAGAGGGTAATCGCATATGGTGAGTTTTCAGTATTTGATATCTCTCTCGGATAATGCGAATATCCTTCTCAGAAAGGATAGGAGTGTTGGCATATGGAAATTGCTCTTCATTTTTGAAAAAGTCAGCAAGATTTGGAATGGGTTTGGGATGTGGATTCTTGCTAGAAGTAGCCGCAGATTTGGGGTTGGAGCCCGAAGCCAATTTAGTAGGGCTTGGACTGGGATGAATAAAGGTGATGGGTGTTACGGAGAGGGGAACATCCTTATCTGAATATTGGGAAGTCATTGTTAAGATTTGCAGAGAGAAAGGTAATTCGAGAGGAAGAAGATAGCTCAAGCACTGAGAATTCAAATGAGTCGGTAAAGCTGTCAAATTTGGAGGGAAAGGGTTTTTATAGTAGCTGTCTTTTCAATTGTTCACAAAACACGAAGGCGGCACATTTAATGGCAGCAATGATGGTGAATTTGAAGAGATAATAATCGGATTGGGCTTCCAGATTGGGCTTTAGATTTTGATCTTACGGTTTGAGTTTCTTACCAGATGGGCCTCAGTTAGTTTTACTTTGGGCTTTATTCGATCTTGTTCCTAATTCTTTTACCATTTAGGCCATATATACTCTTTCATTAAATATTCTGTTTAATAAAATACTGGGGGCAATGTTGGGCCCTGATACTTTAGACTTATTGGGTTGTATCTGTTGGGTCTTGAAAGTATTGGGCCAAACCATTGGGCCGAACCATTATGAAGATATTGTTCTATTTGGGCTTTGACCGGTGATGATGACAAAGATAAACTTTGACTTGTTATTCTTGCATTTCATTAATGAGGATGGGACACAGTCGACCGGCGGTGGAAAATGGTGATGGGATCAGTAGGTGAGCTACCTGCAGTTGGATGGTGTCAGGGAAAATCGGCAGCATGCAAGACAAAAGAAAGAGTATATGAGGGCAGAACAAGACACAAGTTGAGGTAACTGATATTTTATCATATCAAAACACTAGAGCTAATCACCTACATTGTTATCCTTGTATCTGCTTGTACTGAATCTTACGTCGGAGCTATCCCTTGACGATCCAAGCCGTCAAACTTCTGATATTGACATGTTTACTATGCAAGATTGAACGCTCTTTTACGTGATTGAGGCTCGTGGAAAGATCATAGCGTTAACAAGATGGATACTTGCAACAATTAAGTCACCTATCTTATTATATATTGGCACTCGAGTAGATCAAATGTGGAAGAAGCTGGAGATCGATCAAGGACTTCTAAATTGCACTTAATAATTTTCCCCATGAAAACATCTCAATTGAACTGATATATATATATATATATATATATATATATCCAGACAAACAAGTCCCGGTCGGTCGGTCGGTCAGTCGGTCTTAACACCAACTACACATACGCTTTTTGAATTCCCCATTAAGCATTTGCAAAACTACTACTCCCTCTGTTCCTTAATATAGGTCGTTTTAGACACGTGCACAAGAACTAAAGAAATGATTGGAAAACATTAACTATACTATCAATTGTATATAATACCCTTTAACTCACTTATTTAATACTCTCTCTTCACTTATCAATTTTTTAAAGAAAAAAGATGAAAGATTTTTTTTGGGAGGAAAGAAAGGCTTAAGAGTAGAGGAGTAATATAGATAATGATAAATATGGATCAAAAAATTAGGTGGAGTAATAACTAATAAGGGGCAATTTGGGAAAAATAGTGATCAATTCTTCTAGATAACCACAAACGATAAATAATTAAGAATAACAAAAAAAGTCTAAAACGACCTACATATAGGAATGGAGGGAGTACTACAACCAGTCTTCCCATTAATTGTCACTTGGTAACATGCATACATCTAGCTTAATAATGAACTTACTTGGGAAGGAAGGAAGGAAGAAGGAAGAAGAAAATAAATTTTGAATGAAAGACTTGCACTCGGCTCCCAGAGCGGAAGGTAAATTAAGGTTACATGGAATGAAGACTTACACTCTCCCATGTACACTTATCTTGTCATATATTTTGGGAATTAACTCATATTTTCACATGTGGACTACTAGTATTTTTAGGCTTAAATATAATTACTACCCTAAACTATAGGTCATATTCCACTTCTGTGATCCACCTTTCAATTTTGTCAATTAGATGATTGAACTATTAATTTTTTCTACTTATGTCCAATTTCTCTTGCCACGTCACAAATTGTTGACGTGGCCCTCTGAGTGGGGTCATGTCTAGCTGATGTGTGCTAAAAAAATAATTTTTAAATTTTTAATTACACATTTAAGGGGCAAATTCGTCAATCTCCCTTTATAATAAACATTAAAACAACAAAAGACATAAACAAATTTATTAAATCTTCTTTCCATTCCTCTCAACGAAGGCTCTTCCTCCTGGATTCCACGCTGAAGAAACCTGTCCCCCAAGCATCTAGTAGAATAAAAGTCTCATGTTCAGAAAGTGAGCTCCACCCACTATAAGATGGCTTTGGCATTGAAATAGCCACTCCTAACAGCCCACCATCTCTTCTCTGTTTGAAGTTATGATCTGTTAGGATAGATGGAATTTTGGTAGGGGATGATTTGTAGGGTATTGGTGGTTTTAGGATCTAGTTTGGAGTTCTCCGGCGATGGCGGTTTTGGATCTGGTTTGGAGTTTTCCGACGATGGCATCTCTACTTGATCTCCCCTCCCTTTCCTCCTTACGTCTCACCATCTCTTCTCTATTTGAATTTATGATATGTTAGGATGAATGGATTTTTTGGATTGGGGTTTTAATTTCAGATCTTGATGTTTGCCTGTGTTGGGGGATTTGGATGTTGCTCCTTGTTCGAATTGGTCTTGCAGAAAACTGGGTTGGGGTTTGCTAGATCTTGCTGTATATTTTGTTTAATTGTATTTTAGTTTAGTTTAGTTTAATTGTTAATTTATTAAGTTTATTTATGTTTGTTGTGTAATTTTTAAAGTTAAGTTACTTGTGTAATTATTCATAATTATGTTTTTTCCTGTAATTTGCTTGATTATTAATGTTAATTTTATATATCTTATAATTTTATACATATTTACCCTTGATGTTTAGAAAATATAATTAAAATAATATTTTTAATTACACAAGCATTAGTTTGCTTAGTTAGCGTCACGTCATCAATTTATGACGTGCAACTTAAATTGGACCGAAGTGGAAAAAATTAATAGTTTAATCATCTAATTGACAAAATTGAAAAGGTGAATCATCGAAGTGGAATATGACCTATAGTTTAGGGATAGTAAATCATATTTAAGCCTATTTTTTATATTTCCATTGTCTAAGGAAAATATCAAAAACATTTATGAAAATAATTGAGTTGATAGTCAAATTTAAAAAACAAAAACAAATTAAAGAGACTATTACATTTTAGTCCTTTATCAACATATACTGCATTTATTTATACATACCGTCCGTCCGGTCCTTGGTCCTTACCTACATTAAAAATAAAACATTAATTCTAAGCCACTACAACAAATGAAAAAAATAAATAAAAAAATATATTGAGATTTAGGAGTTTTAAACAAATTATATTAACACAAGTTTTTAATTTCTTTGATAATATATATTCCTAATATATATTTCACATCCATAAACAATTAAGTTGATTTGATGGTATCTTGTACGTCCAATGGCAATTCCTACACAAACGTCTTCCTTGTGCCATCAAATGACCTCCGCGGTGAGCCGTACGTGCTAGTAAGTGGAGGAAACAAAGATAAATAAAAAAGTAATCTTAATTTACAGGCCCTCTGATTGGGGAATGGAATAATGGTCGGAATCGGACTTAACATCATTATTTATTTTTTGAAATAAACTTTTTAAACTTAAAATCGATAAAGATTCATTTAATTTAATTATGAGTATTGTTAATTATTTAAAAAGTATTATTTATTATAAGTTTTATTATTTCATAATTTTTATTGAGTCATCTCAATTTTAAATTTAAAAATATTTCAAATTAATTTTCAAAAGCCAATAATGATCTTAAAATTAAGAACAAAAGAAGTATAATACAAATATAATTATAATACATATTAATATATATAATATATATATATATATATATATTAATATTATACTTATACTTATATATATATATATTATAATATAAATTATATATTAATATGTGTTAGTAATATATAATATTATATTTACATATATAAATATACTATATTATATTTGTATGGGTGAGAAAAAAATTCATCTTAACATTTTTTTATTCATTTACTCATTAAAATTGTGATTCCTTAGTCCCCTAAGAAATGTTCATTCAAGTGTATAAAGGAATAGACATTAGGACTGAGCAAAAAACGGATAAAACCGAATTACCGAATCAAATCAAAATTTGTTAACCGAATTTTTTCGGTTATTCGGGTATTTTTTGTAATTCGGTTATATCCGATTTTATTTTCGATTTTCGGGTTCGGGTTTGGTTTCTAATTTTTTGTTATTCGGTTATCCGAATAACCGAATTAAAAATAAAAAAACGGAAGGCTTAAAAATAAAAACAAACTGAGTATTCAACTATAAGCCCTAAGCTTAAGCCCCTAACACTCCCACTCAAAGCTCTGCTATATCTCAGCATCTCCTTCCATTTCCCGCCCCTCTCTGCTTCTCTTAAAAATGGAACGTAGCAGACGAGCAGATCCAACTTCCGATTCCGACAGCAATTCCCTCCCCTTCAAAAAATCCCTTAAACCGGATTCCGCCATTCTTTCCACCCTCAAAACCCTAGCTTCCTCTTCCTCTTCACATCCCTCCACCTCTTCCAAACCCCTAACCATCTCCTCCCTCTCTCTCTCCTCCACCTGCCGCGAAGTCTCCGACCTCTCCCTCTCCTCCGTCCAGTCCGAAATCGAAACCCTTCTTGGGTTCCCCTGCTCTTCCTTTTTAGGGATTTGGTGGGTGATTTCAATCTGTATTTGGTTGATTTTTTTTTCTTTATTTGATTTTTGTAAAATCCTAAATTTTACGAATAAAGATTTAAATTTCTCGATTTTTTTTTGAATATTATGGTGTGGATTTGATATAATGTTATAGTTGTTGGTAATATTTATAAATTTTGCAAAGTATGCAAGTTGTCGTATAATATTCGATTGGTCAGAGAATATTCTTTTTTATCGGGGAATATCCGTACGATGATATAATCATTGGTGGACTCCACAACGGAATTCTTGTCGGATGGAGAAAACGACAAAAATATTTTTATGAAAATAGTGGCGGAAGTTTTACCATTAATATTGTTGAACTACTCGGTAGTAAAAGTACAGTAATACGCGTGGTTGCATAGTAGCACACGGTATTGATTATTGATGCTTACGTGAGAAGTCACTCAGTTTTGTTCAATTATTGTTATAGTAATTGTTGCATAGTATCTCACGTTATTTGATTCAATTATTGTCAATATTTTATATATTATTAAATCAATAATTGAGATAACAAAGTTGTTAATATTATTATTTGTAATATTAACGATGTCTAGAAGTTCTATCAAGGAGAGGATTGGTCACCTAATTACGTGCCAATAGGGAGAAATCCTTATTGGAAAGCCCCTCTTTCATTGTAACGACCTGGTCGATTAATAGTGTGAATTATAATAATGATGATGAAGTTTGTTTTATTAGTATTATTAATGTAATAAAACAGAAAAGCTTTTTTATATAAAACAGAATACTTTTATAAAGTTATTTGTTTTGTTAGACAATAATTAAAATATATTATATTTTATTATGCATAGTATTTTGCATAGTAAAATCTTTTTATATAAAACAGAATACTTTTATAAAGTTATTTGTTTTATTATACAATAATTAGAATATATTATATTTTATTATGCATAGTGTTTGCACAGTACTTGCATAGTGTTTGCATAGTAAAATCTTTTTATATAAAACAGAATACTTTTATAAAGTTATTCATTTTATTAGATTATAAATAGAATATATTATATTTTATTTATAAAGATTTTGTTTTATTAGAATATTTTATTAAATCAATCTAGACCGTCCGTTTAAAAGTGAATCAATCTGGACCGTTCATGAATTAGTTACTATTCAATCCATTCTTCTATAAATAGAAGCTCATTCCTTCATTATTTCTTACGAATTCACTGAAACTCTAGAGAGAGAAATCGTAGAGAGAATTCTTCATTCTATAATCTTGAAGCGTATTTCTTTAGAGTTTATGAAAGCTTTTGAGCGTAGTGCAAGTTTTTTTCAAGTACATTCTCGCCCTACCCTTCGCAGTACTCTTCTTTATAAGGTAAGAGATATTATTTCTTTCGTATTCATGAACAGAACTTCTGTTATTCCATTCTTTATTATTTTTGGAATAACCTGTATACGGGGACTATCCCTATACTTGGTGAAATTCTTCTGTTATTCCATTCCTTATTATTCTAGTTGGAATAACCTGTATATGCAAAGTACCGCATACATGGTGAAATTCTTCTGTTATTTCATTCTTTATTATTATGTTGGAATAACCTGTATATGCGAAGTACCGCATACATGGTGAAATTCTTCTATTATTCCATTCTTTATTATTCTGTTAGAATATCCTATCTGTGCGTTTACGCATGACCTGGTTTCATTATTTATTATTCTGTTGGAATAACCTATCTGTGCAGTCTATCGCATGCATGGTGAATTCTGTTGTTATTCCATTCTTTATTATTCTGTCGGAATATCCTGTCTGTACGTTTACGCATGACCTGGTTTCGTTATTAATTATTCTGTTGGAACATCCCTGTCGGTGCGAATTTTGTCCTGACCTAGTTCCGTTATTTATTATTTTGTTGGAATATCCTGTCTGTGCGTTTACGCATAACCTGGTTCCATTATTTATTATTCTGTTGGAATAACCTATCTGTGTGGTCTATCACATGCCTGGTGATTTCTTTTGTTATTCCATTCTTTATTATATTCAGTTGGTTAGAGTTTTGACTTCTATACTCCATGAAATTAGTTGAATATCCTTGATATTTGCGCTTCATCCAGTATCTTTTCATGAAAATATTCTTTTGAGCATTCTTGAATTTTACTCTACAAAGAAGTATTATGTTGACAATTTGGACGTTATTAGTTCCTGGATAAATTAATTCTTGAACTTGTTTTATTGAATTCTTATATCATTGTCATCATGTTCATGTTTATAATATGTTGAAAGTCATCTGTGGCCTATAATGCATAGATGGACTTGGTATGATTATGATCAGGAATTATTCAGTATAATTATGACCGTAATGTTACAAATGATGTGGAAAAAGTCTTCATTGGCCCGTAGTGCATTGATGGACAATTTTTGGTATGATTATGGCTATGGATTCTTTTCGGCCAAGGGTGCAAAGATGAATTATTTTATGGCATGATCGTGACCATTGATGAATACATGAATATCCTTGGTCCGTAGTGCATGGATAATTTGTGGTCGTGACAGTAATGAATATCATTGGTCCGTAGTGCAGGGATGATGTGAATTATTTATTAAGCTGAGTCTCAGCGATAAAAATGATAAATAAAAACCTTTTAAAATCATAAAAGATAGTAGATTTTATTCTCTACTTGACTCTTTTAATGGATTACTTGTTCCGCTGCAGTTAAACTTGATGTCTATTGTATTTTATCAGTTTAACATTGTTGAAGGCTAACAATAATTTATTCTGCATTATCTTAGTCATAATATTTCTTACTAGGCTAGTTGAGCTCACTCTTTCTTTCACTGTTCTCTTCAGGAAAATGAGAATATAGCTGGGACGAGTCGGGGAACGAATTGACAGTCCAGATAATAGCATTAGTAGTCCTCACTATTCTGTTAAATATTGTTATAATAAATGTAATGAGGACTCAATTGAGTATGGATAGTTGTCTAGATGACAATATTTGTATTAAAACTCACAGTATATGTTTTGTCGTATTTTACACGACTGTTGTATAATTAAGTTGTATTTGAAATTTGTACCATGTATTTGGCGACTCAAGATGGGTGATGTATACCAATTTTGGAGGCGTCATAATTTTTTTTAGAACAAGTGGATGTGGGTAATTATTAATTTTTCATAGGAATTTATATTTCTCGTGTATTTCCCATGGATTATGAATTGGATATATTAATGACTTTGTTTCATTTTGTTAATTTTAATCATATATTTGGCATTGGCTTCTTCTGCTATTTAGTGTTGATTGACTGATTTCAGTGAATTGTAATGTTATGTTAATTATGGAAGCCTTCATTTCGGTTATTACCCGAATACCCGAATGTACAATTCGGTAATTCGGTATTCGGTAATTCGGTTAATTATCAAATTTCGGTTAGTGTTTGGATAGTAAAATTATGGATAATTCGGTATTCGGTTATAACCGAATAGCCTATTCGGTTCGGTTATAACCGAATGATCTCCCCTAATAGACATTCCATCGAAATGATTAATCCCACCAAAATTAACATACCAAACATAAGAGTGGAATGGTTGGACGGGATGGACATTTCTTTAAGCTTTCCATTCCGTCCAACAAAACGACACTTTTAGAGTTTAGAGTGTATAAAATATACAATCTCATTAATGTTGTAGAATGATCTCCTTTTTCATGCGTGGTTAGCGAAAAACGTCCTTTCAGCAAGTCCTATTAGCGAATAGTTGAGACCAACTTATGTGAGTTGTACAAAGACATTCCATTAAGATCTCTTCTTTGTAGGAAAAAAAATGGACATGTATTTGAATTTTACCTATTTATGTTTTGACCCCAATAAAATCTTTGTTCCATTAAAGAGCAATTGCAATGTCCTTGCGTATGTGATTGATATGACCTCATATGACCTTTTAAGTACTATTTTGACGTTGGATCACTTGCAAAGTACTTTTTTATCTTTTCAAACTAAAACTCTAAAATATCTCGTTACTTAACGTTCTCATACTTTATTTATGTAATAGAGTTTTATGAAATTATCAAATTCCTTTGTAAAAGTATAAATTCTCTATTTCCACAAGGTCAGGCCTCACTCATATGAATGTGAATTCACCTTGTGAAAATATCAATTTTCTTTTTTATATATGTCATACTATATGACAATGAGATTAGGGCTGTTCATTTGGATCGATTTTTTCGATTTTTTCGGTTTTCTGAACCGGACCGAACCGGTCGGTTCAGTATAAAAAAGAATCGGTCCGGTTCGTTACAAAAAAATCGGTATATACCGGTTTTCGGTTCGGCGTTTTTATGGTTCGGTAAAAATCGAACCGGACCGGTATTACCGATGTTTTACTTTTTTATTATTAATAATAATAATATAATGATTATAATAATAATAAAAATAATAATATTAACAAAAAATAATAAAATATTAATAAAATAATAATTATATTATTTTTTGGTAAAAACCGGTACCGAACCGGTACCGCTAGTTCGATAAATTGGTCCAACCGATTTCGATATCGATATCAATATTTAGCCGATTTCAATATCTGTTCAATTCGATATTGATCCGATTCAAACCGATTTTTATGGGTTGAACACCCCTAAATGAGATACTAATAATGTCTGTGTAGACAAAGTTGTAACCTAGTACTCCCTCCGTCCCAGGTTAAAAGTCTTTATTACTATTTTGGGTTGTCCCATGTTAAATGTCCACTTTCTTTTAATAACCAAACTTTTACACATTTTTTTCTATTATGCCCGTAGCATTAAATATCTTATACTTTTCTTATTCTAATTCTCTCTCCATATTTAATGACATTATTATGGACAATTTTGTCATTTTATTTCTCTTCTTAATATGCGTGAAAAGTCCACCAGGACTTTTATCCTGGGACGGAGGGAGTATTACTTTTGAGCGAGATGGAACCTTTAGTTGGGCTTTAAACATACAAAGCCCAGCCCATCGAGAAAGTTAAAGAAAATAAATCCAAGGAAAGGAGAGACTCACCCAATTTCAACTCAACATTATCGTGCGTGATTCGTGAGATTATGATGAGAAAAATGATCTTGGGAGTTTCCACCCCGCGAAGTTTGGAATATTTCGCTCAAGTTGAGCGCCAAAACAAACTCCCCTTCCCAAAATATCCCTACATAAATTACTCTTAATTCCACAAATACCACTAGTACAATAGTACGACAAATCACCTGCCAAATTACACAAAAACCCCTAAAATATCTCAAATTCAATCCTCTGTTTACACTTTGATGATAAACATACAAATTTGTCAGACGATGCTTCATTGAATGCTAATCTAAAAGTTTTGTAAAATTGTTCTTAATTAATTGAGTTTAGAATTAATATGGTTCTCTCTCTCTCTCTCTCTATATATGCTAGCTTTTGAAATTAGATTTTGAGTTGAATTAACAAATAGTAATTTATGTAAACTTTATTTAATTTTTTCATTTGTACAACTGAAAATTATTTAAAAATAAGTTATGGGTGCAAAATTTTATTTCAACAATTTTTAAATAACCCACTCTTTATTGTCAACGTAACGATGGCGTTTCAAATAAAAAAAAAGACACTGTTTACTTATTATTTAAGATTTTTATATTTTTTTCACTCGGCTCCAGTTCTCATCGCAACCGTTTGTTTTTGATGCAAGCCTTCCTTCATTCAACTGGGAACGTGCACTAGTTGAATTTTTTTTTTAACTTCATGAACTTTCAACCGTCTTAACTTCTGGGAAGAACGAATTCTTGAGTTTAGTTTGTTCGAATGAAAATAACTTATGTCTTTATTAACGGGTTCATCAAGACATTTTTTTTAACAAGTAGTAAATAGAAGGATTAAAAGCAAGAAAGGAAATAAAAAAAATAAAAATAAAAAATAAAAATAAAAATCACACTTGCAAAGTTAAGCCAATTACCAAAGAATGACGAGCTCTTATTTTTTAATCAAAATTGAGAAGAAGAAAACCAATTCTAGTAGTAGCGTAGCGTCCGTATGATTTTGGTCGTGAGTGAGTAACCTTTAAATCAGCCACATACATATGTGCGCTGTCCAAATACTCTCAAGCGTATTTTCACAATATTAATTAATTAATTTTTTTTTATGTGTACCACTTGAATAAATATAGAAAGGGTAAATTACGGAAAACAAGAAAGCTTTCTTTCCCAGGTTTCCGTCCGTCTCAGGTCCAAGCACGAACTCACAACATCAACAAACGATACATATATAGAGAGAGATTTATTTTTACAGAGATTCGTCTTTAGCTATTCTTTCTCATCTCTGTTCATCGATTTGTGTTGTTATTCGACTACTTCTCTTTTGCCGTTGTTCGATTCGAAAGCGCCCAAGGTTAATTCATCGATCCATCGGCTCAGCTCTTCAATTTTATTCGTAAGTTTTGTAGTTATCCCTAGATTTGAAGACCTAGGGTTTCAATCTGTGAACTTTATTGAATTTTTCTCTTGGGTATTCAATTTGGAAGTTTAGGAGTTTTTGTTTTTGTAATTTGTGTCAAAACCCTACATTGCTTCGGTGTTGTATACGGGTTTAATTTGTTTTTTTAATTTTTTATGAAGCTAGGGTTTTTGATCGTTGCGAGGATTGAAGCAATTGAAGTATGAGCATTCATAGCCCCGGGGAAGGGGAGAGTTAGGGTTTGTGGCTTTTGGGGGAATTGTTTGGACTTCCATGGGCGATGGCGGCGTTGCATGTGTTCCTTCGCAGCATATCATGGAGCAATTTTCTATTTCCGAGACTTTTTACGTAGTTAGGAAAAATGGTAAATTTAATCCCAAGTTGCTCAAGTTTGCTGAGCGAAAGTTGAAGATGAAGTTGAAGAGAGGGGAATCCGGAAAGAGAGGACAGCTTGAGAAGAGTGAGTTTGGGTCTTTTGCTAAAAGTAAGAGTAGTGGTAATGATGTTGAGAATGTACAAATTAAAGAAGTAGAAGAGGGTGAATTGGGTTCTTTCAAGTGGCCAGAGGGGGAGGTTGAGAACGGTGAGTTCATCCCTGAAAAGCCACGGAAATTTGAAATCAAAAGTGAAATTGAGAAGGGAGAGTTTGTGGTGGATAAATGGAGGAAAGGGGACGTGGAAAAGGGAGAGTTTGTTCAGGGGAGGTGGCGGAAAGGGGAAGTGGAGAAGGGAGAATTCAGTTCGGATAAGTATAGAAAGGGGGGGCCTTGGCGCAAGAGTGAGGTGGTGAAGGATGACAGTGGTTACTCGAAAATGCGCAGGTATGATTCTTCAAAGGACAATGTATGGAAATCTGATCCGGAGCGGACATCACCTTTTGCCAAGTATTCAGGTGAAAAAGAGTTCAGTAGAATCCACGGCCAGGTTATTCAAAGGTCTTCCAGGTGGGGAACTAACCAGGACAGGAAATCACAGATCAGTTCAAAAATTGTGGATGAAGAAGGCTCCTTGAAGAATGAATATAACAATGGCAAAAGTCATGGACGAGAATACTCATCAGGAAATAGATTGAAACGGCATGGTGCTGAGTCAGATAGAAGTGACAGCAGACACTACGGTGAGTTTGATGATCATATAATTTCTAAAAGCCGTAGAATTTCTGATGATGGGAATTGCTCTGCATACTCAGAGCAGTATCAACGTCCCTCCATGGAGAGGTCATACAGAAGTTCTTTTTCGTCACGGAATATTTCCTCTGACAGGTATTCATCTAGGCAGTATGAGTCTTCTCTGTCATCTAGAGCAGGTTGTGACAGGCATAATAGTAGTCCACATCATTATGAGCGGTCCCCACATGAGCGGGCCCGCCACCATGATTATCGGGATCGGAGTCCAGCCTGCCGTGATAAATCTCCTTATGATCGTAGCCGTTACCATGATAATAGAAATCAAAGTCCCAGTTATTCAGAGCGATCACAGCAAGATCATGGCCGGGACCATGATCGAAGGGATTGGACTCCAAACTTCCAGGAGCGATCCCCACTCAATCGGGGAAAGCCCAGTAATTTTAAGGAAACAAATTGGAAAAAAGGAGCAATTGAGAAACGGAAAATTCAGTATGGTAGTAAAGTACAAGAAGAAAAGCTCAACCAGAGGAATCCTGATGGTAGAGATTCACAGGTCTCTGCTAAGGACTCTGAAGATAGAAGCAATCTGGATAATGGTGTTGGATCCAATGAGAAAATTGTCAAACATCAAACTCACCAGGAAGAGCAGTCCTGCAGTCCATGTTTGAATAGCAAGAAGTCTCCTCAAGGTCAATGGAACTATGGAGGAACTGCTTTCTATGGAAGAAGACATGGATATTTGCGATACTCCGCCACATGTCCCTGTGGTGGCAGATTCAAGCTCAGGAAAATGGTTATACTTGGATCATTTTGGTGTTGAACGGGGCCCTTCTAGATTGTGTGACCTGAAGATACTTGTGGATGGAGGCATTCTTGTTTCTGATCATCTGATTAAGCACTTAGACAGTGACAGGTGGGTGACTGTTGAAAATGCAGTCTCCCCAATAGTGACTTCTAATTATCCATCCACTATTTCTGACACAGTCACTCAGCTGGTGAGTCCTCCTGAGGCTCCTGGTAATTTATTGGCAGACATTGGAGATGTGATGCAATCTGGTAATCAGATAGGTGAGGAAATTATGGCATCATTATCAGAGCCCATGGACGACACTATAGATGTATCAGAGGTGCCTGCTAATCTCCATATTGATGAACGAGTTGAAGCACTATTAGAGGGTTGTCCCATCATTCCTGGCAGGGAACTGGAGACCGTTGGCGGTAACTATTTTTTAATGATAACTCACTAACTCCCCAGTTTTTTCTTTTGTAATGTGACAATTAGTTGTTCATCTTTTCCTATGTAATTTAGCCTGTTTTTAATGTCCTTGTAATTCTATTGTCTTGCAGAAGTGCTGCAAATGACATTTGAGCATGGGGAGTGGGAGAAATTGGGAAACTTGGAAGGTACTTTATGTTTCTAGACTCTAGAGTTGCCTATAATCATCTATTTGTTTTTTTCGGTCAGCCATGGTTCCTAGTTAACTGTTTGTGGTGATACTTCTGTACTGAATTTAATATAGGTGCTTGGCAGTTTCTAATTGGTGGTGTTCACATTTGTTTGTATTCAAATATGGCTTTATACAAAGCAATATAGATAGATGTATGTATTATTATTCAATATTTAGCATTAGGGCATTGTCTCAACACATCAAATCATGTACCATTTCCATAAAGTTTCAGGTCATGTACCTCTTCCATGGTATTGCATTCTATTTCTGCAATTGCATATGGGGCACATGTGGAAGTGGGGTAAACATATTTGAGCCAACCTTAGAATCATCAGAGCTTTTGATATGTCATGATGTTATAAAACGGCACTCTCCGTCTGTGCAGAGAATCCAGCTCTTCTTTGGATTTCTTTATAAATTCTTAACTTTAAGGAATAACTTTTATTACTAAAGAAGATTACGAGTGCATCCTATGCAAATATTAATATTTGTAAAAAAATGAACAAAAAATGTAGGACTCATTTCCAGACAGAGGTAGCATCATATTTGTATTACCAAGATTTCAAAAGCTGCAACATCATTGACATTCAAGTGAGACAGGATATGATGCAACTTTTTCTTATTCTTGACCTTGCTCTGGAATCTTATGCCTTCCTGCTTTTAAAATAGTATTAATTTTATATTTTTTTGTAATTATGTCATTCATACATAAGCATCTCTGTGGATATTATGATATATATGGGCATGCACAGGTTTCACTTGGCATCAACCGCACATAGAGGAACATTTTGATCAAAGGAGAGAAGAATGCTTATCCAGTTACCCTGACTTCTCTTTAAAGGAAACTGCAGAAGCAAGTTCAAGTGGTCCACCATCCGTTGACAATGATAATGTGTTTTCCTGTGGGGATTGCTTCACCAGCAGATGGTCATGCAAGGGTGGGGATTGGAAGAGGAATGATGAACCTTCACATGATAGATCATGGAGAAAGAAGTATCTCCTCAATGATGGCTATCCCTTGTGTCTGATGCCGAAGTCTGGGTATGAGGACCCTCGGTGGCATCGAAAAGATGAATTATACTATCCTTCTAGCAGAAGACTTGACCTCCCTGTTTGGGCATTTACCTTGCCAGATGAATTGAATGATTGTAGCAGTGTTAGCATATTAAGTCAAAGCAAACCTATTGCTGCTAGGGGAATAAAGGGAACCATGCTTCCAGTGATCAGAATAAACACCTGTGTGGTTAAGGACCATGGTTCTTTTGTATCTGAACCACGAATAAAAGCTAGAGGAAAAGATAGATACTCTTCAAGGTCTAGTCGACACTATTCTTTAACAACTGATGCAAAGAGACCATCAGAAGAAGTTGTTTCCAGCACTAAACACATGCATGAACAAGACTCACGGGGCTGTTGGAAGAGCATCACAACCATTAATATACCAAAAGACCGTCTTTGCACAGCAGATGACCTACAGTTGCATTTGGGTAACTGGTACTACCTTAATGGTGCTGGGCATGAACAAGGGCCGTTACTATCTTCAGAACTTCAGGTTTTGGCAGATCAAGGATTCATCCAGAAGCATAGCAGTGTTTTCAGAAAAGTTGATAAAGTTTGGGTTCCAGTTATCTCAGTTGCCCAGGCTTCTCAAGCTGCTGGAAAGATCCAACGAGACAATAATTTTACTTCTAGTGAGACTTCTGGAGCGTCTCTTTCAGAATCAAGGAGTGACACAGTTGGTGGAACCATCCATTCTAGTTCATTTGATAGTTTGCATCCTCAGTTTATTGGTTATACTCGAGGCAGGCTCCACGAATTGGTCATGAAGTCGTACAAAAGTCGGGAATTTGCTGCAGCTATAAATGAGGTTCTAGATCCATGGATAAATGTGCGACAACCAAGGAAAGAGATAGAGAAACAAATATATAATCCATCTCTCAATGATAGATTCCAAAGATCAGGTATAGGCAAGTCATTAGCATTTTTCATATGTTCTTGATTTTGCATGTACCAATAGAGGAATAAAAAGTCCTATGATCACTTATCATTATTGCTTTCACTTTCCTAGTTTTTTAAGCAGCCAACTGAAAATTTTAATTTTGAACTTTAGCATCCACCATCCATTAACTTGACAGATAGTTTTTGACATCATTGCACTCTAGAAGCACTGCACCTACACTGTATTGAATGTCATTCTGAAGATATTGATGAAAATATTTTTGCTTATTGTTTGTTATTTATAATATATTGTTTTTATACATCTTTTGATAGGTTTTCTGTATTTGCTAATTATTTCAAATTCCCTCGAAAAACAACAGAGAGTTGGTCCTCTCCATTTGTGCTCCATGTATAGCATGTCTTGTTTTTTCCCCTTCTCTTTTTCCCTGGGCCATTTTGGGATAAACATACAAATGATGATGCATTATTGATGGATACATATCAATTTCATGCAGGCAAAAGAGCCAGATTTCTGTTTGATGGAAGTGAAGAAGATTACGAAATTGAAGAAGACATACCAGCAGTTCAGAATGACGAGTGCCTGTTTGACGATTTGTGTGGGGATGTTACATTCTGCAAAGAAGACTATGCAGGTTCTGAAAGTGAGATTGGGGGCTGGGGTCTACTGGATGGCCTTGTGTTGGCACGCGTCTATCATTTTCTTAGAGCTGATATAAAATCTCTTGCTTATGCTGCTTTAACTTGTAAGCACTGGCGATCTGTCTCCAAGTTTTACAAGGATATCTGCAGACAGGCTGATTTGTCCTCTGTTGGTCCTAATTGTACTGATTCTATGATCTGTAGCATACTGGTAAGTTGCCTAGCATATGTTTTCTTGGGTGGGATTGTTTGTATTGCGGGCTATCAGAAATTTGTTCAACCTTAATGTGTATGTTTGCTTGCAGGATGGTTATAACAAAGAAAATATTACTTCCTTGGTTCTACGTGGTTGCACAAACATTACTTCTCGGGTGCTTGAAGAAGTTCTTCAGTTGCTTCCTTCTATATCATCTGTAGATATAACTGGTTGCAGCCTGTTTGAAGACTTGACTTCCAGATATCCAAATATCAAATGGGTTAATAGTCGTGCTTCACGTTTAAGAACCAAGAGTCTTAAACACATCAATGAGAGAACTTCATCAGTTTTTAAGAGTTCTAATGGTATAGATAGTCAAACTGAGGATTCTCGGGGACTGAGAGATTATTTGGAAAACTTGAGCAAGGGAGACGGTGCAAATCAGTTATTCCGCAGAAGCTTGTACAAACGTTCAAAACTATTTGATGCAAGGAGATCATCATCTATCCTATCTAGGGGTGCCCATCTAAGGCGTCTGGCTATTAAAAAATCAGAAAATGGCTACAAGAGGATGGAGGAATTTCTTTCTTTAAGTTTGAAGGGCATCATGAAGGAGAATACTTTCGATTTCTTTGTGCCGAAGGTACCATAATACCTGCTTTATTCTGTTATGTAAGCACGATGCATGTGTGTGCTTCTAATGTTTTTCTGACCGTTCTTGTTCCCTGTTTAAAATTCTTCATCAGGTTGCAGAAATTGAATATAGAATGAAGAATGGTTATTATGCAGGTCAGGGTTTAAGCTCTGTCAAGGAAGATATACGTCGGATGTGCAGGGATGCAATAAAGTAAGCTGCGTTTTTTGTGTATTGTTTAGAGTTTTCATGGCTGTTTTTGGTATGTGTTAATTTTATGGTAGATGATCACAGAACTTTTAATGTATAAGTTAAGAGCCTTTATTGCGAATGGTTATAAGCACACTGAGGAAATAATTTTATCCTGGGAACACCTGTGGAGGAACCTGCTAAGAAATTTAACTGGCAAACTTTGTTAATGAGCACTTGCATGTTAGTGAGCAGTTACCTTATAACATGTGACTTTTGCATGATATCTTCTAAGGAAAATTTTGCATTATATCTTCCATCTAGATTTTTCCCTTCATGTATGTGCATATATTAATTTCGAAGCGATCTGACTTCAATCTTTTGTATATTATGTCAATACACAGATCAAAAAATGGGGGTGATACCAGAGACATGAATCACATCATCACCCTATTTATTCGTATTGCCACAAGTTTGGAAGGTGATTCAAAATCTTCCCATGAGAGAGATGAGATGCTCAAGATTTGGAGAGATGAGTCACCTCCAGGGTTCAGTCCTGCTCCCTCAAAGTACAAGAAGGTCAATAAAGTAGCTGAAAGGAAATATATGAATAGGAGTAATGGCTCCTCCGTCATCAATGGTGCATCTGATTATGGAGATTATGCGTCTGATGGAGAAATTAAACGACGTTTATCCAAGTTGAATAGAAAATCTATTGATTCAGGAAGTGAAACATCTGATGGGTCATCTAAAGAAACCGAATCAGATAGTGACAGTACTGCTTCAGAAAGTGACTTGGATTTACAGGTAGAAGGTAGAGCAAGGGAATCGAGAGGGGATGGTTACTTTATCGCAGATGATGGATTTGAGTCTTTTGCAGATGACCGTGAATGGGGTGCTCGCATGACAAAAGCAAGCCTTGTTCCCCCTGTTACTAGGAAATATGAAGTCATTGATCACTATGTCATTGTAGCAGATCAGGAAGAAGTGGAAAGAAAGATGCATGTATCCTTACCTGATGATTATGAAGAGAAGCTTGATGCTCAGAAAAATGGTACCGAGGAGTCAGATATGGAAATTCCTGAAGTCAAAGACTATAAACCTAGGAAGCAGCTTGGAGATGAGGTGTTAGAACAAGAAGTTTATGGCATTGATCCATACACTCACAATCTACTACTTGATTCCATGCCAGAAGAATCAGATTGGCCTCTTTTGGATAAGCATATATTTATTGAAGATGTGCTCCTCCGTACTCTGAATAAGCAAGTCAGAAGTTTCACAGGCACTGAGTACACTCCTATGAAGTATCCTTTAGAACCTGTTATCGAAGATATACTAAAATCTGCTGAAGACCATGATACAAGAACTGTGAGAGTATGTCATTTTATGCTGAATGCTATTAAAAGTCGTCCCGAGGACAATTATGTTTCTTATAGAAAGGTACCTTGCACTTATCTTTACTGCTGCAATTACTTGTCATCATTGTTGTTGCCAAACCTTTTTTTGTTTGATGACTACTGATTTTTTATTTTGCAATAATATTAATGATATGTTTGTCAGGGGCTTGGTGTTGTCTGCAACAAGGAAGGTGGCTTTGGCGAGGATGATTTCGTTGTGGAGTTTTTGGGGGAGGTAAGGATGAAAGAAATAATCCTGAGCTCACTTCTGCGGATTTAGAGTACTAGATTAAGCTTATTTTACCAGATTTTAGTTCCTACAGATAGTAATACTTGGAACTTTATGTTAATCTTGCTCCCCTTCATTTCTGTTGATGAAAGGTTTATCCTGCTTGGAAATGGTTTGAAAAGCAAGATGGGATTCGCTCTTTGCAGAAAGATAGTAAGGATCCAGCACCATGAGTTCTACAACATTTACCTTGAGAGGCCAAAGGTATCCTTAATTTACTTGATTTTTTTGCTTATTACTAATTTTTTAAATTCTTTTGACCTGATTATTTATTTTTTTATGTGGCAGGGTGATGCTGATGGTTACGATTTAGTAGTAGTTGATGCAATGCACAAGGCAAACTATGCAAGTCGAATATGTCATTCTTGTAGACCTAATTGTGAAGCTAAGTAAGTTTATCCATCCTGGATCTCGAACAATCTATACTCCTACTTTTTTGGGTTGAAAAACATTTATTGTAATTATTATCACCCACTTTAGCTTGGGATTATTGTACTACATGGCAGTAGCTAAATTTTGAGGGAGAAAAGCTGATTGTTTTATATCATTAGGCTCGACTTGCATTTTGCCATTTATACTCAATTGTCATGATCTTCTGGCTATTTTGTACACTGAGAATATAGATGGATTTAAATTATCTCAAGTCTTTCTTGCATCCAATGCATTTTCAATTGTTTTTAAATCTCCTGAGCTTATAGCATACAATATCATTTATTAACTGCCAGTAATCATTCTTTTATTTTGGTCGTGTTAATTATCATATCTGCATACTGTCAGTCTTTGGATTGAACTTCTTTGAGTATGAATCACATTTTATTAAGTTATTGAATTGGCAGGAAAAAGAAGATTTAAGGTTAGAATTTGGAAGATAGTATGATTCTTTAACAGTCATTTTCTAGGATGCTTTCTTCAATTTGCTGTTTGTGAACTAAGTAGGAGAATATGGTCGATGAAGAAGGGTCGTGAATCCGTTCCTTGCAGCAAAAGAAATCCCTATTTATGATGAAGTATGAATTTTTTTAACATAAATTTACATGACTGATGGCGAGAGACATGCACAATGCATATGGTCTTCAAACTTCAAAGTACTGGATAGTTTCCATTCCCAATTTGGTTTGTTGCCATTTACTCTCATATTTAAAACCTATGCACGTGGTGTACTTGATAAAATGTTACTGCAAAGCTACCAAGGTGCACCAATCTTGCTATTTCCCTTTGAAAGTAGAGTAGATATGTCAGAAATTGTACCACTAAAGACAGTGGAGGAGTCATTTTTTGGGTGGGTTGGCCATGTGTAGGGAAGGTCAATTAATAATACACTTTGCAAGAAGCTTTGTGATTCGACTTGAAGTTGACAAAAGAATTAGAGGACTATAAAGAAAATTGATTGCATGAAGACATTTTTTGTCAAGGATAATAAACTAGTATATGGTTTTCTCAATGGCACAAAAAGTCCTTTTAGTGCTTGGGCTACTTGAGTTGATTTAAATCTTTTATTGATAATAAAATTTTTGAAGTGCTATATGATGGGTTTTTTTTCCTCCCTTTCTGATCACACGTTGTAGATTTAGTACTTCTTAGTTCCTGTCATTTGATTATCTTTTTTGCCTCGCATGAATGATGATCCTTTATCTGATTGCAAGGATTATTTTGTCATACTAATACCATACTAACCTGCATTACCACATTTGCAGAGTTACTGCTGTTGATGGTCAGTATCAGATAGGAATCTATGCTGTACGACCTATTGGATATGGAGAAGAAGTGACGTTTGATTATAACTCTGTTACAGAGGCAAGTCTTTAGTCTATCTAATCTTTCTTTTTCTCTTGAGGTTATAGACTATTAGTTTAATATTCCATGATTTTTTATGTCGATATTCTTGATAATGCTACAGAGTAAGGAAGAATATGAAGCATCTGTTTGCCTCTGTGGTAGCCAAGTTTGTCGCGGAAGCTATTTGAATCTGACAGGTGAAGGAGCTTTTCAAAAGGTACAGAGTGAACCTATTGATATTAAATATGACATCTGAGTGGTGTTTATTATGTTTTGTTTCCTTTCGTAAAACAATTGGATAATTGAAAAGTGGTAAAGTATGACAATTTTGGGAAGTTGAATTTCCGCATGCATGGCACAAAGGCCTTCTTTATTACCCTTCTTTCTTGCCGATGCTTATTTTATCTAGAGCTTCTTCCTGGTCTTAACTCACCTAATTGAAACCCCGTGGTGGTGAACATCGTAAGTACTTTGATGAGTTCTACATCATAATTTCAAAACTCCATTACCAATGCGCACCAAAAGAGTGAGAGTGGTGGGTTCCTCCTAAAAAATAAAAATGTTTGCCTAATTGAATTTGTCCGCCCTTTAACTTTTGCATCACTACATCTTCTGTTTACTTGATTTTAACATCCACCAGGTACTAAAAGAGTGCCATGGAATTCTGGATCGGCATCAGTTGATGCTAGAGGCGTGTGAACTTAATTCAGTATCTGAAGACGATTACATTGACTTGGGTAAGGCTGGACTGGGAAGTTGTTTGCTTGGTGGGTTACCTGATTGGCTGATTGCATATTCTGCTCGTCTGGTATGTCTTTACTCTGTATACTTTTGTGTTATTGGATTTAATCTTATACAGCCCCCTGTCCCCCTTCCCTCTGACACTTCAACATTTTGGATGAAGGTGAGATTTATCAATTCTGAAAGGGTTAAGCTCCCAAAGGAGATTTTAAGGCATAATTTGGAAGAGAAGAGGAAATATTTTGCAGAGATTTGCATGGATGTTGAGAAGAGTGATGCTGAAGTGCAGGTGACACCCCCCCCTTCTCTCTTCCTTTTCTCTCTCTCTCTCTCTGCATGTTGTGAGTTAGCATGTGCTTGTTCCTTTTATTTCTAAGGTCAAGGATGTTGTTGGCTTGCTCATTTCCATACTTTTTCTTCTTGATGAGACAGGCTGAGGGTGTCTACAACCAACGACTTCAGAATTTGGCTCTTACTCTAGACAAGGTAGCTGCATCCCCTTTAAGGACTTATCTTTTTTCTTACATCTTTGTCTTTTAACAAAAGCACGTGGCAAATAAAATATTCATATAATCATATCCCGACTCAGGTTTTTTAAGCATAATGGTTCTACACAACTTATTGTCGTGCTTGGACTTGAAATAGCCTCCTAAGGGCCAAGAGTATGGAATTATCACCAAAAGAAAAAAAGGGAAAAGAAAAAAGTTGGATTTTTTCTTGAGTATGTATATGAATCTAATGTTAAGTTATTTAAATTAGATTCTCTTAATTATATTTTGTTGGTTATCAATTTAAGCAATAGTTCTATTAAGTACGTCCAGGCTTCTGATTTTCACGACAACCTAAAGGCAAGCAACAGAGTATGTGGTTATTTTATTTCTGAGCTATTTTTATAGGTGAGGTATGTGATGCGATGCGTTTTTGGTGACCCAAAGAAAGCTCCTCCCCCACTAGAGAGGCTTAGTCCTGAAGAAGCAGTGTCCTTTATCTGGAAAGGAGAAGGATCACTTGTTGATGAACTCCTCCATTGCATGGCTCCTCATATGGAAGATGGCCTGCTAAATGACCTCAAGTCCAGTATTCGTGCTCACGACCCATCTGGTTCTGATGACATCCCAAGGGAACTTCGCAAATCTTTGATATGGTGAGGCAGAATTCACTTCTTTTCATTTGTTAAGGACTATAGAACATGAAATTCAGTTGTGCTTGTTACTTTGTCAGGCTGAGGGATGAGGTCCGAAATCTACCATGTACATACAAATGTCGGCATGATGCTGCTGCTGACTTGATCCACATATATGCTTTTACAAAGTTTTTTTTTAGAATACGGGTGAGTCTTGTTATCATGCCTAGTTTGGGATACTTTGAGGTTGTGTACCCTCTATTGACCCTTTCCAAACATTATGTTTTTTATTTTCCAGGAATACAAGGCTGTAACTTCGCCGCCAGTTTTCATCAGTCCTCTTGACTTGGGCCCCAAGTACAGTGATAAATTGGGGTCAGGTTTCCATGAGTATCGTAAGACATATGGTGAGAATTACTGCTTGGGGCAGCTAATATTTTGGCATAACCAAACTAATGCTGAGCCAGATTGTAGCCTAGCCAATGCGAGCAAAGGTTGTTTATCTCTGCCCGATATTGGTTCTTTTTATGCCAAGGTCCAGAAGCCGTCCAAACAACGGATTTATGGCCCAAGAACTCTGAAATTTATGCTGTCAAGGATGGTGAGCTTTATTTATTTATCCATATCTTTTCTCATCTATTTTGTCACTTACTGGACTAAATGATAACTAAACGACCACCCCACTCCAAACCCTGCTCCTGTCAGATTTCTTTGGTACTCAAGTCCAGGGTCCGATGACATAATAAAGGAAGGTGGGTAATTCCCACCTTGATTTTAGGAGGAAAAAATTAGTAGTAATAATATATTAATTTTTTTAAGAAAAAAGGACTATTGAAAATAAATATTACTTCACCACCATGATTTTGTAGGGAAAAAAACTAACTTTATTTTTCACTTTTTGTCCATCATAGACGACAATTCCTGTTTCTGCCAATGCCCCCCCCCCAAGTCTTTTATGAGCAATCAAACTCCTGCCTTTCTTTTGTGGTCACTTGACTAACTGGTCTTGAATTATTGGTGTTGTCTTCCACATTGTTTTTGAATCATCATAGTGGTTCCTTGATTTCAACTGAAAAATAAGATGGGATACAATCAGATTCTGGACTAGAACTGTCCGTGTCGTCACGCAACCCCCCTTGACCTGCCTTGTAACCTTAACAATTGTTTGGGTAGGTTAGTTTTATCGACTATGGAGGAGTTCGCATATTACATGGAAATAGACTAGTCTTTAGGTGTTGTTAAATTCAAACAACAGGACATATTCTTTGGCTGAACCAATGTCCTTGGCTATGACAAACCATATAATAATACATTGTTGACTATGGAGGAGTTTGTATATTACATGGAGATAGACTGGTGTTTAGGTACTGTTAAATTCGAACTACGGGACATTTTTTGGCTGAACCAATGTCCTTGACTATGATAATCCTTGTAATACTACATTGTTGTGGATGGAGAAGCGTTGAGGGGTTTCTTGTGAGGTTGAAAGTTACATGACCTACATCGGGGTCAATTCACATGTTTCGACCCAAAGAGCCCCATTGTAACCCCAACCTGAATTAAGTGATTGTTGAGAGACCAAAATGTAAATATGATGATATTGCAACCACCAATTAAGCTTAATTATCCATTTTAATTTTAAAAGATTGATAAGCAGCAATTGATTGTATTCTAGTATATTTTAGCAAAATGTACCTAAACATGCACATTTGGGGGTAGGAGGTTGATGAAATCCTGATATATTCACTTCAATCCCATAATAAATATTGTTTAGGATTGTTGGAATCTCTGCTTAGTCTATAACCATCCTGCTAGGGGGATCATAGTTAGTTCTTTCCATTTGGAACATTCCTACCAATGTTCTAAAAGGCGGAGGCGGGCGGCCGGCCGGAGGGGGCCTAGCGCCTAGGCGGGGCTTAGGCGAGATTTTTTATTTTAAGCTAATTTTAATATTTTATCTTACATTTATCCAAACAAAACAATAATATAAAGCAAAACAACTTATAATAAAGATAATAAAGGTCTTTGCTTAAAGTTCAAACACATATCCATACTGTTAATGTCAAAATTCAAACATAAACATATAATTGTTCAAAGTTCAAACATATTTTTAACGTATTAGTTTTATTCATAAACAAGATAGCTATTAAATAATAAAATTGCAATTGTTCAAAGTTCAAACATGTTTTTAACGTATTAGTTTTATTCATAAACAAAATAGCTATTAAATAATAAAATTTAAAATTTCAATAATTTAATTCAATATTAAAACAAACGAAACATAAATTTAAGAATTATATTGAATTAAACTAAATATTACAGATGTATCATTATTTATATAATTTAAAGCTGGTACAAGTTCAAAAAATTACAACTATGATAAAATTATCTATTTTGACTTGATATTGTTCACTTCTTGTTGTGATTTGATATGCTACAATATGTATTATGAATATGGTAAATCATTAGAAAAATATTTATATCAAGATCTGGTTTGGGTAGTTATTAAAATAAAATAAAAAAACTCTTCGCCTAGACCCCGCCTAATTTCTTTGAGGGATTTTTTTGCCGTCTTGGGCCTAGGTGAGATGTCAGGGGGGCCTAGCACCTAGGCGGGGCGCCAAGGGGGGGCCTAGCGCCTAGGCGGGGATTTTTAGAACACTGATTCCTACTATTAATTCCTGGGAAAACCTAGCCAGGTGGGTCAGTTGATCGGCTGTCCACTAGATACGCATACATGTTCTTTTCTACTGTGTGTTGGAAAATTCATCATAGGATTGTAGTAAATATGTATGGAATCAAGTGCCCGATTCATTAAGTGGGCGCAGTTACCGGTAGGAGAGGTAGTAAGTGCAGTTTTAAAAATATGAAACTTGAGAGCATTCCAATACCAAAAATTAAACAGTTTATTGTCATGCACGTATATTATTTACAATGTTTGTTAGCTTATCAGTACATTACTAGAAACAGGAGAAAATTGAATCTATGACTGCTGGTATTGAAGTAGAAGTTGCTTCGGTGTTGTTAATATTTGATTGACCTGAATCCTTGTTTTATCTAATTATCCTTGTTAGGGATATGTACCTTTTGCAGTACCTTAGATATTGTTGTGTTCTCAGGTGAAGCAGCCACAGAGGCTGTGGCCGAAGGACCGGATATGGTCATTTGAGAATTCTCCAAAAATTTTGGCAGCCCAATGCTGGATGCTGTTTTACATAATGCTTCGTTGGACAAAGAGTTGGTGCATTGGTTGAAGCACAGACCTCCAATTTTCCACGCCACATGGGATAGGTAGGTTCTGCATGAGTCTTGAAGCAGCAGCAGCAGCAGCAGCAGCGGATTGTAATACAAGAGGGGATTCTTTTTCTTTGGCAAAGGTTTAGGAAAATGCAGCAGGCCCATTCTATTTAGGGGTTTGGCCATTATTTTAAAGTATTGGAATACAAAGCAATGTTCCATTACACAGCTGCTGATTTTGATTCTTGTGTACAGTTTTTCTACGTTTTTAGTTTTGTAATCTGTAATTCATTATTATTATTGGGTAGTTGCAGTGTTTTTTATGATAGTTTGATGAGAAATGAAAAGTAGATACCATATTTTTTAGGTAGCGAGTTCATTTTCTAATTTTCTGGTAGCTATGGACTTGCATTCTTCTTTTATAATTGACATTAGTGGGTCTGTAATATTTTTTGATTGTCAATCTAATTTATTATCCATTGGGTGCCGAGTTTGATTTTCAAGACTTGAGTTTGTGTTTTTTACTTTTATTGTGAACTTTCTTTTCTTCTAATTTTTACGACTTATTTATTAATTAATTAATTTAAGAATTGATTGTTGTTAGCTTTCTTTTCTTCTTATATTCAGCATATTTATTCATCCATTCTTATTGTGAGACTTTGTTTTACACGAGTGTAGGATGGAAATTGATATTTTTATGGTGTTTTTTGTCACGTGGATTTTAAGAGTTAATTATGTAAAAATTTATTATATTTTCCTCATTGGTCTTGCATTGATCTAAAGTGAAATTTAAATTGAGACTAGTGAAGTACTTTTGCAATCATTATGGTTGTAAATTTGTCAAAAGGTGGTACCCTGAATCCAAGTCCTTTGGGCCCCCCACCTCTTTGGCTTTTGGTTCTTGCTTCATGCCACAATATTCCACAATCTCCATTCTCATTCAAGTATATATTACTACTAGTTAGGGGTTGAGCTTTTCAACAGCTAGGGGAGGGGACCCTAGAATTATAGTAATTCAAGAGAAAATCCAAGAATAAATCATGTTCTATTCATAATTTAAGCATAATATTTAACCCCCGAGACGAGTGTGATTTAGTAGAACAATAGAAATATGGGGGGGGGGGGGGGGTCCTAACAATAATATTAGTTGGGGATATTAATTATGTATTAAATTATTATTAAAATATTTAATGTCATGTTATTTGATATCAAAAATTTAAAACCTCTAGCATTATAGTATTACTCTTCTTAAAAAGAAAAGATGGTTTAAATGATTTATAGTTTTTCTTTTTCATAAATATTTGTTTATTAAAAAGTAGTCCATTATTATTAAATTTGTTAGAGCATCTCTAGCCGGCCGAAAAAGCAATAAAGATTCATATTTCACTTCAGCAGTCAGACTAAATTTAGTCCATGAGTTTTTCCGGTGAAACTGGTAAACTATATCAAAGAATTAGAATTTGGTGGACTATAATTTTAAATATATTTAAATGAGAAGGTGGAAGGATGATTGATGAATTATATTCATTAAATATATTATAATTTTTTTAATATTATAGTCTATGTGATAGTTGTCATATGTACTCGTGCATGAGATAATTCACCTGCCGTAAATGGAGCATTGCATGTATAGGTAGTAAATGAAGCATGCACAATCTTTGATAGTGAAAAAAGCCTTTATGATGAATGAATTACCCACCGAAATTGATGAATTCAGCTTTAGATGAGGATGCCTAGGCCTAGCTATCATCTTACCCCTTCAAAGGAATCCAAAGTATAAAAAGTAGTACTAGTGTAGTAGTAGTAAAGTTAAACAAGGACTGCTCGATCTTCACAAATTAAACACACTTTTCCATGCATCATCCACCGCTAATCTCGTTGGCAGAATAGTACAAGTAAAATATATATATATATATATATATATATATATATATATATATATTATTCATAGTATTATCTAAACTTGAGCACCCAACACAGAAAGTGGGAGAGAGAGAGAGACTCCATAACCAAATTTCTTCTCGAAAATATAGCAAAATGGCCAAAATGGTTGGTGTTTTTGTGTGCATTTTGATCATTACATTAGATATCATTGCTGGAGTTCTCGGGATCAGAGCCGAAGCTGCTCAAAACCAGGTACTCCCTTCCTTCTTCCAAAATTATAAAATTATTATTGATTTTCAAAATTCATTTTGAGATATTTTTAAACTTTATTAAATATTATGAAGCCAAAAAAAGAGCTTATAATCAGTAGTAATGTTAAATTGTTTAAAATATTTGTCAGTTATGTGGATTTTTAAGTTGGTTTAAAAGGGTAATAAGAATATTAATTATATTTACGAGTGGAGGAGTACTTTTAAGTATTTTTCTCTTTTAATGGCATAATAATTAACATGTACTTTTCTCTATTAATTTATTTAAATCTGAAGAAAATGAATTATGTTTGATCTAATTTTCATGTATATATATATAATGATCAGGTTAAGCATTTAAGGCTATGGATATTTGAGTGTAAGGAACCAAGCCATGAAGCCTTCACGCTTGGGTTTGCTGCAGCAGTGCTTCTAGGTCTAGCCCATGTTCTTGCAAACTTGGTTGGTGGGTGCAATATAGTTTGTACTCAACAAGATCTCGAAAAAGCTTCTCCTAATAGGCAATTGTCATTAGCATGCCTCCTTTTCACATGGTATCTATATATATATATATATATATTACATATACTACTAGGCTAGGCTAGAAATTAATGGTATTTCCAATGCGAAATCTCTAAAATTATGGATTTTACTTTTGGCGATCAGGATCATAGTAGCCGTTGGATTGGGCATGCTGGCGATCGGGACAATATCAAACAGAAAGTCAAGAAGTTCATGTGGTTTCACACACCACCATTTTCTATCAATTGGAGGGATTGTTTGCATGGTTCATGGTCTCTTTTCTGTCGCCTATTATGTAACTGCCAACGCCGCACTCACCCAATATTAGAATATATATATGAATTATTAATTAATGAATTTTCATATATATATATATATATATATATATATATATATGAATATATGTTACTACTTTATTCAACCATCGATCCCTTAATTCCTCTCCAAAATGACTTTAGATTTTAATTAATTGTAATGATAAAACCACCCTCGATCAGTAGTTAATTTAGTAAGGAGAATCAACTACATTTAAATCACTTGCAAATCTTGATTACTGCTAATTATGCATTTGGTTGCAATTATATTGCTTTATCCAAATCTTCCCCAAGATAAGATGGGATTCGTATCATACATTTTTTTCATTCTATATTAATTATATTTAATAATATAATAAATAATTTGTGTGATTCAACTGATAAAAAGTAAAATATTTTTTTATTATTATTTACGTAAATAAATATTAGTGATAATCTAATTGGAATCGTAATTATAATTCAAACGTAAATAAATAACAAAACTCATAAAAGGTTAAAAGTAAAATGCATACCACAAGCTTATCTTGTCTTTACAGATTAAAATCAATAAATTGCCCTTACCATTTTAAATAATAAAATGAGCCCCTACTTGGAAAATAAATTCTATTTGTTTCCCCCTTACAATTAACACAAATTGTAAAAACATATTATTATTACCTTTTTGCTTTTCTTTTTATGGACAAAATGTCATATTTTAACTCTTTCTCAAATTGCAATGTCTCTCTCACCCTCCAAGCTCTACCCGCTAAAACCCCAAATTCTAACTCTACTTCAGACCTCCAAAACAATCACGCAAATCCTCCAAATTCACGCCCAATTGATCACCACAAACTTTTCTCACCACCCATTTATCGCAACCCAATTCCTCCACTCATTAGTATCAAAATTCTCAAACATGATTTATGCAGACCTTACATTCACTCAAATTCTTGAACCCAATACCTTTATGTATAACACAATGATAAAAGGCTATGTGTCGAGTTCAAAACCAAAAAGGGCATTGGATTACTATACTGAAATGCGTAAAAGTGGACTTTTGGCTGATAATTATACGTACCCAGTAGTGCTCAAGGCCTGTGGAATGATGAGTGGGTTGTGGGAAGGGAGGGAAATTCATGGGGGAGTTGTAAAGGGAGGATTTGGGTGGGATGTGATTGTGAGAAATGGGTTGATTGGAATGTATTGCAGATTTGGGGAAATGAATTTATCTAGGTTGTTGTTTGACTGAATTTACTGGGAAGGATTTAGTATCCTGGAATTTGATGCTAGGTGGTTATGTAAGGTTTGGAGAAATGGGGATAGCTCAGAAGTTGTTCGATGAAATGCCTGACAGAGATGTTGTTTCGTGGTCCATTATGGTCGATGGCTATGGGAAGGTCTGCAATTTTGTTGATAGTCAAGAAAAAAGTCCTTACTGACTGAAATATTTTGTTACATTGGTGTCATTGGTTTTCCTTTTCAATGTGTGGAGAAGGAACAAGGGTGAAGGTGTTGGAGAAAGATCATTGTTGTGACTTTCATTGTAAAGTGCAATTTTGATTCAAGTGAACAAAAGAATATGGAAAGGATAACCAGAAGTTCACTCGATTCTCCAAATAATGCTTCTTAAACTTCTAAATTCATTCCAAATAAAGCTTTTATTAACTCACTATTTATATTATTTTGAGCAAGGATATATAATGAGTTTGAGCTTAGTGACTTTGATATTTCACAATCATCTGATTTACAGAGCAATTTTCAGGCATAACTGGATGGTTGTGAAGTACAAGTTCACTAATTTCAATATACCATTGGATTCTCCTTGGTTATTCATGAGAAAGGCGATTGCTAATATAATTCTCTTCATGGAATTGTGATTTTCGTTCTCTCCCCAACATTCTCACCATATAAATTTGTCCTTACTACTCTTGTTATAATTATTTTATTTATTAATTCCCTTCTCTCCATGTAAACTGCTCATTTCATTTATTTTGGCAAATCTGCCCTTTTTCCTTTTCAGAAAACTGGTGATGTTGTTCGTGCTCGTGTGCTTTTTGACAGCATGCCTATGAGGGATTTAATTTCCTGGAATTCTATGATATATTCATATGCAAAGGTTGGAGATATGCTGGCAGCTCAACAATTATTTGATAAAATGGAGGAGAAAAACTTAATTTCTTGGAGCATTATGATAGATGGTTATGCCCGGCATGGAAATCCCAAGGAAGGCTTAGATATCTTCAGGCAGATGCTTTGCCAAGGAGTGAAACCTGATAAGATATCTGTGGTCGGTGCAGTATCAGCCTGTGCTCAATTGGGTGCACTTGATCAAGGTAGATGGATTCATACGTACATGAAGAAGAACAAAATCATGTGGGACATTGTAGTTCAGACTGCTCTTGTGGACATGTACATGAAATGCTGGAAGAACGGATGAGGCTTGCTACTATATTCTCTAGCATGACAGAAACAAATGTTGTTACATGGAATGTAATGATAGCCGGACTTGGTATGAATGGATTTGGTAGGGAAGCTCTAGATTGCTTTGCTCAAATGGAGACGAAAGGAATCCCGATGGATGATTTAATATTTATTAGTGTTCTAACGGCATGTAGTCATGCAGGCCTTGTAACTGAAGGTTTAAATATCTTTTACGGGATGGCAACCCACAGGATTGAGCCTAAGCTTGAACACTATGGTTGCTTGATTGATCTTCTTGGACGTGCAGGACAGTTGGATAAAGCTAAAAGTGTTATAGAGTCCATGTCCGTCAAACAAAATGCAGAGTTGTGGGGATCTCTTCTTCTGGCTTGTCGAATCTATCGTGACGTGGCTCTTGCTGAAGTAGTTGTAGAGAGACTTGTGGAGCTCGATGCTGATGACTGTGGTGTTTATGTTCTTATGTCTAATATTTATGCTGATGCTGGAATGTGGGAGAGTGTTCTGTGGACACGAAAATTAATGAGGGAAAGAAGTATGAAGAAAGAAACTGGAAAGAGCATAATCGAGATAGACAATGCCATTCAGGACTTGATTAATGGTCAAAGGTCACATATTCGAAGTGAGAGATAATAGATACAGTTCTTTGGAGCTTGTAGAAAGAGGTAGTTTCTGAAGAATAAAGCTAAACATAAGATGTTTGGATATTATCCCGTTTTGCTCTTCAGCTCTAGTTTTCCGATAATGTGCTTTAGCAAAAATGGCACTTGCATGTTACATCCCAGCATTCAATTACTAAGATTGAAACCTCACTGGGGATAATCACTCTCTTTGATTAGTGTAGAAACATCATTCAAGCATTGGAATCACAGCATTAGAAGTAATTACAATAATACTAGCTGAAACTGGAAGGACAACTTATACAGTTGTAAGTGATAAAAAGCCAGGGTCTTGTATGAAACTTCACTTCTGCAAAAGCTTAGAGGAATAGAATGGAACTTCAAATTGAGAAGCATGATATTTGGAATCCGTAGAAACTATGATTTCAGTGTATCATCAAAAAGTGTAACTGGAATTTTAGGGAATAGTTGTTTGGAATCCGTAGAAACTGTGATTTCAGTGTATCATCAAAGAAGTGTAACTGGAATTTTAGGGAATAGTTGATAGCGAAACAACATGAGCTGGAATTTACATGCTTATAAAATTGTATAATTTGATCACCTGAACAGAAATCAATTGTGGCAATTTCGGGAAAAAATGATATTAGTGATAATTGTGTAGTTTCATCTCATTGTTTCTTATCAAATTATTCTTTAAAAATATCTTTCTAGTTCCTGTGGAGATAATCCATCATTAAGAATTCTTAGCTAGCAAGCAGGAATAACAAAACAACACATGAACAAATCTCATACAGTCACAAACTCAGCAAACACAAACGCACAAAGTAAATTTTGAAGTCTAATATTCATTGAATAAAAGTAAGCTTGGACATAATAAAAACCAAATTATAACTTCAACATAAAATGTACTGTCATGACCAGATTCAAGAGCTATAACCAAAATTTCGGAGCCATGAAACATAATCTATCAAAAACAATGCCAATTCATATTAATCTATCACTTCACCATAGTGCATCATAATTCTTAAATTTATCAAATACCTCAGCCACAACTAAGATTTTGAAGACTTCATTTCATTCAACACCATTTGCATCTGCTTATGAATCAACTCTAACCGCTTAGCATACAAATTACATTCCATTACACGAATATCCTTCCACTTCTCCTCCAACTGGTTCACCTTTTCTCTCCCAAGAAATTTAATTCTTTCCTTCACAAAATTCTTAGCCTCCTTTGGCAATGACAAATAGATATACGTCTCAGACTCCAGAGACTCACTCAATCGCGGATACATTGACCAAAAATCCATTCTTTCCACCACCTCCTCCTCCTTAATTTCATCCTTAACTGCGTCTTGCAACACAATCTCCTTCGTGTTTTCCATCAATTTCGGGACAGATTTATTAACCACGTTATCATCTTTCTTCTTATCTTTCCTCTTACTACTCATAACCTTACTTTCATCCACTCCATTAATACGAACTCTACCACCCCAAATCTTTTTTGAAAGCTCAAATGCCTTATATTCATGTGGCTTAGAAAAGACAGGATCCTCACCATTCTCAGCATTGTTTTGATACTTTTTCTTCAACCTCCTAATCTTTTCCGTCATCTGACTCTTGGAAACATCCACGCTAAGCAAATCCTTAACAAACTCATGAAACGCAGTCATATCCAAATAAGGGTCAGACCCTTTCTCCTTCTGGTAATCAATCATCCCTTTCATTATCACAATTTCATCATCCTCACTCCATAGCCGATTCAGCGCAAACTTTTTCCCCGGACCATCCTCTGCATCCCCATTTGAGACCTTACTCTTCTTATTCATTGAAGCACTACCATTTTGCTCTGTCTCAGCTGGGCGCTTGGCAGATGGCTTCAATTGGGTGGGTTTCGGTGTGGGTTTCTTGGGTTTTGGGGAAATTTCCATGGGCTTAGAAGCAATGGGTTTGATTGTAAAAGCAAAGGCAGAGGGGGAGTTTAGGGTTCCGTCAGAATCGGAACCAGAACCAGACCCTTCACTCGATTCAGATTGTGGAGGTGACGGGTACTTTTGAACGGACTGTTTTTTCAGAACAGGCGCTTCTTCTTCATCATCAGACTCTTCGGATTCGTCTTCAACTTGTTGAGGGTCCGATTTTTTGGGCTTGGATTCTTCACGTCGTTGCTCTTCTTCATCATCGATGGAGTCTTCCTCTTGTTCTTCTGTTTCATCATCAGATGAAGCAGAAGCAACAGCAGCAGTAGGAAGGTCATCAATTTGAGTGTTTCGCTTTGGTGCCATTGTCTTGTGGGGTTCTGAAGAGAGACAAAGTAGGGTTTTAGCGTTAGAAGACGGGGCAATTGGTAGGGTTTTGGATTTCACCCTCGTATTATATGCACAACAGAGAGAGGCGTGATATTTTTTATAGAGAGGCCTATTAATATTACATCTGTTTGAACATATTTTCGTATAAAATTATTATTTTATACTAGCAATAAATACACTACATAATTCAAAATTTGATTCTCAATACATCTCATATTTGCACTATTAATGAATATAATTGAAATCAATCCCGTCTTATTACTCTTAAAAAATATAATCCCAAACTTTTTTTTAACTATTTAATGAATATGAGTATTTTTAATATAATTTTTATAGTTAAAAGTTTTTATTAATTTTAAATAGTGAATCTATTTCTATTTGCACCCTATAGAATTGATTTCATTATTATTAAATATCTATTAACATATTTGGATGAAAAGTGTAATGAATGGGAGAACAAATAAGTTTGAATTGTATGGAACATTTGTAAGACTCTAACTTTTATGAATAAAGATTTAATTTTCTCTAAATGTTATTTTAAATAATAAGGGGTGAATTCGATATAATATTATAGTTGTGGATATTATTTACAAATTTTGCAAAGTAAGTAAGTTATCATAAAATATTCGTTTGGTCGGGGAATGAAGTGATGGTCCAAGATGATGGCTATAGTAGTCCTTACTATTCTATAAAATAGTGTGATAATAATTATAATGAGGACTCCATTTGAGTTTGGATATTGTCTACGAGACAATATTCGTATTAAAACTCTCAGCTTATGTTTTGTCGTATTTTGCATGATAATTAATAATTGTGTAAATTAAGTTTGTATTTAAAATCTATACCATGTATTTGGCGACTTAGAATGAATTGTATAGACCTATTTTGAGGGCGTTACAAGATTTATCATGATAAATTGTTTAATTAGTCATACAAAATCTAGAAATACAGTTCAAACTCCTAAATTTTTTTCCAGAATTACCTGCAAATAAAATAATGCTATTGGATGGGATAAAATTGTTGCAATTAACAGTACTTGAATAACGTATTCTCAAACCAGAGTAACATATGGATTCAGTTAACATGAAGTGAACTTCATGATAAGTTCATTTCATGCTCAATACAGTGCTGACACACAGGTGAGACACACAGGTGAGAGGTTGATATCTCCGTCTGCGTGTCAACACTGTATTAATCATAAAATAAACTTACCATAAATTTCACTTCATGCTAACCATTCCCGTAACATATATAGTATAGCTCTTCCTGTTAAAGCTTGTTACAAAGTTCTGATAATTGAACATAAAATTAGAACATATATATTTGTATTTTGTCCTCTAACGAGAAGTAAAGATACAAATTAGTAAAATTATAAAGCACTCATGTATGTCTAATCCATCGAGAGCAGTAACTAAATAACAACTAATATGCTACAAATCATAAATAGATGAAATATTATGAAGGAGAAAATGGTAAATAAGGTCAAAAAAGAAACACGATTTTGAGAATAATGCAAATATGTGGTGTAATTTACAAATGCATGCATGCAATGCAACTCTGGCAGTTAAAAACTTTGGGGGACATTCAACACCAAAATTGAACTAGACAGCCAAATAGAAAGCTCAAATCTCTCACTATATATGAAACTAACATAATAAACAAGAAAATAGATCCAAGACATTATTCATAGAACCAGAACTACTCCAATTAGGTGAAGGAAAAGATGCATTCTGTGCTCATTCACTTGAACAGTTTAAAAGCAAGTAAAATAATTAACAAATTAAAAATGTCAAAAAAATTAATTATTATCAGCTAAGATGCCAATGAAATTGTGAAAAATCCTAACCGAGGATACATAAATAATATTGGTGGCCTCAGGACTGTTGGAGGGACAAAATGGAAGAAAATGAAATTTTTTCATGCTCATATTATGATTGACCATCAAAGATTCCAAACTCAGTCAATATATCACCTTTCCATTTCGTGAAACAAGAATTTTTTTGCATATGTTATATACATGCAGTCGCTTAGTGCTACTGCAATGCTGCAGCAATAACTACAAGCAACTAGAGATTTAGTTGTGTGGTCATACTCATACACATTCGTTTTGATAGTCTCTTTTCTTCCTTCTTCCGAAGAGTTTGTCCACCGATTCATCCCACTTTCTACCAGAAACAAGTGAATTTATTGACAGGAAAGTGATGATATCGTGAGCGCTCCATGTATTCTGGCAAGATAAATCATTCTGCAAATTATCATCTGGCTGCACCAATACTTTGATAGCCACCTGAGAAAATATCATTTGCAAAGGAAAAAAATGACAACTTTTGAACCTCATGTTAAACTCTTAATATTGACATTATTTGATATTAGGTGTAGAAGTTCGAGAAAAACAAACATTACAGAAAACCATCCATTTTCCTTCCCCTCCCTACTTTCCCAAAAGGATATACGGAATGAAAGGAAAATGGATCTAAAAGGCGTACTTCTCTCACACATTCTAATACTAATTCCTCTCGGACCTCTACGTACCATTGGCATGACCATGCAACCAATAAAATAGCAAACTTCAATGAAAAGGGAAACCACTCCCTTCTATTGTATGGAGAACATACAGTTACTAATTATCTAGCAAATTTCAACCGGATGCAAAAAAATTAATGGAAATTGTCAACATTTCCTCCTGCTTACTTCAAAAAGGAAGTCTAATATTTTTGGTCAAAGCAGTAAACAACTGTGTACCTGTTTGGACAGAAATTTATGGAGATGAACTTTCATTATCTGAACTAGAATCATCAATCCGCCGCTCCTTGATTGAAGGAAATAGGCGTTGTTCAACACTTGGTGAAGTCGGCTGATGAGATTCTTGAGAAGGTGATGGACTTGGAGCCACTTTTTTGGTAGTCTTAGTTGGATTTGCTGCTGCTTTTTTTTTTACCTCATTACATACCTTTTCTACCATTTTCAAGAAATCACGAACAACCATAAACAAACGTAAGCCCTCATCTTTTCCTGCAGTCCCGTGGAAGTAATCAGCTGTGCTCTTGACCATAGTCATTATCTTCTTTTCTTCTTCTAGCAACCATACGATATCATCTTCCGCCTGCTGTACAAAGCTAGCCAGTGTATCATGGAACTCGCTTTCTTCCCCTAAGCTACTCATCTCATTGTTCATGAACTCTTTAGAATTTTTTAACGAGTTGCCAAGTTTCAAAACATTTGCAGTTAGCATATCACCATCTACAAGGGCTGCCTTTCTTACATTCTCAAGTTCATCGCTTAAATTGGATACAACCTGAAGACCGAGGCTGAGAAGGTATTCTTCCGTTTCCTGAATAGACTCGTCAACTAGATCTTCTGTTTTCACGGTGGTACTGCTATGGCTCTCTCTTGCTCTACTAGCAGCTCGTATGCCTTCAGATCGAATAATCTCCAGAACAACAAAGTGAAGGAGTGTGGTCTTGCCATCAGTTCCTTTAACATCTGATAGTTTTAGGAGTGTATCAAGCTTGAATGCCTGTGCGTCACCGCGGAAAGTACCATCATTCATACGATTGCCGGTTTTGAGAACTGCTTCTAGGAGTTTTAGGAACAGTCTGCTGCTCTTAAGCTCATTGCAAGCAACCTGCAATTTGAATGGAGTTATATGACCAAACTATCTCATTTGTGTTCATTCAAGCAACATTACTATTATATATGGAATATGTGGTCTACTACTACTAGCATGCTTTCTAAAAGAACTGTTTCCTTGTTTCCATATGGATGTCACCATCTAATATATAGCATCATCAAGCTGCGGGAAAATCAACTGATTATAAACGAAATGTGAAGAACAAGGTTGAGAGGTTGTACACTACAAAAACAAATATCTAAGCGTCTTGCAACTTAGATATTGCACTCATTTCCAGTGTATTTGTTAGACAGATTTCAAGTAGTATTTTAATTTAAAAGTTTAATATGTACCTCTATAGATGAAAGGGACTCTTTTATGGAAGAGACTTCCTCCTGAAGGGAACACATAAACAACAACGACTCCAGACGCTTGAAGGCAAAGGGGATGTCAACCATGGCTTTAAGGAATCGTTCAGCTGGACCAAGTTGAGAAAGATCTCCACTGTATAACCTCAGCTTTAACTCTTCTTCTGTTGTTGGTGCCATTTTCAACAAAGTCTGAATGAACTCAGCAGGAAGCTCGTTACCTGGTTATATGGAACAGGGTTAAACAGCTAATGCATTAAACTAAATAAATCATGCATACAAAAACAAGAAACTATTGACAATCGCTGGTATACTAATTGTGATCTTTCGGGTGGTGACCCATGCATATATCAAACATCGAATCTATTATGATTTTTGTCTGTTTGTATTATTTTCTTAGCATAGTTCTGGACGTTAAAATATCAATGAAAATAATAGGACACTAATAAATAAGCATTCCACTACGATGTTGGAACTAAAAAATCATAAATAATAGTAAAACTAAACAGATTGTTTCTTTTATTTTTCCCTTCCACAAGAATCACATAGATTTTAAAAGGTAAGAATATAAAGAGACTGCAGTAGACAGAAGCACATCTTATTGATCCACATATCTGAATCTCAGGTTTTACAAGCCTGTTGATTGATAATCAACAAAAAGAATTCGTATAAAAGGATTATTAACCATTTTATCTGAAGAAAGGATTGACAAGAACCAAATGTTAGTTCCTAAAAAGTTTTCCAAATAATCAACACCGAGAACATGATGTATCTTAAATTAAGCCCTAGTTAAATATCTAGAGTGAATATTTAGGTGTTAATATCGCGTTTCAAAAGATTTAGTCGCCCCTTGTGCTTAAATTGCATCACCAGGCCAATATATGGAAGAATGTAGCTTAGAAAACACTTTTCCTGCAATAGTTGCAATAATGAACTAAATGAAAATTGTTTGGGAACCCATAAGTTGCCAAAAACAACCCCATCCAATCCCCTCCCAAAAAAAGGGAAAGGAAAGGAAACAAAAGAACCATTGTTAATCCAGAGGCCCACAAAATTTAAATTTGTTTAGTCTTCTTTCACACTTTATAAAAGTAAGTAAATTTGGCTAAGCAAATCACATAATATAATTGTTTTATCAAACATTATTTTAGATCGAAAGAGTTACCTTCCATGATAGCTTCACAGACTTCTTCAGTTGTCACATTCAATGCTTTTAGCAGAATTGCTAAATTTTGTGCTTTCTTAGGCTCAATAATTTGAATATATTTTGGAGCTTCAAAGGTTGATGGGTCTTTCTTATGGTCATTTTTTTTCTTCTCCACATTGGTATAACCAAACAGATTTTCCATCATCTCCTCATCGAACCTTTGAAATTAGAATAGAGTTCAGCAGCTATTATAGATTATGTAAGTTTGCAAGGTTAATGTACAATTGATACAAACTTAAACACTTACTGGAAAGACCCCGCTTTTATCTCATGCCAAACCATGGAGTGGTCAGGGTTCGCAAGAACCTTGTCCCAAAAGAATGGCTTTAACTTCGCTTTACCGTCAGACATACCATTTTCGCTAGTTTCCTTGCCCAGAGAAGAACGACGTTGACTATGTGAACCAAGTGAAGCCTTTCCTGCGTTACCAGATTTTGGTGGACGAGGTTGAGGAACACCAATCTTTGGAGGTGGTGGAGGCCTAGGTGCAGGAGGTTTAGGGGGTGGCGGAGGAGGAGGGTTAGGGGGTGGAGGAGCTGCTTTTCCTGGTGGAAGAGGTAATTGTGCACCAGGTGCACCTTTCATAGCTTCTGATAGCTGCGCTTCGGGAATGGGCAGATTGTTGACGTTGAATTTTTTTTTACTTGAATTTCCTAAACCATGGGATGTCTGTGAAGAACCTGAAAGGTTAAATAATAAGACAGTCAGAGATACTTCAAATATTGATTTTTATTAATAACAAAGTTAATTATCGGAATAAATACCATTAGAAAGATCGCTTAAGCAAAAGTTAAGAAGAGGATTCTCATCTCTTTGTCCATCTCTAGGGCCAATTTTATTCTTCCTACCCCTATGACAGCAGAACAAGAAGAGTGCAATGACGGCTAATGATGCCACAAAACTAGCAACAATAACAGCAATTTTAAGCACCCTGCTGTTGCTGTTATCATTTGATGGCTTTGGTGGAGCAGCATGTTGTCGTGGATGAGGCTTGACAGGTAAAGGTGGAGGTGATTTTTTTATTTTTGGTGGAAAAGTTGGTTTTGGAGCCTTTACAGGAGGCTGCATAGTTGGAGGTGTGGAGCTGGCAGGAGCCAGATAAAGTGATGCTGAAGCAAATGCTGGTGATTGTGAAGCAGAAGCGGGGGCTTTAGCAGGACTTTTAGCTTCAAATGGTTTCGGAGCTGCAACACGATGTGGACTTGGAGATGGGGAGCTGGCAGGAACCAGATTTGGTGGTGCTGGAGCAAGTGCTGGTGATCCCGAAGCAGGAGCAGGAACTGCATCAGGACTTTTAGCTTCAGCGAGACTCAGAGCTGCGGCAAAACGTGGATCTGCAGGATTTCTTCCTTGTTTATGTTTATGTCTTCGCTTTTTACTTGACAGAAACCTTCTGGGAACACTAGACCAGTCAAAAAGCAGCTCATGCCAGTTGATGAGCTCTCCCTATGAAAATAATGTAAAGACTGTTCATTATCAACATAAAACCGCAACCACCTCTTCAAATTAAGCATAATGATTAAAATTGATTTCCACATTGTTCATTCAAGACGAGACAAAACAGCAATTACTTTCTCCTCCCTGGCGCTTCCTAGTGGAGACTCTTGAATATGTTGTTCCTATACCCTCTCTCGGTTCTCTTGCATATATCAAAGAAGTACTTTCCAATTAAAAAAATAAATCAACTGAGTTAGTCTTGTAACTTTAACCATGCATATCAACAAAATAAAACTGAAATATGTGAATCAGTACTTCTTTACTCAGTAGCAATGATCCATTTGATCTATTTTTAATCTTCTTATTACAAACAACAACATAGGTCTGGTAGCATTTCTTTGTTGTGTTTTAAACAAAAAATTGATATTCAGGTTAAATCTTAAACAGTCATCATTGCAGGTAAATTTCTGTGTTCAAAAATCAATAAAATAGTAAGATTGTGGTTATCAGACGAATGCAAGTACAACAGCAGAATATAATAACCTCTACCTAAACAAGAACTTCATTTAGCAGCTCTTTCCAAAAGGCGTGAATGCAAATAAAAAAACAAAACAGAAGCTTTTACAGTCCCAAGTAGAGTTCATAAGGTGCTGCTACATTTTTCATAATAATAGCCTACAAGTTTAATCTTGGATTTTGTCGGGGGTATGGAGCTAACGTCACTTCAAGTATAGCGTATAGTAGAAGGGGGATTTCCCATTCACAGCTACTATGGGAAAAGGTTTATGTTGAGCACTTCCGACCTAACTCTTCCCAAAAGTTTAGCGGTTTAAAACAAGTAACTCTGGGAGCTCATAGGCCAATGCATACCTTTTGCCAGAACTATGAGTATTCTTCCTAGTTTTGCTAATTCTATCCAATATTAGTTATATATTTAAGTTATTGTATGGTTGTAACATGACATGAACTTCCCACAAAGTAAAAAATTGGCATTTTAAATCTTCAGCATTCAGCAATTAAAAAAATTTAAAAAATCTCATTCCAAGAAAAAAAGGATACATTTGCTTACAAACCGTTACGAAATAAGAACCAAATAAGTAAATACATTTTCAAAATCAATATTCAATATATTGAGAAAGATCCCAATTTCATAAAAATCACGACTCTTCCATAGTAATCAAACACTATACAGCAACTCATATATGCACATAAAAAGTAACAAGGAAGAAAAAATAGAAACCCCTGATCATACCGTATCTTCATCAATTTCTTGAAGAATTGAACTGACCCCATTTCGATTCTCATTAAAGGATTCTGCAATTTTCCGGTTGGCCTCATAACTTCCGACCACCAATGCACAAAGAAAAGCAAAAAGAAGAAGAAAAGAACGAACCCTTTTATCGTTCATTGCTCCTCAAATTATTACCGTTCCATTTCCATATTGTAGCCCTTCTCATTCAAGATGTATATAGAGATAACCAATATAGGATTTTTTTGGTTTTTGGTTTTCCCAGGCTCCAATTCAATGCCACCCAAAACCCAGAAAGAATTTCAACTTACAAAAAATCCCAACAATTCAAAGCTGAAACAAAGATGTAATATAAATTAAAAAAAATTTATATGATTTCCTTTGTTTAGCCTTGGAGGTAATGCCACTCAAAACCCAAAATTCAATTGTGAAGCAGAGGCGGCGCTATATATTTATATGATGAAGGAATATTGGATGCCAATAAAAAAAATATGTAGATGGGATAATGGAATTTGAATCTTGGTTTTGTGTGTATTGGCAGGTTTGGAAGAAAACCAACCGGAAAATTTGAAAACCTTAAATTTCAGATTTTCTGTTGGGATTTTTGTTTGTTGGAATGCTTCATGTTTTTCGGGGGCTGAGAGAGGAAAAGATTAGGCGTGCGAAGAACAATGTGTTTCAGAGAGAAATGGAGGGGGCGAAGAGAGAGAAATTATTAATTTTCGGTATTTGGTTTTCTTACCCGCCAATAGGCAACAGGAATATGTTATGTATGTTTGTATTTATTTTTTGACATACTCCTCCTATTTAATACTTATTTCATTACTATGTTACATTATTATTTCTAGGAAAAATAATCTCTTTTTTTTTTTTACAAAAATACATATCTTAACATTTATAAATTTTGTAAATGAAGAAGAAAATGTTAAAAATGTATATTTATTTTATGTGTATTCTTAAAAATAATAAATTATTAATTCAATAATAATACTGACATGATAATAATAACAACAAATCTAAACTATTTTCTAGCCTTATACCAATATCAATTAAAAGAGATTGTTTTTTGCCATTTTTTTTTGTGACAAATGGAACTCAGGTTCTATTACTTACTCATACATAATATAATATATAATTTAATAACACTTGATATATTGGCTAAATTAATATTGAGTTTTACTTCACAGTATTAAAAGGTTAATTTATTTTTCTTTTTTTTTTGATAAAAAATAAAAATTATTGTTCGGTAATAAGTCTTGAAAAGAAGAAATAAAATAAAATCCACTGTTATTTAATTTAATGGATACTACATTACTACTAGCCTAACCGTAGTAGTATTTTCTTTTCTTTTCTTATTGAAGTCATAGTAGGTAATCTTTCACCTTCATTACTTTAAAATATTTGTCAACTGGAGTGATGATTACACTTGTTAAATTTGAAGAGGAAAAAATATATCTGAAATTGGGATTGTTGTGTGGAGTAGTAGTAGTAGTAGTTATTCATTTCAAAAACCTCAAAATTGGTAATCAAAAATTAGTAGTAATTCATAACAATCAAATCAAATCATTGTGTTTACATGATTTAATTATTGACAACAAGGAACTGGCCCTAATCATCTCTTTGCCTTACTTATTATGACTTGTTTAATACTCCCTCTGTTCCCAAAAAATGACTAAATGTATAATATTTTTTTTGTCCTAAAAAAAGATGAGTTAAAAGTACATAAACCTATTTTTTTTAATACTCCCTCCATCCCCAAAAGAACGACTAATTAAATGTACAAAAAACAAGGCAACTAAGTCATTTAATGGAGTCTATTGGTATAAAAATAAAAAATTGATAAATTCACACATGAAAACAGTCGCTAAGCAATGTGACAAGTTTTCATGGCTCGGGTCATTTATCACCTGGGGATTTTGGAATAAACTGCAAATGCCGGGGATGCAAGAACACTTGGATACTCTAATCTATAACATAAAATAAGACAGGATTCTCCTAAAGGAGATAGATCATAACTATTTATGAACTGCACGTGTGCTTGTGCATGCCCTCCAGTGTATGTGAACATGCATACAAGAATACAGATGAAGTTGTCGATTTATTAGTCTAGGAGACATGAATGAGTATGGTTCCAAATGCAAGCACCTTCCGAGTTCAAGCCAGAGATATAAAAACTCTAGGAAAAACGCTTTGAAAAGTATTTAACTTCTGCTGCTTTTCTTAGCGGTAATATAAGAATTGTATGTTATACCAATGCGTCTAGTTTTATAGACCTACACTCAAGAGTCTGAATAAGCTCAAGTTTTCTGGACACATGACATAAGCCAATAACATGATGTTCACCTTTGGAGCCTTCTCGACTTCTGATTAGTTCCAGCTCTTCTGTAAATGTATGATGTTAAGGCTTAGGTAGGTGCCCATAGGTAAGCATGATTCATGATGGTGTTCCACTCCATACTTTCCTACAGAAATAGAATAACGAAAACTTAATTATGATTAGTGAAGAGTTTGGGACACACATTTTTCCTTGTTTATCAAGTAAATTAAGAGGTAACAAGTCATTGCCAAGATTATGAATTATGGTCCAACACAAATACGAAAGTTCTTTTTTGTTTTGCAATCTGTAAGTATGTCTTACACCAAAAGTGCGTCAAATTTAATCTCATGTCCAGAACACAAACTATGTTGGGCAATATAATTGAAATTTCACATACTGGTACCTATTTTTATTTTAATCTGCAGATTCATCTGTCATTGCAAGGTGCATATCCTTATCAACCGAAGCCACCTACAATATCAGACGTGATGATCAAGGATTTTTGTGGTGAAAAAATAATTGCCTTATTAAAACACACAGAATAGAATTTTCAGCTATATAACCTTATATTATATTATAGATATTGCCTACTGATACTGCTGCTGCTTTTTTTGGGGCTACTTTTCTTGCCTGTTCATAAGTGAATTTAAACTAAGTAAAGTTCACCTCCAAAATTTTAGGTTTTGGCGTTCCTACCTGTTTTAACATACTTCACACCAAATTCAAAATTTACAGAAAGGCTGAAAGAAAGAGGTATGAGAATACCCTCACTTTTGATTGTTCAAGATGTTGCATTGCACTCATCAAAAATTGCTGGTACTTCTCAGCTTCAGAAACTGAACTGATAGTCTTCAAATCTGGATCATAATACCTATTAGAATTGAAAGAGTAAAGAATTAAAGCAAAATTACCTCCGGCGAAATTTATCCCTTCAATAGTTCAAAAAGTAACAGCTACTATATTACCTAATTTATGCTTTTAATATATCTCAATGAATAGAAACAGAAAAGGAAACATGTGACCTCTGACCTCATCTTATATTCTGCCTCAATTTTCTGTTGCTTGAGTTTCTCCAGTTTATCCTCAAGGGCCTAAGGTAAAGAGAGAAAATATTTACCAATATATGAGTTCACTTAAGAAGATAAGTTTTGTAGCAAGTGGAGTTGCAAATTAAACCAGACTGAACTCAGTCACATAATTGTTGGGCAGTCACCCAAAAGCTTTGCTGGATCATGGGTAGTGCAACTCCTGACTTCTGGCCGTCGCTAAACAAGGTTAGGTTATCATGATGCTATTTTTCTATATAGAGTTATAACAAAGTCAATGTTATAATCCCTTTGAATTTTTCTTTAATGATTTCATATTCTTTGATTTCTTATCTTCTTTTGCGCTCCCGGTCCAATGATTAGGTTGGATGCTTGGACCATTCAACCAGTGAACCATTAAGCTTTCTGATATGAACCAGTCTGATTTTGTAATGATTACTAGCAAAAGTTGTTAATTGATATGGATAAATCCTCACCTCAATTCTGCGCTTGGAATGCAATCATAGGAAGTGAGTCAACCATTTGAACAGTGAAAAATAGACTTGTTAGAAAGATGTTAACAGAGAAAGCATATTTTTATCTATAGAGTAAAAGGAAGACTTTTGTGTTTTTTTGTGTGGGGGTGGGGTGGGGTGGGGTGGGGTGGGGGCTTACTTTGCTATCTTGTCCAGCATCACCTTTTCATTCCTCAACTGCTTCAGCCTTTGGGACAGATACTGCAGGTACAAAGTGTTAGTACCTCTTTAAGTTGTATGGAGTGGGGGAAAGAGACAGAAAGCCACAGAAACAAAGCTATTAAGGAAAAGACCGAGGGAAACAAATTTTAGTTACCTCTTCATTAGAACTAGGCCTGTAACAAGTATTGAGCATTGAAAGGGTGTAGAGGAGAAGTAATCTTCGTCAGTAAAATCAGTAAATGACATAACTAAATAAATCAGAATTAGCTGGGCAAACTGTTATAATAAAATGGTATACCCTTCCTTCACTGGATTAGGCCGGTCAACAACGCGAAGGAAAATATCCTCAACCCTAAACAAGGAAATTGTTACAAGATGCACATTAAGAAAAATAAAGGAAAAAAATGAAATAATCAAAGTATTTTTCTGTCATATTAACCTTCCATTGGTCACAAAGCTAGTCATCTCACCATCAGAAGAGAACATTATAAAAGCAATGTCTGTACCACACAAATGGAACAACTCCGTGGCCTTATTAGCAAGTTCAACCTTCTGCTTCGAATATATTACTTGACGGTCTGTTTCATTCTCGATTCTCTCCATTGGGATCCTCTTTCCACGCATGACTACTAAAGGTAACTAAGAATATGGTAACTTTTTCACTACAATAAGAAGTAGTGCATTAAATATTTTGACAACAAATTAACTATTATATTTAGTTAAGATGCAGTGCATATGGCACTGGAGGAACTGCTTGTCTGCTTTGACATTTAGGTGTAAAAATATATGGCAAAAGATATTTGATTATTTAGTTATTCATTCATTACAAATTCCTCGATTTGTCATCCACAATCTCATACATATTAAGGCAAATTAAATATGATATGAATACAGTAACAAATGTAGTGAAATGCAGTTTCAGTTAAAAGCCCAAATATATGCAAGAATTTATACAGTGAATGTCGTGAACCTAGATGGAAGCAGTCCGAAGAACAGCAAGGGTAACATTACCTGATTACCACTACCAAAATAATTTAATAAAATAACAATGGGAGCTGAAGACATGCACGGTTACGATAGCATAGTCAATTCATATCATAATTAGTAGTACTTTAATATATTTCTTAAGCACCATTTGTGCTTCTCGCTGATTTATAGAGTAGGCGGTGTTCTAGGCAATATTTCATGGACTCTTCACTTTACCTTGAAGTACGAGTGTTGGACACTTCATGTTAGCGTAAAAAAATGAAAAAATGAGGACTATCCCTATGGACTCTTCAAGGTACCCATGTCTCACCACATACAATTCCATGTCTAGCAACCAAGTTATTCATACAAGAAAAGGAAAGGTGCACTTGATTGAACAGAAGGCTTCATTCCCAGATATATACATTAAGAATTATCATTTTTGGCTTCACATCTCTTCTCCCTCTCTCTCCACACCATGTATATTTTTTATTGACGCAACTTTAAAGAAGAATTTCAACAGAAACACTTAAAAAGGAAAGAAATCTACTCCCTTTGGTTCTAATTTTTAGAGATACAAAGGAAAATTTTATTTTTCCAAACATATCCCACATTTGTTAAAAATGTAATAATGGTGGCACGAGAGTATTTAATGCGCCTAGAATATAAGCAAGGATACCAAACATAGAATCACAAAAACAAAGAGCTGATCTTTAATACAAATTTGACCGTGATAAAAATATAAAAGACCAATCTAAAGAAGGAAAAAATTAAACTGGACATCTTAATCAGACACATAAATTCTATTATATCTTGATTAAGCACCTCCCGTTGTTTGAGTTGATTCCCAAGGGTTTTTCATTTCAGGCATTTCCAGCTGAATTCTCCCCAAAAATAATCAAGAACTGAGTAATCATTTAATTTATATGGGCTCTTACTTAATAAAGAAAATTAAATCCATTGTTTGTCTACCACACTTGATGTTACAAGCCTACAATCAACCATGACCCAGATGGGTATGAGCTAAAAACAATCAAAACCAAAATTAAAATCAATTTTAAGGAATTAATACATACATTTCAATAAACCAGAAGTTTCACATGTAATGCTATGCAGTGCAACTGAGAGAGTGATCGACTGCTTACCGAGAAGGGGTAGGCGAGCGTGTGAGAAAGATACCAGTAGGTTTGGTGATTGTAACACTTACTATTTTATTTTATTACTTCCTCCGTCCCAGGATAAAAGTCCTGGTGGACTTTTCACGCATATTAAGAAGAGGAATAAAATGACAAAATTGTCCATAATAATGTCATTAAATATGGAGAGAGAATTAGAATAAGAAAAGTATGAGATATTTAATGCTACGGGCATAATAGGAAAAAATGTGTAAAAGTTTGGTTATTAAAAGAAAGTGGACATTTAACATGGGACAACCCAAAATAGTAATAAGGACTTTTATCCTGGGACGGAGGGAGTAGTATTTTATAACATCCTGGAGTTTATTTCAATCAAATAATCTTATAAACTAACTACGGGTGGTGGGAAAATATCAACCTGATAAAATTAGTTAAATTTACATTAACTTTAGAAAATGTTGTTTGGGGATGTAGCTCAGATGGTAGAGCGCTCGCTTAGCATGCGAGAGGTACGGGGATCGATACCCCGCATCTCCATTTTGCAGATTTTTTAGACCTTTACTTCTTCTCTACAAACAAATGTGGAAGTTGGAACCATATTACATACAGTCAGTCCCTCACTAGATAGAGAAGGCCTACAACTCCATGCCCACATGATGCCTGTCTCAGCACCAAACTCGCTGCCGAATGGAGGCTGAAGGGTATAATCTCATTCTTGTGGAATTTCATGATTAGAGGTTGGTTATGTTTGCCACGGTAATTCCCTTATTTCGTACCGCGAAATGATGATAATTTTACGTACCCTTTTGTTATAAAGACTTGTGTTGACTTGTGTCTTGTTTGAATTAGTAGGAGAAAATTCATGTGAGGTAGTTGTTTGTGCAGATAGTCAGTAATTCTCTGCTTGTAATATACGCCAAGTTTAGGGGTATGTATGGACACTGAGACTGTTGTTCAATACTTGTTTATATTCTTTAGTGACGAGAACAGTTTTAATTATTCAAATATATATACATACATATGGATATGGTCATATATAGAAGACCTTATTAGCATTCAAACCATGGCAAAACAACTCATTGTAGAGACCGACCGAGTTGCATTAATTGGTTTGTTAATTAGTTAAACATCTTCAAGTGCATCACCAACAGCCATGTCTGTTTCTTCGTCAAATGGAAATGGTTCCATAGGATTACTTGCTTCCAGAAACCCTTCAATTGGAATTTTTGGTTTCGACCTCTCCAAGGGCACTACCTTCCTATACATTCGCAGATCTGGACAGTGACCCTGACAAAAAAGTAGATACATCAGTAAGAATCATGCATAATTTCCGCCATATATAGTAAAAAGCTAGCTTAAAGTTAAGAATGTAAAGCTGCTTACATGATCTACATGCATTTTCTTCACAAATGTTTTGAATATCCTGAGATTCTCCTTCTTTAGAAGCTTATCTGATAAACGAAGGTAAGTAAAGCCAGACATCTTCCATGTTGGTTTGCCATTTCTGCTGATCCCATTTGGCCTGGCATTTTTTAGGATTTGATTATAAGCTTTATGATCATATCTTTCCAGTGCATTTTCACCTACTACTTCGACTTTTTCTCTCCGCCCACCACTCAAGATCTGCACATACATTTGTGTCTAAATCCTCAACTTATCACTTGATAAAAATTGCTCAAATGGAAATACAAATCTTCTCTCTCCGAATTTGCCACAACTAAGAAGTCATTTTATTAGGTGTGACAGTCATGATGCTCTCTTATACATAAAGCATAATGTTGCAAGTGTTTAACATATACGCTTTCATATGGAATTCATTTCGGTCTAGTTTATTTGTTAAGAACATTGTACATGATACTCATGTGACATTTGTGGAGTGTCTGATATTAGCAATGCGGGGCTTCTACCTAGCTAGTTTTACCTGACGAACAAGTTCCTCAGGTGCACTTCTGGCATTTGCAGGTTGTTCGCAATCCCTCATCTCAAGACAAGTGAAATTCAAAGTGGCATGATGCCTGGAAAGCATCCTTGCTATGGGTCGATATCCATCTCTATGTTTCAAGTTGTAGAATCCTGCAGTCAACTCCGCTGCATGACTATCATGTTTGTACAACCAGTGGATTCCAGATACCTGCAATTCGCAATGGGAGCGGTTGAACTCTTTTTCAATAAAATACAACAAAAAGGCATAATACTTTCTTGGACACAGCAATATAATGAAACTAAGGTTTAAACATACTCCCTCCATTCCAAAATAAAATATCAATTTGCCTTTGTAATTTGTAAATTAGAAAGACGAATGATCTTATATTTTAAAAATGACAAAATGTAATTTTGGTGTATACGAGTGATGTACCTAAATGTACTCTAGGATTTACCTTTGCTGCTAATTTGACTTTGCAGCCCTGGAAAGCTTTGTTGGCTTCATCAAGAATCTGATCACCATGGCTGAGTATCTTGCCCGAGTACCATTTCAGGAAGAACTTTCCTTTCTCAGTAAGGTACCCTTTTGATCCAAAGAAGTCGGTTGATTCCGGTTTGTCATTATATGTTCCTGCATTATCTGGTAAATTCCAATCAAGATGCCCTGCCTGCCTTGCATGCTCTTCAAATTCAGCTTTTAAATATGCATCATAGCACTGCAAATATTATGTTACAATATTCAGCTTTTCAATTTCAGCTATTGGACATATGATCATCAAATTAACTTATATTCCGTAGGCTTACCTGAAATTCTCCAATACCTGGGAAAACCCAGTTCTGACTTAGTGGATAGGATGGATACCTGAGCTCCCCTGCAGGACCAAGCCCTACTTCTATATCTGTTATAAGTTCAGCTTCCAAAAAGTCTGCCATGTTTGTTCGGAAGCTCTTCATGAAGTCACCATAGATCTAAAAACATAACGTATGCAGATAAACAACTAATAAAAGTTGATGTAACAAACTAAAAGAAGTAATTCACAATTCTAACCTCAACAGGAGTTCGACCATGAAAAAGAAGTGGATGATTATCCACGCCAAGTGTGATGTACTCCTGGTTCCTGTTACCTGCTCGATTAGTGTAAAAGATATCAGGGTGGTTTTTTCCAATGTCAAGTATCCATTGTGGAAGAAGGATGGTAACATGATCCCCTACGTTGCCACCGCACTTGTGGAATGACATGACAACTTGTAATTTTAATCCACATTGTTGAACAAGTTTAAACAAGGTCCTATGAGCAGTCCAATCATATTGCTTAGGGCCTTTAGATTCCACAATTCCCCACCAGACATCTACCATGACACCATCAACACCCACTGCTCGCAATTCCTTGAGCTGCTTCTCCAGTTTGGTTTTGTGTTCGATGACATTGTGAACACTAATAACTCCCAGCTGTTATCACCATCACAAAATGAGGAAGATGCACACATGTCAATCGAGAATACATATGAATTAATTAGTAGTAGTATAATTTATATATATAAGTACTAGCTCCTATTGAAAATAATTCACACATACACTTACTTGGAGCATAACATAAACCGGGACATAGTTTGATAAGTACATTTTCTCATCAGTTTGGAGGGAGTTTGGAGGATACATTTGCATGGAGGCCATTTGGATTATTTTTTCAGTGGGAGAGAACATAGGCGTTGCCATCTTTTATAGAAGTTAGAACCAGCTGGGCCGGGGGCATATTTTCTTCTTCTCGTCTTACTTAACATGGATGGATACATATTACCATTATTCTATGGAATTACTAATTACCTTTTGGGAAAGGAGAAGGTATCATCATCATCATCTTCTTATATTGAAACATGTGCATGCTAGCTGTTGTGATAAAGTTAAAAATAATTAAAATGTTGAGGTAAATTGTACCAATTGATCTAGTACAAGAATAAATTCTACTCCACTTTCTTGAACCAAATCCTTATCTTATAGTATATGGACTGGACCTCTTCCATTCCTTTTAAAGATAAGATACTCCCTCCCTCTGTCCAAGAATTAAACAGATATTTCCATGAATCTCTTATCATCATCATCATCATTCTCTTTCAGTTTCACAATTGGAATAAAACTTTTTCTTTCCCTTGGAATCCGAATTTTATTAGTATTTCTTTTACTTTATATCTCCTCAAATTCTCAGTTGTATGTAATCACCAGAGGATAGAGCTGATCAAAATTTGACCCAAACCATGATTGTTGCAGATTGATTTGGCCCAGGCTCATGTTCATGTTCAGGCTCAAAATAAACCGAGTAGAGTGTTACTGTTCCATATTTTATAATTTGAATAGGGGTTTATGGAGAGTAATAGTACGTCGTTATAAATGTTATGTAAACAAAATTACTTATACTATATTCGAGCGAGTAATTTTATGAATTCTTGTACCTAATGTGGATTTGAATAAAATCCTAATATGTGGCTTTCTTTTTTTTAATGTATTCACAAATATTGATATTTATAAAATAATAACTAAATGAAAAGTATTCAAAATTACATGTGATGGTCTAATTATTAATTGTGTAAGCATTTCAAGCAATTAGGATAGTAAGAAAGAATAATTTGAAATTTTTTGCTACCTATATGTTTAATGTGAATTTTTATATTTTCAAAAAAAAATTAACAAAAAATATAAAAGCTTCAATGAAATGATAAGAAGAATATTTTTTTCTCACATAAAAGAATATAATTTCTTAATGACAAATCCTACAAATAAACTTTAATAATATTTAAATGAAAAATGTTGTATTATTTGGAAAATTAACATCAAAAGTCCTTAAAATAAAATCGAGAAATACGATTTAACTTCTAATATAATTTTTTTATTTAATATTCACAGCTCATTCTAATTCTGAACTATTTTATTCAGTTTTTATCACACTTTTTACCTTAGGGAGTGTTTGTTTAGAGCTGAATAAAGCTGAATGGAGCTGAATCTGAATGGCTGAATCGGTTAGTGCGTTTATTTTGATCTGAATGGTTGAATCGGTAAAATGGACGAGTTAGATTTTTTCAGCTGAATGGTTGAATGAGCAGCTGAATGAATTAAAAAAAATTAAAAATATATTAACTATTATATTAAGTAATATTAAATAAATTTATAACAATTTTGAATTTTTTTAGAGGGATAAAATAATAAAGTTTTTTTATTCAGATATTTCAGATATATCAATTATCAAACAACTTTTTTTATTCATATTCAAATTCAACTTATTGAGATTCAGTTTCAACTCATTCACATTCAAATTTAAATTCATTCATTTTTTATCAAATACCCTGATATAGTGTGGTTATTGATAAAGTATCAGTCATAATACTGAGTAGTGACTAACAGGTAGGTAGCTAATAGAGAAGCTGGCAAGAAGTCATAAAAAATGTTTGGTTAATTGGCTTCACGTGCCAAACTGCTCTTTTCTTTTTCATCCAAACTAACCAACCAGACACCACTATCCCAACCCCAAATACATATACATCCTCCGATCCTCTTCCCTCTCTCTCTCGGCTATCAAAAATTAACATGAACAGAAACAAAAAACAGAAGGAGAAAACATTCATTTTTCTCTCTCCATTTCTGATACCCAACACCAATTGAAACAAACAATGTGTTATGTGGGGAAAGCAACCAAGATCTTCATCTTCATAATCACAGTTCTCGTCGTCACCGGACTCCTCATGGGTTTCGGCTTTCTCCGCCACCGCATTCTTCACGATAAATCCCATAAATGTTCCGATGATTCCTGCCACCAGTCCCAGTCTCAGTCCCCTGCCCAATTCCCCACCACCAATCCACCACCACCTCCTCCTAATAACAATACCAGTACTACTCCCAACCCCAGTTCAGACACTGCTCCGCCGCCGCCACCAACTACCTCAACCCCTACTCTACCGCCTCCACCGCTGGAATTACCGCCGCCACCGGCTCCGGCGGTGGTGACATCTGCTCCGCCGCCGACGTATGGTCCTCCGACCCCAATGGTGGTCACTCCAGGTCCAGTGAATTCCTAGTTGAGATCCACATTTACAATATATTGTTTGATTATAATTGAATGGAGTTATAATTTTGGGATATATCTTATGGTTGGATTTGGATGGTTGTATAGGGTGGGATCGTGGATTTTATTTCGTTGGGGGAATTTATTGTTTCTTTTTTACTTTTATTACAGTGATTCAGAGTGTTACTGTTAGGTGATGAACATGTCGTTACTTTCTAGGAGTATTGTTCGTCATATGGTCAATACAGACTTACTTTGAGTATTGTGCCAATATCCGATTTTAGTCCTTCGAGAAATTATCTGTATAGTTTTGGGATTCGGTTACTATGAAGTTTATTTTTTAATAAGTTGGTCAATTAACTAATAAAATATTGACACATAGTCTCTGACTGCGTCTATTAACTAATTGACCAACTTACCAAAAAATGAACTCCATGTATGGTAATAGTTCGTATGAACTTAATCTTGGTCAATTGATCAAATATAATATTGACATGCAGGTGAAAAGTAATCTCTTTTTATATATTAGTATTGTATTGGTCAATTGGCCAACTTAACATAAACTTAAATTCATGATAACCAGATTCATTTTCTATACATTTACACTTATATAGTTTTCTCAAGAATTGTCTCCTATAATTAAATATATAAATGAACCGAGTAGACTATTGAGTTGCTTAGATTTAGTTTATAAAATGTATAGAGTATAAAATAAGTTTGATTGAGATTCGTTTAGCTATCGTGTCGAGCCCGATCTCGAATCGAACTTGAATAGTTTGAACTTTTCGAACTAATATGATCCAAGTATCAATAGAAAATTACAATTTGAAGAGACTCAAATAATTTAACGAACTTTAAAATTTGCTCATATTTGAATAATTTATATATCAAGTCAATATCGAATCAAACTTTTAGTCGAATGAGTACAAATTGAACCTGAAATATTTGCTCATTTTACAGCCTTTTTATAATGTGTTATGCACAATTTATTTAATACTCTTTCCATTTCAAAGATAAGAAATATGAAAGCGGTTAAGATGAAGTTAACTTTGGTCAATTGATCAATCGACACGTAGACATGAGGTGATCTCTCTCTGTGGGTTAACATTATATTGGTCAATTGACCAACTTACCATAAAGTTAACTTCATAGTAACTGGATTCAAAAATATATTTATTACTTTGACCTTAACCAATTAACTTGTGAAGTCGTTACATTTAAAATTAAATTAAAGATACATTTTGACATTTTACAATCAATTCGTTAAATTTTAAAATTCAAAATTGATATATAGTTATTTAATTTTGATATAAACAAATATAAGCATGGTAAACTAATTACGAAATACTACTAATTATCACCTTTATTATTTTAACGAAATTATATTAATTTTGAGTTTTAAAATTTTACGAATTAACTCTAAAGAATTAAAATGTATATTTAATTTTAGAACGGGTGTAGTATTATAAATTTATTTTACTTTAATATTATTAATTATCATATTTGTTATTTTGAAAGTTTAATTAATTTCATATAAATCTTGAATATTAATTTTGCCGTAAATTTAAATTTAAATGTATCTTTAATTCTAATGTAGGAATTAAAGAGAAAGTGAATGGAATTTGAAAAATGATAACAGCTTATTCATATTTAATAAAAGTCATTTATTTTTTCAATAAATAAATAATCAAAGTCAATAATTAAGGAAAATATGGTGCCAATATGAATTTGGTAAGACAACGCGAATAACAGGCCATCGACAACAACGGGGGCTGGGCCCAAAGATTTGACTAGAATGTTTAGCATCCAATGCAATTTGTCCTTCATAAACAGGGACTATTATTGTGTTTAGGAGTAAAGGGTATAAATAAGGATTAATTACATATATTAGTACATTTATGAAAGTAATTACAAAAATCATACACTCATAAAATAATTACAAAAATACTATATTTTATCATTTTTATTATCAATACTAATACAATTAAAAGTCCTTAAATTAAGGGATTAATATTAATGGGTAGTTTCCTTAATTTAGGGGATCATTATCTGGTGGTTTTTTATTTCAAACGCATGATATTTCTCTCTCTAAAATCTTCTTCTTCTTCTCCTTCTCCATAACTTTTATTCTCGTATTTCTCTCTCTCTCTTCTTCTTCTTCTTCATCACAGTTTGTTAGACAAATTGGTGGCGTAAATTAATTGTTTTTTAATTTACTTTTGTTGCACTTGTTAATCAACAAATCACACAGTCGAATACGCGACTTTCTCTCTCCAACTCTCTCTTCAACTGGAAGAATTTTGATTTCTCTCTTTAAGGTCTGCTTCTAATTTCTGTTAATTCTCATTCTACTAATTAATTGTCAATATGATCATATATATACGCTATTTCTAACAGAATGGAGTATTGATCGTTTGGATTTGTATTATTTTTGTGTTTTGTATAGAATGATTGATACAAGGAAGAAGGATGGAAAGAGGAAAAGAATAATAGAGGGTGATTTTATTAAGGACTTGAAGAAATTTATTTGGGTTTGTGCAGTTGGATTTTGATTTTGATGTTCCTGTAGTTAAGACAGAAGCTCAAGTTCATAGCCAGAAGATATTTCCAACCCAAAAAATTTTAAAGGTGTGCTAATTTAAATTTTATTATTGTTACTATCATATAACTGTTTGGTTACTTCTGCATTATATTTTGGTTACTGGTTTTTGTTGTACATGTTGTTTATGTATTGGTTACTATTAAAACATATTTTGGTTATCATCATATAAATGTTCGGTTACTTCTTTAGTAAGTTTTTTGTTACTGTTAATTTATGATTTGGATACCATTTTTGTTCCTTTGAGTTGGAATTTTGGGTACTATTTTGTGTTGTTCTGGTTACCATGTATTTGGTTAGTATACATGGATTGACTAAAATATGTTTGGTCTATATGTTGTTTATGTATTGGTTACCATTAAAATATATTTTGGTTACTAACATATAATTGTTTAGTTACTTCTTTAGTATGTTTTTTGTTACTGTTAGCTTATGATTTTTGGTTACCATTAAAATATATTTTGGTTACTAACATATAACTGTTTGGTTACTTCTTTAATATATTTTTTGTTACTGTTAGCTTATGATTTTTGGTTACCATGTATTTGCTTAGTATTCATTGATGTATTATATTTTTTATAAATCCCTTCAAATATATTCTACAAGGTTTATGCTATTTTCTACTTTCATTTCCACAAACACATCCTACATGGGCTCTCTATTCACTAATCCCAAGTTATTTCTCTTCCTCCCACAGGTTCATAATACGGAAGTCTTTTCTAGAGAATGAGAGCAACCATGAAGAAGAAAGTAGCAGCAACCAAAAAGCTCAAGTTTCAAGAAGATTTGTACCAAATTTTGATTAGTTCAGTTATCGTTGTCTTGTCATTATGAATTATGTTTTGTACTTTGATTTTTGTTGGATATCCATAACCATTTGTTATGGTTAGTGAGTATGTAATGTTTATTGGAGCTTATGTAAATGAAATTACATATTTGATTATATAATTAATTATTTGACATTATTTGTTGGTTCGTATTAAGTTGTGTCTGATACATTATTTTAAAGGTGCAGTTTGGTAACCAAACATGTATAGAAGGGTAACTATTTTATTTTTTAGAAGTAACCAGATAGTTACAAGCTTGTATCAGGACATATATCAAGTGTTAAATGTATATGTGAGAGCATACATGGGTTGCCTAAACTGGGTTGGATATACAGGTTGTTTCTGTTTTGGTTACCATTAAAACATGTTCTAGTTACTTTTTATATAACTATTTGGTTACTTCTTTATTATATTTTGGTTACCATTAAAACTTGTTCTGGTTACTATCATATAATTATGTGGTTACTGTTTTATTGTGTTACATTATGGTTACTGTTATTTAATGATTTTTGACTACTATTATTGTACAATCAATGAGGTATTTTAGTTATTATTTATTGTATCTTTTAAGTTGTGTTGGATACATTGTTTGAGATGTACAGTTGGTAACCAAATATGTATATAAAGGTAACCAACTATTGTTTTGATAGTAACCAGAGAGTTACAATCTTGTTTCAGGACATATATCAATTGTGAAATGTACATGTCATAGTATAATTAGGTTTCCTAAACAAACAATATCACATTCATTACAGGATGCTGGATACACAAGTTGTTTTATGTTTTGGTTACCATTAAAACATATTATGGTTACTGTTATGTAACTATTTGGTTACTTATTTATTATATTTGTTTTACTATTATTTAATTGTGTTTGACTACTATTATTGTACAATCAGTGAGAGATTTTAGTTATTATAAGGGTAACCATTTTAGTTTTTTGTTAGTAACCAAATAATTAAAAACTTATATCAGAACAGTTATCAAGTGCTTAATGTACATGTGAGGGTTCCCATTTATCTAGCTGATGGATACTTTTAAATTACATAGTTATAAAAGTTATTTGGAAATGGTCTATGCCAGTTGGTAACTAAATATAAATATAGAGGTAACAATTTTATTTTAGATGGATAATCAAATTTACATAAAAATATTTCAGAACAGTTACCAATTGTTCAATGTATATGTTTACTTTATATTGATAACTTATGATGGAATCAAAAATTAAAATATTAATCAACATCAATTTTGGTTACTGTACACCATCAAAAATGTTACCAACCATGTGGTTAATAGTTACTAGCAGTAAATAATTATATATTCCTATAAATAATTAAATTTGTTGTATTAGTTACTGTCAATAGCCATTGTCTAACAACTGAATAAACATTGTAAAGTAACCAAATTAATATTAGACAATAACCAAATTACATAATTTTAGTAACCAGAAAATAAACCAAATTTTTACATGCAATTTTGAAGGCCTAAATGATGAAATTCGACCAAAAAACCCTGCAGTTCACCAGCAAAGCTGGTGACTTTTGATCGTTGACCCGTTTCCAATGAAATTAGGATCTAAAAACGCCAAAATCCGACACTCCAAATTGTACAGAAATTTCCAAATGGTCACTGCAACCAAATAAATATTATATTGTAACCAATTAAATAGTATACAACAACCAATATATATAATCAGATTAGCAGTTATATGAAGATAACCAATGTAGTCAATAAGTAACCACCAATATAAAAGAAATAATTATAAAACACAATAACATTATAGAGTAACCAAATAAATACCTTAAAGTATCTAAATACATATTATACAGTAACCAAGACAGCATTAGATAGTAACCAAATATTCAGTAACCATTATAATAATGTTACACAGTAACCAAACCAGCATTAATCAGTAACCAATATATTGTTACACAGTAACCAAGACAACATTAGACAGTAACCAAAACAACATTAGACATTATAATGTTATTCAGTAAACAAGACAACATTATAGAGTAACCAACAGTTCCATGAAGGTAACCAAACTCATTTAAAAATTATAAAGCCATCAAATAAATATTATTTAGCAAACAAATACACAATTATCAGTAACCAATTTATATATATTTAGTAACCATAATAAAAAACATATTAATGAATCATCCAAACGTTATAGGAAATTGCAGTAACTATTTGAAGTATGAAAAACTTAAGAAAGGTAATCAATATAGGAATTCGTGGTAACCATAGGTAACTATATGCATATGAATTTTAATCTCACATACCTCAGTATTCAGATTTGTATCGAAGTTGCTGTGATTTTGTATTCAACAATCATTGCCGTTCGATTGTACTGTTTCGTTACTGAACTTGAAGTTGCTGTTGATTTTGTATGTTATTTTCCGATCTCAGCGTGTCGTCGCAACAAAAAGTTTCGTCTTCTCCGATCCCAGAGGTGTGTCGCGACAGAAGATTTGGATTTCAGTTGCTTGAATCTCAGTTGCTCGAATTTTGGATCTCAGTCGCTTGATTTTAGGAGCGGTTGAAGATGAGAGAGAAGTAACTGACGTGTAGGGAGAAAAAAGATCCCTAATTTTAGTAAGCTTAATATTATGTTGCGTTATTTTTGTAAATATGTTGTTTGTGTTTTATTTTTGTAAATACTTTCTAATTATTGTATATTAATGTTAAGGACCCTATAAATAAATCGGGTCTGAATTATTTGTTTATGGTGGAGTCCAGTTGTGAAGCCTCCAAAATAAGTATACACAATTTATTCTGAATCATCAAATATAACTATCGTATAAAATACGACAAAACGTAAATTGAAAGTTTTAATACGAATATTATCTCGTAGACAATATCTAAACTCAAATAGAGTCCTCATTATAATTATTATCACACTATTTTATAAAATAATGAGGACCACTACAGTCACCATCACGGTCCGTCACTCCATTCTCCGACTAGTCTCAGCTATGTTCTTATTTCCTGAAGAGCAGTACCGACCCTGGGCTAAAGCCCAAGGTGCCCGAGCATTAGGCCCACAAATTTTTAGGGTCCCCCTTAAATATTCTTTTCTTTTCATTACTTAAATAGAATACTTAAATATTCTTTGAAAAACAAATTGACTGAGTGGTGAGTGACTGCGGCATTGCGGCAATTGAGCTTATCATGTTCTCCAGCGGACACCTTCGTCTCCTTCATCATTGTCCCTGTCATAGCTGAATTACATATAAATATAAATACAGATAGAAAATCAAAAAATCAGAAGGCTCAAGTGTTAAATGTTATTTCAGTATTCCTTTTCACATATTTCAAGCTAATTTCAGGTATTATATTAATTCTATTTTTAGGGTTTTGAAATTAATTATTTTGTTTATGAGATTTAGAAGCATTGTTTAATTTAATTGGGCTTAATGACTGATTAAGTAGATTTGTTTATGATATTATGGATTTGTTTATGCTATTATGAATCAAGTGAAAAATTTAATCTCTTTTGGGTTTTTTTAATTGTTTGGGAGTAGTGTTAGACTCTTAATATAGGAGGCCCTATTTGGTAATTAATTTATAGACAATCACGAGATTATGCTGGAATTTTGCAGATTTTTAAATTTTAATTCACCATGGCTCCTAAAAAGTATATGTCTGGATCTGAAAAAAAGAAAAAGAAAGAAAAAAGCGGATGAATTAGTTCAATCTCAAGCGGGTTCACTCGATAAATTAGTTGAATGGATTATCCATCCTATCCATTGAACATGAGATGGCGGATAAGATTGATTGTGCGGATAATATTAATACTTTTGCTGCTAAAACTGCAAGAAGGATGATATTCAAGTGATGTCTTTGAACTGATTACTTTTTTGACTTGGTGATAATGTGATATCTAAATGATGCTTTAGAAATATTGAAATAGTTGGTTATTATATTTGGTATTCTTTCGTATTGATGCTCTTTTATTCAGGAAAAATTCTTCATTTTTTTATGCCTATCTTATTAGTAATTCGCAAAAAGTTCATTTTTTTGTCAGCTTTAGGCCCTTAAAAACTCGGGGTCGACCCTGCTGAAGAGAACAATAAAAGTAAATGGTGAGCTTAACTAGCCCAGTAAAGAATATTATGACTAAAATAATGCAGAATAAATTATCGTTAGCCTTCAACGGTGTAAAACTGATAGAATACAATAGACAACATGTTTAACTGCAGCGGAACAAGTAAATCCATTAGAAGAGTCAAGTAGATCATGAAATTTACTATCTTCTATGATTTAAAAGTTCATCATCAATATTTTATCGTTGTAACACAGCTTAATAAATAATCCACATCATCGAATTATCAATGCACTACGGGCCAAGGATATTCGTTAGTATCACATTACGAATTATCCATGCACTACGGGTCAAGGATATTCGTTATTATCACCAATGGTCATGATCATGCCAACAATTGTCCGTCAATGCATTACGGGCCAATGAGGACTTCTACCACATCATTTGTAACATTACAGGTCATGATTATACCGATACATAATTCTTTGTCATAATCATACCAATCAACAGTCCATCTATGCACTACGGGCCAAAGATGACTTTCATCACAATTTAAGCATGAGGATGATGACAATGATATAAAAATTCAATTAAGTGAGAGACAAGATAAATTTTAAAGATTTATAAATTAATTTATCCAGAGTTCAAGAATGTCCAAATTATCAACATGATAACTTCTTTGTGGAGTAAAATTCAAAAATAATAATCATGTATCAAAAATAATTTGGATAGAAAAGAAATTAATTTTTGTCGTGAATAGTATACCGGGTGAATAGTATCCCAGTGAATAGTATCCCATGAATTACTCATGAATAGTACCCCGTGAATAGTAACGTATGTACGAATAGTACCCATAAATAGTACTCCAGCATGAAAAGATTAAAATTTAACAAGAATATTCAGAAAAATATTTCTAAGAAATGATACTATATGAAGCATAAATTTTAAGGATATTATACTAATTTCAAGGAGTATAGAAGAAATACTTATCAAAATAAGTGTAGAATTAGGAATATGAAATGAAATAATATTATTTACATAGTACAGAGTATGAAAGAAAATATTATTTCTTACGAATATTGAACAAAATAATATTTCTTACCTTAAAAGGAGAGTATTTCTGACTGGTATAGACTGGTATAGCGGAGAAAAACTTGCACTATTTGTAACACTCAAAGTATCCCTGTACTAGAAAGAAATACGCTGAATATTATAGAAGAAGAATTTTCTGATTCTGGTGTGATTTTCATTTCTAAACTAAACATCCTATTTATAGGAGAATGTCAGGGCACTATTTAGAAAAAATCACGGACGCACAGTAGAATCACGGGCTTGCAACTTATCAATACACCATTTAAAACCTTTAACCAATAAAGGAGTACCCTTTAAAATAATTTACACGTTGCCAGGATAAATGCTTCCATCAAAAATTATTTTGACCAATCAGGGACTACCCCTTTATGAGGGGAATGCAAATTTAACGATATTGACCAATGAGGGAGCTCCCTCATTTATAAGGTATTGAATAGGAAGTGCATACTTGGAAAAAATTTGGCCAACATCTGTTCTTTGTAATTTTATAATCCGCCCAATCAAAATAAAAGTAGATTACCTCATTTATAGGTAATTGAAGGCCACCCCCTTTAATATAAATCAATTCGTATAGAACAAATTCCAATTTAACAAGATAATTGAACAAACATCTTCCACTTATCAATTATTATTCTTATCTTTAATTAATACAATCTTTAAATAACTATTCATTATTAATATTATAACTCACAATATTAACAACCAAATCATTCTCAGGAAAGAGGGGGCTTTCCAATAAGGACTTCTCCTTATTGGTGCACAATTAGATGACCAAACCTCTTTTCTCTGCAGAACTTTTTAGACATTGTCAATAATACAAATCATAATATGAATAACTTTGTCGTCTCGATTATTGATTTAATAATATAAAATATTGTACAGATGATACTGTGACAATAATTGAATCAATAATACGAGATACTATGCAGCAATTACTGTGATAATAATTGAATAAAACTAAGTGACTTCTCACGTAAGCATCAATAATTTAAAGATACGGTGCAATACCGTGTGCTACTATGCAACCACGCGTATTACTGTACTTTTATCACCTGATATTTTAACAGTTAACGGTAAAACTTTTCCTGTTATTTTTATAAAAAGTTATTTATGTCGTTTTCTAACTCTGACAGTAATTCTGTTATGGGGTCCACCAATGATTGTGTCGTCATACGAATATTCCCTGATAAAACGAATATTCACCGACCAAACAAATATTTTATGACAACTTGCATACTTTAAAAAATTTATAAATATTACCCACAACTATAACATTATATCAAATCCACACCTTATTATTCAAAATAACATTTAGAGAAAAATTAATCTTTATTCATAAAAGTTGGGGTCTTACAACCTCCCCTTCTTATGAAATTTCGTCCTCGAAATTGGTGTACGCACCTGGTATGTCGAAGATGCGAGGATACCTTGTTTTTATTTCATATTCTAACTCCCCGTTCATTTCCTCAATATCGTGATTTCTCGACAAAACTTTGACTTGAGGTATAACCTTTGAGCGTAGAATATGTTCCTTCTTATCCAAGATTTTAACAGGTACTTCTTCATATGTTAAATCTTCCGCTATCTCGTCTAGTTCTAATTCAATAATGTGGTTCGGGTCTTTCACATATTTACGTAACATAGATATGTGAAAAACGTTATGAACATGAGACATACTTGGCGGTAAGGCGAGTCTATAGGCCACAGTTCTTGCTCGATTGAGGATTTAAAATGGGCCAATGAATTGAGGATTGAGCTTTACTCTTTTTCCAAATCTCGTAACTCCCTTCTATGGAGCAACACGTAATAACACATGATCTCCAACATTGAATTTCATCTCCTTTCGATGAAGATCAACATAACTCTTTTGTTGATCTCGCGAGGTTTTATACGTTACCGGATCATTTGAATCTTTTCCGTTGTCATGCGTACCAATTTTGGTCCCAACAACGTTGCTTTACCCACCTCATCCCAGCATACTGGAGAACGACACTTTCATCCATACAACGCCTCGAATAGAGCCATGGCTATACTTGCTTGATAATTGTTATTGTAGGAGAATTCCACCAATGGAAAGAACTTTTTCCAACTTCCTTTGAATTCTAAGACACATAGTCTTTATAAATCTTCAAGAGTCTGAATAGTCCTCTCTAACTGCCCGTCCGTCTGAGGATGATATGCCGAACTGAATTATAAATCTGTGCCCATAACTTTCTACAAACTAACCCAAAATCGTGAAGTAAATCTTAGGTCTCGATCATAAACTATGGATACTAGCATACCATGCAGTCTTACAATCTCATTTATGTATATACGAGCAAGATGTTCAAGTGAATAAGTTTTTTGTATAGGTAAGAAATGAGCAGACTTGGTTAATCTATCGACAATGACCCAAATTGTATCTATGTCTTGAGAAACCATGGGAAGGCTAGTAACGAAATCCATGGTAATGTGTTCCCACTTCTATTTTGGAATTTCAAGTTGTTGTAATGGACCTTTTGGCACTTGATACTCCACCTTGACACGTTGACAAGTTAGACACCTTGAGATAAACTATGCTATCTCTCTCTCTTCATATTGCTCCACTAAAATGTATGTCGAAGATCATGATATATTTTGGTACTTCCAGGATGGATTGCAAACGGTGTGTTGTTCGCCTCCATCATGATTTTATACTTCAAATAAGAGTCGTTAGGAACACAAAGTCTGGAGTTGACTCGAAGTATTCCTTCTTCGCCAATTCTTGCTTCTGGAATAACACCTTCTTGTACTTTCTTCTTCATACGCATCAGCTCCAGGTCCGTAGTTTGAGCAACTTTATCGATTAAAGTCAGTTATACTCGTATATTTGATATCATCACGTGGATCCCTAGAGTTTTTAACTCTATCTCCATTTTTTGTAAGCCATACAAAATGGGCCTTTGCATTGAAAATATCGCACTCGTACCCGCATATGATCTTATACTCAATGCGTCCGCTACCACGTTCGCTTTTTCAGGATGGTATTGAATGGTACATGTGACGCCCCCAAAATAGGTATACATCACCCATTTTGAGTCGTCAATAACATGGTACAGAAATAACTACAACTTTATTAATACAACCTATAAACTGTGAGTTTAAATACAAATATTGCCATCTAGACAATATTCACACCCAAATAAGTCCTCATTACAATTATTGGTACATTATTTTACAAAAATGGTGAGGACTACTAAGACAACTTTCTAGATCCATCATTCCACACCCTGACTAGAACTCGCTACATTCTCGCTTCTTGAGAAGAAAAATAGAATAAAAAGGAAAAGGGTGAGCTCAACTAGCCCAGTAAAGAATATTATGACTAAGATAATATAGAACAAATTATCGTTAGTCTTCAACAAGGAAAAATATGATAAAATACAATAGACAACAAGTTTCAGATCAATATTCGCAGTGGAAATAATAATTCATAGAAGAGTTACGTAGAGAATGAAATCTACTATTATCTATGAATTTAAAAGTCCATCATCAATATTTTATCCCTGTAACATCAATCAATATACATCTTGAATCAAATATTTATTTTGCACTACAGGCCAAAGATATTCATCAGTTGGTCATGTTTATCTCAACACCTGTTCATCTTTGTACTACGGACCAAAGATATTCATAAGAAAATCAACCATCTTTGCACTATAGGCCAAAGATATTCAGTAATACTATCATTTAGGACTGAGGATGATGAAAAATATTTTAAAGAAAACGAATCCAGTGAAACAAAAGAATAAGTATTATGGATTCGTATTTTAAACAATCTGAGTTCAAAAATACTTCATAAATAATCATAGTGAAGTAAAATTCAAGAATGATCAAAACATGGATACAATCAAAGCTAGTATCCATAATAGATATTTTAGACAAAATACAAAAATTTAATTTTTCTGTGAATAGTGCCGTATTCGTGAATAGTGCCGTATACGTGAATAGTGCCGTATACGTGAATAGTAACCCCGGCACTAAAAGACACGAATTTCATAAGAAAAATCTTTCTAATATTCTGGCATAATGATATTAGAAGAAATAATATCATTTTAAAAAAAATAAATATCCCTTACTTTGAAAAGACTGTACTTCTAGCTAGAATACCGGATATAGTGCTGAAGGGAACTTGCACCGTATAGCAACACTCAAAGTATCAAAATACTCACAAGAATACGCTCGATAATATAGAGAAATAAAGAGAGAGAAAACTTCAATTTCTGGTATGATTTTCAATTCTAACCTAATCACCCTATTTATAGAAAATGCTTAAAACACCAAAGCAGAAAATTTAATATAATATTAATATAATTAACAAAATTCAAGCCCACCTTAGAAAACTGATCTCAGCTCATTTTGCACATGTTAGTGTAGCCCAAAAAATGTTTTTCTTAATAAACATAATTAAAACTTCTAAAAATCAATTATTCTGGAACTTCAGAACTTCAATAATTCATAATAAATAGCCCTTTTATCAGAAAAATTCGAACCACATGTCTTTTCCATAAGAAATTCCATTATCTACAACTTTGTAAGTTTAAGTTTTTCCAAATTCCAAGCAAAAGTTGACCGAAATCCACAAACGAGCAATTTTACGAGCTATAATCCAATTTCGGTCACAACGTGGGGCCCACAAACATGTTTAACATATTTTAAACATTTTTTATAACAAAATACTCTTCCTCCTCATTTATTCATATATCTCACATTCATTGTAAAAATATCACCATTATTATATTATTAAAATATGATAATATATTTAAATGAATTATTTTATGAAAAAAGATAAAATATTAATTTTCAACAATTGTCACATTAAAAATTTTCTCTATCTATATCCACATAAAATGAATATTTTTCTTATCATATAAATCAATAATTAAGTATTCACAAATAATATTACAAAATCACAATACTGGCAACCAGGCTGTTCCCAGGAAAGAGGGGGCTTTTCAATAAGGATTTCTCCTTACTGGCGCACAATTAGGTGACCAAACCTCTCCTTAGACAGAACTTTCTAGATATTACCAATAATGTTATCTAATAATATTATTCAAATAATATGAATTATTGATCTGATAATGAAAATACTGTGTAGTGACAATTATTGAAACAACAATAATATAAAATATCAACGTAGCAATTATTGAATCAATAAAATAAAATATTTAACAGTAACTACTGTAACAATTATTAAGTAGTGCCTTCTTATGTAAGAATAAATAATTGCTGTAGTACCGTGTGCTACTGTGTTTTAACCACCGGATATTTTAACAGTATTAACGGTAACAACTACGCCGTTATTTATAAACAACTTATATTTGTTATTTTCTACATCCAATCGCTTTCTGTTATGGGACCCACACAAGGTTGCACCGTCGTACGAATATTCCCCGACAGTAAGAATATTCCACGACCAAACGAATATTCTCCGATAAAATGAATATTTTATAACCACTTACATATTTGAAATATTTGCGTATTTTACCCATAACTAACCATATTAATCAAATCAACCCTTACTATTTCAAAATAATAAATAGAGGAAATTTAATTTTATTTATAATAAGTTGGGGTCTTACAACCTCCTGTCCTTATGAAATTTTGTCCTCGAAATTGGCGTACGTACCTGGTGTTTCGAAAAGGTGAGGATACCTCGCTTTCATTTTTGTTTCCAACTCCCAGGTCATTTCCTCAATAGCATGGTTCCTCCACAAAACTTTGACTTGTGGTATGACCTTTGTACGTAAGACATGTTCCTTCTTATCCAAGATCTTGACAGGTACCTCCTCGTACGTTAAATCTTCGGCCATCTCATCCGGTTCTAACTCAATAACGTGGTTCGGGTCTTTCACATATTTACGAAGTACAGATATATGAAAAATATTATGAACACGAGATATACTTGGAGGTAACGCGAGTCTATATGCTACATTTTCTACTCGGTCAAGAATCTGAAATGGACCAATAAATCGTGGATTGAGCTTTTCTCTCTTCCCAAATCTTGTAACTCCCTTCCATGGGGCAACATGAAATAATACATGATCCCCAATACTAAATTACACGTCCTTTCGATGAAGATCCGCATAACTCTTTTATCGATCTTGTGCCGTTTGTATACGTTGTCGAATCATTTGGATCTTTTCTGTAGTAATATGTACCAACTCTGGTCCCAACAATGTTGCTTCACCCACCTCATCCCAACATACTGGAGAGCGACACTTTCTTCTATACAATGCTTCGAATGGAGCTACCCCTATACTTGCCTGATAACTGTTATTGTAGGAGAATTCCACCAATGGTAAATACTTATCCCAACTCCCTTTGAAGTCTAGGACACAAAGTCTTAATAGATCTTCAAGAGTTTGAATAGTCCTCTCTAATTGTCCGTGCGTTTAAGGATGGTATGCCGAACTGAATCGTAAATCCGTGCCCATAGCTTTTTGCAAGCTAAGCCAAAATCGTGAAGTGAATCTTGGGTCACGATCCGAAATTATGGATACTTGCATGCCATGCAATCTCACAATCTCATTTACATACATATGAGCAAGACGTTCAAGGGAATAAGTCTCCCGTATCGGCAAGAAATGAGCAGACTTGGTTAATCTATCAAAAATAACCCAAATAACATTTACACCTTGAGAAACCGTGGGAAGAAGCGTAACAAAATCCATGGTAATGTGTTCCCACTTCCATTTCGGAATCTCAAGTGGTTGCAACGGACCCTTAGGTAACTGATGCTCCTCCTTTACACGTTGACAAGTTAAACACCTCGAGATAAACTTTGCAATCTCTCTCTTCATATTGTTCCACCAAAATGTATGTCGAAGATCACGATACATTTTGGTACTTCCAGGATGGATTGCAAATGGTGTATTGTGTGCCTCCATCATGATCTTGTACTTTAAATCAGAATCGTTAGGAACACAAAGTCTGGAATGGACTCGAAGTATTCCTTCTTCATCGATTCTTGCTTTTGGAATAGCACCTTCTTGTACTTTCTTCTTCATACGCATCAGCTCCGTGTCTGTGGCTTGAGCAACTTTAACTTTATCGATTAAAGTTGGTTCTATGCGTATACTTGATATCATCGCACTCGTTACTGCATATGATCTTCTACTCAACGCGTCAGCTACCACGTTTGCTTTTCCAGGATGGTATTGAACGATGTAGTCATAATCTTTTAACAGCTCGAGCCAATGTCGTTGTCGCATGTTGAGTTCCTTTTGGGTGAAGAAATATTTGAGGCTTTTATGGTCTGAATATATCTCCACTTTCTCTCCATATAGATAGTGCCTCCAGATCTTTAGCGCGAAAACAACTGCTGCCAACTCTAGATCATGAGTAGGATAATTCCTCTCATATTCTTTAAGTTGTCGCGAGGCATAGGCTATGATTTTCCTATGTTGCATGAGAACACATCCTAACCCTTTGCCTGAAGCATTGCTGTAGATAACAAATCCATCCGAACCAGATGGTATTGTCAGAACAGGTGCCGAAATGAGTCTCCTCTTAAGCTCTTGGAAACCCTTTTCGCATTCCTCGCTCCATACGGATTTTGTATCTTTCCGAGTCAGTTGAGTTAACGGGATAGCAATTCGAGAAAATCCTTCCACGAATCTCCGATAATAACCAGCTAGGCCCAGAAAGCTACGTACTTCGGTCACCGACTTTGGTTGCTCCCAACTTTGTATTGCTTCAATATTTGTCGGGTCGACAGATACTCCATGTTTTGACACCACGTGCCCAAGGAATGCTACTTCCTCAAGCCAGAATTCACATTTCTTCAACTTGGAATATAGCTTGTTTTCACGAAGTCTTTGAAGTACCAACTTTAAATGGTGCTCATGATCTTCACGGCTTTTGGAATATATGAGGATGTCATCAATAAAGACAACAACGAACTGATCCAAATAATCATTGAATACTCGGTTCATCATATCCATGAAAGCCACAGGAGCATTAGTCAATCCAAAAGACATGACTAAGAATTCATAATGCCCGTACCGAGTTCTGAAGGTAGTCTTTGGAATATCCTTAGTTCTAATCTTCAACTGATGATATCCAAAACGAAGATCGATCTTTGAAAAGAATTGTGTGACTTGCAACTGGTCAAACAGGTCATCAATACGAGGTAATGGATATCTATTCTTGATAGTGACATGGTTTAATTCTCGATAGTCAATACAAAGTCGCATACTTCTGTCTTTCTTCTTTACAAATAAAATAGGAGCACCCCAAGGAGATGTACTAGGACGAATGAAACCGATGTCCAGCAACTCCTGTAGTTGGACCTTTAACTCCTGAAGTTCAATAGGAGCCATTCTATATGGGGTTTTAGAAATGGGCTTTGTACCAGGTTCAAGATCAATAAAGAATTCAACTTCACGTTCTGGGGTTAGATCGGAAAGTTCTTCAGAAACAAATCAGGAAATTTACTAACAACAGGAATATTATTCAAATCTGACGTGTCTTTATTCAAATACATAACATGAGCTAAGAAAGCTTGAGATCCATTTTTCAATAAACGAATAGCTTTATGACTAGATATGACAATGATTGATTTTAATTGTTTAGTTGCTTGAATTCGTACAACAGGTTGGTTAGGAATATGAAAACTAACAACCTTACGAAAATAAACATTTTTGGCATGATGAGTAGTTAACCAATCAATCCCTAAAATCACATCAAAAACAAGTATCTTTAAAGAGATAAGGTCAACAGGTAATGTGATGGTGCCAACTTGAATCAAACAAGATTTATAAACAGTGGATGTAATAAAAGTTTATCCTAACGGAGTCTCCACAGATAAATCAAAGTCTAATTTCTCCAGAGTTAAATTTAAACGTTGAGCACAAGCAGGAAAGATAAATGAATGGGTAGCACCGGTATCTAGTAATGTATAAACTTCGCAAGAATTTATGATTAGCTTACCCGTGATCACCTCATTTGGGTTCCTCGTATTTTGACCAGTCACGACAAACACTCTTTCAGGGACTGTTGACTTTGACTTTTCTTGGACAGCCTTTTGAGTCACCATCCCCGCTGGACTTGGTTTTGCTACCGTACAATCTCGAGCGATATATCCTTCTTTTCCATAATTATAGGATACCTTGAACTGTTGTGGGCAGTTTGGGCTGATATGTCCCTCTTTTCCACATTTATAGCATACGATCGGTGGTCATTCTCCTCCCTTAGTACCAGTTGCTACTGGCGCTAACGTTTTCACATGGTCGTTGTTGAATCTCTTCTTTTTAAAATCTCCTCCCGACTCACATCTTTTATTCTCATGGACATGATTACCACCAGAATGGTTTCCGCTTTTGTCCGTATATTTCTTTCTCCGCTGGTTATCATTGTTTTGATGACTGCTGTCACCGGTATGATCTTGGTTGTGGTCCCTCGGTTGAACGTACTCGTTATCTCACTCTAATAATTGAGCCCTGTTGACAACATCTGAATAGAGAGAAAATTTATGAGAAATAAACTTTTGACGTATGTCGGGTTTCAAACCTCTCAGAAACATCCCACGTCATACATTCCTCATTCTCCACCAAATGAGGTGCAAACCTGGATAACTCTACAAACTTCGCCTCGTACTGGGACACCGTCATGTTATTTTGTTCCAATCTAATAAACTCCACTTCCTTCATATGACGAATACTTTCAGGAAAGTACTTGTCATTGAATAGTTTCTGAAACGTCTCCCAAGACATACTGAGTGCGGCTGGATGGGTACGCTTCACAGATTCCCACCAGTAATCTGTCTCATTACGGAACATAAAGGTGGCGAATGGAACCTTCTATTCCTCCGTGCATCCCAAGACATCGAATATCTTGGTGATTTGTTTGACCCATGTTTCTACCTTAATCGGATCCGGCTTTCCCCAGAATTCTGGTGGTCCCAACTCTTTGAACTGCTTGGCTATGACAAACCGTGCGTTGTTATCATTTCCACCTATATTTTATGCACGAGTCTCCCTCTTCTGATTTTGCATGAACTGCAAAAAGCTTCTAAACATCTCGTCGTTCATCATCTGCTCAGTGGTGTTGTTCACGGGAGGAACATTGTCAGCCTGTTTCACGTTCTCCTCGCTGGTGAGTAAAGGTGTCTCCACGGTCTCATTTAATCCACTGTTAACATTCTCTGTCGACATTCTCAAATACTGCCATAAAATAAGGGTTAATTAAAGAAATCAACATATCAAATAATATACCTATATACTGACCAACCAACAAATAAGCTTAGGTAGGACACACTAGCGAAGGATTTACTCGTCTCTCCCCTCCTAGTTCTATTCCTCGATCTCCACCAAAGATTATATCCCTAAGCTCTGATACCCACTGTGACGCCCCCAAAATAGGTATACATCACCCATTTTGAGTCGTCAATAACATGGTACAGAAATAACTACAACTTTATTAATACAATATATAAACTATGAGTTTAAATACAAATATTGCCATCTAGACAATATTCACACCCAAATAAGTCCTCATTACAATTATTGGTACATTATTTTACAAAAATGGTGAGGACTACTAAGACAACTTTCTAGATCCATCATTCCACACCCCGACTAGAACTCGCTACATTCTCGCCTCCCGAGAAGAAAAATGGAACAAAAAAGAAAAGGGTGAGCTCAACTAGCCCAGTAAAGAATATTATGACTAAGATAATATAGAACAAATTATCGTTAGTCTTCAATAGGGAAAAATCTGATAAAATACAATAGACAACAAGTTTCAGATCAATATTCGCAGCGGAAAATAATAATTCATAGAAGAGTTACGTAGAGAATGAAATCTACTATTATCTATGAATTTAAAAGTCCATCATCAATATTTTATCCCTGTAACATCAATCAATATACATCTTGAATCAAATATTCATCTTTGCACTACAGGCCAAAGATATTCATCGGTTGGTCATGTTTATCTCAACACCTGTTCATCTTTGCACTACGGACCAAAGATATTCATAAGAAAATCAACCATCTTTGTACTACAGGTCAAAGATATTCAGTAATACCATCATTTAGGACTGAGGATGATGAAAAATATTTTTAAAAAAATGAATCCAATGAAACAAAAGAACAAGTATTATGGATTCGTACTTTAAACAATCCGAGTTCAAAAATACTTCATAAATAATCATAGTGAAGTAAAATTTAAGAAGGGCAAAGGTGCAAAAAAGCCCTTGATGTTTACACGGATGTCCCACTTCCACCCTAAACTAATTTTATTTCCAAAAGTACCCTTAATGTTTCAAAAAGCAGGTCCCCCGTGCCTTTGCCGTTAATAGAAAACAAACGGGATTCGGGATTAAACTGTGATGATGTGGCAGGCTTAAATTAGGGCAAATGTTCAAAAATGTCCTTGATGTTTATACGGATCTCCCACTATCACCCTAAACTAATTAGAATATTATCATATAATATATATTCTAAATAAAATAATATATATCATTTAATCAAAATAAAAAGTACAAAAATTCAAAATAAAGAAAGCATAACATATTTACATCATTTAATTAAAATAATAAAATTCAAAATTAATATTAAATTGATATGATTAAAATTCAAAATTAAAATTAAAATAATATTTTTAGATTACTAAAATATTAAAAATTGATATGATTTTAAAAATTGATAATACTCCAATTTAAAAATTGATAATACTAAAATATTTTTAAATTGATATGATTTTAAAAATTAATATTAAAAATTAATAAAATAATCATAATACTCCAGTTTTGAATTTTAAAAATAATCATAATACTCCAATTTTAAAAATACTAATTGATATAAAATACTAATTGATATAAAATAACGTTAAAATACTAATTGATATAAAATACTAATTAGTATTAAATAACGTTAATATTTTTATATCTTTTACTTTTAAATAACGTCATCAACGTTATATCTTTTAATATTTTTATATCTTTTAGTATTTTATATCAATTAGTATTTAGTATTATGATTTTAATATTTTAATAATGTAATTTGAATTTTATTATTTTGATTAAATGATGTAAATATGTTATACTTTTTTTATTTTGAATTTTTCTATTTTTTGTTTTGATGAAATGATATATATTATTTTATTTAGAATATGTTTTATATGATAATATTCTAATTAGTTTAGGGTGGAAGTGAGACATCCATATAAATATCAGGGACATTTTTGAACCTTTGCCCTAATTTAAGCCTGCCACGTCATCACAGTTTAACCCCGTTTGTCTTCTGTTAACGGCAAGGGCACGGGTGGCCTGCTTTTTAAAACGTTAAGGGTATTTTTGGAAACAAAATTAGTTTAGGGTGGAAGTGGGACATCCGTGTAAACCTCAGGGGCTTTTTTGCACCTTTGCCCAATTAAAGAATGATCAAAACATGTATACAATCAAAGCTAGTATCCATAATAGATATTTTGAACTAAAATACGAAAATTTAATTTTTCTGCGAATATATAGTGTCGTATTCGTGAATAGTGTCGTATACGTGAATAGTGCCGTATACGTGAATAGTTACCCCGACATTAAAAGACAAGAATTTCACAAGAAAAATCTTACTAATATTCCGGCATAATGATATTAGAAGAAATAATATCATTTAAAAAAAATAATAATATCCCTTACCTTGAAAAGACTGTACTTCTAGCTAGTATACCGGATATATTGCTGAAGGGAACTTGCACCGTATAGCAACACTCAAAGTATCAAAATACTCACAAGAATACGTTCGATAATATAGAGATGAGAAAGAGAGAGAAAACTTCAGTTTCTAGTGTGATTTTTAATTCTAATCTAAGCACCCTATTTATAGGAAAATGCTTAGAACACCAAAGCAGAAAATTTAATATAATTAAAAAAATTCAAACCCACCTTAGACAACTGATCTTAGCTCATTTTGAACATGTTAGTATAGCCCAAAAAACATTTTTCTTGATAAACATAATTAAAACTTCCAAAAATCAATTATTCTGGAACTTCGAAACTTCAATAATTCATAATAAATAGCCCTTTTATCAGAAAAATTTGAACCACGTGTCCTTTCCATAGAAAATTTCATTCTCTACAACTTTGTAAGTTTAAGTTTTTCCAAATTCCAAGCAGAAGTTGACCGAAATCCACAAACGGGCGATTTTACGGGCTATAATCCAATTTCGGTCACAAAGTGGGGCCCACAAACATGTTTAACATATTTTAAACTTTTTTTTGTAATAAAAATACTCTTCCTCCTCATTTATTCATATATCCCACATTCATTGTAAAAATATCACCATTATTATATTATTAAAATATAATAATATATTTAAATGAATTATTTTATCGAAAAAGATAAAATATCAATTTTCAACAATTGTCACATTAAAAATTTTCTCCATCTATATCCACATAAAATGAATATTTTCCTTATCATATAAATCAATAATTAAGTATTCACAAATAATATTATAAAATCACAATACTGGCAACCAGACTGTTCTCAGAAAAGAGGGGGCTTTCCAATAAGGATTTTTCCTTACTGGCGCGCAATTAGGTGACCAAACCTCTCCTTAGACAGAACTTTCTAGACATTGCCAATAATGTTATCTAATAATATTATTCAAATAATATTAATTATTGATCTGATAATGAAAATACTGTGTAGTAAAAATTATTGAAACAACAATAATATAAAATATCAACGTAGCAATTATGGAATCAATAAAATAAAATATTGAACAGTAATTACTGTAACAATTATTAAGTGGTGCCTTCTTACGTAAGAATCAATAATTGGTGTAATACCGTGTGCTACTGTGTTTTAACCACCGGGTATTTTAACAGTATTAACTGTAACAACTACGCCGTTATTTATAAACAACTTATATTTGTCTTTTTCTTTATCCAATCGCTTTTCGTTATCGGGCCCACACAAGGCTGCGCCATCGTACGAATATTCCTCGATAATAAGAATATTCCACGACCAAACGAATATTCTCCGATAAAATGAATATTTTATAACCACTTGCATTTAAAATATTTGCGCATTTTACCCATAACTAACCACATTAATCAAATCAACCCTTACTATTTTAAAATAATAAATAGAGGAAATTTAATTTTATTTATAATAAGTTGGGGTCTTACAGTACGATCGTAATCTTTCAATAGCCCGAGCCTGTGAAGCCCCCAAATTCATACCACACGTGTCTCAAATTTGGTTATCACGTACTAACTCTAATAATAAATCATAATCTCACACAACAGAATAATATAATAAATTACATTGGTATAACATAATTATTCTTGTCCCAAAGTGTCGCATCCGTGACTAATACAATACAACTTAAACTAAACATAGCTTAAAATAGATAAGTTCTTCTACAATCAAATAATAATACAATCCTAGCATTAGGAAAATAATTACTCCAAAGCCTTCTCTTTACCCTTGTCCTTTCAAGAGGGTTCACCACGTTCTGTCTTAACTGAAAGTTTTAAGGAAAGCAAGGATGAGCAGCAAGTAATATAGCAAAAAGGGTAATCAATGTAGTTTTAAATTTCTCAAGGGTATATCAATAATGATAGTTCAAGATAACAAGAAGTATCGATGATTATCAACAATAATTGCTATGGACAGAAAATATCAATAATATTCAACGATTAATCAATTCCAGATTTCAAAGTAATGAATACTGAGCAGTCGCTAAGAACTATGAACTTCTCCTAGAATTAACAGTGATATTACTGATAATCCTATAAACGAGTACAACAGGTGATCAGCCTAAAGTACTCTATGTCATAACATTTAGTCTTTCTCATGTGTGCACGTCGGTTCCCCGACAATAAATAATTCCCCTACCAAGAGGGTTGTTCATCTCAGTTATAAGAGTTTGCACCAAGTTAATTTGGTTTGGATAACTTTTGATCAAATATCAATAGTCTAGCCGAAGCAATGGCTTAGACAGTTTTCTTTCACAGTATGTATATGAACAATTTTTGCTCGAATCAAGGTTTGTAAACCATTTCATATCTAGATTACGAAGTATTATAATTTCAAAGTTCTACTTGTACAATCATTAATAGCACAAGTTCAAGTAATGCTCAATAAAGAGTAAGGTTCGAGTACTTGTATTCAGTATAAAAATCAAATAAAATTCGAGAACTTGTATAAAATCTAAAGTTGTGTAAGTTAGGAAAATTGTTCAATATAAAAGAGAGTTTCGGATACTTGCTTTACGCGTAGTTTACCAAAGTAAAACTTACACCCTTCCAAAGAATTATAATATTCTATTCATGTATAATCACATTAGTTATACAAGTTTAACCTGTACATGTGTTATCTTAACTTACTATGATACACTAGTATAACTTATCGGCACTAAACATATATTTCTAGTTTTCTCTTAGTCATATGATCTCACACGTAAGTCATCACATAACACGAAAATCTGTTTCTAAGATGTTATGTCATTTAGAGAACATAGTTTGCCATCACGTTTTGACTTAAGGGTGTAGTTATAGTATTCTTCCATTATCATACTTATTCATACATGTATACTATACTAGACATGTAGTAATAATATAGACATGCATCAACCCTCAGATCAACAACAGAAATCTGATCCTACTACATACTAGCGCATCCACGCTTGGTTTGTACTAAGGAACGGCGCAGTCGCACTGCTCCTAGTACAAACCAAGACATGGTTACTTCTGCAGAAGGTCAATGTACACCCGTCTTGCACATAGATGAATAATCATGCAAAATACACATGTTAGTATGTGAATTGCTAAGTTTGGCCTTATATCCTAACATTAACATAGGTCATCATCTATTATTATTTAATCTAGACTTAAAGTGTTCAATTCATAATTTTCTTATGTTTGATCATTAAACACATACTATATGATCTATAGGTCTCAACAACACATTCTTGCATTAGATTAATCATGTATGTCAAGTGTTAGAATACTTGTAATGTAGTTATTGACTAGTTTTCAAGGTTTCTTGTGAAAATCTCATGTTAAGCCACCAAGTAATGCAAAGTCACTTCATTCACTATACATCATGCTCTCACATATTAGAACATAATAGCATGCTCACAAGTTCCTATATAGTTTATCAAGTTTGTATTTGAAACTTAAGGTCTCCATTAGTAAAACTTATTTAAGCATGCAAGATAAATACACATTATCTAAATCATGCTTTCATACTCATTTGTGCACGTACTCAAGTTATTTGCATAGGCTAGGAAGATCAGAATTTGAAGGCATAATATTCATCATGTTTTGTTTTGCATAACTTTAAGTTTTTCTTAGAAAAATCCTTTAAAATCAAGCTAGTAAAAACTATTATACACGAAGCAAAGTTATGCCTTATTTTAGACTTGTTTACGTATATAGCTAGGTTATCTACATATGTTCACAAGATCAGAAAGTATATTACTCCATGTACAAATTCTAGTTTTCCAAACCCTTAAATTTTATTTGAATGTTCGTACTAAAACAACTAACATGGTTTCTATATACATAGAAATCTTAGTCCACAAGTTAAGGTTGTTTATGTGCATATCCTAACCAAAGTAGCATGTTCATCATCATAATGGACCATTAAAGCAGTATCTGAGAAGGATACCCCGCGTGGTCGAGCGATATTAAGCAATAGAAGTGGCGCGGCCGCTCCACTTCGTTCAGAAACAAAAATACACGGCTCTGTTTCATTAGAGCCTTAGCATATGTATAGTCCATTCTAAAACCAGGCCAATTGCAGTACTTCAAAGCATACATACCAACTCAGACAACAAAATGACATGCAAATTCATACTAATTTGACAGAGAAATCATGTAATTGCTAAGAATTTGACAAAACTTAACTAAGGCAAAAACATAAGTTATACATCCTTGAAGCTTAATTGAACTCCCTTACTTCTCTAATTATACTCCTTCAATTATTCAGCAACTCAACTCTCTAATACCACTTATAAGATAATTTCAAGCAACAGAGAATGAGAAGATGAGGGTACTATAAATAGAGAATTGATTGTCCAGTTCATGGCCTTACACCATAGTTTGATTCAAAGGAAATTGGAAGAAAATGTTGGGTATAAAGGAGTTGGACAACTACCAATTCATAGCAATCATCACTAACATTTCTAGCTTCATCATCTTCCTCTTAGCCTTTTGGGTTTGCTGAACTTTACGCAATAGTAGGGGATAATCCATTGGCCTAATACGCGGCTAATAACTGAGACTTTTAATTTAGAACAAGGCTTAAATCTCAACAACTGTATTTTATAATGCTTAATTTGTTCTCTTATACTCTCAAAATATAATTTTAATGTGTTAATGCTAGTACATAATGGAAAGTTAGTAATTATTTATGTATCCACCTCATATAATTCATGTACATTAGTTCTGTCTAATTAATATTTATAGCATGTATGGACTCCATTAAATTGGTCACTAACAATTTAATATCTCCTTAAAACTTTATTATTCCACTTAGAATCACTTATTGAAATAATTTGTAATTCTTTGATATAGTATATCTTTAATGTTCTCATACATACTTATTGTCATATATATAAGCAATTATTTATGTAACTTATAATTCTTTTCACTTTACTATCTATATATTATATAGTTATACTAAAGTGTCACATTGCACTTTCTTCTTAATATAAATATTATATACTATCACATCCCGTGCACTCATCAATTAAATGATATAATTCTAATTATGTAACTCTCTTTGCTCATAATAACAATTAATTAATAATATAATATTAATTAATCCTTCACTTCTTAATTTATTCATCTCTTAATTAAATCAATTCCTTAAATTTTCATTCTCATGCCACACAAGGCATTGTCATAATTATCATCACAACTCCACATTCTTATAAATTCAATTTAAATTAATTGAATTATTCATTTTATAACACATCAATATTTATATTCAAATAAATAATCATTTTCTTATTATATCCAAAATAATTATTTATTCATGAAATTCACGGTTCTTACAGAGTCAACGTCGTTGCTGCATGTTTAGCTCCTTTTGGGTAAATAAATATTTGAGACTTTTATGATCCTTATAAATCTCAACCTTTTCCCTATACAGGTAATGCCTCCAGATTTTAAGCGAAAAAACGACAGCTGCCAACTCTAGATCATGAGTATGATAATTCCTCTCATATTCTTTGATTTGTCGTGAGGCATACGCTATGACTTTCCCATGTTGCATGAAAACACATCCTAAACCTTTGTCTGAAGCATCATTGTATATGACAAATCCCTCTGAACCAGATGGTATTGTCAGAACTGGTGCTGAAATAAGTCTCCTCTTGAGTTCTTGAAAACTCCTCACGCATATTCCTCGCTCCAACCGAATTTTGTATCTTTTCGAGTCAGTTGGGTTAATGGAGTAGCGATTCGAGAAAATCTTTCCACGAATCTCCGATAATAACTAGCTAAACCCAGAAAGCTACGTATTTCGGTCACTGACTTAGGTTGTCCCAGCTTTGTATTGCTTCTGTCTTTGCTGGGTCAACCGATATTCCATGATTCGATATCACGTGCCCAAGGAATACTACTTTCTCAAGCCAGTACTCGCATTTCTTCAACTTGGCATATAACTTGTTTTCACAAAGCTTTTGGAGTATCAGTCTCAAGTGTTGCTCATGATCTTCACGGCTTTTGGAGTAAATGAGGATGTCATCAATAAAGACAACCAGAAAATGATCCAAATATTCCTTGAATACTCAGTTCATCATATCCATGAAGGCAGCAGGAGCATTAGTCAATCAAAAGACATGACTAGGAATTCGTAATGCCCGTACTGAGTTCTGAAAGCAGTATATGGAACGTCATCAGTTTTAATCTTTAATTGATGATATCCAAAATGAATATTGATCTTTGAAAAGAATTTGGAACCTTACAATTATTCAAACAGGTCATCAATGTAAGGCAACGGGTACCTATTTTTGACGGTGAAATGATTCAACTCCCGATAGTCAATACAAAGTCGCATACTTCCATCTTTCTTCTTTACGAATAGAATAGGAGAACCCCAATGAGACGTACTAGGTTGATTGAAACCGATGTCTAACAACTCCTACAGTTGAGTTTTTAACTCTTGAAGTTTAATAGGAGTCATTCGATATGGAGCTTTGGAAATGGGTTTTGTACCAGGTTCAAGGTCGATGCAAAATTTGATTTCACGCTCTTGGGGTAGGCAAGGAAGTTCTTCAGGAAATACGTCAAAAAATTTATTAACAATAGGAATATCATTCAAATCTGACGTATTTTGTTTAAATCTGTGACATGGGCTAAGAAAGCTTGACATTTATTTTTGAATAAACGAATTGCTTTATGGCTTGATATGACAGTTATTGAATTTAGTGGTTTAGTTGCTTGAATTCGCATAATAGGTTGGTTAAGAATATGAAAGCTAACAACCTTACGAAACAATCAATTTTAGTATGATGCGTAGTTAACTAATTAATCCCTAAAATCACATCAAATGCAAGTATTTTCAAAGAGATAAGATCGACAGGTAACGTGAGGGTGCCGATTTGAATCAAACAAGATTTATAAACAATGGATGTAATGAAGGTTTCTCCCAACTGAGTTTCAACAAAAAAGCCAAAGTCTAATTTCTCTGGAGTTAAATTTAAATGTTGAGTGTAAGTAAGAGAAATAAAAGAATGGATAGAATCGGTATCAAATAAGGTATAAACTTCAAAAGAGTTTATGATTAGCTTATCCGTTATAACCTCGTTTGGGTTCCTTACTTTTTGGGAGGTCACGACAAACGCTCTCCCTTGAACTACTGGCTTTGACTTGTCTAGGATGACATTTGGTGTCACCATCCCAGCTAGACTTGTCTTCACTACATAAAAAAATTGCACTAGGTGGTCTTCTCTTCCATAATTATAACACGCTTTGGATTTTCACATGCAGTTTGGACTGATGTATCCCTCCTCTCCACATTTGTAGCGTACGACCGGTGGTCGTTCTCCTTCTTTAATAACATGTATTAGTGCTGATGTCTTTCCATCATTATTGAATCTCCTCTTCATAAAATTTTCACTTCTATTATCTTGGTCAGGATTAACACCAAAGTGGTTACCATTTCTATCATGTTGATTTCCTCCACGTTTGTTGTCATCGCTTCGATGACTGCTACTGCTGGTATTATCATTTTATCGGCTGCTATCTCTTGGTTGGGCTGACTCATTATCGCACTCCAATAACTGAGTCATATTCACAACAACTGAATACAAGCAAAGTTTGTGAGAAATGAGGTATTGACGTATTTCGGGTTTCAAACCTCTTAGAAACATCAGCGTCATACGCTCCTTGTTATCTACCAAATGGGATGCAAACTGGGATAACTCCGTAAACTTAGCGTCGTACTAAGATACGGTCATATTGTTTTGCTCCAGCTTGATAAATTCTACCTCCTTCATGTGTCAAATACTTTCAGGAAAGTACTAGTCGTTGAACAGTTCTTGGAACTTCTCCCAAGTCATCTTCAGTGCAGCAGGCTGAGTACGTTTTACAGATTCCCACCAATGATCTACCTCTCCTCGCAACATGAAGGTGGCAAAGGAAACCTTTTGCACCTCGGAGCATCCCAAAATATCAAATATCTTGGTGATCTTCTTAATCCACATCTCTACCTCTCATGTGCTCCATTGCTTATCTCAACATTTTTAGATGCCATTTTCAAACACTGCCACAAAAAAGGGTTAATTGACATGCAACATATTATCCTTATATTCTGGCCGACCAATTAAATAACATATTATCCTTATATTCGTTGCTTCACCAATCGAATATTTTATGAAAATTTGCTTACTTTGTAAAATTTGTAAATATTACCCACAACTATAACATTATATCAAATCCACACCATAATATTCAAAATGATATTTAAAGAAAATTAATCTTTATTCATAAAATTTGGGGTCTTACATTGAAACATTGGCAACTCATGGCTAGTCACCGCTAAGCATTTTAAGGAGCTGGGACCACAAGAGTTTTTGGAAAAGCCAGAACCACTTAAGGTAGAGACGTGGATAAAGTAGATCACCAATATATTTGATATCTTGGGATGCTCCGAGGAGCAAAAGGTTCTCTTTGCTACCTTCATGTTGAGAGGAGATGCAGATTACTGGTGGGAATCTGTAAAACGTACTCAGCCTGCAGCTACAGAAGAAGTCTTGGGAGAAGTTCCAAGAATTGTTCAACGACAAGTACTTTCCCGAAAGTATTCGGCACATAAAGGAGGTAGAATTCATCAAGCTAGAGCAAAATAATATGACCGTATCGCAGTACGAGACTAAATTTGCAGAGTTATTCCGGTTTGCATCCCATTTGGTAGATAATGAGGAGCGTATGACGCGAATGTTTCTGCGAGATTTGAAACTCAAAATACATCAATACCTCATTTCTCACAAACTTTGTTTGTATTCAGATGTTATGGATAAGGCTCAGTTATTGGAGCGCTATAATGAGTCAGCCCAACCAAGAGATAGCGGCCGACAAAACAATAATACCAGTGGTAGCAGTCATCGAAGCGGTGACAACAAATGTGGAGGAAATCAACATGCCAGAAATGATAAACACTTCGGTGGTAATCCTGGCCAAGATAATAGAAATGAAAATTTCAGGAAGAGGAGATTCAATAATGATGGAAGGACGTCAGCACCAACACCCTTTGTTAAGGAAGGAGAACAACCACTGGTCGTATGCTACAAATGCGGAGGGGAGGGACACATCAGTCTAAACTGTACGCAGCAACCCAAAGTGTGTTACAATTATGGAAGAGATCACCTAGCTCGATTTTTTCGTGTAGTGAAGCCAAGTCTAGCTAGGGTGGTGACACCAAATGCTATCCCAAACAAGTCAAAACCGATAGTTCAAGGGAGAGCGTTTGTCATGATCTCCCAAAAAGTAAGGAACCTGAATGAAGTTATTATGGGTAAGCTAATCATAAACTCTTGCAAAGTCTATACCTTATTTGATACCGGTTCTACCCATTCTTTTATTTCTCCTACTTACGCTCAACGTTTAAATTTGACTCTAGAGAAATTAGACTTTGACTTATCTGTTGAAACTTTATTGGGAGAAACATTCATTACATCCACTATTTATAAGTTTTGTTTGATTCAAATCGGTACCCTCGCATTTCCTGTCGATCTTATCTCTTTGAAAATACTTGCATTTGATGTGATTTTAGGGATTGATTGGTTAACTACTTGTAAGACCCCAACTTTTTATGAATAAAGATTTAATTTCTCTAATTTTTATTTTGAATAATCAGGTGTTGATTTGATATAATGCTTTAGTTATGGGTGAAATATGCAAATTTTACAAAGTAAACAAGTGGTCATAAAATATTCGTTTGGTTGGGGAATATTCTTTTTGTTGGAGAATATTCGTATGACGGCACAATCATTGGTGGACCACATAACAGAATAACTGTCAAATGTAGAAAGCGACAAAAATAACCTTTTATAAAAATAACGACAAAACTTTTACCGTTAACTGTTAAAATACTCGGTGATAAAAAGTACATTAATATGCGTGGTTGCATAGTAGCACACGGTATTGCACAATATTTTTGATTATTGATTCTTAGGAAAGAAGTCACTCAGTTTCATTTAATAATTGCCACAGTAATTGTTACACGGTATCTCATATTATTGATTCAATTATTGTCACAGTTTCATCTGCACAATATTTTATATTATTAAGTCAATAATTGACGTGACACAATTATTCATATTATTAGTTAGCAATATTGGCAATGTATAGAAAATTCTGTCGAGGAAATGGGTTTGGTCATCTAATTGCGCGCCAATAAGGAGAAATTCTTATCGGAAAGCCTCCTCTATCTTGGGAATGATTTGGCTGTTGATATTAGAAGCTTATAATACTAATTATTATGTGGCGGATATTATTTTAATTTTTATATAAATGAAGGAATTTAGCATGAAACATTTGTTAAAAGTTTGACATATTATCTTCTTTGATAAAATATTCAGTTAAATATATTATTATAATAATACATTATAATAGTTTAATGTGATATTATAATAAATAACTTTGTGAATAGCCCACCTTTTTGACAAACAAATTCGGTGCCTAATTTGCCTTAGCAATATGCAGGGGTTGGTGGGAATAGTATTGTAATTCATTATTTGTAACATGTGAATTGATGGGTGGAGGTAGGATAATTGGTTTTGAATTCTCTTAAAAAGGGGTGTGCATCTTTTCAAAATTGTTAAGCCATTTGATTGGTGGAAGTTATTGGTGGAGAATATTGTTTGCAAAACATATTGTTTCAAATTTTGTGGGCTCCTAATCATAGAAAATAAAAGTTTGGCAGGAAAGAAGTTAGGCAAGGAATTAGGCAGGTTTCTTATTTCCTTCGTCCGAATTTCATTATAAATAGGGGGTAACCCTCCTTCCTCAACACACCATTTCAGATATTCTTATTCTATAGTATTATGTGTATTTTTCTTAAGTATAATGATACTATGAGTGTAGCTTTTTGTCCAAGATTTTCTCAGAATAATATCCGATATTCCAGTCAAATACAGTTTTTACTAAGGTAAAGGATATTATTTTTTTGCAATACTCGTAAGAAATATTATTTTCTTTCATACTCCATATTATGAATTTTATTTTGTATTCCTAAATTTAAACTTACTATGGTAAGTATTGCTTCTATAATTCCTGAAATGATTAGAAATTTCTTAAGTTTTGTGCTTCATCTAATATCATTTCACGGGAATATTGGTATGAACTTTCTTGTTAAATTTCTATATTACATGTCGGGTTACTATTCATGAAGTACTATTCATGGGGTACTATTCACTCGGGTACTATTCACCCGGGGTACTATTCATGACAAAAATTGATTTCTTTTCTGTTCAAATTATTTTTGATACATGAATATTATTCTTAAATTTTACTCCACAAAGCAGTTATCATGTTGACAATTTAGACATTTTTGAACTCTGGATAAATTGAATTATAATTCTCTAATATTTATTATTTATCTCACTTGATTGAATCTTTATATCATTATCATCATCCTCATGCTTATATTATACCAGAGTTATCTTTAGCCCGTAGTGCAAAGATGGACTGTTGATTGGTATGATTATGACCAGAAATTGTGTATTGGTATAATTATAACCTTTAATGTTACGGATAAGGTTTGTGGTGAAAGTCCCCTTTGGCCCATAATGCATAGATGGAGAGGTGTTTGGCATGATCATGACCACTGGTGATATTAACTAATATCATTGGCCCGTATTGCATGAATAATTCGTTGAATTAAAATATTTATTGAATGATCTTATAGGGATAAAATATTGATGGTGGAATTTTAAATCATAGAAGATAGTAGATTTCATGTTCTACTTGACTCTTCTAATAGATTGTTGTTTCCGCTGTAGTTGTTGATCTAAAACTTGTTGTCTAATGTATTCTATCAGTTTTTTCCCTGTTGAGGACTAAGGATACTTTGTTCTACATTATCTTAGTCATAATATTTTTTACTGGGCTATTTGAGTTCACCCTTTTCCTTTTTGTTATATTATTCTTCTCAGGAGGCAAGAATATAGTTGGTACTAGTCGGGGGGTGGTGATGGTTCAAGATAGTTATTATAGCAGTTCTCACTATTTTGTAAAATAGTGTATCAATAATTGTAATGAGTACTCTATTTGAGTTTGGATATTGTCTACAAGACAATATTTGTACTAAAACTCACAACACATGTGTTGTCGTATTTTGTACGACAATTATATTAATGAAGTTTGTATTTGGTTTCTGTACCATGAATTTGACGACTCAGAATGGGTTGTGTGGACCTATTTTGGGGGCATCACTCTACTCTTAATGCTAAAATAGATTATTTTCGTAAGGTTGTTAGCTTTTATATTCCTAACCTACTTATTATGCGAATTTAAGCAACCAAGCCACTAAAGTCAATCACTGTTGTAAGACCTCGAATTTAATAAAATAAAAGTATTCAATTATTCTATTTAGTAAATAGTTAAATTGATAAAAGTTTAAAGTTCAGGGTGATATATGTAAATTTTTCAAAAATAAACAAGTGGTTATAAAATATTCATTTTTGTCGGAGAATATTTGTTTGGTCGTGAAATATTCTTATTGTCAAGAAATATTCGTACAACGGCGTAGCCATTTGTGGGCCCCGTAATGAAAAATTATCGAATGAAAAAAACGAAAGGAATGAGTTTTTTAAAAATAACGGCGTAGTTATTACCGTTAACACTGTTGAAATACCCAATGGTTAAAGTAAAGTAATACGCATTGTTGCACAGTAGCACACAGTATTGCACATTATTTTATATTATGGTTGTTTCAATAATTGTCATTGTATAGTATTTTATATTATTAAACCAATAATTCATATTATTTGAATAATATTATTAGATAACATTATTGACAATGTCTAGAAAATTCTGTCGAGAAAAGGGGTTAGGTTATTTAATTGCGCTCCAGTAAAGAGAAATCTTTATCAGAAAGCTCCCTCTTTCTTGAGAATAATCTGGTTGTTAATACTGTAGTTCTGTAATATTATTTATGAATAATTAATTATTGATAAAAATGATTAAAAAAAATTTATTTAATGGGAATTTTTTTAAAGAGACAATTATTAAGAGTTGATTTTTTATCTTCTTCGATAAAATAATTTATTCAAATATATTATTATAATATTACATTATAAGTGTATGATGTAATAATATAATAATATAATAACGGTGATATTTTTACAATGAATGCACGATATATGAATTAATGAAGAGGAAGAGAGAAAATTGGGTCCAGAGTATTTTTGTTATAAAAACATGTTAAATATGTTAGTGGGCCCCATTTTTGACTGAAATTTGATTATAGCTTGCAAGATCATCCGTAGGTGGATTTCGGTCATTTTACTTTATTTTTCATTTAGAATTTGAAAAAACTTTCTTCTACAAAGTTGTAGAGAATTAAATTTTCTATGAAATGGACATAAAATTCATATTTTTCCTGATAAAAGGGCTATTTATTATGAATTATTGAAGTTCTAAAATATTGGGTCCGAATTGATTTTGCTACAATAAATGCTGAAAACATGTTTTGTGAGTTGGTTGGCCCCACTGGTTGATCTAAAATGCTGAAATCAGATTTTCAAAGTGGGCATGAATTTTTTTTATAAATAATAATATTTTATTAAATTTTATGCTTTGGTGTTCTAAGCATTTTTCTATAAATAGGGTGCTTAGGTTAGAATTGAAAATCACATCAGAATCTGAAGTTTTTCTCTCTATAATATCGAGCGTATTTTTGTGAATATTTAGATATCTTGAGTGTTGCTATACAGTGCAAGTTTCCTTCAGTATTATATCTGATATTCTAGTCAGAAGTGTTATTCTTTTGAGTTAAGGAATGGTAAGAGATGTTGTTTTTTTTCGTTAATAATATTATTTCTTTCAATATCATTATACCAAAATATTGGTATGAATTTTATTATGAAATTTTACCTTTTCGTGTCGAGGTTACTATTCACGTATACGACATTATTCACAAATACGGTACTATTTATAAAAAAATTAAATTTCTTTTATTTGTCCAAGTTGGCTATTATGGTTCATATCTTTGATTGGATCCAAGTTTTAAACTTCATTATTGAATTTTGCTCCACAAATGATTATTATGGAGTGATGGTAAGAGATGTTATTTTTTTCAAGTAAATGATGTTATTTCCTTTAATATCAATATACTGAAATATTAATATAAATTTTATTATGAAACTTTATATTTTTTCTGTCGGGGTTACTATTCACGTTTACGACACTATTTACGTATACGATACTTTTCATATATATGATACTATTTATGTATACGAAACTATTTATATATACGGTACTATTTACAAATAGTACCCTATGAATAGTACTTCGAGAATAGTACCTCGTGAATACTACCCCGACATGAAAAGTGCCCCAAATACTCGAGTGAATAATATTCGAATGAATAGTAATCGGGTGAATAGTAACCCATAAAAAGTAACCTGTGAATAGTACCCCGATATGAAAAGTACCCCGAATACCCGAGTGAATAATATTCGAGTGAATAGTAACTGGGTGAATAGTTGTGACGCCCCAAAACAGGTATACATCACCCATCTTGAGTCGCCAGATACATGGTACATAACTCAACTACAAACTTAATTATACAGTTGTCGTGTTAAATACGACAAAAAATAGCAGAGAGTTTAAACACGAATATTTCCTTCTAGACAATATCCACACTCAATGGAGTCCTCATTACAATTATTATCACACTATTTTATAAAAATAGTGAGAACTACTATAGCCACCATCTCGGACTGTCAATCTATTCCCCGACCACTCCCAGCTATATTCTCATTTCCTGAAGAGAACATTGAAAAAAAAGGGTGAGCTCAACTAGCCGAGTAAGAATTATTATGACTAAGATAATGCAGAATAAATTATCCTTAGCCTTCAACAGTATAACAACTGATCGAATACAATAGATAATAAGTTTTAGAAAAATAACAGCAGCGGAATAAACAATCCATTAGAAGAGTCAAGTAGAACATAATGTATACTATCTCTTCAAGATTAAAAGTCCATCGTTAATATTTCATTTCTATAATACTCAACAACGGTTATTTGTTATACCCAAGATAAAAAGAACTATCATCACTTGTCTTCACCTAAACCACCAAAGATTATAGTTAAATCCACAATTCATATTTATAATCATATAACTCAACAATTCTCCTTTCCACAAAGGTTTAATAGAACGTTTACTCAATATCCTTACTACAAAGTCTAAAGATATTCAAATGTAATAAAAATGATCATATTAATCAGTTGTCTACCTTTGCACTACGGGCCAAATATATTCAATTATAAAACCAATGGTCATGATCATACCAATGATATATTCAATTCAAATTTTTTTCACAATTTTTTAGGGTCGGAAAAATTAGAAAACTGCCCCTGGCAGAAACCCTTTACTTACAACGGTTGAACGAAAATAATATTCCTTACGAATATTGAACGAAAATAATATTCCTTACGAATATTAAACGAATATAATGAATATTGAAAGATAATAATATTCATACGAATACGAAAAATAATATCTCTTCATAATATAAAAATAATAACCCTTACATCAGAAGAAGACTAGATACTGGAGTAGTGAAGTAGCAAACTACTCTTCTTCTTTCTTTCTATAGCTTCTCTCTCTAAAATTGCTCTTGTGAGTCTTAGTGAATTGGTGAGAATGAAGGAAGAATGAGCTTCTATTTCTAGGAAAATATAGTTTTGATAATTGCTGTTTTGGGGCTCGAAATATTACAGTATAATACCTTCATCTTTTTTTTCATTTTTAATTTAGTCCTGCAAGTATTATCAAAGTTGCACCACCTCCCTTAATAGTAAATCATGCGAATCAATAGTAAATAATGTGACTCAATAGTTCTAAACATGTGAAAAAATTAATTATAGTATAGTACCTTCATCTATACCTCCATTTTTAATTTAGTCATGCAAATATTATCAATCTTGCACCAACTCCCCTAATAGTAAATCATGTGAATCAATAGTACACACATGTGAACACATAGTTATAAGCATGTGAATTAATAACAATTAATTGCTTATTTATTCGGTTAATTACCCGATTGGTCAATATAACCTCCAGACATCAATTATTATCAAAATAAATATAGATTTTCACTAACACTAATAATTCCAACACAATGGAACTATCAATTTCATCTTTAATCAACACGAACTTATTCATCATTAATATTATAACTCACAATATTTAACAACCAGGTCGTTCCCAGGAAAGAGGGAGCTTTCCAATAAGGATTTCTCCTTATTGGCGCGCAATTAGGTGACCAAACCTCTCCTTGACATAACTTCTAGACATTGTTAATATTATAAATAATAATATTAATAACTTTGTCGTCTCAATTATTGATTTAATAATATAACATATTGTGACAATAATTAAATAAAACCGAGTGACTTCTCACGTAAGCATCAATTATCAATACCACTGTGCTTCTATGAAACCACGCGTATTACTGTACTTTTATCACCGATTATTTTATGACAACTTGCTTACTTTGAAAAAATTTCAAATATCACCATTAACTTTAACCTTTTATCAATTTAACCATTTACTAAATAGAATAATTATAAGAAAATTGAATACTTTCATTTCATAAAATTCGGGGTCTCACAATAGTAACCCGTGAATAGTACCCCGAGTGACAATATTGATATTTAATAAGAAAATTCAGATCAATATTCTAATGAAACGATACTGGATGAAGCGCAAAACTCAAAGATATTCCACTAATTTCAGGGATTATAGAAGTAATACTTACCAATAGTAAGTTTAGATTTAAGAATATCAAAAGAAATAATACCCCTTATGAATACAACAAATAATATCCCTAACGAATATCAAAAGTAATATCCCTTACGAATTCAACAAATAATATCCCTTACGAATACAAAAAGTAATATCCCTTACGAATACAACAAATAATATCCCTTACGAATACAAAAAAAAAGTAATATCCCTTACCTTAGTAGAAGACTGGAACTGAAATAGTAAAATAGCAGAATACTCTTCTTCTTTCTCTCTATAGTTTCTCTTATGAGTCTCAGTGAGTTGGTGAGAATGAAAGAAGAATTAAGCTTCTATTTATAGGAGAATTTACTAAATAGTAACTAATTCACGAACGGTCTAGATTGATTTACTATTAGAACGGACGGTCCATATTGATTACTATTAAAACCACAGTCGACGGTCCAGATTGATTTACTTTTAAAATCACCATCGACGGTCTAGATTAATTTAGTTTTAAAACCACCATCGACGGTCCATATTGATTTACTTTTAAAACCACCATCAACGGTCCAGATTGATTTACTATTAAAACCACCATCGGCGGTCCAAATTGGTTTACTATTAAAACCACCATCGATGGTCCAGATTGATTTATTATTAAAATCACCATCGACGGTCCAGATTGGTTTAATATTAAAACCACCATCGACGGTCTATAAAATTAGTAAATCTTCACATCGAATACTAAGTCAAACTTAAAACAAAAACCTCATAACAAATCCCTATATTTATATCAAAAATTGAATAAATATTTATCACAAATCATTTATCTTTAATAAACATATTTTTAATCTATTAACAATTATTCATCATTAATATTATAACTCACAATATTTAACAACCAGATCATTCTCAGGAAAGAGGAGCTTTCCGATAAGGATTTCTCCCTATTGGTGCACAATTAATTGACCAAACCCCTTTACTCGACAGAACTTTCTAGACATCGTCAATATTGCAAATAATAATATGAATAACTTTGTCGTCTCAATTATTGATTTAATAATATAAAATATTATACAGATGATACTGTGAAAATAAATGAATCAATAATATGAGATACTATGCAGCAATTACTGTTGTAATAATTGAATAAACTGAGTGACTTCTTACGTAAGCATAAATAATCAAATATCGTGTGCTATTATGCAACCCCGCGTATTACTGTACTTTTATCATCGGGTATTTCAACAGTTAATGGTAAAACTTTTGCCGTTATTTTTATAAAAAAATTATTTCTGTCATTTTCTAACTCCGACAGTTATTTCGTTATGGGGTCCACCAATGATGGTGTCGTCAAACGAATATTCCCCGACAAAAAAATATTTCTCGACCAAACGAATATTTCCCGACACAACGAATATTTTATATCAACTTGTGTACTTGCAAAATTTTTAAATATCACCCTTAATTTTAACCATTTATCAATTTAACCATTTACTGAATAGAAAAATTGAATACTTTTATTTCATAAAATTCGGGGTCTTATAAATATTATTCTTGAATTTTTCTCCACAAATTAGTATTATGTTGACAATTTGAATATTTTTAAACTCTGAATAAATTAAAAAAATTTAATATTTATCCTTGATTTCGTTTAATTGATGCTTATAGCATGGTCGTTATCCTCGTGCTTATATTGTAAATAAAGTCATTTTTGGCCCTTAATGAATAGATGAACTGTTGATTATTGGTTTTACAGTTGTATATCTTTAGCTTATGTGCAAAGACGAACTGTTGAATGATAGCTTTGGGCTGTGGTGCAAATATGGACAGATGTATGACATGATCATGACCACTGGTGATACTAACGAATATCCTTGGCCCGTAGTACATGGATAATTCGATGATGTGATTGGCAAGATCATGACCATTAGTTAACAGTTGAATGTCTTTAGCCGTAGTGCACTGACAGATAATTAATTGGTATTGTCATGACCATTGGTTTTATAGTTGAATATCTTTGGCCCGTAGTGCAAAGATAGACAACTGATTTGTATGATTATTGTTATTACATTTGAATATCTTTAGCCTTTGGGGTAAGGATATTGTGTAAACATTCTATTAAGCATTTGTGGCAAGGAGAAACTGTTGATTTACATGATTATAAATATGAATTATGAATTTAACTATAATCTTTAGTGGTTCAGGTGAAGACAGGTGATGAAAGTTCTCTTTGTCTTGGGTACAACAAAAAACTATTGAAGAGTATTACAGGATTGAAATATTAACGATGGACTTTAAATTTGGAGGAGATAGTAGACATTATGTTCTACATGACTCTTTTAATGGATTGTTGAATTCGCTGCAATTATGGTTGAAAACTTTTATTATCTACCATATGTTCTAAATCTCTGATTTATTACTGATGAAGGATATTGATAAATTATTTATCTTAGTTATAATATTCTTTACTGAGCTATTTGTGCTCACCCTTTTGCTTTACAATTCCTTTCAGGTAATAAGAGTGTAGCTGGGTCGAGCGGGGGTAATAGTGTGACGCCCCCAAAATAGGTATACATCACCCATTCTGAGTCACCAAATACATGGTACAGAAAATAACTACAACTTTATTATTACAATTGTCATGCAAAATACGACAACACATACTATAAGTTTAAATATAAATATTGTCTTCTAGACAATATCCACACCCAAATAAAGTCCTCATTATAATTATTGATGCACTATTTTATAAAAATAGTGAGGACTGCTAAAACAACTGTCTAGGACCATCACTCTATACCCCGACTGGTTCCTGCTATATTCTCGCTTTCTGAGAAGAAAAATAGAACAAAAAGGAAAAGGGTGAGCTCAACTAGCCCAGTAAAGAATATTATGACGAAGATAATATACAACAAATTATCCTTAGTCTTCAACAGGGAAAAAATCTGATAGAATATAATAGACAACAAGTTTTAGATCAACAACTACAGCGGAAACAACAATTCATTAGAAGAGTTAAGTAGAGAATGAAATCTACTGTCATCTATGAATTTAAAAGTCCATCATCGATATTTCATCCATGTAACATCAATCAATATACATCTTACATCAAATATTCATCTTTGCACTACGGGTCAAAGATATTCATTTGTATCATCAGTTGGTCATTTTTATCTCAACACATGTTCATCTTTGCACTATGGGCCAAAGATATTCATCAGGTAATTATTCATCTTTGCACTACAGGCCAAAGATATTCATCAAGTATCACCATTAAGAAGTGAGGATGATGAAAAATAATTTAGAGAACGAATCCAGTAAGATAAAAGGACAAAGATTAGAGATTTGTACTTTAGATAATTCAAGTTTAAAAGTACTCCATAATAAACCATAATGGAGTAAAATTCAAGAATGAAGATCAAAACATGGATACAATCAACGATAGTAACCATAATAGACATCTGGGACAAAGAAGAGAAAATTTCATTTTTCGGTGAATAGTGCCATATTTGTGAATAGTGTCGTATACGTGAATAGTAACCCTGACACAAAAAGGTAGAAGTTCCATAATAAAATTCATATCAATATTTCAACATAATGATATTGAAGAAAATAATATCATTTAAGAAAAAAATAACATTCTTTATCTTAAAATAATATCATTTACGAAGAAAATAACATTCTTTATCTCAAAAGAACAGTATTTCTGAATGGAATATCGGATATGATGTTGAAGAAAACTTGCATTGAATATCAACTCTCAAAGTATCTAAATACTCAAAAAATACGCTCGATAATATATATATAGAAAACTTATTTCTGGTGTGATTTTCAATTCTAACTAAGCACTCTATTTATAGGAAAATATTAGAACGCCGAAGCAGACTTAACCTGCTACCTGATGGCTTTACCTGTTACTATTCAGCACATTTCTCACCAACCAAAAGTGGGGCCCACCCATTCTAGAAATTTTCAAAATATTTTATCATTTAAACAATAATCAGAAACTTCAATAATTCATAATAAATAGCCTTTTTATCAGAAAAATACGAATTTTATGTCCATTCCATAGGAAATCGAATTCTCTACAACTTTGTAGATTTAAGTTTGTTCAAATTCCAAACGAAAAATGCCCGAAATTCACATACGGGCGATTTTGAATACCTCCATTCTGACAAAATATTGTTAAAATACCTAAGCATTAATTCATTCATTTATAATCACATAAAATAAATACTTTCCTATCATTCATTTATATCCACATAAAATAAATATTTCTTATCATATAAATCAATAATTAATTATTCACAAATAATATTACAGAATCACAATTATGACAACTAGGTCGTTCCCATGAAAGAAGGGGCTTTTCGATAAGGATTTCTCCTTACTGACGCACAATTAGGTGACCAAACCTCTCCTTAGACAGAACTTCCTTAGACATTGCCAATAATGCTATCTAATAATATTATTCAAATAATATGAATTATTGATATGATAATGGGAAATATTGTGCAATGACAATTATTGAAACAACAATAATATAAAATATCAACACAACAATTATTGAATTAATAAAATAAAATATTGAACAGTAATTACTGTAATAATTATTTAGTAGTGACTTCTTACGTAAGAATTAATTATTCAACTATACTGTGCAATACCGTGTGCTACTGTGCAACCACGCGTATTACTGTATTTTAACCACCAGGTAATCCAACAGTGTTAACGGTAACAATTACGCCGTTATTTTTAAAAACTTAAACTTGTCATTTTCTTCATCCGACCGTTTTTCGTTATAGGGCCCACAAATGGCTGCACCGTCGTATGAATATTCTCCGACAACAAGAATATTCCACGACCAAACAAATATTCTCCGACAAAATGAATATTTTATAACCACTTGCTTATTTTGAAAAATTTTCACATTTCACCCATAACCAAAGCATTATATCAAATTAACTCCTTATTATTTCAAGATAATGAATAGAGAAAATTCAATTTTATTTATAATAAGTTAGGGTCTTACAACTTCCTCTCCTTATGAAATTTTGTCCTCGAAATTTACGTACGTACCTGGTGTTTCGAAAAGGTGAGGGTACCTCGCTTTCATTTCCGATTCTAACTCCCAGGCCATTTCCTCCATAGCATGGTTCTTTTAGAGTTTATGCCCTAGAGGCCAATTATTTGATATAATTGCTTAACATTTTGATATTATATTTGATTGAATAAATGAATGATTTTATTATGGTTTTATTTACTGCGTTATATAAATGTTAACATAATAAAATTCCTTAGAATAGTGATACAAATTATATAGTTTCAAGTATGTGACTTGAACATGAGATTATATAATTACAGTTAGTATCATTGTTCTTAAATGTCCCTAGTCGAGTATCATTATTGATGGGACAACAATGATGCATTGAGACTAGTATGTGGATTGACTGATGACCAAATCTCATTGGTCATAAATATATGAGATATTAAGTCAATGCATAGGTACATGTTAGAGAACGATGTACTGGACAGACCCACCATGAGAATTCTACGTGGAACATTATGCAACGTGTCATTAGCGATTCTTATAGTGACAATGATGTAATGGTCCTCCGACCTGAAATCACTATATTACAACATGGAAATTTATGTACTTTGATATCATCAAATGTCACCTTTAATAGGGTGGACTATAAAGATGATTATTGGGTACATCATGAATTGTGTGAGAAATATGAGTGATCTAGATGGAATATAACCATCCTATATATTATGGGTGATATCCATAGGCCTCTTGATTGAGTAGGACTATGAAATGCATGGTCATGCTCAAATAGTGATTTGTTTCATATAGTCTACTCATTGATCAAGAAAACTCAGATTAAATTATGAAGAGTATGACACATTTCATGACTCGAGTTTAATCTAGGATATTAAGGTTAAAAGGATTAAATTACATTGAAACATTGGTCACGAAAAGGTTGCATCAAATCATCGATCTTATTATTATTTGGGTAGCAGTGATGCATTACTAGATGCCGCTTACTGTTTATAATTCTATAATATGATTTTAAAATTATTGCCAACGTAATAATAACATATAGGGTCACACACAAAGAACGTTTTTGAAAGGGAATTAATTTAAATTGCAAGGATTTAAATATATCAATATGATTGATAGTATTTAAATCACGAATTTAAATTAAAAGGATGTTTTGTATATTTATATATATTAATTAAGTAAGACTTAATTAAGATATTATATATATAAAAATTTGGATTTTATTAGATTAGGGTTTTGATTAATTTCGATTTATTGCTATATATATGATATATCAGCGTCTTTGGAAAGTTAATCAAAACAAAAACCCTAGTCGCTCTTAGAGAGAGACTAGAGAAAACAGTTTCAAAAATCCTCATCCTTGGTAGCTAGTACCGCGATTCCTTCTTCTGCAGATTGTAGGACGATTCGTGGAGAGTTCGTGTGGATACCGTAGAGACGCGGTTCGTTTCAATTGCGTTGGAGATTCGACCACATCGTTTAATCGCTTTCTTAATCGGTATAATTTCTAACCACTGAATTAACTATTTTTTACATGGATCCTGTTTAGAGTTTCGAATTTGGTTTAAATTATTCTATTTCCGCTGTGCGTTTCTGTGTCGAAACCCTTCAGTGGTATCAAAGCTACTTGCGAAAAGATTAATTCAGATTACATGTTTTAATTGTATTCGATATATATAATATATGATGATGCATGTTTACCGATATGAAATTGAATATATGATATTCCGTTGTATGTGTATTCTGGTAATATATGTGATGATACTGTTAATCGTATCTTTAATCGGTGGAATAACAATATAACTGTTCTAATCGGATTAGAAGCATGACGAATTGTTTTAATATGATTAATCGAAACTGGACATATATGATAAATTCTGGGTGTACTGTTATTCGTTTTAATATGATTAAATCACCTCTGGACATATATGATTTGTTATTATGGGTGTTTTGGTGGATTAAAATGTATGATTCTGAAACTGTTTCAGAGATTCGTATGGAAAAAATTCTGCAATACAGATTGTAAGGAGACCCCCCTTGGACCCCCCCCCGGTCGTTGCGCATGATGGTCGTGACCCCAAATTTGTTATATATTTTTAATTTTATATAAACTGTTATACGCTTATTGTGATATGCATGGTGCACAGTTATGGCCTTTTGACCCATAGGTTAGTGGTTTTGGTTTTGAAATACGGCTTGCATGTCGTGCCTTTCTATAAATTCTAATGTAATATTCTCTTCTCATCTAAATCCCCTCGAATATAACTCGAGGTTTCTTTATGTCATGTAATAATCTGTGATTAATGAAGATGTCAAGATGGAGAATACAATGGAAAGATGATGATGGAGAGGAGACACATGCTTGAGGAAGATCTAAGGAAGCTATTTATTTTAAGATCTTTTACCACCTTAGATTGACCTTCAATCTTTCATTAGCTTGAAAAGATTGACAGTGGATTGGGCCATAACTGTGACACATTTAATTTTGCACTTTATTTATACTTGTATGCGATATGATATGATAAATAATGTGCATGCTTAATAAGATTAAAATTGGTGAGATCTAAATTTTTAAATAAAATCCCTCATTAAATTATTAAGTCTAAATCAGATGCCTTCCAATGAATAACACTCATCAAGACCTTGATCAATAGATGTAGGTTTGCCAAAGCAAAGTACCCTATTTATCTATGTAAGATGTGATAGGATAATTGTGATATCCAAACTGTTAAAATCATTGGGCCTGACTTAATTAAGTTATCTCAATAGGATTGTGGACTCAGAGGCATAGAGTTTGGTTGGTACCATTAGATGGACTAGAAACAAATATTGTTTACCAAACTATCCAAGAGTTATATATGATATAATTGACAAGGGGTTGTCTACCTAAATAATTATGTTTTGAGAGATTATCCAAAGCTAACTTAAGGCATATTGAAATATGGATCTTGGCTCACTAGAAAGATTTAATAGAAAATGCTTTCTGAATTAATGGTGAGGGCTATTAATTTGAATAAAATAGTCGGAGGTATATTTTGAATGTACTATTATCAATTAAAAAATATCAAAAACTTTTTAATTTGAATTATTATTTTTGCACTTATAAATTGTAGATATCAGTGGCAAAAAACAACACAAATAATCTTTCACTACGATCAGTCCTTGAGAAGGAAAAACTGAGTGGAATTAATTTCCTAGACTGGCATATGAACTTGAAGATTGTCCTCAAACAAGAGCGTAAGCTATATGTACTTGATGGGCCCATTCCTGCAACCACAACTAACAATGTACCACGTGTAGAGCATAATGCTTACAAGAAGCGTCAAGATGATGTTATGGATGGAGTTGTCTCATGGTAATAACTATGAACTATAAGCTTCAGAAGCAACATGAGTTAATGGATGCTTATGAGATGATCGAGCATCTCAAGAAATTGTTTGAAGGGCATGCTCGAAAGGAAAGGTATGATACAAGCAAAGCATTGTATCACTGCAAGATGGGTGAAAGTGATCCAGTTGGTCCACATGTGCTGAAAATGATTGGGTATATTGAGTACCTTGATAGGTTGGGTTTTTCGATTACTCTAGAAGCCCAAACTGATCTTTTTTTTGTAATCTTTGAACAGCAACTACTCTCAATTTGTTATGAATTACCTCATGAATGAAATTGAGAAACCACTTACTGAGTTGTTGAGCATATTGAGAACTACCGAGAAAAACATGAAAAAGACAGAACCCGCTCCTATAATGATGGTGCAAAAGGGGAATGCTAAGGGAAAGGGGAAAGGCAAGAAGAAGATAGGATCTAAATCTGGTGCCAAACCCAATTCCAAAACTAAACAGGCTTTAAAACCTAAAGGCGGGGTGGCTAAAGAAGCTGATCGTCACTTCTGTAGAAAACATGGACATTGGAAGAGGAATTTTAATGCTTATTTGGAAGAACTGAAGAAAAAAAAAGGAAGTGTGACTTCTGATTCAGGTATATATGTTATAAAAGTCAATTTGTCTACTTCTACATCATGGGTATTGGATAATAGATGTGGTTCTCACATTTGTGTTAATGTGCAGGAACTACGAAGGAGTAGGACTTTGGCGAAATGTGAGGTTGACCTACGAGTTGGGAATGGAACAAAAGTTGTTGCACTAGCCGTAGGAGCTTATCATTTATCTTTGCCCACTGGGCTAGTATTAGAATTAGGCAAGATGACTAAATCCCCTTTCACTGGACACAGTGAATGGGCTAGCGATGTATTGGGACTTATACATAGTGATGTATGTGGACCCATGAGCTCGTTAGCAAGAGGTGGGTTTTATTACTTCATTACATTTACTGACAACTTCAGTAGATATGGATATGTGTATCTTATGAGACACAAATCTGAATCCTTTGAAAAGTTCAAGGAATTCAAGAATGAAGTTCAAAACCAATTTGGCAAAAGCATAAAAGCCATTTGATCTGATCGAGGAGGTGAATACTTAAGCCAAGACTTTGATGACCTTCTAAAGGAGTGTGGTATTATATCACAGCTCACTCCACCTGGAACACCACAATGGAATGGTGTGTCTAAGAGGAGGAATCGCACTTTGTTGGACATGGTACGATCAATGATGAGACATGCAGATCTTCCAATAAGCTTCTGGGGTCATGCCCTAGAGACAGTTGCATTCACACTTAAATAATTATGTTTTAAGAGATTAGCCAAAGCTAACTTAAGTCATAATGAAATATGGATCTTGGCTCACTAGAAAGATTTAATAGAAAATGCTTTCCAAATTAATGGTGAGGGCTGTTGATTTGAATAAAATAGTGGGAGGTATATTTTGAATGTACTATTATCAATTACATAATATCAACTCTGCAATTTGACTTATTATTTTGGAACTTATAAATTGTAGATATCAATGGCAAACAACAACAACACAAGTAGTCTTTCACTACGATCAGTCCTTGAGAAGGACAAGATGAGTGGGATTAAATTCCTTGACTGACACAGGAACTTGAGGATTGTCCTCAAACAAGAGCGTAAGCTATATGTCCTTGATGGGCCCATTCCTGCAGCACCGGTTATCACTGCAGCACGTGCGGAGCATAATGCTTACAAGAAGCATCAAGATGATGCTCTAGACGTGAGTTGTCTCATACTAGCAACCATGAACGCTGAGCTTCAGAAGCAACATGAATTGATGGATGCTTATGAGATGATCGAGCATCTCAAGAAATTGTTCGAAGGGCATGCTCGATATGAGATGTATGATACAAGCAAGGTGTTGTATCACTGCAAAATGGGTGAAAGTGATCTAGTTGGTCCACATGTGCTGAAAATGATTGGGTATATTGAATACCTTGATAGGTTGGGTTTTCCAATCACTCCAGAGGCCCAAACTGATCTTGTTTTGCAATCATTGAACAATAGCTACTCTCAATTTATTATGAATTATCAAATAAATGAAATTGTGAAACCATTTACTGAGTTGTTGAGCATGTTAAGAACTGCAGAGAACAACATGAAAAAGGCAGGACCCTTTCCCATAATGATGGTGCAAAAGGGGATCGCTAAGGGAAAATGAAAAGGCAAGAAAAAGATAGAATCTAATTCTAGTGCCAAACCTAATTCCAAAACCAAACAGGCTTTAAAACCTAAATGTGGGGTCGCTAAAGAAGGTGATTGTCACTTTTGTGGAAAATCTGGACATTGGAAGAAGAATTGTCATGCTTATTTGGAAGAAGTGATGAAAAAGAAAGGAAGTGTGACTTCTGATTCAGGTATATATGTTATAGAAGTCAATTTGTCTACTTCTACATCATGGAAATTGGATACTGGATGTGGTTCTCACATTTGTGTTAATGTGACGGAACTTCGAAGGAGTAGGACTTTGGCAAAAGGGGAGGTTGACCTACGAGTTGAGAATGGAGCAAAAGTTACTGCACTGGCCGTAGGAACTTATCATTTATCTTTTCCCAATGGGCTAGTATTAGAATTAGAGGATTGTTATTATGTGTCTGTTATAAGCAAAAACATTATTTCTGTTTCTTGATTGGACAAGAAAGGTTTTTCATTTATAATTAAGAACAATCGTTGTTCATTTTACTTAAATGATATTTGCTATGGTGTTGCACAATTGTTTAACGGTCTTTATATTCTTGATTTGGAAATGCCTATCTATAACATAAATACAAAACTATTTAAATCAAATGATTCAAATTCGACATATCTCTGGCACTGTCGTTTGGGCCATATAAATGAGAAACGCATATCAAAACTCTATAAGGATGGATTTTTGGATTCATTTGATTTTGAATCATATGAAAAATTTGAATCTAGTTTATTAGGCAAGATGATTAAAGACCCTTTCACTGGACACAGTGAACGGGCTAGCGATATATTGGGACTTATACGTAGTGATGTATGTGGACCCATGAGTGCGTTAACAAGAGGCTAGGATTTATTACTTCATTACATTTACTGACGACTTCAGTAGATATTGATATGTGTATCTTATGAGACACAAATCCGAATCCTTTGAAAAGTTCAAGGAATTCAAGAATGAAGTTCAAAACTAATTTGGCAAAAGCATAAAATCCCTTCGATCCTGATCGAGGAGGTGAATACTTAAGCCAAGACTTTGATGACCTTCTAAATGAGTGTGGTATTATATCACAACTCACTCCACCTGGAACACCACAATGGAATGGTGTGTCTGAGAGGAGGAATCGAACCTTGTTGGACATGGTACGATCAATGATGAGTCATGCAAATCTTCTAATAAGCTTCTAGGGTCATGCCCTAGAGACAGCTACATTTATACTTAACCGTGTTCCTACAAAAATGGTTCAGAAGACACCATATGAGATGTGGACTGGGAAACGTCCTAGTATGTCATTCATGAAGATTTGGGGTTGCGAGGCGTTTGTAAAACGTCTAGATTCTGACATGCTCGGACCCAAATCTGACAAATGTAATTTTGTGGGATACCCAAAGGAAACAAAAGGGTGTTATTTCTACAAACCTTCTGAGAACAAAGTGTTTGTTGCTCGAACTGGTATTTTTCTAGAAAGAGAATTTGTATCTAAAGGAAACAGTGGGATGAAAGTAGAACTCGAAGAAATTCGGGAACCACAGAATATCATTGAACCTAAGTTAGAACGTGAGCAGGAACCACAAGATGTTGTGGAAAGTGAACCTACTCAAATTACACAAGGAATTCGTAGATCTGGTAGGACACGCCAAGAGCCTGAGAGATATTATGGATATCTTGTGACTCAAAATGATGATGTGATACTCATAGATCAGGATGAACCTGCTTTCTACCAAGAAGCTATGAATGGACCAGATTCTGAGAGATGGCTTGAAGCCATGAGATCTGAAATGGACTCAAGGTGTTGACTATGATGAAACCTTCTCTTCAGTGGCAATGGTTAAATCCATCAGGATCTTACTTGCTATTGCAGCCTTTTACGATTACGAAATCTGACAGATGGATGTCAAAACTGCTTTCCTTAACGGAAATCTCCTTGAGGATGTGTACATGACACAACCTGAGGGGTTTGTCACTCTAAAGGATACTGGAAAGGTAAATAAGCTGCAGCGATCCATTTATGGATTGAAGCAAGCCTCTCGGACTTGGAATCTTCGATTTGATGAAGCAGTCAAAGAGTTTGGCTTTATTAAAAATGAATATGAACCTTGTGTATATAAGAAGGTTAGTGGGAGTCACATTGTATTCCTGATATTATATGTTGACGACATATTAATTATTGGGAATGACATTCCTTCATTACAGGCTGTAAAAACATGGTTAGGAAAATATTTCTCCATGAAAGATTTAGGCAATGAAGCCTACATTTTAGGTATCAAGATCTGTCGAGATAGATCGAGAAAAATGCTCGACCTAAGTCAGAGTACATATATTGATAAAGTGCTGAAACGGTTCAGCATGCAAGAGGCAAAAAGAGGACACTTACCCATGACTAATGGTATAAAGATCTCTAAGGCACAATGTCCTAAATCACAAGATGATGAGGAGCGTATGAGAAAGATCCCTTATGCTTCGACAATTGGATCTATTATGTATGCAATGATATGTACTCGTCCGGATGTCTCGTATGCTTTGAGCATGATGAGCAGATACCAGTCGAATCCAGGTGAAGGTCACTGGACAACAGTCAAAAATATCCTCAAGTACCTAAAGAGGACTATGGATTCATTTTTGGTATACGGAGGTGAAGACGAACTGACAGTAAAGGGTTACACAGATGCTAGTTTCCAGACTGACAATGATGACTATAAGTCTCAGCCAGGTTTTGTGTTTTGCCTTAATGGTGGTGCTGTTAGCTGGAAGAGTTCGAAGCAAGAGACAGTAGCCGATTCTACAACAGAGGTTGAGTATATTGCTGCTTCTAGTGCAGCTAAGGAGGCTGTATAGATTAAAAAGTTCATCACTGATGACCAAATATTTACTATGTTATATAAATGTTAACATAATAAAACTCCTTAGAATAGTGATACAAATTATATAGTTTCAAGTATGTGACTTGAACATGAGATTATATAATTAAAATTAGTATCATTGTTCTTAATTGTCCCTAGTCGAGTATCATTGTTGATGGGACAACAATGATGTATTGAGACTAGTATGTGGATTGACTGATGACCAAATCTCATTGGTCATAAATTTATGAGATATTAAGTCAATGCATAGGTACATGTTAGAGAACGATGTACTGGACAGACCCACCATGAGAATTCTACGTGGAACATTATGCAAAGTGTCCTTAGTGATTCTTATAGTGACAATGATGTAATGGTCCTCCGACCTGAAATCACTATATTACTACACGGGAATTTATGTACTTTGATATCATCAAATGTCACCTTTAATAGGGTGGACTATAAAGATGATTATTGGGTACATCATGAATCGTATGAGAAATATGAGTGATCTAGATGGAATTTAATCATCCTATATATTATGGGTGATATCCATAGGCCTTTTGATTGAGTAGGACTATGAAATGCATGGGCATGCTCAAATAGTGATTTGTTTCATATAGTCTACTCATTGATCAATAAAACTCAGATTAAATTATGAAAAGTATGACACATTCCATGAATCGAGTTTAATCTAGGATATTAAGGTTAAAAGGATTAAATTACATTGAAACATTGGTCACGAAAAGGTTGTATCGAATCATCGATCTTATTATTACTTGGGTAGCAGTGATACATTACTAGATGCTGCTCACTGTTTATAATTTTATAATATGATTTTAAATTAATTTCCAACGTAATAATAACCTATAGGGTCACACACAAAGAACTCTATTGAAAAGGAATTAATTTAAATTGTAAGGATTTAAATATATCAATATGATTGATATTATTTAAATCATGAATTTAAATTAAAAGGATGATTTGTATATTTATATATATTAATTAAGTAAGACTTAATTAAGATATAATATATATATATATATATATATACAAATTCCGATTTTATTAGATTAGGATTTTGATTAATTCTGATTTATTGCTATATATATGATATATCAGCGTCTTTGGAAAGTTAATCAAAATAAAAACTCTAGCCGCTCTTAGAGAGAGACTAGAGAAAACAGTTTCGAAAATCGTCATCCTTAGTGGCTAGTACCACGATTCCTTCTTCTACAGACCGTAGAACGATTCGTGGAGCGTTCATGTGGATACCGTAGAGACGCGGTTCGTTTGAATTGCATTGGAGATTCGACCACATCGTTTAATCGCTTTCTTAATCGGTATAATTTCTAACCACTGAATTAACTGTTTTTTGCATGGATCCTATTTAGGGTTTTGAATTTGGTTTAAATTGTTCTATTTCTGCTGTGCGTTTCTATGTCGAAACCCTTCAGGTTCCTCCACAAAACCTTGACTTGTGGTTTAACCTTTGTTCGTAGGACATGCTCTTTTCTATCCACTATCTTAACAGTTACATCATCGTATGTTAAATCTTCGGCTATCTCGTCTGGTTCTAACGCAATAATGTGGTTTGGGTCTTTCACATATTTACGAAGCATAGATATATGAAAAATATTATGAACACGAGACATGCTTGGAGGTAATGCGAGTCTATAGGCCACATTTCCTATTCAGTCAAGAATCTCAAATGGACCAATAAATCGTGGATTGAGCTTTCCTTCTTTTCCCAAATCTGGTAACTCCCTTCCATAGAGCAATACATAACAGTACATGATCTCCAATATTAAATTCCACGTCCTTTCGATGAAGATCAGCATAACTCTTTTGTCGATCCTATGCCGTTTATATACGTTATCGAATCGTTTGGATCTTTTCTGTAGTCATACGTACCAACTCTGGTCCCAACAATGTTTCTTCACCCACCTCATCCCAACATACTAGAGAGCGACACTTTCATCCATATATTGCTTCGAATGGAGTCACACATATACTTTCCTGATAACTGTTATTATAGGAGAATTCCACCGATGACAAGTACTTATCCCAACTTCCTTTGAAATCTAGGACACAGAGTCTTAATAGATCTTCAAGGGTTTGAATAGTCCTTTCCGATTGCCCATCCGTTTGAGGATGGTATACCGAACTGAATTATAAATCCGTGCCCATAGCTTTCTGTAAGCTAACCCAAAATCGTGAAGTGAATCTTGGGTCACGATCCGAAACTATGGATACTGGCATGCCATGTAATCTCATAATCTCATTCATGTATATACGAGCAAAACGTTCAAAGGAATAAGTCTCACTTATAGGCAAGAAATGACCAGAATTGGTTAATCTATCAACAATAACGTAAATCGCATCTATGCCTTGAGAAACTTTGAGAAGACCTGTAACGAAATCTATAGTAATGTGTTCCCACTTCTATTTCGGAATCTCAAGTGGTTGCAATGGACCCTTTGGCACTTGATGCTCCACCTTTACACGTTGACAAGTTAAACACCTCGAGATAAACTCTACGATCTCTCTCTTCATATTACTCCACCAAAATGTATGTCGAAGATCGTGATACATTTTGGTACTCCCAGGATGGATTACAAATGATGTGTTGTGTGCCTCCATCATGATTTTATGCTTTAAGTCAGATTCGTTAGGAACGCAAAGTCTGGAGTTGACTTTAAGTATTCCTTCTTCATCGATTTTTGCTTCCGGAATAGCACATTCTTGCACTTTCTTCTTCATACGCATCAGCTCTATGTCTGTAGTTTGAGCAGCTTTAACTTTATTGATTAAAGTCGGTTCTACTCGTATGTTTGATATCATCACGTGGGTACTTGGAGCCTTTAACTCTATATCCATCCTTTGTAAGTCGTACAAAATGGGTCTTTGTGTTAACAACATCGCACTCGTACCCGCATACAATCTTCTACTCAATGTGTCAACTACAACTTTTGCTTTTCCAGGATGATATTGAATGTTATGGTCGTAATCTTTTAATAGCTCGAGCCAACGTCGTTGCCGCAGTGTTGTGTTCCTTTTGGGTGAAGAAATATTTGAGGCTTTTATGATCTGTATAAATCTCCACTTTCTCCTACAGGTAATGTCTCCAGATTTTCAACGCAAAAACGAATGCTACCAACTCCAGATCATGAGTAGAATAATTCCTCTCATATTCTTTGAGTTATCGCGAGGCATAGGATATGACTTTCCCGTGTTGCATGATAACACATCCTAAACCTTTGCCTGAAGCATCGCTGTAGATAACAAATCCATCCGAACTAGATGGTATTGTCAGAACAGGTGCCAAAATGAGTCTCCTCTTAAGTTCTTGAAAACTTTTCTCGCATTCCTTGCTCCATACGAATTTTATATCTTTTCGAGTCAGCTGAGTTAACGGAGTAGCAATTCGAGAAAATCCTTCCACAAATCTCCGATAATAACCAGCTAAGCCCAAAAAGCTACGCACTTCAGTCACCTAATTCGGTTGCTCCCAACTTTGTATTTCTTCAATCTTCGTCGGGTCAACAGATACTCCATGTTTTGACACAACATGCCCAAGGAATGCTACTTCCTTAAGCCAGAACTCGTATTTCTTCAGGTTGGCATATAGCTTATTATCACAAAGTCTTTGAAGTATCAGCTTCAAATGGTGCGCATGATCTTCACAGCTTTTGGAATAGATGAGGATGTCATCAATAAAGACAACAACGAATTGATCCAAATATTCCTTGAATACACGGTTCATTATTCATATTATTAAATTAAAATTTTTAAAAAGTCTAGAAGTTCTGTCAAGGAGAGGTTATTGTGAGTTAAATATTGTGAGTTATAATATTAATGATGAATAAGTTCGTGTTGATTAAAGATGAAATTGATAGTTCCATTATATTGGAATTATTAGTGTTAGTGGAAATCGATATTTATTTCGATATTAATTGATGTCTGGAAGTTATACTGACCAGTCGGGTAATTAATCGGATAAATAAGCAATTAATTGCTATTAATTCACATGATTATAACTATTGATTCACATAATTGAACCATTTATTCACATTATTTACTATTAGGGGAGGTGGTGCAAGTTTGATAATACTTGTAGGACTAAATTAAAAATGAAGAAAAAAAAGAAAGTATTATACTGTAATATTTTGAGCCCCAAAACGTGAAATTATCAAAACTATATTTTTTTATAAATAAAAGCTCATTCTTCCTTCATTTCTCACCAATTCACTAAAGCTATAGAGCAATTATTATAGAGAAAAATTATAGAGAGAAAGAAGAAGAGAAGTCTGCTACCTCTCTACCCCAGTATCCAATTTCTTTCTAAGGTAAGGGTATTATTTCTTTCGTATTCATGAAGAGAGCTATTGTTATTCCATTCCTTATTATTCTATTGGAATAACATGTCTATGTGAAGTACCGTATACATGGTGAAATTCTTCTGTTATTCCATTCCTTCTTATTATGTTGGAATAACCTGTCTATGCGAAGTACCGCATAGATGGTGAAATTCTTCTGTTATTCCATTCTTTATTATTCTGTTGGAATATCGTGTCTGTGCGTATTATGCATGACCTGGTTCCATTATTTATTATTTTGTTGGAATAACTTGTCTGTGTGGTCTATCGCATGCCTGGTGAATTCTGCTGTTATTCCATTCTTTATTATTCTGTTGGAATATCCTGTCTGTGCGGATTACGCATGATCTGGTTCCATTCTTTATTATTCTGTTGGAATATCCTGTCTGTGCGGATTATGCATGACCTGGTTCCATTCTTTATTATTCTGTTGCGAGTAACCTGTTTGTGCGGTCTATCGCATGCATGGTGAATCCTTCTGTTATTCCATTCTTTATTATTCTGTTGGAATAACCTGTTTATGTGGAATACCACATGCATGGTGAATGATCATTTGTATTGATTCCTTATTAAATTGTGGAAATGATCTGTCTACGTGGATTACTGCATGGCGGGCGAAAATCCATTTGCAGTTTCATATATTCTATTATACTCAGTTGGTTAAAGTTTTGGCTTCTATACTCCATGAAATTAGTAGAATATCCTGAATAATTGCGCTTCATCCAGTATCTTTTCATGGAAATATTCTTCTAAGCATTCTTGAATTTTACTCTACAAAGCAGTATCATGTTGACAATTTGGACGTAATTGATTTCAGGATAAATTAACTTATAAATCTTTAAAATTTATTCTTGAACTTGTTTTATTGAATTATTATGTCATTGTCATCATCCTCGTGCTTATATTGTAATGAAAGTCATCTTTGGCTTACGTGCATAGATGGACTTAGTATGATTATGACCAGGGATCATTCGGTATAATCATGACCTGTAATGTTATAAATGATGTGGTAAAAGTCCTCAGTGGCCTGTAGTGCATTGATGGACAGTTTTTGGTATGATTATGATCGAGGATTATTCGGTATAGTCATGACCATTGATGATTTAATGAATATCCTTGGCCCGTAGTGCAGGGACGACTCGATGATGTGGTTTATTTATTAAGATGAGTCTCAGCAATAAAAATTGATGAAAACATTTTAAATCATAGAAGATAGTAGATATCATGCTCTACTTGACTCTTCTAATGGATTGCTTATTCCGCTGCAGTTAAACTTGATGTCTATTGTATTTTATCAGTTTAACATTGTTGAAGACTAATGATAATTTATTCTGCATTATCTTAGTCATAATATTTCTTACTGGGCTAGTTGAGCTCACCCTTTCTTTCATCGTTCTCTCCAGGAAATGAGAATATAGCTGGGACGAGTCGGGGAACGGAGTGACGGTCCAGATGATAGCATTAGTAGTCATCACTATTCTGTTAAATAGTGTGATAATAAATGTAATGAGGACTCCATTGAGTGTGGATATTGTCTAGATGACAATATTTGTATTAAAACTCATAGCATATGTTTTAGCCGTATATTACACGACATTTGTATAATTAAGTTTGTATTTGTATTTTGTACCATATATTTGGCGACTCAAGATGGGTGATGTATACCTGTTTTGGGGGCGTCACATGAGTGGTTACCGCTTTTGTTTGTATTTTTCCCTCCTCGCTGGTTATCATTGCTCTGATGACTGCTGTCATCGGTATGACCCTGGTTGTGGTCCCTCGGTTGAACATACTCATTATCTCACTCTAATAATTGAGTCATGTTGACAACATCTGAATACAGAGAAAATTTATGAGAGATAAGGTATTGACGAATCTCATATTTTAGACCTCTCAGAAACATTCGCGTCATACGTTCCTCATTCTCTACCAAATGAGGTGAAAACCTGGATAACTCCGCGAACTTCACCTCGTACTGGGACACCGTTATGTTGTTCTGTTCCAGTCTAATAAACTCTACCTCCTTCATATAACGAATACTTTTAGGAAAGTAATTGTCATTGAACAGTTTCTGAAATCTTTCCCAAGACATGTTGAGTGCGGCTGGCTAGGTACGCTTCACTGATTCCCACCAGTAATCTGCCTCACCACGGAACATAAAGGTGGCGAATGGAACCTTCTGTTCTTCCGTGCATCCCAAGACATCAAATATCTAGGTAATTTGCTTGACTCACGTTTCCGCCTTAATAGGATCCGGCTTTCCCCAAAAATCTGGTGGTCCCAACTCTTTGAGCTGCTTGGCTGTGACAAACCACGCGTTGCTATCGTTTCCACCCATATTTTGTACACAAGTCTCCCTCGTCTGATTTTACATGAACTGTAAAAAGCTTCTAAACAGTCCATCATTCATTGTTTGCTCGGTAGTGTTGTTTACAGGAAGAATATTGACTTCCTGTTGTACGTTCTCCTAGTTGGTGATTGAAGGTTGTTCCACGGTCTCATACACTCCATTGTTAATGTTCTCAGCTGCCATTCTTAAAAATTACCTTAAAACAAGGGTTAATTAAACAAATTAACATGTCACATAATATCCCTATATTATGACCGACCAACAAATAAGTTAAGGTAGGACACACTAGCGAAGGATTTACTCATCTCTCCCCTCCTAGTTTTATTCCCCAATATTCGCCAGAGACCATATCCCTAAGCTCTGATATCAACTGTGACACCCCCAAAATAGGTATACATCACCCATTCTGAGTCGTCAAATACATGGTATAGAAAATAACTATAACTTTATTATTACAATTGTCGTGCAAAATACGACAACACATACTGTGAGTTTAAATACAAATATTATCTTCTTGACAATATTCACACCCAAATAAAGTCCTCATTATAATTATTGATGCACTATTTTACAAAAATAGTGAGGACTACTAAAACAACTGTCTAGGACCATCACTCTATATCCCGACTGGTTCCTGCTATATTTTCGCTTCTTGAGAAGAAAAATAGAATAAAAAGGAAAAGGGTGAGCTCAATTAGCCCAGTAAAGAATATTATGACTAAGATAATATACAACAAATTATCCTTAGTCTTCAACAGGGAAAAAATATGATAGAATATAATAGATAACAAGTTTTAGATCAACAACTGCAGCGGAAACAATAATTTATTAGAAGAGTTAAGTAGAGAATGAAATATACTATCATCTATGAATTTAAAATTCCATCATCAATATTTTATCCTTGTAACATCAATCAATATACATCTTGTATCAAATATTCATCTTTGCACTACACACCAAAGATATTCATTTGTATCACTAGTTGGTCATGTTCATCTCAACACATGTTCATCTTTGCACTACGGGCCAAAGATATTCATCAGGTAATTATTCATCTTTGCACTACAGGCCAAAGATATTCATCAAGTATCATCATTAAGGACTGAGGATGATGAAAAATATTTTAGAGAACGAATCCAGTAAGATAAAAGGACAAAGATTAGAGATTCATACTTTAGATAATTCAAGTTTAAAAATACTCCATAATAAACCATAATGGAGTAAAATTCAAGAATGAAGATCAAAACATGGATACAATCAAGGATAGTAACCATAATAGACATCTGGGACAAAGAAGAGAAAAATTCATTTTTCGGTGAATAGTGTTGTATACGTGAATAGTGCCGTATATGTGAATAGTAACCCCAACACAAAATGATAGAAATTCCACAATAAAATTCATATCAATATTTCAGCATAATGATATTGAAGAAAATAATATCATTTACGAAGAAAATAACAATCCTTACCTCAAAAGAACAGTATTTCTGAATGGAATATCGGATATGATGCTGAAGGAAACTTGCACTGAATAACAACTCTCAAAGTATCTAAATACTCATAAAATACGCTCGATAATATATATATATATAGAGAGAGAGAAAACTTGTTTCTGGTGTGATTTTCAATTCTAACTAAGCACCCTATTTATAGGAAAATGTTATAACGCCGAAGTAGACTTAACCTACTACCTGATGGCTTTACCTATTACTATTCATGCCCACCACTTTTGAAATAAAATTTCAGTACATTTCTCACCAACCAAAAGTGGGGCCCACCCATTCTAGAAATTTTCAAAATATTTTATCATTTAAACAATAATCAGAAACTTCAACAATTCATAATAAATAACCCTTTATCATAAAAATACGAATTTTATGTCCATTCCATAGGAAATCGAATTCTCTACAACCTTGTAGATTTAAGTTTTTCCAAATTCTAAACGAAAAATGCCCGAAATCTATTACGGATAATTTTTAATACCTCTATTCCGATAAAATACTGATAAAACACCTCAGCATTAATTCCTTCATTTATAATCACATAAAATAAATACTTCCATATTCTTCATTAATATCCACATAAAATAAATATTTCTTATCATATAAATCAATAATTAATTATTTACAAATAATATTACAGAATCACAATTATGACAACCAGGTCGTTCCCAGGAAAGAGGGGGCTTTCCGGTAAGGATTTCTCCTTACTGGCGCGTAATTAGGTGACCAAACCTCTTCTTAGATAAAACTTCCTTAGACATTGCCAATAATGCTATCTAATAATATTATTCAAATAATATGAATTATTGATATGATAATGGGAAATACTATGCAATGATAATTATTGAAACAACAATAATATAAAATATCAACGCAACAATTATTGAATCAATAAAATAAAATATTGAGCAGTAATTAATGTAATAATTATATAGTAATGCCTTCTTACGTAAGAATTATTAATTCAAAAATACTGTGTAATACCGTGTGCTACTGTGCAACCACGCGTATTACTGTATTTTAACCACCAGGTAATCCAACAGTGTTAACGGTAACAATTACGCCGTTATTTATAAAAACTTAAACTTGTCATTTTTTCATCTGACCGTTTTTTGTTATGGGGCCCATAAATGGCTGCGCCGTCGTACGAATATTCTCCGACGACAAGAATATTCCACGATCAAACGAATATTCCCCGAAAAAAATGAATATTTTATAACCACTTGCTTATTTAGCAAAATTTTCACATTTCACCCATAACCAAAGCATTATATCAAATTAACTCCTTATTATTTTAAGATAATGAATAGAGAAAATACAATTTTATTTATAATAAGTTGAGGTCTTACACTAATTATAACACTCAAAGTATTCTTATACTAGAAAGAAATACGCTCAATATTATAGAAGAAGGATTCTCTTATTCTGGTGTGATTTTTATTTCTAAACTAAGCATCCTATTTATAGGAGAATGGAAGGGCACTATTTAGAAAAAATCACGGACGCACAGTGGAATCACAGGCTTTCAACTTATCAGTACAACATTTAAAACCTTTAACCAATAAAGGAGTATCCTTTAAAATAATTCACACGTTGCCAGGATAAATGCTTCCATCAAAAATTATTTTGACCAATCAGGGACTACCCCCTTGTAAGGGGAATGCCAATTTAAAGATATTGACCAATAAGGGAGCACCCTCATTTATAAGGTATTGAATAGGAAGTTCATACTTGGAAAAAAAATTGGCCAACATCCGTTCTTTGTAATTTCATAATCTTCCCAATCAAAATAAAAGTAGATTACCTCATTAAAGGTAATTGAGGGCCACCCACTTTAATATAAATAAATTCATATAGAAAAAAAATACCAATTTAGCAAGATAATTGAGCAAACATCTTCCACTTATCAATTATTATTCTTATCTTTAATCAACAAAATATTTCAACAACTATTCATTATTAATATTATAACTCACAATATTAACAATTAGATCATTTCCAGGAAAGAGTGAGCTTTTCGATAAGGACTTCTTCTTATTGGCGCGCAATTAGATGACCAAACCCTTTTTCTCGACAGAACTTTCTAGACGTTGTCAATAATACGAATCATAATATGAATAAATTTATCGTCTTGATTATTGATTTAATAATATAAAATATTGTGCAGATGATACTATGACAATAATTGAATCAATAATATGAGATACTATGCAGCAATTACTGTGGCAATAATTGAATAAAATTGAGTGACTTCTCACGTAAGCATCAATAATTTACAGATACTACGTAATACCGTGTGCTACTATGCAACCACGCGTATTACTGTACTTTTATCACCGAGTATTTCAATAGTTAACGGTAAAACTTTATGTCGTTATTTTTATAAAAAATTATTTCTGTCATTTTCTATCTCCTAAAGTAATTCCGTTGTGGGGTCCACCAATGATTGTGTCGTCGTACAAATATTCCCTGATAAAACGAATATTCCCCGACTAAACGAATATTTTATGACAACTTGCATACTTTGCAAAATTTATAAATATTATCCACAACTATAACATTATATCAAATCCACACCTTATTATTCAAAATAACATTTAGAGAAAAATTAATCTTTATTCGTAAAATTGGGGTCTTACACTAGTTGTACCCCTTATTTTCTCATTCACACCCTATGGTTCACCAAAAAAATCCTAGGCTAATAAACACTCAATTCCCTCATTTCCCAGTATTCTTCTCTCTTGCTTTTGTTTCCTTTCTCCCCCACTACCACCACATTGTATCAATGGATGACGAGGATTATCAGGTCGATCCAGACCATGGAGACTTTACCGACGAAGAGATGGAGTATCATAAGAGATGGAGAGTACCCAAAAGACCTGATAAGTTCTTTCATCTTCGTCTTCTCTGGTTAGAAATAACTGGTTCACCTAGCATTTAGTTAAAATGTCCATTGAAGTTCAGAGTTTATTTAGCTTACTCTTGTTGTTGAATGTTTAGGCTTTAATGTTCAGTTCATATAAAAACTTAATTCCCAATTTATGTAAAGGATTTTTACTCTATTTTTGTAGTTTTATTGTGTTTGGGGTGTTTTTAATTTTTTATAAAAAAAATATGAAAAAGGGTGTACTTAGAATCATATAATTTTTAATGGGGTTTTTAACTATGGGATGTGAATAGAAAAATGAAGAGTGCAACTAACTCTCACCTTACTTTATTTTATAGTTTTAATTAAAAGTATAAATCTATAACCAAAAAATAATAATATTATTAACTATTTTGTATTATGACAATTAATTTTTCATATGGTGATGGGACTTACCAAACTCTTATATATGAGGCAAAGTTTTAGAAATTAATTTAGACTAGTTTTTGTACATAGAATTATTGTTTGAATTTTTACACATCCTTATTAAATGGTTCCTAAACTTCTACCATTATTTATTTGTTTAAATACGAGTGTGAGTGATGCTATATGGTCTTATTTTTTTGTTTTTAATATTAACTTACAGAAGAGTAGTACTGATACTAAAAAATAAGACTAAATCATATTCTTTTTAAGGTGATTGTTGGGCCATGATATTTTATGTAATGGGTCGAACTGATTGGGCTAACTCATTGAATTACATCTACTGGGTCTGGACAACCTTGGGTCGGGTCATTGGGCTTGATCATTAGGAATGTAATGATTTAAAGTGGGCTTTGACCGGTGATGATGATAAGGATAGTTGTTGACTGATATGTCTGCAAGGCATTAATGTGGATGGGATCTAGTCGGTCGGCGATAGGAAAACAGTGATGGGATGTAGCAGGTGGGCTGTATGCAGTCGGCTGAGGTCACCGGTGGTGGGGGACTATGTCAGAGGAGAGTGGGTGGCACAAGAAACTGAATTTATGAGTATATGAGAGCAAGGATAACACACAATCGGAGGTAACTGATATTTTTTCTCTCAAGATACTAGACATTATTTTTCCTCCATTGTTAACCTTTTGATCGCCTGTATTGACTCTTACACCGGAGCTATCCCCCGACGGTCCAAGCCGTCAAGCTTCTGGTATTGACGTGTTTACTGTGCAAGATTGAACGTGCTTTACGTGATTGAGGCGCGTAGAAAGATCTAGGCATTAACATTGGCGTTGATCACTTGAAGAATGTTTTCTTTTGCGAGTCAGCAAGGGAGTTGGCTATGCTTGTTCCTCAAACTCCTCTTTAGAAACAACAATCTCCACAGGTATGACTGACGAAAGATCGGCTTCGGAAGAGGGCACTCGGAGTTCTTCGGTAGTAAGAGGGGTTACCTTAACTCTCCTCTTCTTGGTACGAAGGACTCGAGTCCGTTCGTCCTGGGACATGTCTAGTAGGCTATCGGAGAAGGTTGATGGAGGATTGGGTTTAGCTTTTCGAACTTCTCTCTTCTTTAGGCGAGGGGGAGCATGTTCGATTGTGGGATGAGGTTCGGTAGATTGAGGGTCAATTATTTGAGTTTCAGCCGTTGGAGGTTCATCGGTGGGAGGTTCAGCAGGAGATTCTAAATCCTTCTTAAATAAAAACTCTTCAAGATCTTTCATTTCTGAAGAGGTTGGTTTGATCAGAGACACTACAAAGAGTATATAACAATAAATCAGAGCTAATATTATCAAAGATTTCAAGAAATTAGGCAAAAGAACAATTCGGGACTTACACTTGTGTTCATATAACCATGCTTACTTGGTTAACAGTCCGAAGTTCCATTCCTTCTTTGGGAAGTTGTCAAAGAGCTCTATCATCTCGTTCACACGCTCTTCGGCAATATCACCAAAGTCAGCAGAGACTTTTTCCAAAGTAGTCCATTCACGCAGAGAAGCAACTTCTGGTCCTTAAACGAAGAACCATTCCTTATGTCATCCTTTATTGCTGGAAGGAGTGGATACCAAGGATCGTCTTTCAAATTTCTCACCTGGCTTCAGCGACTGCTTGCTCAGAACTTTGAATCCCTTTTCACGGGACTTATTGATATTATAGATAAAAAAGAAAAAGCCAAGAGTAGAGGCAACGCCTACTTCATGATAGAAAGCAATAAAGGCAAGGATGTGGATGTAAGAGTTGGGGACAAGTTGGGCGAATCCGACACCAAGAAACCCTAGAAGGGTGACCAGAAAGGCATGGAGAGGGAAACAAACCCCCTTCTCCAGCAGCGTAAGGGGCATGGCCGTCCACCCCTCTGGACAATGATACATTCTTTCAGAAGAAGAAGGCCTCCTCAGTTGGTGGGTATCCAGAATCTGATATCGCTCTCGAGCATTGTGAATATCAATCTCAGACAGTGAAGAAGGAGTGTTGGCATGTGGGAATTGCTCCTTATTCTTGAAGAAGTCAGAAGGTTTTGGTAAGGGTTTCAATGGTGGATTTTTACTTGGGGTAGCAGCTGATTTAGAGTTAGAACCCGAAGCCCCTTTGGTAGGGCTTGGGCTAGGAGGAACAGAAGTGATGGGAGTCACCTCGAGAGGGGTACCTTGATCGGAATCTTAGGAAGCCATTGTTGATTAGGTTGCAGAGAAAGAAGAGAGTTCGAGAGAGAAGGCGAGAGCTCAAGAGGCTGATATTTGAAATGGCAGGTAAAACTGTCAAAATTGGGGAAAAGAAGCTTTTATACCGGCGGTCTTTTCAGTTTTTCACGAAAGTCGAAGGCGACTAATTTAATGTTAAGTAATAATGACGAATTGGAATGGGTAGCGTCCAATTTGGGTCTTAAATTCTTAACCAGAGTGGGTTTATTAACGAGGCTTCCGGTTTTTGTTTGTGTTGCTATTGGAGATTCATCAGTTGGGCCTCAGTCAACTTTATTTATTTGTCCAGTTATACTCTTTCATTAAACTTTCTGTTTAATAAAAGACTGGGGGGCAATGTTGGGCCATGATATTTTATGTAATGGGCCAAACTGATTGGGTTGACTCATTGAATTACATCTACTAGGTCTGGACAACCTTGGGTCGGGTCATTAGGCTTGATCATTAGTAATGTAATGATTTAAAGTAGGCTTTGACCGGTGATGATGATAAGGATAGATGTTGACTGATATGTCTGCAAGGCATTAATGTGGATGGGATCTAGTCAACCGGCAGTGGAAAACATTGATGGGATGGAGCTGGTGGGCTACATGCAGTCGGCTGAGGTCACTGGTTATGGGGGACTGTGTCAGAGGAGAGTAGGTGGCACGAGAAATCGAATTTGTGAGTATATGAGAGCAAGGATAACACACAATCGGAGGTAACTGATATTTTTTTCTCTCAAGATACTAGACATTATTTTTCCTCCATTGTTAACCTTGTGATCGCATGTACTGACTCTTACACCAGAGCCATCCCCTAACGGTCCAAGCCGTCAAGCTTCTGGTATTGACGTGTTTACTGTGCAGGATTGAAAATGTTTTACGTGATTGAGGCACGTAGAAAGATCTTGGCATTAACAGTGATGTTTAATAATACTGATAATTAAGATTTGAATGATTAATATATCTTAATAAATTAGATCGTCTGAATGAAAGAGTATCTGAACTTAAAAAATTATTTGATAACTACTATGTAAAGCATCTGAATGACACATATTTTCCTGTTTTAACCCTCAGAATCCCACATGCTCTCTCTCTTTATATGTTTGTTCTGGTTAACCTTCAATTTTTTATGATGGGATTAGCTGCAAATACTATGACGGATCTTAGCTACCCAAACTCAAAAAATCGCCCTCCTCTCATGGTTTTGTCTCTTCTTCTTCTGATTTAACTCACTTTTTAAAGCTATTTTTTTGTTTTTCAAAAATAGTTTTTCTTATTATCGATTAATTTATCAGAAACCGTTCATAGATTCCTAAATTTCATCAAATATTGTTTCAATTGATTTTTCTTACAAGTGATGCCACCAAATATTTATGAGATTTTTCCCCTTCTACTTTGTTTTGTTGGAAAGATCTGATTTATGACTTGATCTTTTTTTTTTGATAAATTTGTGACTCAATCTTTGTATTCAGGATGTTAATACTTTTCAATTGTATAGCAATATATTGTTGAAAAGAATAAAAAAGGAGAGAATGAGAAGAGAATGGAGTGTATTGGTGTGAGGATAATATTGTCCAGATGTGACTCTGAATGATAAAATGAGAAATTTCAATCTAATCGAATCAGAGACTTGGAGAATCGGTCAAAGGTATTCTAAATTTTACCAAACAAACTATACCTCTAACCGAAATTGATCTACTCACATTAAGAAGTTATAAGATCCAAACAAACACTAATAAGTTTAAACTGTACACATGCACAGGCTGACCAGTTTAAACTAAAGAGTAATACTACATAGATGTGACACCCCCAAAATAGGTATACATCACCTACTCTGAGTCACCAAATACATGGTACAGAATACAAATACAATCTTAAATATACAACATGATTTGTGAGTTTTAATACAAATATTGTCTTCTAGACAGTATTAAAACTCAAAATAAGTTCTCAATACATTTATTAACACACTATTTCATAGAATAGTGAGGACTACTAATGCTATCGTCTGGACCGTCACTCTATTCCCCGACTAGTCCCTGCTACATTCTCATTTCCTGAAGAGAACATTGAAAGTAAAAGGGTGAGCTCAACTAGCCAGTAAGAAATATTATGACTAAGATAATGCAGAATAAATTATCATTAGCTTTCAACAATGCTAAATTGATAAAATACAATAGACGTCAAGTTTAACTGCAGCAGAACAAGCAATCCATTAAAAGAGTCAAGTAGAGAATAAAATCTACTATCTTTTATGATTTAAAAAGGTTTTTCATCACTTTTATCGCTGAGACTCAGCTTAATAAATAAACCACATCATCCCTGCACTACGGCCAAAGATATTTATTAGTATCATAGCCACAAATTATCCATGCACTACGGGCCAAAGATATTCGTGTATTCATAAATGGTTATGATCATGCCAACAACTGTCCATCAATGCACTACGGGTCAATGGGGACTTTTACCACATCATTTGTAACATTACGGTCATGATTATACCGAATAATCCCTAGTCATAATCATACCAAATCCATCTATGCACTACAGGCCACAGATGACTTTTAACATAATATAAACATGAGAATGATAACAATGACATAAGAATTCAATAAAACAAATTCAAGAATTAATTTATCTAGGAACCAATAACGTCCAAATTGTCAACATGATACTGCTCTGTGGGGTAAAACTCAAGAATGCTCAGAAGAATATTTTCATGAAAAGATATTGGATGAAGCGCAAATATCAAGAATATTCCACTAATTTCATGGAGTATAAAAGCCAAAACTTTAACCAACTGAGTATAATAAAGAATGGAATAACAAAAGAAATCACCAGGCATGCGATAGACCGCACAAATAGGTTATTCCAACAGAATAATAAATAATGGAACCTGGTCATGCATAAACGCACAGACAGGATGTTCCAACAGAATAATAAACAACGGAACCAGGTCATGCGTAAACGCACAGACGAGATGTTCCAACAGAATAATAAATAATGGAATAACAGAAGAATTTCACCAAGTATGAGGTACTTCGCATAGACAGGTTATTCCAACATAATAATAAAAAATAGAATAACAGAAGAATTTCACCAAGTATGCGGTACTTCGCATAGACAGGTTATTCCAACATAATAACAAAGAATAGAATAACAGAAATTCTCTTCATGAAGATGAAAGAAATAAATAATACCCCTTACCGTAAAAGAAGAGTATTCTGACTGGTAGGGCGAGGATATTCTTGAAGAAAACTTGCACTACGCTCAAAACTTTTTAAAACTCTAAAGAAATACGCTCAAGATTATAGAAGAATTCTCTGAACTTCTAGTGTGGTTTTCAATTCTAACTAAGCATCTTATTTAAAGGAAAATAGAAAGGATACTATGCTGCACTATGCAATAAAATATAATATATTCTATTTATAATCAAATAAAACAAAACTTTATAAAAAGTATTCTGTTTTATATAAAAAGATTTTACTATGCAAACACTATGCAAGCACTATACAAATACTATGCATAATAAAATATAATATATTCTAATTATTGTTTAATAAAACAAATAACTTTATAAAAGTATTCTGTTTTATATAAAAAGATTTTACTATGCAAAACACTATGCATAATAGAATATAATATATTCTAATTATTGTCTAATAAAACAAATAACTTTATAAAAGTATTATGTTTTATATAAAAAGTTTTTCTGTTTTATTACATTAATAATACTAATAAAACAAAATTTATATATATATATATATATAATATATATATATATATATAATTTTGTGACTTCATAAAAAGACACCTCAATATATCTAACAACATTTATCATTATTATTATAATTCACAATATTAATCGACCAGTTCGTTCCCATGAAAGTGGGGGCTTTCCAATAAGGATTTCTCCCTATTGACGCGCAATTAGGTGACCAAACCTCTCCTTGGCAGAACTTCTAAACATCGTTAATATTGCAAATAATAATATTAATAACTCTGTCATCTCAATTATTGATTTAATAATATATAAAATATCGACAATAATTGAATCAAATAACGTGAGATACTATGCAACAATTACTGAAGCAATAATTGAACAAAACTGAGTGACTTCTCACGTAAGCATCAATAATCAATATCGTGTGCTACTATGCAATCACGCGTATTACTGTACTTTTACTACCGAGTAGTTCAACAGTTTTAACTGTAAAACTTTCGTCATTATTTTCATAAAAATATTTTTTTTTCGTTTTTTCAATCCGACAATAATTCCGTTGTGGGGTCCATCAATGATTGTGCCGTCGTACGAATATTACCTGTTAAAACGAATATTCTTCGACCAATCGAATATTATATAACAACTTGCGTGCCTTGCAAAATTTATAAATATTACCCACAATTATAACATTATATCAAATTCATTCCATAATATTTAAAAATGATATTTATAAAAAATCATCTTTATTAAAAAGTTGGGGTCTTACAATAGTGGCACTTTTAATGAGGTCTACACCATGATAAAGGTATATTATGAGGATTTAAAATTAGAGATATTGTTAAAATAAATAAAAATTACGATTTTTTTAATTCTTTATATATATATATATATATATATATATATATATATATATATATATATATTATTTAATACTTAATCTACTTGATATATAAATAATTACATATTAAAACTATAAAAAGAAATAAATAAATTAGGAATTAGATTACAATATGTTTGGTTCTACATTTAAAGGTTGATTATATTGATTGAGAATCTATAGATAAATGAATAATATGAGAATGAAATCTCAAATAAGGTGTCATTAATATAATGATTTATTATATCCTTAGGATGGTACAATTAATTAGTAAAAACTTACATTAATATATTATGATTGTAGAAGTAATTGCACTTCATTTTATCATCTCTCTCTATAATAAACACAGGAATTATAAAGTACATGCGCACAAATCAATCGCACCCAATAATCTATTTCAACGCATCATCATCTACTCTCTCCTTTAATACTCCCCCTTACATGCAATAGTAGTTACAGCAACATTAACCCATGGTTCTTCCACCACCACCAGCGACGACTCATCCTACCCAAAGAAAGACTCGATTAATTGCAGAGAATGTTGTACCAAAGAAGGGCAAAATAGACACAAACAACTGAGTTTTATTTGGGATATGGGGTTCACTGTGGAAATATCAAGTGAGCTTGGGGGACATATCATTTCCCTTTTTTAACAAAATAAGAGTAACACATTGACACCCATGTAATGATGTTCACATGGGGGTGCATAAAATCTGGTGCATGTAGTTTTTTTTTTGTTTTCTAATTAGGGGGAGGAGTTGAACCCATTGACAAAATCAGAAATATTTAAAAGAGGATTAAAATATACTTGTAAAATCATGACAGCGGCAATACGAGTTACAATTCGATCCGAAGAAATTTCTCTTGTAAAAGTATTGTAGAGGAAAGTCTTGTGAAAGATAGAGGGACAATATTTGAGTTGGAAAATTCGGAAGAAATTCCTCTTCTGAAGAAAAATGAAGTTTACGAGGTGAAGTTGAAGGAATTGAAGCGAGAGGAGGAGATGGCTAAAGCTAAGCAGGCGTTGGAGAGGAAGAAAAAGTTGACAGAGAAAGCAGCCATAAAAGCTCAGAAGAAAACTGAAAAGAAACTCAAGGAAATTACTTGTGTATCCACACATTTCAAGATTATATAAACAAGAAACTTGGTGTCGGACTTACAACTGATGAAATTTGTGATTTTTTTTTAAACTGATGAAGCACTCAAATAACTTGAGTTAACTTATAACTCATGTATGTACATCAATTTACAGAGAGAATCCATTAATTTTCATGTTTTAACCAAATTAACCATTTTATGCCATTTATACAAATACATGGTATGCAAGTTTTAAAAATCATAGTTTCATGAAATCCAAACATATAAACATAACCTCCATACATAATTCCATTCTTATATCATATGAACTCTTTATGGTTCCATAATCAAAACTCCCGCAACCAATTTCACATCAATAACAAATATATTTCATCCAATTTCTATAAATTTATTAAAAAAAGGTAGAACATTCTTTGTTTGGTAAATTAATTGGTTGAAGACTTACCTCAATTTTGATTGTAGTTGAATTGGATTCCTCCCATAATTTCTTTTACTCTGAATCTCCTTTAATCCCAATTTAAACCATCAATTATTTCGCCCTTGCTCCAGCTGCTTTATCTATATACCAATATAATTATTCTGAAATAGGGGGTCATATGACCCCACTTCGCCTCCTAGTTCCGCTTCTAATTTAATCTAAGACTTTTTGCTTAGCAAAGAACCTAGGACCTTTTCAATTACAAATTGACTGAATAAATTCTGATTAGCTTAGTGTCTAAAAAGGTATAGGTCAAGAATTTAATATTTCACAAAGGAACTGATATTATATGAAATTTTCTAGACATTATATATTATAAATTTATTTAATTTGTGAAATATTACATGCAAATCAGGTTTTGTTCATTAAAAAAAATTATGAACATATCAGCCAACAACTTGATATATGTTATATACAATATATATATATATAGGGGAATATATATAGGGGAATGATCCATAGTATCTATATGCTATGGAATAAAAACCGGCATATAACATTTTAACCCTCTGTTTTGTTGATGGATGGCTGAGATTGAGTCTGCTATTAAACCGTCCGCTAGAAATTCTAACAGATGTCGTTAGTAAAAAGATTTGCCAATTTTGCCCCCATTTACCCTGCAAGACCAGTGAAATTAACCGTGTATACAATGTCCACTAGTTTTACTAGCGGGCAATAAGACTAGCAAACCCCACGAATTCCTATAATACAATTAATGCAATGCAAGCAAGAAGATTCCTATCACAAGCACACCACGAATTCCTATCACACCCAGTACAATTCAGATGTCCTATATCACACCCAGTATAATACATCACACCTTGTACAACTCCTCCTCTGATGCTCCAATACAAGTTCTCCGGCAAACCAGTCCAGTTTTTCAATTTTTCAAAATTACTCTGCCCTCCGATCCTCTTACCCCCAAACAGCACAGATTCTACGTTTTTTTGTTTCAGCATTTCATCGGCTATTTCTATCAGCATTTTCACATTGCCGGGACTAGGGTCCGAATCTACATTGGGCCCGCAATGACCCAAGCTTGATCCATTTGCCTGCCATTTAAAAAAACAATTAGCCTGTGTTAAATGCCATATTTGCATTGTCTACTAATGATATGTTAATGTTGAACACCAAAAGAAACTAAAGTGACTCACCAGAAAGTAAATAATCATAAAATTAAAGTCTCAATCATCACGAATATAAAACAAATGACCATAAATAAAGCTAGAAACAGAAAATCGCCACAGACAAGAAAAAGTGATCCAAATAGTTTAATGGAAAGTAGGTAGAATATGTAACATTCTTATTTTGACTTCATTGTCCCCTTTTTTTCTTTATCATAACATGTCATCCACTTGATATTATTTCATATTTACAGTAACAATATAGTATCTAAAAGTAAAAGGAGTTGTTGGTAACAAAAGTTTCAAACTAGTTTGAACTGTTAATTTCATGAGACAATGCCTAAAATTCAAAGAACAAGAAGCAAAGGCTCCAAAAGCTCTGAATTGAACAAGGAGAAAAAGGAAAACATCCCCTTTCTCAATCTTTAAATTTGGCAATAGATTGAGTAACATGCTACTTCAAACTGAACTGACACAATATGGTTTGCTTTCAAATGTATAATAGCTGTAAGGGAATCAAGTCAAAATAGAATGTGTTTGCAAATAGAATGTGTAGCAAATTTTTTTATAGGGGATGCTTAGAAACAGAGAGCTCAAACCCAGTAATTCATAGTTACACAAGATTCATTCAATAATATGTCTACTATAAGTAAGATGTTAAGTTTCAAGCATCCACGAAAAACAAATATCTTTTATTGAGGTTTCACCAGAGGACATCCAAAACTCTAGGATCAAAAATTGACATGGATTAATTTAGGTGTTTGAATTTACAACTTTATGCTTAACTTTATATAGTTTACTGTTATTCTTTAACTCTATTCAACAAAATAGTTATTGAATTCATGTTAAGTAACAATCCAAAACTGTAAATTTGGCTTCAAAAGTCAAAATTGTTAATAAGTAAAATATAATAGGTAATCAATAAATTGAATGAGACTCCTTAATCACTACGAAAAGACTAATGAGAATGAGAAAATTAGGGGTTGTGAAAAAAAAATTACTACACTTATCGGTATATCCTCTGTGGAATTTTAACAAACAGCTAATGTGCATCGCCCCATGTCAGCTCTATATATATGGAACTTCCAAAAATTTAATGCTATTTTCTGCAATTTTTTGACAATCCATTTGAATTGCAAACGAAGAGGTTTAGGTGAGAAAGAAGGCAAATAAAATTAGGTAAAATGTAGGAAAATCGAATAAATGAAGAATATCAGGTGAAAGCTAGGCAAATAAAATTTAGGTCATTAGGAAAACCTCCATTAATTACAAGCCTCCTTTTAGGTACCGATTTGATTACAACACCCAGAATCAAAACAATTTACCAATTGGAATTGATTACAACACCCAGAATCAAAACATTTCAATTTAGATACGGATTTGGAAGATTACATGAAAAACTTACCGATTAAATGATGATTAGTTTGCTATAGAAGGAAAATAATGCACGAAAAAAGCTATGAATTCTTCAACTTGTTGCCAATTTGCAGATCAGGTCAAACTAGGGTTCATAAGTTGATCGGAATCGCAAATCATCGCTCATCGCATCAGCTTCGACAGTCTCCAAAGAAATAAATATCATTTACCGTGTTTTGTGAGTTACCGTCCGCTAGGAAGACTAGCGGACGTTATATATACTGTTAATTTCACTGGTCTTGAAGGGTAAATGGGGGCAAAATTGTCAAATCTTTTTACTAACTACATCTGCTAGAATTTCTAGCGGACGATTTAATAGCAGACTTAATCTCAGCCATCCATCAATAAAACAAAGGGTTAAGATGCTATATGCCAAATTTTATTCCATAGCATAAATATATATGTATATCTATCTAATAAAATACAAATGATTTTGAATTTCCCGCTCACTTAATAAATCATCTGGGCCGTCCAAAGTTTGGGATAAATCCCACCGTTCATACATCTATCTAATAAAATACATTTATCTATCTAATAATCTAATAATAATTTAATAAAATACAAATGACTTTAAATTTTCTGCTCACTCAATAAATTATTTTGGTCGTTCAAAGTTTCAGATAAATCATATTGTCCATACAGTGCCGGAGGCACGGGACCCAACTAGTATATATATATGGGGAATAATCCATAGCATCTATTTGCTATGGATCAAAAGATGCTATGGATCAAAAAGTGGCATATAACATCCATACCGTCCGTTTAACAAATCAGTGGCTGAGATTTAAAATGGGAAATTGTCGTCCGCTAGACTTACTAGCGGACGTGTTTAATCAAAATTTCGAACGTTTATGCCCCCAAATTGTCCAATTCAGAGACTGTAACTTAACAATCCGCTAGACATACTAGCGGACACAGGTGCGATTTTGGGGAAACCGATAGAACCTTAGAAGACGTCATCTGCAAATCAAATCTAGTAATCTCTCTATTGGCGATTTTGGGGAAATCGATAGAACCTTAGAAGACTTCATTTGCAAATTAAATCATGTTGTCGAAGTTAAACCTTGTTCTTTCAAACAGAAATCGCAGGTAAGGTTGTAGATTAATCTCCAAAATCTAAGATTTATGTTGTTGTTCTCCATTAAGTTTGTTGAACCCTAGTTTCATCTTGTTTTTATAAAGAAGTAGCTAGCTAGTTTGGATGGGGATGAGCGTGGCAGCCTAATCTGTGATTCTACTTTTTCTTGTTAGTATTAGTTTATATCCACTTGTTCTTGGTAGGGTCCTTTCAAATTAAGTTATTATTCTACTTTTTCTTGTTAGTATTAGTTTATATCCACTTTGCTCTGATTTGTAATTGTAACAATTTGGTATGTGTTGAATGTGATGCGAGGAGGTCTGTTGGATTAGTTTGATCCGTCAGCAGAAAAAATAAGAGTGTCTCAAAATTGGGGTGTCATAATGTGTTGTACTAGTAATGTCATAATGATCTTAATTTGAAAACGAGAACAAACAATTAAAATCCATCAGCACACCAGACATTGCAAGCAGCTCAAACAGTTTACTGTTAAATTTAATTACCATAACAAGTAGATGGATGTTACTAATATGCTTTGAGTTTTGAGTTATTCATCTTATACTATATGCTTGTCTTGATCCTAAATTTTTAGAATCTCAAAGATTTGTTCCTTCTCCCTTTACCTCTTTAATGGAATTTTTATAAATTATTTAATACTTAACTATTGTGTTGAATTTTTAGGACCGATATGGATATCAATCCAGAACCTTTTGATCATATTATCTTATGGGACCAAGAAATATTATAATATTTTCTTTCTTGTTTGGAATCCATTATTGTACTCTCATTTTTTTTTTGGAATCCATTGTAAGGCCCCAACTTTTTATAAATATAGATTTAATTCCTCTATTTATTATTTTGAAATAGTAAGGGTTGAATTGATTAAAGTGGTTAGTTATGAGTAAAATGCGCGAATATTTTAAAATAAACAGATGGTTATAAAATATTCATTGTTGTCAGGGAATATTCGTTTGGTCGTGAAATATTCTTACTGTCGGGGAATATTCGTACGACGGCGCAGCCTTGTGTGGGCCCATAACGGAAAGCGATTGGATGAAGAAAATGACAACTATAAGTTGTTTATAAATAACGGCGTAGTTGTTACCATTAATACTGTTGGAATACCCGGTGGTTAAAACACAGTAATACGCGTTGTTGCACAGTAGCACACGATATTTCACCAATTATTGATTCTTACGTAAGAAGATACTACTCAATAATTGTTACAGTAGTTACTATTCAGTATTTTATTTTATTGATTCAATAATTGATGCGTTGATATTTTATATTACTGTTGTTTTAATAATTGTCACTACACAATATTTTTCATTATCGGAGCAATAATTCATATTATCTGAATAATATTATTAGAAAACAATATTGGCAATGTCTAGAAAGTTCTGTCTAAGGAGGGGTTTGGTCACCTAATTGCGCGCCAGTAAGGAGAAATCTTTATTGGAAAGCCCCTCTTTCCTGGGAATGGCCTGGTTGTCATTATTGTAATTCTGTAATATTATTTATGAATAATTAATTATTGATTTATATGATGATAAAAATATTGATTTTATGTGGATATAGATGGAGAAAAATTTTTAAAGTGACAATTGTTAAAAATTGATATTTTATCTTTTCTGATAAAATAATATTTTATTATATTATTATAATATAATAATGGGGATATTTTTACAATGAATGTGGGATATATAAGTATATGAGGATGAGGAGTATTTTTGTTACAAAAGTTGTTTAAAACATGTTAAACATGTCCGTGGACCCATTTCTTGACTGAAATTTGATTATAGCCTGTAAAATCGCCCATTTATGGATTTCGATCAATTTTTATTTGGAATTTGGAAAAATTTTCTTCTGCAAAGTTGTAGAGAATTGAATTTCCTATAAAAAAAAGCGAGATTCGAATTTTCTGATAAAAGAGCTATTTATTATGAATTATTGAAGTTCCGAAGTTCCGAAATAATTGATTTTTGGAAGTTTTAATTATTTTTTTCAAAGAAAACGTTTTTGGTGAGTTAAGTGGGTCTAGCATGTGACATTAATGGCTGAATTCAGATCTACAAAGGTTGGCGTAGGAAACTTAATAATATATAATAGTATTTTATTAAATTTTCTGATTTGGTGTTCTAAGCAATTTCTTATAAATAGGGTGATTAGGTTAGAATTGAAAATTACACCAAAAACTACAGATTTTTCTCTCTTTCTCTCTCTATAATATCGAGCGTATTTGTGAGTATTTTAGTACTTTGAGTATTGCTATACGGTGCAAGTTCTTTCAGCACTATATATACAGTATTTCAGTTAGAAGTATTATTCTTTCTGAGGTAAGAGATGTTATTTTCTTCTCAAATGATGTTATTTCTTCAATATCATTATGCTGAAATATTGGTTGGAACTTTTTATCAAATTTATAACTTTTTTATGTCGAAGTTACTATTCATGAGTTACTATTCACGAGTTACTATTCACGAGTACTATTCACGAAGCATGATGATGTTTTTTGTGAAATTTCTATCTTTTGGTGTCGGAGTTACTATTCACGTATACGGCACTATTCACGAACACGACACTATTCACCGAAAAATGAAATTTCTTCTTTTCATCCAAAATATCTATTCTGGACACTAGCTTTGATTGTGTCCATATTTTGATCATTCTTGAATTTTACCCCAATCTGGTTATTTATGAAGTATTTTTGAATGAGAATTGTTTAAAGTACGAATCCTTAATATTTGTTCTTTTGCTTCACTGGATTCGTTTTCTTTAAAATATTTTTCATCATCATCAGTCCTAAATGATGATATAACTGAATATCTTTGGCCTGTAGTGAAAAGATGAATGATTTCTTGATGAATATCTTTGGCCCGTAGTGCAAAGATGAACAGGTGTTGAGATGAACATGACCGGCTGATTAATATCTTTGGCCCGTAGTGCAAAGATGAACATGTGTTTAGATAAACATGACCAACTGATGAATATCTTTGGCCTGTAGTGCAAAGATGAATATTTGATTCCAGATATATATTGATTGATGTTACATGGATAAAATATCGACGATGAACTTTTAAATTCATATATAGAAGATAGTAGTTTACATTCTCTACTTAACTCTTCTAATGAATTATTATTTCCGCTGCGAAGATTGATTTAAAACTGGTTGTCTATTGTATTCTATTAGATTTTTCTCTGTTGAGGACTAACGATAATTTGTTCTATATTATCTTAGTCATAATGTTCTTTACTGTGCTAGTTGAGCTTACCCTTTTCCTTTTTGTTCCATTTTTCTTCTTAGGAGGCGAGAATATAGCGGGAACTAATCGGGGTGTGGAGTGATGGTTCAAGATAGCTGTTTTAGTAGTCCTCACTATTTTGTAAAATAGTGTATCAATAATTATAATGAGGACTTATTTGAGTGTGGATATTGTCTAGATGACAATATTTGTATTTAAACTCACAATTTTTATATTGTATTCATAAAGTTGTAGTTGTTTCTGTACCATGTATTTGGCGACTCAGAATGGGTGATGTATACCTATTTTGGGGGCGTCACAGTTGGTATCAGAGTTTAGGGATATGGTCTCTGGCGGAGATCGGGGAATAGTACTAGGAGGGTAGAGACGAGTAATCCTTCGATAGTATGTCATACCTAAGCTTATTTGTTGGTCAGTCGAACTATATGGTTAATATGTGATATGTTAATTTGTTTAATTAACTCTTGTTTTATGGCAGTATTTAAGAATTGCAGCTGAGAATATTAACGGTAGAGTTAATGAGACCGTGGAAACACCTTTAATTACCACCCAGGAGAACGTGCAACAAAAAGGCAATTTTCCTCCTGTAAATAACACCACTGAGCAGACGATGAACGACGGGATGTTTAGGATCTTTTTGCAGTTCATGCAAAACTAGACAAAGGAGACTCGTGTACAAAATACGGGTGGAAATGATAGCAACGCGCGGCTTGTCACGGCCAAGTAGTTCAAAGAGTTGGAACCACCATAATTTAAGGGAAAGCTGGATCCGATCATGGCAGAAACATGGGTTAAGCAAATTACCAAGATATTCGATGTCTTGGGATGCACGAAGGAACAGAAGGTTCCATTCGCCACCTTTATGTTCCGTGGCGAGGCAGATTACTGGTGGGAGTCTGTGAAACGTACCCAGCCTGTCGCACTCCGCATGTCTTGGGAAACATTTCAGAAACTTTTCAACGAAAAATACTTTCCTGAAAGTATTCGCCATATGCAAGAAGTAAAGTTTATTAGACTAGAACAAAAGAATATGACGGTGTCCCAATACGAGGCAAAGTTCGTAGAGTTATCCAGGTTTGCACCTCATTTGGTAGAGAATGAGGAACGAATGACGAGGATGTTTCTGAGAGGTTTAAAACCCGAGATTCGGCAATATCTTATCTCTCATAAATTTTCTTTATATTCAGATGTTGTCAACAGGGCTCAATTATTAGAGCGAGATAGCGAGTACGTTCAACCAAGAGACCGCAACCAGGATCATACCGGTGACAGCAGTCATCAGAACAACGATAACCAGCGGAGAAAGAAAAATACGGACAAGAGCGACAACCACTCTGGTGGTAATCGTGGCCATAAAAATAGAAGAAGCGAGTCGGGGGAGATTTTAAAAAGAGGAGATTCAACAATGACATTGCAAAGACGTCAGCACCAGCAGTAATTGGTTTTAAGGGAGGAGAACGACCACCGGTCGTATGCTATAAATATGGAAAAGAGGGACACATCAGCCCAAACTGTCCACAACAGTTCAAGGTATGCTATAATTGTGGAAAGGAAGGACATATTGCTCGGGATTGTACGGTAGCAAAACCAAGCCCAGTGGGGATGGTGACTCAAAAGGCTATCCTAGAAAATTCAAAGTCAACGGTTCCTGGAAGAGCGTTTGTCGTGACCGGTCAGAATGCGAGGAACCAGAACGAAATTAGCACGGGTTAGTTAATTAAAAATCCTTGCGAAGTTTATACATTACTAGATACCGATGCTACCTATTCATTTATCTCTCCTGCTTGTGCTCAACGTTTAAACTTGACTCCGGAGAAATTAGACTTTAACCTATCTGTGGAAACTCCGTTAGGAGAAACTTTCATCACATCCACTATTTATAAATCTTGTTTGATCCAAGTTGGCACCATCACATTACTTGTTGACCTTATCTCTTTAAAGATACTTGCATTTGATGTGACCTTAGGGATTGATTGGTCAACCACTCATCATGCTAAAATTAATTGCTTTTGTAAGGTTGTTAGTTTTCATATTCCTAAGCAACCTGTTATTCGAATTTAAGCAACCAAACCATTGAAGTCAAAAACTTTCATATCAAGTCATAAAGCTATTCGTTTATTGAAAAAAAGATGTCAAGATTTCTTAGCCATGTTATGGACTTGAACAAAAATACGTCAGATTTGAATGATATTTTTGTTGTTAATAAATTTCCTGACGTATTTTCTGAAAAATTTCCTGGCCTACTCCCAAAGTGTGATATTGAATTTTGTATTGACTTTGAACCCGGTACAAAATCCATTTCTAAAATCTCATGGCTCCTATTGAACTTCAGGAGTTAAAAATTCAACTATAGAATTTGGTACCTGAGCCTTTATCTGGTGACTTCCTTTGTGGAATGCACCGAAGCCAGACTCTCCGTGGGGGACGCCATATTTGTGCGGTAGTAAACTGATAGGTGTCATTGTGACGTGCTATCCAAGATTGGGATATGAGTCACAGTTGAGAGCAACCTAAGTCAGTAATCGAAATACGTAGCTTTCTATGCTTAGCTGGTTATTATCGAAAATTTTGTGGAAAGATTTTCTCGAATCGTTACTCCATTAACGCAGCTAATTCGTAGAGATACAAAATTCGAATAGAGCAAGGAATGTGGGAAGAGCTTCGAAGAACTCAATAGGAGACTCATTTCGGCACATGTTCTGACCATACCATCATGGAAAAGCGAACGTGGTAGTTGACGTTTTGAGTAAAAGATCATATACGAGTACGAATGCGATATTGTCAAAGACCCATTTTATATAACTTACAAATGATAGATATAGAGTTAAAGACTCTAGGGACTCACGTGATGATATACAAGTAGAACCGACTTTAATCGATAAAGTTAAAAACGTTCAAGCTACACACCAGAGCTGATGAATATGAAGAAGGAGGTACAAGAAGTTGTTATTCCAAAAGCGAGAATTAGCGAGGTGAGGAAAGTTGAAACCTTCGATTTATTAGTCCATTTAAAATCCTCGATCGAATAGGAACTGTAGCCTATAGACTCGTTTTACCGCCAAGTATGACGCGTGTTCATAACGTTTTTAACGTATCGAAGTTACGTAAATATGTGGACGACCCGAAACATGCTATTGAGTTAGAACCGGACGAGATAGCTGAAGACTAAACATATGAAGAGGTACTTGTTGATGAGTAGGTTTTATACCTATGAATCCGATATTATTAAACTTAATTATTGTTATCTTTTATTGTTTTTTAGTATCTTTTTATGTGTTTAGTGTTTATTTGTTATAGGTTGGAGCTGGAGGGACAAATTGGTCATTTCGGAGAAGAAAAAGGTCAAAAATCATGAAAATTAAAGCTGAGTGGCATTTTTGTAATTACGTGGTCCTGGTCAAGCGCCTAGGCGCTTGGAAATGGCCTATGTTGAGTGCCTAGGCGCTCCAGTGCGGAAAAAGATGCATTTTTCTACTGCTAAGTGGATTTTTGAAGCCAAATAGAAGTCTGAATGAGGGCTGAGACCAATACAAATAGGAGAAGACTTTAAAAAAGACGGAGGAACTAATTTTTCAAGGGATTTGCAGAGAGAACAAGGAAGAAAAACACGAAGGAGAATTGCAAAGGCTAAAGATCTAAGAGAGAGTATTGGAGCAAATTTAGAGTTTCTTCTTCTCTTCTCTAGTTTTATTTTTTGTAACTATCTGGGATGTTTGGATTATTAATTTGGATGAAGTTTTTCTTTATTATTATCATGAACTAAATTTTAATTAAGATTACAACGGAACTTGGTATGTAGTCTAAATTGCAAGCTTCCCATTGAATGAAAGTTAGTTTTTATTGAATTGTTTATTATATCTTATGTTTATTGATTAATTGTTTGGCCAACAATTACTGTGATAATATATATAAAATTGGAAGATAGAGTATAGATTGAGATCTGGATATGATAACATCTGTTCATATAATCTGAATAGGGTTAATATGATTAGCGTGTAGGATAGGAATATACCTATGTGTCTTTTGTATCCATTGAAAGAATTTGTGCGTAAACCCTAATTAACTTGATTCACATAGGAATATAGTGAGTTGATTAACTGGGGTGTTCCTTGTAATTCCGTGTCTTAAAAATTGGATTTAGGAGGATTTGTTCACGTGTCTTTGGAAGAAGTGTGTGAATATTCATAAAGCATTCTTGGATAATGATTCATATTAATTGATTTATTTTAAATGGGAAGTAAGTTAGTTTAAATAAAATATCAAGGGAAGTTGTAATCTTAACATGTTAAATCTCCAATTATTCTTGTGAAATTTTGATTTTTAATCATTAGTTTTGTTAAGTTTAAATTTCAAATCATAAACAAAATTTTCGTAGTTTAAAATAGGATTAATTGCATTAGAGTTAGTAATTGATAAATATTAGTCTATTTCCTCGTGGGAACGATATCCTTGCTTGCTGAATATTACAATTGAATGCGTATACTTGCGTGGTAAAGTGCTATTAAAAAATTAGGCAACAAGTTTTTGGCGCCGCTGCCGGGGAACTTAGATTAATATTTTGTCGTTATTAAATTCAATGAAATTAATCTTAATTTAAATATTTTTTTTATTTTATTTTATTTTTATTTTTTTGTCTCTAGTCTAATTCCTTTTCAGGCACCATGAACAACTATGACTATCATTGGTTATATTCGAGAATGACTCGGCCAAGGGAGGCAAAGAATTATGGACTCGATGAATTGTCAGCACAATTTGGGACACTTTCAAGGAAGATTGATGCTTTATCAGCACAAGTTATTCAAAGTGTAGCGGTGATATGTGAGTATTGTGGTGGAAACCATCCGAGTCATCAATGCACCATCAGTTTCGAGTCGTTACAATATAGTGGTAACTTCAGCGATTATCCCAACAATTATGATTATTCCAGTAATTATCATCATGAGTGGGGGAATCCACTAAATCTTTCATGGAGTGATGACAATCAAGCCCAACCCTTTGCTCCATGCCAATCATACACTCCTGAATTACAAGTTCAACTCCCTAATCATGAAGAAGAAAGGATTTTAAACTTGGAAGGACTTATTTCCAAGTTCATGGTTTTGATTGAGGAGCAGACGAATAGTCAGGAGATGTCGATTCGAAATCTTGAGAACCAGGTAGGACAACTTTTCAACGCCATCATCAATCGCCCTCAAGGTGAAGTGTCAAGTAACATGGTTCCCGAGACTAATGGATTGCCCACGCTAAATCTAGAATCGGATGTTCCAAAAGAAAAGGATGTGGAAAGGGAGGAGACAAGTGGGGAGCAGGAAAAGGTCGCCAAAGATCTAGCCTTGAGTTCTGACATAGATGAACCGATTTTAATAGTGCCCCATATATCTTCTCCACCAAAGTTTAAGGATCCGGTTAGATTTGCAATCATGTGTCCAATTGGTAGTCATTTTTTCGATAAAGGTATATACGATATGAAAGCTAGCTTAAAATTGGTGCCATGGTGTAAAGAGAATGGGAAGAGAGATGAAGAACCAGTTGTTCTAAAAAAGCTTCAACGTAAAAATTCGTTCATAGATACAACTCGGAAAATGCCTAGTTATTTGAAGGTTGTAAAAGAGAATCTACCTATAAAGAACAAGCTAGGTGAATTTGAATCAATAACCCTTACTGATGGCAAACTCTCGAAAGTTACGTTATTACTAATGGATGGAGGGTTCCTCAATTTTTGAAGGGGAATTGGATAGAGAAAGAGAAGAAAGTCGGGCTGAAGACTATAAACCAAGCGCTAACTGGGAGGCAACCTAGGAATTTTTATTGTTATTTTCTATTTTTACTTTTATTAATTTACTTTACTGTTAGTTTATTTAGTGGTTAAACTTTTATAGTTTAGGATTTGTTGCATCCCTCGTTCTCTAACAGATATTCAATTTATTGCAGGAAAGGAGGCCAAGCATTTATGATCTTAATAAGATGAATGTCCACTCGTCAAAATCTCAAATTTCTAATCATTTCCGCAAATTTTGGTGTGGAAGGAAACAAGTTATTGGAGGTATGGCATATAAGAAGCATAAAACACCAAAATAAGCAATGTACACTGGCCAAGCGCCTAGGCGCTCCAGACAAGCCAAGATCAAGCGCCTAGGCGCTCCAAGTCAGTACCAAAAACGCAGCACAAGCGCCTAGGCGCTCATTTTCAAGCCAAACCAAGTGCCTAGGCGCTCCAAGTTTTTAAGACTTTCTGCAACCAAGCGCCTAAGCGCTCCAGACAGTGCAAATTCAAGCGCCTAGGCGCTCCAACAGAAAAAAAAACCCTAATCGGGCAAGACTCTTCCAAACCCAAATCAAACACATTCTTGCTATCCTACTCCAACTCAAACTCACTCAACTCTCAACCCTCCTCTAATATAGCCACAATAATCATCTTTTTCTTGTAAAATCCTAATCAAACACTAAATCTCCTACCCAAACTAAGGCACTTAAGCTCCATCTTATCATCCTTCTTCACCAAATTGGGCACCACTTTACATTCAAGCCACATCTATCTAAAATAAGACTATGGCTACTAAGAGGCATAGAGGAGAGACTTCGGGCACTTCGCAAAAGTTTGACAAAAAGAGGTTTACAAGTGCTAAAGCGTCCGAAAGATATTACAATGTGCAGCATTCCTAGAGATGTTTGCCCGCATGAATCCAGGTGCCGCTCCTTACCAATTTCCACCATTGTCTGCATACCCCCCGGATGAAGAAGTAGAAGAAGAGGAGGAGGAGGATACTGACGAGGAAAAAAGCTTCTATCTTTCAGGGAAGTCCTCAGTGCTTAATTTCTTAAATTTTGTTTGTTATATACAATGAGGACATTACATCGGTTAAGTTTGGGGGTGTAATTTTCCAGCTCCAGTTCATGCATGTAGTATTCATCTAGTGCATTCATATAGTATTTAGTTAATAGTTTTTCATGCAATTTGCATTCATGTAGTTTTCATTTTAATTTCCTAAAAAAAAAATAAAAAAAAATTAGTATTTGCATGTTTCCAGCCGTTAGATAGTTTAAGTCTGTTTTGGCCAGTGATGAGATTGGAATTGAGTAGACAAGTATAGTATTGTCTGTTAAGACTTTGATGTGATTTCTTGTCATGATTTGAATCTTTACCTGTTTGAAACTGATATAATAAGGATAGCACAGTAAAAACAACTATGTTGACTGATTGAGTTTAAATTGACACATAATGGACTTCTAGAGGATAATGCTAGTTTAAATGAATGAAAGACATGAATAGGCGAAGATGACTGAATTTAGACAAAAACTTAAGTTTGGGGGAAAAATTTGGGATATATAAGCTTGAAAGAAAAAAAAAGGAAAAATAATACCGTGGCTAGTTTTGTTTCGGGGCCTTTGTTACTTGAACAAGTACGCCCGAAGGGGTATCTTAAAACCTAGCGCTCTAAGGTCTTATATGGTCTGGGAGTAGTTGGTCGAAAGCTCGCTAAGGGGTAGCACTGTTAGCCTAATGGAATGAGACATTGCACAGTCATGATTAAAAAAATATATATATATGAAAAAAAAACAACAAAAACAATAAAACGGGAAAAGAGCAAAAAGTCCCCGTAAAGCACAATAAAGCATAAGTATCCCGGATTGGACTCTTAAATTTGGTGGAGGTTTGTTTTTAGTTGGATCTAGCTTGTTTGTGAATTTGGTGAGTTTACACTGTATGATTCCTTTAAAGAAATTTATTATGTGTTGTATTTAGCATCATATCAGTTAGTATGGATGTTAAGCACACACACACTATATCAATAATAACAGGTTAAGATTTGATGATTGACGAGGAAATTATTAATGTCTTGATATGATGTACTAGCATGTTTATTGTGATTTCTCTGAGGCTTGATGAATAGATTTTGTTCTGTTTGACTGCTGGAATTTAAGCATTTATCTAGTTGCATTTGCATTGCATATTTAGTTATTGCATTGTGTTGTGTTGCTTGGGGACAAGCAATTGGTTAAGTTTGGGGGTATTTGATGAGTAGGTTTTATACCTATGAATCTGATATTATTAAACTTAATTATTGTTATCTTTTATTGTTTTTTAGTATCTTTTTATGTGTTTTGTGTTTATTTGTTGTAGGTTGGAGCTGGAGGGACAAATTGGTCATTTCGGAGAAGAAAAAGGTCAAAAATCATGAAAATTAAAGCTGAGTGGCATTTTTGTAATTACGTGGTCCTGGTCAAGCGCCTAGGCGCTTGGAAATGGCCTATGTTGAGTGCCTAGGCGCTCCAGTGCGGAAAAAGATGCATTTTTCTACTGCTAAGTGGATTTTTGAAGCCAAATAGAAGTCTGAATGAGGGCTGAGACCAATACAAATAGGAGAAGACTTTAAAAAAGACGGAGGAACTAATTTTTCAAGGGATTTGCAGAGAGAACAAGGAAGAAAAACAAGAAGGAGAATTGCAAAGGCTAAAGATCTAAGAGAGAGTATTGGAGCAAATTTAGAGTTTCTTCTTCTCTTCTCTAGTTTTATTTTTTGTAACTATCTGGGATGTTTGGATTATTAATTTGGATGAAGTTTTTCTTTATTATTATCATGAACTAAATTTTAATTAAGATTACAACGGAACTTGGTATGTAGTCTAAATTGCAAGCTTCCCATTGAATGAAAGTTAGTTTTTATTGAATTGTTTATTATATCTTATGTTTATTGATTAATTTTTTGGCCAACAATTACTGTGATAATCTATATAAAATTTGAAGATGGAGTATAGATTGAGATCTGGATATGATAACATCTGTTCATATAATCTGAATAGGGTTAATATGATTAGCGTGTAGGATAGGAATATACGTATGTGTCTTTTGTATCCATTGAAAGAATTTGTGCGTAAACCCTAATTAACTTGATTCACATAGGAATATAGTGAGTTGATTAACTGGGGTGTTCCTTGTAATTCTGTATCTTAAAGATTGGATTTAGGAGGATTTGTTCACGTGTCTTTGGAAGAAGTGTGTGAATATTCATAAAACATTCTTGGATAATGATTCATATTAATTGATTTATTTTAAATGGGAAGTAAGTTAGTTTAAATGAAATACCAAGGGAAGTTGTAATCTTAACCTGTTAAATCTGCAATTATTCTTGTTAAATTTTGATTTTTAATCATTAGTTTTGTTAAGTTTAAATTTCAAATCATAAAACAAAATTTTTGTAGTTTAAAATAGGATTAATTGCATTAGAGTTAGTAATTGATAAATATTAGTCTATTTTCTTGTGGGAACGATATCCTTGTTTGCTGAATATTACAATTGAATGTGTATACTTGCGTGGTAAAGTGCTATTAAAAAATTAGGCAACACCTGTCAAGATTTTGGATAGGAAGAAACATGTCCTACACACGAAGCTCATACCACAAGTTAAAGTTTTGTGGAGAAACCATGCTATTGAAAAAATGACTTGGGAGTTGGAAACGGAAATGAAAGCGAGGTATCCTCATCTTTTCGAAACACCAGGTATGTACGTCAATTTCGAGGACGAAATTTCATAAGGAGGGGAGGTTGTAAGGCCCTAACTTTTTATAAATATAGATTTAATTCCTCTATTTATTATTTTGAAATAGCAAGGGTTGAATTGATTAAAGTGGTTAGTTATGAGTAAAATGCGCGAATATTTTAAAATAAACAGATGGTTATAAAATATTCATTATTGTCGGGGAATATTCGTTTGGTCGTGGAATATTCTTATTGTCGGGGAATATTCGTACGACGGCGCAGCCTTGTGTGGGCCCATAACGGAAAGCGGTTGGATGAAGAAAATGACAACTATAAGTTGTTTATAAATAACGGCGTAGTTGTTACCGTTAATACTGTTGGAATACCTGGTGGTTAAAACACAGTAATACGCGTTGTTGCACAGTAGCACACGATATTGCACCAATTATTGATTCATACGTAAGAAGGCACTACTCAATAATTGTTACAGTAGTTACTGTTCAGCATTTTATTTTATTGATTTAATAATTACTGCGTTGATATTTTATATTACTGTTGTTTTAATAATTGTCACTACACAGTATTTTTTATTATCGGAGCAATAATTCATATTATCTAAATAATATTATTAGAAAATATTATTGGCAATGTCTAGAAAGTTCTGTCTAAGGAGAGGTTTGGTCACCTAATTTCGCGCCAGTAATGATAAATCTTTATTGGAAAGCCCCCTCTTTTTTGGGAACGGCCTGATTGTCATTATTGTGATTCTGTAATATTATTTGTGAATAATTAATTATTAATTTATATGATGAGAAAAATATTGATTTTATGTGGATATTGATGGAGAAAATTTTTTAAAGTGACAATTGTTAAAAATTGATATTTTATCTTTTCTGATAAAATAATATTTTATTATATTATTATAATATAATAATGGCGATATTTTTACAATGAATGTGGGATATATGAGTATATGAGGATGAGGAGTATTTTTGTTGCAAAAGTTGTTTAAAACATGTTAAACATGTCCGTGGGCCCATTTCTTGACTGAAATTTGATTATAGCCTGTAAAATCGTCCGTTTATGGATTTCGGTCAATTTTTGTTTGGAATTTAGAAAAAATTTCTTCTGCAAAGTTGTAGAGAATTGAATTTCCTATAAAAAAATCATGAGATTCGAATTTTCTGATAAAATTGCTATTTATTATGAATTATTAAAGTTTCGAAGTTTCGAAATAATTGATTTTTGGAAGTTTTAATTATTTTTTTCAAAGAAAACGTTTTTGGTGAGTTAAGTGGGTCTAGCATGTGACATTAATGGCTGAATTCAGATCTACAAAGGTTGGCGTAGGAAACTTAATAATATATAATAATATTTTATAAAAATTTTTACTTTGGTGTTCTAAGCAATTTCCTATAAATAGGGTGCTTAGGTTAGAATTTAAAATCACACCAAAAATTACAGATTTCTCTCTATTTTTCTCTCTATAATATCTAGCGTATTTGTGAGTATTTTAGTACTTTGAGTATTGCTATACGGTGCAAGTTCTTTCAGCACTATATCCAGTATTTCAGTTAGAAGTACTATTATTTCTAAGTTAAAGGATGTTATTTTCTTCTCAAATGATGTTATTTCTTTAATATCATTATGCTGAAATATTGGTTGGAACTTTTTATCAAATTTGTAACTTTTTCATGTCGGAATTACTATTCATGAGTTATTATTCATGAGTTACTATTCACGAGTACTATTCACGAAGCATGATGATGTTTTTTGTAAAATTTCTATCTTTTGGTGTCGGAGTTACTATTCACGAACACGACACTATTCACCGAAAAATAAAATTTCTTCTTTTCATCCAAAATATCTATTCTGGACACTAGCTTTGATTGTGTCCATATTTTGATCATTCTTGAATTTTACCCTAATCTGGTTATTTATGAAGTATTTTTGAATGGGAATTGTTTAAATTACGAATCCTTAATATTTGTTCTTTTGCTTCACTGGATTCGTTTTCTTTAAAATATTTTTCATCATCCTCAGTCCTAAATGATGATATAACTGAATATCTTTGGCCTGTAGTGCAAAGATGAATGATTTTTTGATGAATATCTTTGGCCCGTAGTGCAAAGATGAACAGGTGTTGAGATGAACATGACCGACTGATTAATATCTTTGGCCCGTAGTACAAAGATGAACAGGTGTTTAGATGAACATGACCAACTGATGAATATCTTTGGCCTGTAGTGCAAAGATGAATATTTGATTCCAGATATATATTGATTGATGTTACATGGATAAAATATCGACGATGAACTTTTAAATTCTTATATAGAAGATAGTAGTTTACATTCTCTACTTAACTCTTCTAATGAATTATTATTTCCGCTGCGAAGATTGATTTAAAACTGGTTGTCTATTGTATTCTATTAGATTTTTCTCTGTTGAGGACTAACGATAATTTGTTCTACATTATCTTAGTCATAAAGTTCTTTACTGTGCTAGTTGAGCTTACCCTTTTCCTTTTTGTTCCATTTTTCTTCTTAGGAGGCGAGAATATAGAAAGAACTAGTCGCGGTGTGGAGTGATGGTTCAAGATAGCTGTTTTAGTAGTCCTCACTATTTTATAAAATAGTGTATCAATAATTATAATGAGCACTTATTTGAGTGTGGATATTGTCTAGATGACAATATTTGTATTTAAACTCACAGTTTTTATGTTGTATTCATAAAGTTGTAGTTGTTTCTGTACCATGTACTTAGCGACTCAGAATGAGTGATGTATACCTATTTTGGGGGCGTCACATCCATATTGTTTCCATACTATCATTATATTCTTGTTTAGAAAGATTACCCACCACCTCCAGAGTATGTTTTTACTGGCACATAAGAAGATCTCACACCAGATTTTGTTGTTTGTGTTGGTGGTAATGTTATTATATCGCCATCAGGGACTGTTCTTGTAGGACCCAATTATGAAGGGGATGCACTTATCTCAGCTGACTTGGGTATGCTCCGCCCTTACTACTTAAGAGTTCCTAAGTTATCAATACATGTGTATTTCCAATGTATGCTGCAATAAGTTGAGTTATGAGTAAATAAATATATGGTGTTATTATGTCCATTATCTTTGGGGCATATACTATATGAGAAACATTTTTCAAAGAATGAAAAATCTATTTTTTATCTGTATATTTCTATCGTTGGTAACTCATATCAATTTTCGTTGGTGTTAGTAACATACCTTCAGGATGTTTTGACAACATTACGTGGTTTTATACTTATTAGGGTTTGATTATGATCCCTAGCATTACAATTAATTTGAGTTGGGGTATACCTAGAGAATATGCAAGGAATTGAAGCAGACTAATCTATGTCTGAGAGCACTTGTCCCTGGTATATATGGCGATTTAATTGGGATACAATGCTTAAATATGGCATTATGTCTGCATCTTTAGGCTTTAATATGACAAGTCTCTCAGTCATTTCCTTGCCCATGTCTTCTATTGTATCAATCCCTCTTTATATGTTATGTTACGTCTGCTTCATGTCCACTCAGTCTAATACTGCGTGAGTTTTGGTTAACTAGGAAATTATTTTAGCCTTCCAAGTTCTTAGGGTTTTGGTTAACTTGGACTTATTTTTGCATAATCTAGTAGGTTACCTCTCTTTTCCTGTAAAGACATATTTTTTGTTTTAATTTTTTTAAAAATGGAATTAACAATGACTGAATATATGCATAGATCTTGGAGAACTAATTTATAAGCAATCTGAATTCATGAAATTTTATTAATTGTGTGGTGTTGTTTGTTCATGTAAATCCTTCTTTGTACTGGAGAATCTTTACTTTCATGGTTGAATTGATATTTGAAATGCAGACAGAAAATTGATCTGGTTAGTTTTCGTTAACAGTGATACTGACATGCAATATTTCTTATAGCTGATATAAAGCTTAGCTTTTTTGAATGTGCTCTGTATACTTTTGATGGTTTAAATTTTTCTTAGTTTGGTTTGTTTGATTTGATTTTCTGTTTGGTTGAAATCTCAGTAGCTAAGACTGTAGTTGGGTGTTTTTGGTAATCCTGCTAATTTTAGGTGTTCTGTATCGTGATTTGTGAATGCAAGTGATATGGGTAAGATTATCTAATTTTCTACTTAGAACACCCATTATTGGATTTGCAGATGGTCTACTTTCAGTTGAATCTTCTCTACTTCCAATTGCATTGTGTATGCATGCACAGTAAAAATTTTATTTTCATGGTACAATTCCATTGCAGACAAAACATTTAGCATATGTTAAAACGATTTATTTCTGTTTACACGATTGTGATTCCTAAAGAGTGTAGAGTTCAGTCTCAGTTATGATGTTTTTACACTGGGAGGCTTTTGCAACTGATTGAATAGTAAAAATGTCTTAGAATTTGGAATTTTATATTTTTGATTGGCTAGAATTTGGAAGTTGATATATTTGATTTGCTAAAATTTGGAATTTGACAAATCTTGATTTGATTTGGATTTTAAATATGATTTGGAAAGATTTGGAAATTGTGATGTATTGGGGATGTGATAACTTTACTAACTGTTGATGTATTAAGTATTGCAGGAATTTAATTGAACTGATGTTGCTGTGTATTGAAGGAATTAATTTGAATTATGTTGCTGAAAGATGGGTATTGCAGTGTTGTAATTGAATGAACTGGGTATTGTATTTCACAACAATTGGGTTGTACCACATTTTTTTGTTGCAACTGAATTGAGCAACTATTGTAGTAATTTAATTGAACACTTACAAGCTGTGTATTCCAGACGTTTATTTGCGTTTATGTTGCTGAGATTTAGATCAGTATTGCATTGTTGTATTTTAATTGATGTATGTATGTACTGGGATTTTCAGTGCAGGAAGGATATCGTGTGTATTGGGTTTAGCAATGTTGTAACATCCGTGAAATACTTACAGGGATTTTCAGTTAAGGAAGGATATCGTTTGTATTGGGTGCAGGATGTTGTAACATCCGTGAAATACTTACATGGATTTTCAGTTAAGGAAGGATATCGTTTGTATTGGGTGCAGGAAGGAAATTGGCCAATAACTGAAGGATATCGTTTGTACTAGGTGCAGGAAGGCAATTGGCCAATTGGTTAACATATTGTATTGTTTGTATTATATCCATCCGCTAGTATGTCTATCGGATTGTTAAGTTACAGTCTTTGAATTGACCAATTTGGGGGCATAAACGTCCAAAATTTTGATTAAACACGTCCGTTAATAAGTCTAGCAGACGGCAATTTTCTATTCTAAATCTCAGCCACTGATTTGTTAAACGGACGGTATAGATGTTATATTCCACTTTTTGATACATAGCAAATAGATGCTATGGATTATTCCCATATATATATATATATATATATATATATATAAGCTTGTATTTTTATTTATAAAAATTCCTAATGATTGTTTTATTGACCAGAGTACTAAGGCACCAGGTAAAATATACGTCGTGTTTATAAATTTAGAAGGAAAAAAATTGTTTCATAAAAATAATTAATGTTTTCATAAATAATACTCCCTCCGTCCAAGGATAAAAGTCCTGATGGACTTTTCACGCATATTAAGAAGATGAATAAAATGACAAAATTACCTATAATAATGTCATTAAATATGGAGAGAGAATTAGAATAAGAAAAGTATGAGATATTTAATGCTACAAGTATAATAGGAAAATATGTGTAAAAATTTGGTTATTAAAGAAAAATGAACATTTAACATGGAACTACCCAAAATAGTAATAAAGACTTTTATCATGAGACGAAGGGAGTAATATAAAATAATTTCATTGTCATGACAGGAAGCTGTACTACATTAATAACCTATTATTCTTAGATCATGTTAATTTATAAGAATTATATTTTTGAGATTATTTTTTCATAATCTCAAGACTATTAATTCTTGGATTAAATAATGTTAATTACATATTTGTTTATATAGATTATTCATGTAATAATTAAAAATAATTTCATATTATGTTTGTTTTGTCCATGATTATTTAATGAATTTGATAAAAACTTATCATATGGACTATTATACTCATATCAGTAATAACAAAATACAAAAATATGATATGCAGTCAAAAATTTTATTTATTTACAAATATTAATTTATTTCAAATACAACTTATTTAACTCATAAATACTGTATTTAAAATTCAATCACGACCCACTAAAAAATACCTCCAAACACACCAAAAAAATATGGGTCCTTAACACTAATATACAACAATTAGAAAGTATTTACAAAAATAATACATACATAAAATAATTACAAAAATAACGCAATTCATATTAATAAGGAAACCTAAAATTAAGGAGAAATAACTGCCATAATTAATCAATCAAATTCAAATATATGGGATCTAACCACAAAAACAAATTCAAATTCAAATATTCAAATTCAAATTTCATAAGAACGACTGCACAAAATTTGTACTTTGCAGGAGGTGGCGGAGGCAATTTTCGGAGGAGGTGGAAGCTTCGGATGAGGTGATAGTGGTGGCTTCGGAGACGGCGGTGAAGGCTATGGAGGAGGTAGCAATGGCGGTGGTGGCGGTGGCGGCGGAGATGGCGGTGGTAGCTCAGGTGGTGGTTACAGAGACGGTGGAGGTGGAGGCTGGGGCAGTAGTGGCGGGAGCAACCATTTTCTGGTAATAAAAAGAAATTCTCGAGATATTGTAGAGGAGAAAATCATTAATAATATCATGGCACCATAGAGCAATTAGAGTTCATGACATGGGCAGAGATAAAGACATAATTGATGTCATCATGTAATAAGCTAGCTAGCTTCTTAATAATAGCACTGGAACACCTTCAGTTCTAGTTTTATAAATAAATTTTATTTTCTGAATAGCAAAGAGAGAGATAAAAGAGTGATGTGTAATGTAATGTTGATAACCAAATCTTCGTACCAAGGTAACCAAACTTTTATACTAAGGTAACCAAACTTTTATACCAAGGTAACCAAACCTTGGTAACCAAGGTAACCAACATTTTATACTAAGGTAACCAAACTTTTATACCAAGGTTACCTTGGTATCTTGGTTACCTTGGTGTGAAGGTTTGGTTACCAACTGCACTATGAAAAAACTGATTTTGTGAAGGTAGATTGGTTACCTTGGTATGACAGTTTGGTTACCTTAGTATGAAAGATTGGTTACCTTTGTATGGAGGTTTGATTACCTTAGTATAAAAGTTTAGTTACCTCAATATGAAAGTTTGGTTACCTTTGTATGGAGGTGTGGATTGGTTACCTTGGTATAAAGGTTTGGTTACCTTTGTATGGAGGTTTGGTTACCTTAGTATAAATATTTGGTTACCTTAGTATGGAGATTTGGTAACCTTGGTATGAAAATTTGGTTACCAACTGCACTATATAAAAATTGCAGGATTGGTAACCTTGAGATGAAAGTTTGGTTACCAACTGCACTATAAAAAAACTGCACTATGAAAAAACATTGTGTCAAAGTGCAAGGACGATGGAAATATAGAGTGACCATATCCAGGGAAAGTAGACAACACAAAAATATTTGAATTGAAACCTTGATGCTAAACCTGAGTGCATTCCTAAACTAACATGCAGATTACTACTAAATAGTATTTCAGTCGTGCAAGATCCATTTTTGCTACCAACAAACCTCCAATCATCCAATTAGAATAATCTTTGCCAACAAAATCATATACTACCACCTCTGTGTAGCATCTTAACACAAAGAGAGATAGCACAATCATCATTAACACCGAAAAGTCAAAAAACGCTTCACTGCTATTAACTCTTATGCCACGGTGCTGGTGAGAGAGAGAGAAAATATAAGTACTTATAAAAACAGAGTACAAAAAAATATGAAGAATAATTGGAAGAATGAAAGAGAAAGAAGATGGTGATAGATACCAAACTATATATAGATATAAACATAGATATATTGGTGAAAGAGAGAGAAGATGGTGATAGATGTATGGGAATAAGACTTGTGGGAAGAACGTGAACTTCAACTAACACCCTACTTTTGTCTGTAAATATGAAATATATTTTCATTTTACACCCAGCGCCATAGTAGAAGTAAGAGGAGATGAGAGAGAAAATGGAAGAATAGAAGAAGTGCAGTGGGTAGAGACGAAGTCGGCGAGAGTAGCGTCTTCATCTTCTCTCTTCACTCTCCAACCCGCACCTATCAAAACTAATCCCCTAAATTAAGGAATCCTAATTGCACTAATATTGTAAATAAATATAGAAAAATGTATTATTTTTGTAATTATTTTAAGGATGCACCATTATTGTAATTATTTTTTAAAATATACTAATATATGTAATTCATCCAAAAAATATTGACATCAACTTCAACTCAGTTTATTAGTTATTACAAATCACACCACACCACACATTGGAATCAAATCTTAGTCCACTTTTAGTGATAGTAGCATACAATTCAAGTTGATAAAGAAATAATATTCGGTTGGTGGTAGGACCCAAGCCCAAGCCCAACATAAAATTGTAATAACACATCCAATCAGAGCTTTAGAAATGAAAATGTGTAAGGCCAAGGCGCAAGGGGCGTTTACTTTGATGAAAAATATACTACTACTACTAGTCTACTACTGTGCGACTCTCAAAGCTGCCATCATCAACTGGCCGTCCCTTCCATTATTTTATTCAATCCATTTTTCTTTCTCATCCAAACAAATCAATAATCTCTTTTTCCCTTTCATTTTTCTCTCCAACCGAACTCGCCACTCTCTCTCACTACTACATTATCAACTCCATGGAAATGGATCCTACAGTGATCTCTAATTGGCTCTTCGATTATGGATTAATGGAAGATATCTCCGCCGATGATTTTTCAGTCCCGGCGCCGGCCACAATTGGTTTCACCTGGCCTCTCAATTGTTCATCTAATGCAAGGTGGTTCCTCATTCTACCATCTGTTTCTTCTTAAATTTCTTTTTTTTTTGGTTTGGATTTCGATAACAAATGAACAAACAAGAAAGGAAACTAATTTTATTGAATTGTTCAGTTATTGGGCTCTCAAGTTCTTTAGATTTTAGGGTTTCTTTAACCATTTATGTTATAGTCCTAGCTTTACTTTACATGTTTATCGAGTTTATGTACAATGTTTCTATGTAATTTCCATATTTACATCTTGGTTGATATTTCAGGATGCCTTAATTTTGTTCGGGATAAGTATTTGCATTGACAATAGATTTTGCAAATACATATTCTTACTTAACTGACTTTGAAATTTGAGGCTGTATCATATTTTCACTTTTAATCAAGTATCAGACTGATTAATGTAGGAGGGATCGTACTTGAAATTAAATATTTGTCTCTCTATATTTTAGTGAAATGCTCTAGGACATATTTAACTAGTAGGAGGTTTTATAAGCTTCTTTAATTAAAAAAACCGGTGTTACTGTATAACTTTGTCGAACTTGCAAATGAATTTATACAATTTTGGATAGCCAAGGATTAGTTTAAAAAAATTTGCTCTGCAAAATAATGAAACATTTTTCATTTATCCGCCTCCTTTCGACAGAAGAAGGCTTGGTTGAAGTAAGCTGAGTTAGACATTGGCTGCACCCTGAATTCTCAGCGAATCCATATTTGGGAGTGTTGCAATAAAAAGATGCCAATAATTGATTGTTTGGGGAAGCGAAGTTAATTAATTTACGGTGATATTGTGTTATGTTATTTAGTTCATTTGAGCTAACGACAACATGCAGACTTTTAATGAGTATTAGCTTCTTGGTGCCACAGGCCCACAGATAAATTTTCTTTTATATTTTCTTATCATTAACCGATGGATTATTTATTAGTTTTCCTTCTGTTTCCTGAGTTGATTAGGGTCAACTCGAGTCGGTTGCATATGCTGTCAGTCATCTCTATTTGCAAGAGCACAATAGTCCTTATCTGATTTTTTTTTTAATTTCTATTACTTTCTGAGGCTTTTATAACTGAGGTTTCATTCTCCTTAGACTCGAAGCTCAATCAATGATTAGTGGTACATCAGTCGAATTCGTTTATTTTTATCTGTAGACCCTAATGCTTATTTGGTTTACTAGATAGGATTTTGATTTAGGCATTAAATTTTGGTTTCCATATTGTTATACCATAACAACATAAACCAGACAAAAACTTTATCCTTTTCGTTTTATATTGTATAGTATAATATAAGAGCCAGTTGGAGAAATTGGTTTCTCTCACTTCCATTTTAGTAAGAATCCTAGTTAGGAATCCTTTTTATCTGTTTTAACCCAACTAAAGTTGTTTTATCTGTTGCCAGTGCGGAAATTGACTGCTTGCTTGTGGATTCTGAAGGACTTAAGGAAACAGGCTCACGAAAACGGTAAGAACTTCGTTTTTACCTACTAGTTTTGTTAAAGAAAAGTAATATTCATCCCCTACTACTAGTGTTCTTCCTCTCCAAACATTAGTTAACTAGTGTGTGCTGTTTGACGATACAAATCTAATTTCTTGATGTTAAATTCATTTATTTGACTGTTTTCTAACCTTAGCTAAGATGATGGTGAATTTAGGAATTCCAGCTAGGGAATGATAAAAATTTTTGGATGTCTTGATGAATTATATCAATGAAGAATTTTAAATTTTTTGATTTAAAGTATGAAACTTTTCAAAATTTTGGTTGGCTTACATTAATTTTGGACATAAATTGCAGTAGTGCGCTTTTCAAAGAATAGAATTTTTGCAAGTTGCAAAGTGTCTCTACGTACCATGATTAAGGAATAAAACTCACTCTCTCCCTATTTCAACCTTTGTAAAATCATAATCAAGACTGTTGTATCATTCTCTTGGCTAGCAAGTACCTTCACAGTATCAGTTTTTGATTAAATGATTGTATATTATATTATATAGATAATAATTTTAGTTGTTGATGATGAATATGATGTGTAAAATTAATTGAAATGAGGTTCATTCACAGTTACAGTTCAAACAATGTTAAAAACAAGCTGATTATATCGCATAACTGGAAACGGAAAAAGTTCTGCGATTGCAAAGGAAAACCATTTAGTTTTTTGGACTATATATAATTATCTATCTATATAGAAGCATTATTGTCCGTCAACTATAATTGTTGCCTCATGATTCATTTAGACAAGAAGTTTACTTTTGTTCGACTGGTTACTATTTCTGTTGTCATTGAAGGGATTTCATCACTCACTCGAGCACACAGATATGCACATGCACAAACTCTCTGTATTTCTCTCCCTACTCATCTATCTATTTATTCATCCATCTATCTACTATCTGTTATTGTCAAAATAATAAAAATAAATAAATATATTTGTGTAATAGCATAACATGTGCAGTTGCCTATACAGGATGAGACCAGAATCATGCAATGCATCTGGCTCCAAAGCATGTCGGGAGAAATTGCGGAGAGATAGACTGAATGAGAGGCATGTTTATCTTTTGCCTATTCCCTCATGCTGTGTTTTCTTATATTTGTTCTTAAGTGATATTTGGGATTATTACAAGGTTCCTAGAATTGGGTTCTATCCTTGAGCCTGGAAGGCCACCCAAAGCAGACAAGACTGCTATTCTGAGCGATGCTGTTCGGATGGTGACACAGCTACGAAGCGAAGCCAAGAAGCTTAAGGAGTCAAATGAGGAATTGCAAGAGAAAATTAAAGAATTAAAGGTGCCATTTTGATCGTACTTGTCTTCTAAAATTTAATCACGCTTTTCTGTTTAGGAGCTGCAATTTATTCAAAGTAAATATGATTTATGAGAGTCTCAAATAATTAAAAAAAATAGTCTTTATCAAGGAAATTGTGCTCTTTTTTATTTTCTATCTATTCAGGCTGAGAAGAATGAGCTCCGTGACGAGAAGCAGAGGATAAAGGCAGATAAAGAGAAACTAGAGCAGCAAGTCAAAGCCTTCAGTGCCCAATCAGGCTTTCTGCCACATCCCTCTGCAATGGGGGCTTCATTTTCTGCTCAAGGGCAAACTGCTGGAAACAAGCTGATGCCTTTTGTTGGCTACCCCGGTGTTGCAATGTGGCAATTCATGCCACCTGCTGTGGTCGACACATCGCAGGATCATGTGCTCCGTCCTCCAGTTGCCTAAGTTGGAGGGCTTAATGTCTGGTTCAGCCTCCCTCTCCCAAAGAATTATTCACTTCTATTTGTTCTTATATATGTCGGGTTCTGAAGTTGGAGAAACTTGACTAGGTGAACAAATTAACGCTAAGTGACGGATAACTCATTTATGTTTTCGATAATTGTGTGTGATATACAATAAGATACGTGGCTGCATTATGACTTGCGGTCAATTACTTAAATTAAGCACGGTGCGTACCTCTGTAAAATATTTTGCTTTTATATATATTATATATAGGGTACTTGTTTTATTGGCTGAACCTTGCATGTAATCTGTTCAATATGCTATAATTTGGTCATGCTTGGATTGTTACCTTTCCTCTCAAGTGGTATGAAATAGGAATTTGAAAACTACGAAAACCAAAACCATGGAGGAAAAATATTATGTACTATTCTAGGTAACACATGGACCGGATGTTTTTAGTTTCCTGTGAATAGACCGTCTTTGTAGGTTTATCAGATGACATTTTTCTGCTGTCTATTGACTCTATTTTTACGCCCACCTCCTCCTTATCTCTATCGATGATCCTCAGACTTGATCTTAAAAGCTAGATTTGTGCTTATGTGTTAATATTGTTAAATTTCCATAGCCTTATACGTCTCCACTGGTTTTCCTTATTTAGCATCTGATTGAATAATCTTCATTGTCAGTTTGTCAAACATGTTCTGATATTCTCTATGTTCTACTCATATTCAGTCTGTATGTTTGAAAAGGTATACTTTTGATAACATTTTTCATGTAGAGATAGCTGCTAATTGGGTCTGATTCATCCATGTGTTTAATAGAGATTGGAGATTAAATTGAAAATTTTACTCAGAAATACAAATAAGTAGTATTACATCCCGTAAGAAGAATTTTGAATGTCGAATGCTTAGAGGAATAATAGGATTATCATGACAAAAGCAAACCCCATAGCTGACCCAGACATTAGTTTTACTTTAGCAGCTGAAAAGGGAGGTGGTGGTGGTGAAAAAACACTAGGTGGAGGAGAGTTTGTCGGAGATTCAGTTGGAGGAACACTAGAAGATGATGCAGGACCCCCGCTTGCTTTTGGTTGTGATGTTGGCGTTTCTGTAGGTGGTGAGGAAGCCGGAGGGGATGGTGGTTTTTCTGTTGGTTGTGTGGTTGGAGCTGCCTGTGGAGAAACATGTGGTGGAGTTGGAGTTGCAGGTGGAGAAGCAGGTGGCAGTGGAGTTGGAGTTGCAGGTGGAGAAGCAAGTGGTAGTGGAGTTGGAGTTGCCGGTGGAGAAGCAGGTGGTGGAGTTGGAGTTGCAGGTGGAGAAGCAGGTGGTGGTGCGGTAGAAGCTGAAAGAGTGTTGATTTCAACCTTCATTCCTTGGCTGCAATGGCCACTTGTTCCACAGATGAAGTATCGCGTTCCTGAAGAAACGAGAGGTATGTGCGTGGTGCCACCTGCATACATCTGAATTGGGTCACTGTTCCGGCAGGAATCGTAGTATGCCTTGGTAACTTCAAGCAAATTGTGGTTTGGTGTATACTGGAAAACTGCAAGTCAAAAGAGCTTGTCAATTAGATCTCATGACTATCTGTACGTTTGGTTTTGGACTTTTGGAGTTCAAAATGCACTTGAAAATTTGGGACTTATACGCCGCTCAAACGCACAAGCCCAACACGCTAATCGCAGCAAAACAAATAAATATATCTGTCTACAGACTTATTTTTTAGTCATGTTAGTTAAATCCATAATGTATACTTACATAGATTGTCTCCAACTGAGAATATTTGGGATGATGCCCAAGTTTGCAGGTCGGTGGTTGTATCCCACCCGCCGGTTGGACCCCCAACGGTGAAATTTGTGGCCATGGCTAAAGGGGAGAGCATGGCTGCAGCAGCAGCCAAGCTCAATAATGTTCTCATCATTGACATTTGTGTAGAAATGAAACAAGCTCTATTTAAGGAAAGCAGTAGTTAAGATGGTAGGGCTCTTGGTTTAGACTAGGACTCCTATTTATATGTTAACATATGGGGCATAGAGAATGTTTTTGAATATAACATTAGTATTTGTTTATGTTAAGTTTTACCCATTCTAGCTGTTTATTGTTTGTATGACCAGAAAGCGGAGTTTGGATTGAAAAAATAAAATTGGTGAAGAAATGTAATGGAGAGCGGAGTGATTCATTCCATTCATGACTAGAATGAGTCATTTCATACACTCAAAAATAAAATTCATAAATTTGGCAAAAATGAGAATGATTCATTTTATTCTAATGAAACAACTAAACATAATTCTTTTCATCTCATAGGAACGGGTCATTTCATTCTCACCTTCATTTCTACGAGTATTATTGTATGAAGTAAGCCATGGGAGGGGGAAGAAGGCTGACCTTTTCATGGAGGATGGTGGGGGATCTAATGCAAAATAAAAAAATGGATAAATTGTGAAGTTGTCTGTGTAATTAAGTGCGGGATAGCTAGCACGTTATGGCACGTATTCATAAATTAAATACAATCAATTTATGGTGTAGCTTGCACCAGCCTGGTATTCAACCCACTACTGTAGCTACTACTAGTCGATCGTAGCATAAATTTTAGTTTAATAATATCAATTATAAATAAAAATATTACAAGTATTTAAAACTGTGATATTTTTCAGAGCATCATAAATAAAACTTTTTGTGAAAGAGAGCTTATATTAGGCCTCTCTCTTATAAGTTCAAAATCAAGTTTTTTAATTCATAACTCTTGCATTTTGTTCATTTCCACCACCCCAACATAACCATCATAAAAGAAGCAAGCGAAACAGTTGGAAGCGCGCAGTAACGAAGCCAAAAACTTTTGTCAATGGGGTCGAAATTATTACAAAATTATAAATAGCTTGACGGGGTTTGGGGCAACTCCATCGAGCCAAATTTTTTTAATACCTTATACTTTCGGGTATATATATATATATATATATATATATATATATATATACTATATTACAATGAAAATATAATAAGTAATAATATATGGTATATATATACTATATTGACTCATAATAGACTTTTTTAATCACAACTGTTCATAAGTAAGTCAATTTTTAAAAATAATATAAATTATATTATTATTTAATTTAAAATATTATAGAGAGATATACATATATTGAGAGGATACTAGTCATATTTGGTTAAAATTTGATTTACAAAGTTATAAATTTTTAATTTGACTTCGTATAATAGTAAATTTATAAAATTTTGATGGAGTCAATTTATATATAATACTTAAAACTCCACAAAGTTGTATGCGGCTTCGCCACCGGCTTCACGACCTTAAATTCTTATTTCTTAACTTAAAAAAATTAGAAAGCCGGGTAGATGAATGAATAAGGTGTAGCTTAACCCTTACTTGATGGTAAGGAAGAGGCTAAATAAAATTCAAAAGACGTCCCAAAAATAACATATTTCAAATTTTTAAGCAAGTACTTCCTCCGTCCCAGGATAAAAGTTCTGATGAACTTTTCACGCATATTAAGAAGATGAATAAAATGACAAAATTACCTATAATAATGTCATTAAATATAGAGAGAATTAAAATAAGAAAAGTATAAGATATTTAATGGTACGGGTATAATAGGAAAATATGTGTAAAAATTTGGTTATTAAAGAAAAATGGGCATTTAACATGGAACTACCCAAAATAGTAATAAAGACTTTTATCATGAGACGGAGGGAGTAATATTAACCGCTATATTCTATAAATAGCATATAGCTCTTACATAACGCCTAATAAGTTAGCTTAATTGTAAAGACCGGAATTTATTGTTTTACCAAAAAGGAAAATAAACTCATCCATGCCTTCTTCGCCGGTCTTTCACATTTGACCGTTCACATTCATATAAAGTATAAACACAAGTGCAAAGAACTTTTGGTAAACAAAGTTGGAAGTCATTCTAATAACCAAATAGATGAAATATCATGACCAACAGGGTCAATTTTGATAATCTAACAATAATGAGTTTCTTTCAAAATCTAGTATGTTTTTTAGTTGAAATGTCTTGGCTCTATAATGGGAATTATGCTACACTTAGAAAGAACTCTTATAAAAATTAAATTATAAAATGATATGTCAAAGTTTAATTAGTGGATGGTAAGTCCGGTGATTGTAATCAACCAAAATTATATACATCATTTTTATTTTATTTTTGTAACAATTCTTTAGTCCCAATAGTATTATTAATATACTAGTTCTCACATCTCTAACTAATAAGTTTTGTATAACACACACTTGTATATATAACCTTTTTCAATAATATTTTATAGTTTTTAACTTCTTTTTCCTTCTGCATTGACGATTTTTTTGCTGTTTTCTATTGTGAGATTGCATTGGCTATGGAAGGCAATGTCAATGCTCCCATAGTTAAAAATTACAGTGAAAAAATAATGTCCAAATATGATATATGCAAATCTCAATAATCAATAAATAGTAACACTTTTTCTTAAATGTCTTCAAATATATATATATATATATATATATGGGAAGAAATTGAGAAAATTAATCTCTGATGATTCACAAGCTTTTGCAGTAAATACAAATAAACAAGACCTCCTCCCTACAATAAACTTTGTTCAACTTAATCTATTGAAGTATAGTTTATGGTAATTATAAAACCTTTTAGATTTCTCAGCCTCTCAATTTAGTCTCTCTTTCTTCTTATTTTTTTGAATTACCCACCTCCCAAAATTTGTACCCAACTTTTCTTGTAACACTACTAATATCAAAAACTGGAAAAGGTGGATGCCAGATCTGGGCTTCCACTTTCTAGCCTAGAAATAAAGCCAACCCATATATAGAAGCAAGAAAATCCAGTGACGAAAACTCCAAGGCCTGGGCTTGGTCTTTGTGCCCAAACATTAATTAATAGTAGTGGGCACCAATTCAACCACTAGTGCATGTAAATCAGTTCTTCTTCATTGCATTCTCTAATGGAAATTTCCATCACTTTACCACCCTCTGTAGAAGGCAGTACATGGCAACATTGCCGTCTGGGTGCATGTAACTGGCAAAAAAACACAAGAAATTAATTACATTAGAGTTCTTATATATGGGTTATAATAGATTGAAACAATAAGAATTGAAGTAGTGTAATTTTGATGTACGATTCAATGGAAACTCTTGTCAAGAAGTAACTAGACAGACAGACAGACAGACAGATTTCGACATTAGAACCAAAAAGTTTGAAATTGTTAAACATCATCAGTATCTTATTAGTTAGCATAGCAGCTCACAAATTCTTATAAATTGAGCTTTTACTAAGTTGGCATGCTTAGCACAAGTCTTATTTAACCTTTAACGCAAGCTTACTTGGGTTTTCAAGCAGTTTTAGTACGTTACTATGTAGTAGTAGTAGAAGGTAATGAATGATAAATACCTCTTTAATGTCAGATATTTATGCGACAAAACTCTAATCTCATCAAGTTTCCTCGGTGACGCTGCATCTACTGTGCAATTATCTGGGATCATTTTCCTGTAAGTGCTCTTCAATCCATTTCGGCTCCAATACACCTTATCCATGAAGAAAATTGTGGGTCTTCGACGTGTATCAGAGTGATGCTCCCTTGTGTCAAATTTATATAATGTGTGCAAATGATTTCCCTTTTTATATGGCTCGAATGTCTCTTTTGCGCGAAGGGTATCCGGTAATGGCACATGCCTTCCGAATACCTCAACTGCATAGCCCCATGAAACTGACACTGTCCAAGAAAACCATCGGTCATAGCAAAATGTTTGTTGCACAATTCTATGGGGATCATATTTTGCAGCTTCGTATAGATGCTCCAAAGCCTTCATAGATGACATATTTGGAAAGATTGGACGTACCACATCCAAGTGATGGAGAGATAACAAGGGTGTCAGAGGATGTGCGGCTAATACACCAAAGACATCTCCCCTAATGTCCATCTGATCATATCAGATTTCAAGTTAAACCAACATAATAATTTCAATGAATATGATACATTTTAAAAGATATTCAGTAAGCAGAATTCGGATTCAGTGAAATTGGTGTCTAGGAAAGTGTTGAATCCGTATATCAATACAGAATTGCATATATACTCTGTGATATACGGATGCAACAGTAATTTTTTACTTCACCCAATCCGGATCCTTAGAATTCTAGGTGTTACCTGATGGAAACCAGGTTCATGGGTCAAGCTTATTCCAAGCTCAGCTATACAAGCAGAAATTCTACCATCACTCCCATAGAGATGAGGATATCTTTCTATACAAGAATCCAACACTTTTGCCAATACTATAGCAAAGGAATAACTAATAGCAAAACCGGCTCCTCCAAAAGCCATATGAAAAGAGAAGAAAGTGTTCTGTACATAACTTTCTGAATTTCTCCCAATATAGTACCAAAGTCCATGATCATACTTGGAAAGAACCTTCAACAGATTTTCTGGAAAGAACGCAGTGTCATCATCCCCAAACACAAACCACCTAACATCAGTATGATTGAGCGCAACAGTCTCCGAGACAACTCGTGACACGCGGATTGCTGATCGGAGTCCGCCTCTGTATGTGTACCGGAATTTAGTAGTGTCCCCGGAGATGCAAAGCGGAGGAAGTGAATTTTAGTAGTGGCCTGGTTTCAAGAAACACGCAGCCTCGCATTTGTTTGGGCCTCCACCAAAGCCGAACATAGTCTTTTCGCCTAGGCCATGAATGATCATTGGAGGCGATTCCAAAAACAATATGATCAAGAGAAGTAGGGGATGAAATGTCATGTAAAGAAACAGAGAAATGCAGAGAATTGGAGTTGGGTGCAAGGACTAATGAAAAATGACGTAAATTATACAAACAAAAGATGAAATTATAACGAGACTTTTAAGGCCTGGGAAGTTCTTGGGGGATTCCAGAAGAAACTGCATTTTTCAGGGGAGAGAGAAGAGAAGAGAAAATTGTATAGTATTAAATATAATATTAATTATTTATATTGTACTATTATATTAATAAATGAGAATGTTATTTTTTGAGATAATATTAGAAATTAAATAATTAATATATTTAAAACTATATTTAAAAAGGGTACGAGGGATTATTTAGTTATTTAACGTAATTTATAGGTCATCTATCACTGAAGCCATCTGCCGTGTCAAAAAGGCTCAAGTCCAAATGCAGCAACTTGTTCATAAAACATCATGGTACTAATAGTCTGATGCATGGATTTCCGAATAGTACAAGGAAGATAGCAGTGACATTATTTACATGGAAAGTGAAGTTTTAGTACCTGCATGATTTACCAAGTCAAGCCTACAAAGGTAAATTTCTCTTGTACCAAGATTTTTTGGGTACCTTAAGTAATGGGAACCAAACAGATAGGAGTATCCCACAAAGAAAATGACTTTAGTTTTTATTAAGATTAAAATAATGTTGTTTTTTATTATGACAAGTGTAAAATCTTCTCAGCACCTTGTTAAATCATTTTGCAGTGTAGGCTTAAAAAATAATAAACATGTATGATGTATCCATATTTAACACCAAAAAATGAAGGCAGAATTAAAGTACCTGCTAATTTTCAAAATTCCTGGTCACACTAGAGTTGCATATCATACCCACCACACCCACACAACAAACCAGCATGGCCTGTTCAACATCAAAATATAGTTCTACCAAGAAAACTCCAAATTTTTCCAAATTCCGTATTTCTTTAGATTTCTCCCAGTATAGTGTCTTGTTTAGGTACCAGGTACAATACTTTTCAGGAAATAGACAACAGGTTTTTGCATGGATCATTAGGACACACTCTCGTGTTGAACAAATAATGACTTGAGGAAACATCTCTACTCTTCTTCTATGAATGTGCTGAAAGCATTCCATATAGATCTCCTCGACCATTAAACTGGTAACAAATAAGATACATTTTTAAGTAATTATAGTCTATTTAAATTACCAATCCCACTGTATCACCCAGTATGCAAAATCAGACAACCTCAAGTCTGCTCTTGATATATTAAACCACTACCACTTTGCATACATTGAGTCAACATTTGTTGCGGCAAGTGGCACCAAATACGTACAAATCAAAAGAAAAATAACAGGGGAAACAGGCACAAAAGACACAGAGACAATTTGCTTGGAAGTTTCGTATCTTAACTCTAGATCTGAATGCAAATGTTGCATTCAACTTTGTTTAAAGAAGTCAAGTGTAGCATGTTCATTGTGGAAAAACTATACGTGGGTAGTAGTACTCCAGATAAAAGTATGGAAAAGTGTCTAGTCTAAGTAAAATGTAAAGAAGTCAAGTGTAACATGTTCATTGTGGAAAAACTATATGTGGTTAGTCTTTGCACATAGGTTTGGAACAAATCTTGGGTCAAAATAAAAAAATATATTTGCTATTACATGAACAAATCTTGGGCCTTCAAATTCAAGTTCAAATTCGAGTTTTTTCATAATAACTAGTTTTATACAAGATATAATTATAAATTCTACGTATTATTTTATTTGGAAATGAAAAAATATATTTGCTTTTACACTTTTCAAATATAAAATTGCAATTAAAAATATAAATAAAAATCTTAATTTTATTTAACGTTGTTTATATTAAAAGAGAATGTATCGAGTATCTATTCTAATATGTATCTACCAAGTATGTATTGAATAACAATTGAGAATTCGAGTAGTTTGAATCATAAACGAGTCGAGTATAATCTTGTTGTACCAACTATGTTTTGTGTTCAAATTTGGTTCATATTCTTAACAACGAATCCAAATTGTACTCTTAATTTTTTTTCGAATCGAGCCTGAATCGAAACCAAACCGTTAAATTAGAGTTTAAGGATTGAAATACTAGGTGTCAAAGACTCGAATTGTTGTTTTAGCATCAAGGATATCCAGCTAAGCTAGCACATGAAATTAAAAGGGCAAGGTGACAACCAGGCCATTCATCCATTTCCAACAACACACACCCACCCAATACGTTACGTGACATAACCAAACTCTAGGACGGCAACTATTCTTGGTCACTTGGCAACGCAATTCTAGTCTCTAATATTGACTGACTACACAATGAAAAAGTATAAAGTTGTAGTATTCCAAATATTCAAGGAAGCTTGGACTACGGAAAATAACATCCACTCATCCAGCATCAAACTTAGATTCGCTTTAATACATAAGTTTTAAATATGACATATTTGAGTTTGTCCCGAATCAATTTAACGGTTCAAGTTTGGTGACTCGATAGTCTTATTTTTTTATCTTTGCTCAATTTTTAATGACAAAGAATACATTGTATCTTTAATAGTAAATGTGTACTAAAATTTTGTGAAAAAATATTAACTTTTGAAATGTTGAGTCACCTTTTAAGAATTCCAAAATTTATGATCAAGATAGCATGAAAATAAATTAAAATTAGGGTAAATTTAGATTAATGAGTTGACTCGGAATTAAGACCAACTAAAATAACTCGATATTTATTTTGTTATATCTAAAATTTTACTCAAACCTTTGATTCTTAGGGGAGCTAGTTGTATTTTGCCGTTAATAAGACTCAAAATATCCAAAGACCACATTCAAATAATTCACCAACCATCTAAATTCTAAACCATATACCAATTGCTACACGTATGTATCGTGGTAGAAGCCTATACTTTGTCCCTGTTATGTGCCCATGATATATGATGCCAAGTGTTTCCCATCATATCTTAAACATATTTTCAGTCCCCGACTATCCTGAATAAAACTAACTTCTGCAACAAAAGCCTAGATCTTAATTTGTCTCTACCACCAGTCTCCTCTTCTCTCTTTCTTTCTTTGCCATAAACATGATTTGATTGTGAGTAGAGCACATTCTCTGTCCCCAAATTCTCTGTCTTCATTGTGTTCCTTCACTTAAATTTTGACACATGTCCTTTTATTTAATTTTAGAATTAATTAGTGTTAAGTAAGAGATTTAATGTCAAAATTTAAGTGGAGGGACACAAGGAGACAGAGAATTGGGGACAGAGGATCTGCACTCGATTGGAGAGTAAATCCTATGTTCCCGTTGACATTATTATAACATTATAACATTATTATAACATTATAGGACGGTTTAGACGTTAAGACCTGAGTGTTAAGGCCTGAACAGTTTAGACGTTTGAATAATATACAACATCTGAATACACTACAAGAAAACCGGCTAATTCCGACGGAGCTAAGTTCGACGGATACATTCCCTCGAAGATAATATTTATTCGACGGATTATTCAGTCGAAGATACGTCAGTCGAAACTACTTTAATTTTGACGGATGTTCGTCGGAAATATATGTATCCCATTGGCGCCAATGTTCCCGCCAGCGCGAACCTTATTTTCAAATGAATAGTATTTATTCTGACGGAATATTCAGTCGAAGATACCTTAATTACGACGGAGGTAAGTACGACGGATAGTCCGTCAAAAATAATCCTAAAACCTAATTAATCAGTACGTCTTCCCCAGCCGCCTCTCATTTTTCTCACTTTGCTCTCTCTCTCTCTCTCTCTCATTTCTCTCTCACTTTACGCGATCTCTCACTTCATTCTCTCTCAGTTTCACTTCTCTCATTGCTCTCATCTACACCACCACCATCGCCACCAACACCACCGGTTCCACCACCACCACGACGTACCACCACCACCACCACCACCATCACTGTCGATCGGTTCCACCACCAGTAGACGTCACCAGCACCGTCGGTTGAACCACCATCACTGCCACCACCGTCGGTTAATCTTTTCCTTTAGTTTGCACATCTGAATTTATCACATTATATAAATTATTATTAGTAATCGAATTTGTATCTCTTTATAAGCTCCAGCCAGCGCCAGCGTCCGAGAGCACATGTCAGGACCATCTCAGACGGGCGTTGGCTTGGATGACGATATCTTTTGGCGGCTGATAGGGGCCGTATCGGATAGGTTCCGTATCGATTCGGTCTTTCGGCGTCAGCAGTTGCCTTCCAGTTCTCGTCTTCACCAGATTGCTCAAGATATTATAGCAGGGGCCTCTGCAGAGAGTACATGATTATCACGGGAGCAGTTCGACGCTTGGAGCGCCGAGATGCTTTGGATGATGATTACCCTCTTTGAGGAGGCTTTTTGTCCGCCCCCACCTACTAAGGTATTCTTATTGTTTATGTTTTTTTTCAATTAAGGCTAGCTTGTTAATTCTCTCTCTCTCTCTCTCTCTCTCACACACACACACACACACACACACACACATATATATATATATACGGACTAATGATTTATATTTTTAATTCTATCAACAGGGTGGCGATGGCGAGCAGACTGGCGATGACGAGCAGTCGCACGACGTTGATTTCCATACACCAGGGCAGCGTCGTTCACCTCCGCCCGATGATGATACTTTTACTAGTTTATAGTTGATTTATATTCATGTTATTATAGAACATTTGTATATATTGTAGTGTCTAATTGCGTCTGCATAAGTATTGTAGAACATTTGTATATATTGTAGTATCTTATTGCGCCTGTATAAGTATTGTAAATTATATTGTTTATTATTTATGGAACATTAATTAGCTTATATTTGTAATTGGTTAGCTTATAATACGTTTTGGTGGATATTTGAATGTGAATTTGAATGATAATGAGTTGAAGATTACATTTTAGTGATACGTTGCATATTTGAATGTGAGATACATGTTTATATTACTATGTATTGGGTTGTGACAGGTTACATGTACATTAATGGGTTTAAACACCTGAAAACTGAACTTTTAAAATCTGTATTTAAAAAAAATAGTTAATTCCAACGGAATAAAGTATTTTCGACGGAACTTCCCTCGGCGTTAACAAATAACCAATTTTTAATAAATGCCGAAATATTCTAATTTTCAGTCGAAAATAAGTTAACTTCGACGGAACGTATCCGTCGAAACTACGGTATCTCCGACGCAAATTTCGTCGAAGTTTATAATTAGTCAATTTTAATAAATATCGAATTATTTTAGTTTTAAGTCGAAAATAGGATAATTCCGAGGGAATATGTCAATCGGAAATAAGGTATATTATACTCGATGAAAACTTTCGTCCTATATATTATATCGAAGATAGTTTATGTTCGACGAAAATCCGTCGGAGATAATTTCGTCGAAGATAAGAAATATCCGACGAAATTTTTGACGGATCTTATCTTCGACGCGAATATATACGACCAAATTTCTGACGAATATTTTCTTCAGAAATAATATATTTTCGACTGAATAGGCTCAGGTCCGACGGAAGATTCTGTCGAAATTAAGCTTTTTTCTTGTAGTGATAGAATTGTGTCTGAATGAAAAAATTACTGTTTGATAATTAATTTTTTCAAAATGTCTGAATAACGGTATTTTATCCATTTTAACCCTCTGAACAGTTTAAACAAAACCTGTTTGATAATCAATAGGTCTGAATAGTATTTTTAAATACATATTTATAATATTTTGACCACAATATGATAAAATAAAAATAAAAAACGTACAAATTAAATTAACTTCAAATATAGTATCATGTCCCAAAAATATCAACATAGCATAATAATTCAACCATACAAATTAAATTAACTTCAAACAGTTGTTAAGAGTTGAAGTGCAAATTGTTCATATAGATTAACCATAAATTCTACGCCTTAATCACCCCATTGTGGTTCATCTTGTCCCTCTTCTTCGTTTCCTTCATTTTGCTCCGCTTCATCGTCAAACATGTTATCTCGATCATATTGAGCAAACAATTCATCCTCAATGTTATGTTTCCTTATGAAATTATGGACTGTGAAGCAAGCGATAACTATATCCCTTTGTATTGTAAAAGGGTAAGGAGCCATTCGTTTCAAAATTGGGAATCTTGCTTTTAACACACCATAAGCACGCTCGATAACATTTCTGAGTTGTGCATGAGCATGGTTGAATTTTTTTTTCTCTTTATTCAAAGCACGTCTGCATCGAAAATCAGCTAACCAATACCTTGTATTGCGATATGGAGATAAAAATCCTCGAGTGTTTATGTATGCAGCATCACAAAGATAATATTTATCTGTAATTAAGACAAAAAATAATGATTATTATTAATAACTTGAATGATTAAATTTTATGACAAAAATAAATAATAATTGGAAATTGTAAAAGAAATTATAATATATACCCCGGGGAAGAAATGGAAAACCAGAAGATGGATCAAATGCAACTTCTTTTAGCACTCGTGAGTCGTGTGCAATCCATTCCCATCCGGCCCAAACAAATGTGAATATCATGTTAAAATCACATATTCCTAAAACATTTTGATAGCATTCACCTCTTCCTCTATAACGCGTTTGTTGACTAACAGGAACAACTGCATGTACAAGAGTACCATCTACTGAACCTATTTCACCCTGCATTAAAAAATTTAAAGATCTCAAAGTATTTTATTGTATGGAATAAATGAAAAAAAAGAAAAGAATTTATATGCCACTTACCGAAAATATTTGTCGTAAATTTTTATGGTTCCCTAGAATATCGGGATTTGGATCAAATGATGTCGGCACTATAATTTCTTTTGAAAACTCAATCATTCCGTTTAACACCTCATGAAAATATCTATGTATTGTTTGGGTAGAATGTAGAAATCTGCGTTTTACAACTCTAAAGCGTTCATTATGGCCTATAATAGTTAAGAATATTGTCATCTTCTCCTCAACTTTTATGTATCTACTATTGTGTACCCATTATTTTTCCTTGAAGTGTTCACATAGATGTACATATGCATCATGAGAGAGACGCATCAATTCTCAACACTCTGTATTTGATCCATGTAATAACTCTAATGTGTAAGCATGTCCGCTCAATGCCGAAGTATTAACCATAATCCTTGGTATTCTCCTTAAAGATTGTGTTTTCAAATACCAATATATAATCATCAAACATAAAATTTGATCCTCAACATCCATATTACCTATATAAAACATAACAATTTTAAAATACTATAACAATAGTATACAAAAGATAATGACCAAAGAAAGAAAGAGTAATAACAAATATCACATCCATAATTTAACTTAAAAAGTTCAAAGTCATCTACAACAAATATTACATCCATAATTAGTAATAGCAAACATCACATCCATAACTACCAAATTAGCCCCAACATATATAAGAGTTTATATCCCAAAAATATCAAATTAGCTAGCCCCAAAGATAAGAAGTTTGTACCCAAAAATATCAAATTAACTAGCCCCAAAGATAAGAAGTTTGTACCCAAAAATATCAAATTAGCTAGTCGCAAATATACCCACCAACATAATACCAACAACTAAACAATATATCCTAACTTGCGTGAAACCATCATAAACCAATTTTTAACCTCATTTTCTTTTAAAATCATCCATGCTTCTCTATAGCTTGGTTTCTCACAAAATATTCCAAGAGCCATCTTGTGTAGTGGATTTTATGCTCCCCAGCCAAGTTCTTCCAACTTATCTTTGCATTCTTTCACGGAAGGTCCACTATTCTTTTTAACAATGAGTTTTAAGGCCTTGGACATCTCTTCATCTAGGCTAGTGTTGTAGGTTTGTTTAGATGAACTTTTATCTTTTATCTTTGGTCTTTCTCCCTCAAAACTAAGAGCGGAAGCATGAAATTGCATACCGGGAGTTGATGCATTGGGAGAAGGAATAGAAGTCCCTTGACCTTGGGTGCTAAAAAGAATGTCCTCAAGACTAACAACCTCCAAGTCCAAAGGTGTTTCTTTAGTCCTACCTCTTCCACAACTAGGACGCCAACTATCAAGTCCCGTTGCCGCAGTTCCATCAAATAATGCAATACAAAGATCGGGGAAGATTAGAGGTGAGGTGTTCAACGTTTCTACCATTTTATTTTCCTGTATTCAAACAGTAAGTTCAACATGTTATAATATATTTTTAAGGACTATTACTAATTAACTTAAAATGTAAAAATATTAAAAATACACCTTTATCTCTTGTGTCCATTCCTCATCAGAAAGGTTGAAACTATTTGTTGACGGGTCATATACATTTCTTGTCTTACTTTTGAGTTTGCACCATGCACCATATTTTCTTCGCAAGTAGTCAAAATGATTCTTCATTTGTTTTTGATCCACAATCACGTTGTAGGTATCTTTTAGTATTTCTCCTACCTTTCTCCATGATTGTGGTTTGAGGCTTGTACCTTCCCTACCATTTTCTACAACCTCACGAATACATGCTTCTAAAAAAGTTTTCACTAGTGATTCATTCCTCCAACTCACTCTAGTCCTTTTTGGTTTTTGAGTTTCACTAGTTTGTTCCATACCTAAAGTACATATATTCTAACAATAAGTATTTGACTGGACATACTTTATAAACCTGTAGTATAATATAATATTTGTATAAGGAAAGACAAAACAGATGTGGATTGATTTGGATAGTAAAATGTACACGGTACTCATTTAGCCTCTTTCAGAAGTAAGCATTCTTGTAGATCAAATTTTAAAATTGTGCATATGCAAGTGCAAAGAGTTATGGGATGCATTAACTCTTCAATATCAATAGGGACATGAACAGAGAAAAATTTGAAAGGATGAGCACAACTAGCCTAGTAAATAATATCATGACTAAAGATAATTAAATTATCAATAGCCTTCAACAGTAATAAATTAGAGATTTAGAACATATGGTAGATGATAAAACTTTTCAACCATAGTTGCAGCGGAACGAGCAATCCATTAGAAGAGTCAAATAGACCATCAGATCTATTATCTTCTCCATGTTAAAAGTCCACTAATAATGTTTTATCCCTGTAACATCAATCAACAATTCTTGTCCACAATTATATGAATAACTCATAATCATAATTGTGATTCTAACTTCCTCTTCGCACCCAGGACGAAGATAATTTTCATCACCTATCTTCACCTTAGAAAAAACTGGATACTGGAATAGTGAGGTAGCAGACTTCTCTTCTTCTTTCTCCCTATAATAATTGCTCTATAGCTTTAGTGAATTGGTGAGAAATGAAGGAAGAATGAGATTCTATTTATGGGAAAATATAGTTTCGATAATTGCACGTTTTGGGGCTCGAAATATTACAGTACAATACCTTCAACTTTTCTTTCATTTTTAATTTAGTCCTGCAAGTATTATCAAACTTGCACCACCTCCCCTAATAGTAAATCATGTGAATTAATAGTAATATCATGTGACTCAATAGTTATAATCATATGAATTAATAGCAATTAATTGCTCATTTATTCGATTAATTACCCGATTGATCAATATAACCTCCAGACATCAATTATTATCGAAATAAATGTCGATTTCCACTAACACTAACAATCCCAACACAATGGAAATATTTTTCTCAAAAATTTTATTTTTAAAATTTCTAAGTTTGATTTTTTCCAAAAAAGTCAACTATTGACTTTTTTGACCAAAAATTCAACCCCGACAAATTTTATGTTTATAGTCTATTTCTACTAATTTCATCGTTCCGGACTCAAATATCACGTCCGCATCTCCAAATTTAACTCTGAACTCAAATTCTATTTTTAATAACATTCATCATTAATATTATAACTCATAATATTTAACAACCAGGTTGTTTCCAGGAAAAAAGGGGGGCTTTCCGATAAGGATTTCTCCTTATTGACGCGCAATTAAGTGACCAAACCTCTTTTTGACAGAACTTCTAGACATTGTCAATATTACAAATAATAATATGAATAACTTTGTCGTCTCAATTATTGATTTAATAATATAAATATTATGCAGATGATACTGTGACAATAATTGAATCAATAATATGAGAGATATGATGTAGCAATTACTGTAACAATAATTGAGTATAACTGAATGACTTCTCACGTAAGCATCAATAATCAATACCGTGTGATACTATGAAACCACGCGTATTACTGTACTTTTACTACCGAGTAGTTCAACAGTTTTAACGGTAACACTTTTGCTGTTATTTTTATAAAAAGATAATTCTATCATTTTCTTACTATGACAATACTTCCGTTGCGGGGTCCACCAATGATTGTGCCGTCCTACGGATATTCCACGATAAAAAGAATATTCCTCGACCAAACGAATATTTTATAACTTGCATACTTTGAAAAATTTTCACATATCACCCTTAACTTTAACCTTTTATCAGTTTAACCATTTACTAAATAGAATAATTATAAGAAAATTGAATACTTTCATTTCATAAAATTTGGGGTCTCATAATCTCCCCTCCTTATGAAATTTCGCCCTTGAAATTTACGTACCTGGTAGTTCGAAGAGATGAGAATACCTTATTTTCTTTTCGAATTGTACCTTCCCAGTTATTTCCTCTGTATCATGAATTTTCCATTGCTCATCTCCTGTATTTCAGATATCATTCTAGAATATACCTTCAAAACAAAGGTTAATTGACATATCACAATTTGTCAACTTATCAAGTAAAAAATTTCGGCTTAGGTAAGTCACACACTAGCGAAGTATATTACTCGTCTCTCCCCTCCTAGTTCTAGACTCATATCTCCGCCAGCGACCATATCCTTAAGCTCTGATACCATTTGTGACGCCCCCAAAATAGGTCCACACGACCCATTCTGAGTCTCCAGATATCATACTATAAAAATCACATAAAACTTCATTTATACAACTATTGAACTGTCGTGCAGAGTACGACAACATATAAGCTATGAGTTTTAATACAATATTGTCTCGTAGACAGTATCCAAACTCAAATTATTACAATGCCATATAAAATATAGCAGCAAATATTTTAAGACACCAAAGAAGAACAAGAAGATTACTATCATATTCATTCTAATGAGGTGCACTTTTGACGCTTTCAAAGTCGGGTTCTCATCACCCTATTGTTGTTCGCCAAAATATATTATTAAGTGACGTATAAAATACGACACACACATCTTAGGTCCTCAATAAAAGTATCTGTTGAATGTCATGCCGTTTTATAATGTATTGAGAAACTTCGACAGTCTCAGACCATCAAACTATTTCCCTGTTATCCTTTCTCGACCTAGCTACACTCTTATTACCTGAAAGAAATTGTGAAGCAAAAAGGGTGAGCACAACTAGCCTAGTAAATAATATCATGACTAAAGATAATTAAATTATCAATAACCTTCGTCAGTAATAAATTAGAGATTTAGAACATATGGTAGATGATAAAACTTTTCAACCATAGTTGCAGCGGAACGAGCAATCCATTAGAAGGGTCTAATAGACCATCAGATCTATTATCTTCTCCATGTTAAAAGTCCACTAATAATATTTTATCCCTGTAACATCAATCAATAATTCTTATCCACAATCATATGAATAACTCATAATCATAATTTTGATTCTAACTTCATCTTCGCACCCAGGACGAAGATATTTTTCATCACCTATCTTCACCTTAGAAAAAACTGGATACTGGAATAGTGAGGTAGCAGACTTCTCTTCTTCTTTCTCTCTATAATTTCTCTCTATAATAATTGCTCTATAGATTTAGTGAATTGGTGAGAAATGAAGGAAGAATGAGCTTCTATTTATAGGAAAATATAGTTTCGATAATTGCATGTTTTGGGGCTCAAAATATTAAAGTACAATACCTTCAACTTTTCTTTCATTTTTAATTTAGTCCTGCAAGTATTATCAAACTTGCACCACCTCCCCTAATAGTACATGAATGTGAATTAATAGTACTATCATGTGACTCAATAGTTATAATCATGTGAATTAATAGTAATTAATTGCTCATTTATTCGATTAATTACCCGATTGATTAATATAACCTCCAGACATTAATTATTATCGAAATAAATGTCGATTTCCACTAACACTAACAATCCCAACACAATGAAAATATTTTTCTCAAAAATTTCATTTTTAAAATTTCTAAGTTTGACTTTTTACAAAAAAGTCAACTGTTGACTTTTTTGACCAAAAAGTCAACCCCGACAAATTTTGTTTTTATTGTCTACTTCTACTAATTTCATCGTTCCGGACTCAAATTCTATTTTTAATAACATTCATCATTAATTGAGTATAACTGAGTGACTTCTCACGTAAGCATCAATAATCAATACCGTGTGCTACTATGTAACCACGTGTATATCTGTACTTTTATTACAGAGTAGTTCAACAGTTTTAACGGTAACACTTTCGCTGTTATTTTTATAAAAAGATAATTCTGTCATTTTCTTACTACGAAAATACTTCCGTTGTGGAGTCCACCAATGATTTTTCCGTCCTACGGATATTCTCAGATAAAAAGAATATTCCCCAACCAAACGAATATTTTGTAACAACTTGCATACTTTGAAAAATTTTCACATATCACCCTTAACTTTAACCTTTTATCAATTTAACCATTTACTAAATAAAATAATTATAAGAAAATTGAATACTTTCATTTCATAAAATTTGGGGTCTCACAATAGTAGTCCTCATAAAATTTGGGGTCTCATAATAGTAATTCTAAATTTTGATCATAAAATTCTTCTAACCAATTCTCCTCAGGTTCCTCTTCTTCCTCACTCTCAGCTGCAACCTCTGCGACTAGCTCGGGTGCAACTATTAGTTCTTCACTCACTACGTAGATATCTCTAATTTCTTCTACGTCTGACATCACATTAACCTGGTTAGTGATTAAAGGTGTCTCAACGGTCTCATTCACTCCATCGTTAACATTTTCAGCTGCCATTTTCAAACACTGCCACAAAACAAGGGTTAATTAACATGTCACATATTATCAATATACTCCGACCAATTAAATACCAAATAAACTTAGCCAGGTCATACTAGCGAAGGAATTCTCCGTCTCTCCCCTCTTAGTTCTTATCTCACATCTCAGCCAAAGATCACATCCCTGAGCTTTGATACCAACTGTGATGCCCCCAAAATAGGTATACCTCACCCATCTTGAGTAGCCAGATACATGGTACAAAATTTAAATATAATCTTAATTATACAACAGTCATGCAAAATACGACGACAAATATACTGTGAGTTTTAATACAAATATTGTAACGCATATAATATGACAATATTCAAACTCAAATTAATAGATGCCATATAAAGTACAGCAACAAATATTTCAAGTCTCCAAAGGGACGCGAGAAGATTTTTGCTCTCTTCATTTTACTGTGGTGCACTTTTTGACGCTTTCAAGGTCGGGTTCTCATTACCCTATTGTTGTTCACCAAAATCAATTATTAAGTGACGTATAAAATACGACACACACATCTTATGTCCTTAATACAATTATATATTGCATGTCATGCCATAGTAAGGACTACTAATGCTATCATCTGGACCATCACTCCATTCACAGACTAGTCCCACCTATATTCTCATTTCCTGAAGAAACAATAAAAGAAAGGGTGAGCTTAACTAGCTCAGTAAAAAAAATATTATGACTAAGATAATGCAGAATAAATTATCATTAGTCTTTAACAATATTAAACTGATAAAATACAATAGACATCAAGTTTAACTGCAGCGGAACAAGCAATCCATTAGAAGAGTCAAGTAGAGCATAAAATCTATTATCTTCTATGATTTAAAAACATTTTCATAAACTTAATCGCTGAGACTCAGCTTAATAAATAAATCACATCATCCCTTCACCACGGCCAAGGATATTCATGTAATCATCAATGGTCATGATTATATCGAATAATCCTTGGTCATGATCATACCAACAACTGTCCACCAATGAACTACAGGCCAATGAGGACTTTTACCACATCATTCGTTACATTACGGTCATAATTATATCGAATAATCCCTGGTCATAATCATATCAAGTCCATCTCTGCACGTAATCCAAAGATGACTTTCATTACAATATAAGCATTAATCAAACAAAAATAAGGATAAATATTAAAGACTTTAAATTTATCCAAATATTATCCATCACTTAAATAACTCATAATCTAATATTGTTAATATTATAACAATATTTAATCACTTCTTAAACTTATAAACAATTTAATTATTTACACTTTACCAAATAATGCATTTAATCATTCAAAAATGCCATACTCATAAAATTTCATCACCAATGATCAAATCACTCATCAAAAATCTGCATATACCTTATATATGATTTTAAAGCCCTAAAATCCTATTTACCAATTCTTCAACATAACATATTTAACTCATATGTTTGAAACTAAACCATTTTCATGAAAAATTACCAAATCAACTTATTATTTTTCTATCCTATGTCCAAAAATATATACATATATTTCATACACCACAAGTATTTTTTTATAATTTTTCAACTCTCTTAAGTATTTTTCAAAAAATAATTTCTAATTAATTCCCTAAGAAATTAGCTATCTCAAGTTTAACTCCAAAAATTCCCAAATCTTGGCAGGATCTTACACATGTTAGCGTGAGCTTCCATTTTAAATTTCATGGTCATCGGAGTTATAGAACTCTGATTATAGCATTTTTCGTCAGAAAAACCTAAATACTGAAATAGTCCTAACTTGCTCATTTTAAGTCAGAATAAGCTCATTTTTGGACAGGATGTACTTTATACCATATATTTTCATGTCTCAAAAGGCCGAAATTTTTCTCACAAATTAAGTGGCCGAAAAGGCCCTTTTAAATTTATGGGCAGTATCTTTTTGGTAGTTTGCAATTTTTGACTCCTTTGCTAAAATCAGTCCACACTAAAATCTACAACACTTTTTCCAGTGATTCCACTTGAATAAGTAAGAAAACTCATAGATCTAACACTTGAACTTGACCACACTAAAAAATTCAAAATATAATAGGAGATATGGTCAATTGAATTTCATGTTCTATTTTCACCAAAAATCTGATTTTCAACTCTTTGTGATTTCTAAGAAACTTTTATGTTTTCACATAATAACTCACATAACTCATCATAACACTTACTAATACTATATATACCCATGATTTTCATCAGTCCAATGCTTTTATTATGACTTTCATCATAATCCACGTAAACATATCATTTCCACAATTTAATAAGAATGAATACAAAGGATTATTCACCATGCATGTGGTAATCCATATAGACAGGTTATTCCAACAGAATAATAAAGAATGGAATAACTAAAGAATTTACCATGCATGCGTTACTTCGCATAGACAGGTTATTCCCAACAGAATAATAAAGAATGGAATAACTGAAGAATTCACCATGCATGCAATAAATCGCACAGACATGTTATTCCTAGAAGAATAATAAATAATGGAACCAGGTCATGCATAAACGCACAGATAGGATATTCTGACAGAATAATAAATAATGGAACCAGGTCATGCGTAAATGCACAGACAGGATATTCCGACAGAATAATAAAGAATAGAATAATAGAAGAATTTCACCATGTATGCGGTACTTCGCATATACAGGTTATTCCAACATAATAATAAAGAATGGAATAACAGAAGAATTTCACCATGTTAACGGTAGTCTGCGTATACAGATTATTCCAACAGAATAATAAGGAATGGAATAATAATAGCTCTATTCATGAATACAAAAGAAATAATACCCCTTACGAGTACAACAAATAATATCTCTTACCTTATAAAGAAGAGTACTCCGACGGGTAGGGTGGGAATATACTTGAAGAAAACTTGTACTACGCTCAAAGCTTCTTAAAACTCTAAAGAAATACGCACAAGATTATAGAAGAGAATTCTCTGAATTTCTGGTGTGATTTCAATTCTAACTAAGCATCCTATTTATAGGAAAATAGAAAAGATACTATGCAATAAAAAATAATATATATATATATATATATATATATATATATATATATATTCTTTGAAATCTAATAAAATAATTAACTTTATAAAAGTATTCTGTTTTATATAAAAAGATTTTACTATACAAACACTATGTAGGTACTATGCAAACACTATGCATAATAAAATATATTATATTCTAATTATTGTCTAATAAAATAGATAAGTTTATAAAAGTATTCTATTTTATATAAAAATAATTTACTATGCAAAACACTATGCTGGCACTATGCAAACACTATGTATAATAAAATATAATATATTCTGATTATTGTTTAATAAAACAAATAACATTATAAAAGTATTCTATTTTATATAAAAAGTTTTTCTGTTTTATTACATTAATAATACTAATAAAACAATATATATATATATATATATATATATATATAAACTTTCGTGACTTCATAAAAAGACACCTCAATATTTTAATAATATTTATCATCATTATTATAATTCACAATATATCAGGTCGTTCCCAGGAAAGAAGGAGCTTTCCAATAAGGATTTCTCCCTATTGGCGCACAATTAGGTAACCAAACCTCTCATTGGCAGAACTTCTAGATATCGTTAATATTGTAAATAATAATATTAATAACTTTGTTGTCTCAATTATTAATTTTATAATATATAAAATATCGAAAATAACGTGAGATAATATGCAACAATTACTGTAGCAATAATTGAACAAAACTGAATGACTTCTCACGTAAGCATCAATAATCAATACCGTGTGCTACTATGTAACCACGCGTATTACTGTACTTTTAACATCAGGTGTTTCAAAAGTTAATGGTAAAACTTCCGCCGTTATTTTCATAAAAAGATTTTTGTCGTTTTCTCAATCCTACAATAATTCCATTGTGGGGTCCACCAATGATTGTGCCGTCATACGGATATCTCCTGATAAAAAAATATTTCCCGACTAAACGAATATTATACAAAAACTTGCATACTTTTCAAAATTTATAAACATTACCCACAACTATAACATTATCTCAAATTCACACCATAATTTAAAAAAAATTATTTCGAGAAATTTAAATCTTTATTCGTAAAATTTGGGGTCTCACAATCTCCCTTCCTTATGAAATTTTCACCCTCGAAATTTACGTACAGTACCTAGTATGCCGAAGAGGTTAGGATATCTTGACTTCATTTCAAATTCTAACTCTTGAGGTATAACCTTTGAGTGTTTAATAAGATCCTTCTTATCCAATATTTTAACACGTATCTCCTCATACGTTAAATCTTCTGCTATATCGTCTAGTTCTAATTTAATAATGTGGTTCGGGTCGTCCGCATATTTACGTAACATCGATACGTTAAAAACATTATGAACACGCGACATTCTTGGCGGTAAAATGAGTCTATAGGTCATAGTTCCTACTCGATCGAGGATTTCAAATGGGCCAATTAAATCGAGGGTTGTTATTTCCTCTCTTCAGCAACTCTCGCTTTTGAAATAACGTCATCTTGAACCTTCTTCTTCGTATTCATCAGCTCCGGGTCTGTAGCTTTAGCAGCTTTAACATTATCAACTAAAGTCGGTTCTAATCATATATTCGTTATCTTCACGTAGGTTTGTATATTCGCACTCGTAAATGCATACGATCTTCTACTCAACACGTCAGCTACCATGGTATTGAATGGTCGTAACCTTCAATAGCTCAAACCATAGTCTTTGGCGCATTATACGTTCTTTTTGGGTGAAGAAATACTTAAGAGTTTTAGAAATGGATTTTGTATTAGGGTCAATACAAAAATCGATTTCACGCTCTAGGGGTAGGCTAATAAGTCTTCAAGAATACGTCAAGAAATTTATTAACAATAAAAATATCGTTTAAAAACTGTTACTCTCATCCAAGACTTGGATAGTACATCACATTGATACCTATCAACTTGCCATCGTCATTCACAGCGTCGCCTATAGAAAGTCTGGCTTCGGTGTATTCCAAGACTTGGAAGTCACTAGCGAAAGGCTCGGGGCTTTTTACTTATGGCTTGATATGACAATGATTGACTTTAGTGGTTTGGTTACTTAATTCGCATAACAGGTTGGTTAGGAATATGAAAGCTAACAACCTTATAAAATTTTGATGAGTAGTTAACCAATCGAATCCTAAAATCATATCAAAGGCAAGTATTTTCAAATAGATAAGATCGACAGGTAACGTGAAAGTGTCGATTTGAATTAAACAAGATTTATAAACAGTGGAGGTAACGAAGGTTTCTCCCAACGGAGTTTCAACAGATAAATCAAACGTCTAATTTCACAAGAGCCAAGTTCAAACATTGAACACAACTAGGTGAAATAAAGGATTGGGTAGAACCGGTATCTAACAAGGTATAGACTTCGCAAAAGTTTATGATTAACTTACCCGTGATAACTTTGTTTAGGTTCCTCGTCCAAAAAAATGCTCTCTCTTAAACTACCGATTTTGACTTGTCTGGGACATCCCAGTTGGACTTAACTTTGCTGTAGAGTACATTCCACCCTTAATTGCTTAGTCACATTCCTGATCCATGATTCGAATCATTACTCTCCGATCCATATTGAATTGGGGTTGACCGCTATGCACAGGGTAATTCTGAATTCGATGTTGGATTCTCCCAATTGTTGTCCAAAAAGCAAAATCCATTTCATCTATTTTGGCCTTATTAGATCGGACGTCTTTTTCAACAATATCTACGCGTCGTGCGGCTTTTACACATGCATCATCCATTCTCATTCGTTCAGTTTCTTCTTCTTTCATCTGAACTTTGATCATAGCATTCTCAGATTCCAGCTCTATTATCTTATACTCTGCCAAAGAGTGCTTCTGTTCAAGCATCGCACATCGGGTAACACAATTTTGAATTGTTACATCTCTTTGCTCCACGACCTCCTGCCATTCTTCAGCCTGCTCTTCTAACTTATGAATACGATTTTATAATTCTAAATTTTGATCATAAAATTCTTCTAACCAATTCTCCTCAGGTTCCTCTTCTTCCTCTTCTTCCTCACTCTCAGCTGCAACCTCTGCGACTAGCTCGGGTGCAACTATTAGTTCTTCACTCACCACGTAGATATCTCTAATTTCTTCTCCGTCTGACATCACATTAACCTGGTTAGTGATTAAAGGTGTCTCAACTGTCTCATTCACTCCATCGTTAACATTTTCAGCTGCCATTTTCAAATACTGCCATAAAACAAGGGTTAATTAACATGTCACATATTATCAATATACTCTGATCGACCAATTAAATACCAAATAAACTTAGGCAGGTCATACTAGCGAAGGAATTCTCCGTCTCTCCCCTCTTAGTTCTTATCTCATATCTCAGCTAGAGATCATATCCCTAAGCTTTGATACCAACTGTGACACCCCCAAAATAGGTATACCTCACCTATCTTGAGTCACCAGATACATGGTACAAAATTTAAATACAATCTTAATTATACAACAGTCGTGCAAAATACGACGACATATATATACTGTGAGTTTTAATACAAATATTGTAACGTATATAATACGACAATATTCATACTCAAATTAATACATGCCATATAAAGTACAACAACAAATATTTCAAGTCTCTAAAGGGACGCGAGAAGATTTTTGTTCTCTTCATTTTACTGTGGTGCACTTTTGACGCTTTCAGGGTCGGGTTCTCATCACCCTATTGTTGTTCACCAAAATCAATTATTAAGTGACGTATAAAATACGACACACACATCTTAGGTCCTCAATACAATTATATATTGCATATCATTCAATAGTAAGGACTACTAATGCTATCATCTGAACCATCACTCCATTCCCCGACTAGTCCCACCTTTATTCTCATTTCCTGAAGAGAACAATAAAAGAAAGGGTGAGCTCAACTAACTCAGTAAAAAAAATATTATGACTAAGATAATGCAGAATAAATTATCATTAGTCTTTAACAATGTTAAACTGATAAAATACAATAGACATCAAGTTTAACTGCAGCAGAACAAGCAATCCATTAGAAGAGTCAAGTAGAGCATAAAATCTATTATCTTCTATGATTTAAAAAGAGTTTCATAAATTTTATCGCTAAAACTCAGCTTAATAAATAAACTACATCATCCCTGCACCACGGCCAAGGATATTCATGTAATCATCAATGGTCATGATTATACCGAATAATCCTTGGTCATTATCATACCAACAACTATCCACCAATGAACGACAGGCCAATGAAGACTTTTACCACATCTTTCGTTACATTACGTTCATAATTATATCGAATAATCCCTGGTCATAATCATACCAAGTCCATCTCTGCACGTAAGCCAAAGATGACTTTCATCACAATATAAGCATGAGAATGATGACAATAATATAAGCATTAATCAAACGAAAACAAGGATAAATATTAAAGACTTTAAATTTATCCAAATATTATCCATCACTTAAATAACTCATAATCTAATATTGTTAATATTATAACAATATTTTAATCACTTCTTAAATTTATAAAGAATTTAATTTAATTGTTTACACTTTACCAAATAATGCATTTAATCATTCAAAAATGACATACTCATAAGATTTCATCGCCAATGATCAAATCACTCATCAAAAATCTGCATATACCTTATATATGATTTTCAAGCCCTAAAATCCTATTACCAATTCTTCAACATAACATATTTAACTCATATGTTTGAAACTAAACCATTTTCATGAAAAATTACCAAATCAACTTATTATTTTTATATCCTTTGTCCAAACATATATACATATATTTCATACACCACAAGTATTTTTTTTATAATTTTTCAACTCTCTTAAGTATTTTTCAAAAAATAATTTCTAATTAATTCCTTAAGAAATTAGTTACCTCAATTTTAATTCCAAAAATTCCCAAATCTTGGCAGGATCTTACACATGTTAACGTGAGCTTCCAGTTTAAATTTCATGGTCATCGGAGTTATAGAACTCCAGATTATAGCGTTTTTCGTCGGAAAAACCTAAATATTGAAATAGTCATAACTTACTCATTTTAAGTCAGAATGAACTCATTTTTGGACAGGAGGTACTTTATACCATATATTTCCATGCCCCAAAGGGCCATAATTTTTCTCAAAAATTAAGTGGCCGAAAATGCTCTTTTAAATTCCTGGACAGTTGCCTTTTTGGTACTTTGTCGTTTTTGACTCTTTAGTTAAAATCAGTCCACACGAAAATTTACAACACTTTTTCCAGTGATTCCACTTGGATAAGTTAGAAAAAAAATAGATCTAACTCTAGAACTTGACCACACTCAAAAATTCAAAATATAATAGGAGATATGGTCAATTGAATTTCATATTCTATTTTCACCAAAATCTGATTTTCAACCCTTTGTGATTTCTAAGAAACTTTCATGATTTCACATAATAACCAACATAACTCATCATGTACAATGAAATATAATTCAATAAAACAAGTTCAAGAATAAATTTTAAAGATTTATAAGTAAATTTATCTTGAACTCAATAATGTCCAAATTGTCACCATGATACTGCTTTGTGGAGAAAAATTCAAGAATGCTCAGAAGAATATTTCCACGAAAAGATACTGGATGAAGCGCAAATATCCAGGATATTCCACTAATTCAAGGAATATAGAAGCCAAAGTGTTAACCAACTGTGTATAATAGAATATATGAAACTGCAAATGGATTTTCGTCTACCATGCGGTAATCCACGTAACCAGATCATTTCCATAATTTAATAAGAAATGAATACAAAGGATCATTCACCATGCATGTGGTAATCCACACAGATAGGTTATTCCAACAGAATAATAAAGAATGGAATAACAGAAGGATTCACCATGCATGCGATAGATCGCACAGACTAGGTTATTTCCAACAGAATAATAAATAATGGAACCAGGTCATGCGTAAACGCACAGACAGGATATTCTGACAAAATAATAAAGAACGAAACCAGGTCAGGCGAAATTCGCACCGATAGGATATTTCAACAGAATAATAAAGAATGAAAAAACAACAGAAATCAGAATGAGCTCATTTTTGGACAGGAGGTACTTTATACCATATATTTTCACGTCCCAAAAGGTCGAAATTTTTCTCACAAATTAAGTAGCCGAAAATGCCCTGTTAAATTTATAGGCAGTAGCTTTTTGGTACTTTACAGTTTTTGACTCCTTTGCTAAAATCAGTCCACACAAAAATCTACAACACCTTTTCCAGTGATTCCACTTGGATAAGTTAGAAAACTCATAGATCTAACTCTAGAACTTGACCACACTCAAAAATTCAAAATATAATAGGAGATATGGTCAATTGAATTTCATGTTCCATTTTAACCAAAAATCTGATTTTCAACTCTTTGTGATTTCTAAAAAACTTTCATGCTTTCACATAATAACTAACATAACTCATCATAACACTTACTAATACTACATATACCCATGATTTTCATTAGTCCAATATTTTTATTATGACTTTCAACATAATCCACGTAAACAGATCATTTCCACAATTTAATAAGGAATGAATACAAAGGATCATTCATCATGTATGTGGTAATCTACATAGACAGGTTATTCCAACAAAATAATAAAGAATGGAATAACTGAAGAATTCACCATGCATGTGGTACTTCGCATAGACAAGTTATTCCCAACAGAATAATAAAGAATGGAATAACTGAAGAATTCACCATGCATGCGATAGATCGCATAGACAGGTTATTCTCAAAAGAATAATAAATAATGGAACCAGGTCATGCGTAAATGCACAGACAAGATATTTTGACAGAATAATAAATTATGGAACCAGGTCATGCGTAAATACACAGACAGGATATTTCGATAGAATAATAAAGAATGGAATAATAGAAGAATTTCAACATGTATGTGGTACTTCGCATAGACATGTTATTCCAACATAATAATAAAGAATGGAATAACAGAAGAATTTCACCATGTATACGGTAGTCAGCGTATACAGATTATTCCAACAGAATAATAAGAAATGGAATAACAATAGCTCTCTTCATGAATACAAAAGAAACAATACCCCTTACGAGTGCAACAAATAATATCCCTTACCTTATAAATAAGAGTACTCCGATGGGTAGGGCGGGGATATACTTGAAGAAAACTTGCACTACGCTCAAAGCTTCTTAAAACTCTAAAGAAATACGCTCAAGATTATAGAAAAGAATTCTCTGAATTTTTGGTGTGATTTCAATTCTAACTAAGCATCCTATTTATAGGAAAATAGAAAGGATACTATGCAATATAATATAATATAATATATATTATTTAAAATCTAATAAAACAATTAACTTTATAAAAGTATTCTATTTTATATAAAAAGATTTTACTATGTAAATACTATGCAGGTACTATGCAAACACTATGTATAATAAAATATATTATATTCTAATTATTTTCTAATAAAACAAATAACTTTATAAAAGTATTATGTTTTATATAAAAAGATTTACTATGCAAAATACTATGCAGGCACTATACAAACACTATGAATAATAAAATATAATATATTCTAATTATTGTCTAATAAAATAAATAACTTTATAAAAGTATTCTATTTTATATAAAAAAGCTTTTTGTTTTATTACATTAATAATACTAATAAAACAAAATTTATATATATATAAACTTCCGTAACTTCATAAAAAGACACCTCAATATTTTAACAACATTTATCATCATTATTATAATTCACAATATTAATCGACCAGGTCGTTCCCAGGAAGAGGGAAAGAGGAGAGTGCTTTCCAATAAGATCTCTCCCTATTGGCGCGCAATTAGGTGACCAAACCTCTCATTGGAAGAACTTCTAGACATCGTTAATATTGAAAATAATAATATTAATAACTTTGTAATCTCAATTATTGATTTAATAATATATAAAATATCGACAATAATTGAATCAAATAACGTGAGATACTATGCAATAATTACTGTAGCAATAATTGAACAAAACTGAGTGACTTCTCACGTAAGCATCAATAATCAATACCGTGTGCTATTATGCAACCACGCGTATTACTGTACTTTTAACATCGGGTGTTTTAACAGTTAATGGTAAAACTTCCGCCGTTATTTTCATAAAAATATTTTTATCGTTTTCCCAATCCGACAATAATTTCGTTGTGGGGTCCACCAATGATTGTGTCGTCATACTGATATTTCCTGACAAAAAGAATATTCCCCGACCAAACGAATATTATACAACAACTTGCATACTTTTCAAAATTTATAAACATTACCCACAACTATAACATTATCTCAAATTCACACCATAATTTTAAAAAAAATATTTCGAGAAATTTAAATCTTTATTCATAAAATTTGGGGTCTCACAATTTCACCTTGGCTAAGGATTCCTAGGTTGTCGTTTATTGAATCACATAGGATATTTATCTTCTTTTACTAGACGTGGTAGATTCTATATTGATCATTCATTATCTTCATATATAACTTATTACACCCAAGCTTACTCTTTGATATACCCTAAGGGTCTTAAGGAATAAGTCAAAATGTAATTCATTATACATAAGATACTATGATGATTTCAAGTCTAAGGATCATTTGTACTACTATCACTACAGGAATTCCTATTGACATGCAAGTAAATCTCCATTAGGTATTCCTAAGCGAGTCACGTTTAGTGAACTTATTCTTCAATAAGCACCTACATACTTGCTTTAGTGTCTCCACACAAATGATCATGAGATCAATCATTCTCATCCAATGAGCAAACAACGTATGTATCAATCTATCCAGATTCACTAATCCCCTTTTTAGTAATCCATTGATTAAGAACATTTTAGTTTTAAGCTATCTAAGAATTTAGATCTCATTAGCATGATTTCATTATGATTCTAAAGCACTGCTTAAAACTATGAGTTTATCACATATTTTTAAAACAGCACCATGTAGATAATTAAATATATTTAATAAATAATTCTTTTATTAATAAATAAATAAGATTGATTACAAAGTATATGCTTTATCATCATACATGATTGGCTTGTATGCATACTACTTTCAATACCTCACAAAATAATTTTATTGAATAATCTGAATTGTTGTCTTACATCCATGAGACTTTAAATAATAAGAATTGAAACCCTACGAATCCTAAAAGGAATCAATAAGTCTTTTTGGAATCAAAATCTAATCTTACATCCTAGTTATAATAGAAATCTGATAATGTATAGTAAATACTAAGTTTAGAAAACAAATCTACGCTTAAAATATGTCTAAACTCATTTGCCTCGAAAAACACGCCAAATAAATCTATATGCATATCCGTCGGGGCATTGCGCCGGGGTAGCTTTAAATCTCTCTGAGCGGGTTTGGCAGAGAGATCTCTACCGGGGTGGAGTTTCCTAGGCTTAAAAACCCGCCGGGGCGGATTTGCCTAAAATCCCATCCTGAATTCTGCATTCCTGGCTTTCATTGGATTGATTTAAAACATAACCTTGGACCATATTAATGACCTTAACACATCTTTAACCTTTCTAGACCAAGATTTGATCTATGTTACATGATGAACGCATTGCTTTGACGCTTGAACCCTTCTTATTCGTTCCATGAATTCCAACCTCGTGTTGTCGTGTGATAACTTGTAAGCTCCTATCCATGCAATGTACACAGACTCAATTGACTTGAATTCCAATATAAGCATACTCGGGTTGAATTCAGCCCAACTACTCGCAATCATTCGCTTATTCTCCGGAACTTGAACTAAGTCATTGTTGTCCTATGCGAGCCCTGACAGGATTGTATCATTCCCTTCTTCTTGAAAATATTTGTCCTCAAATTCGACATCTCCTCCGTTTGAAAAGGATCTAACCACAAACATGTTCTTAGAAAAAATCAAACTAAGTCAGTAACATCAAACGAATCATAACACCAAAACTTAACTTGTACATGACATATATAAGTATCAAAAACTCCAACTCCCGTCAATGACATTGCAAAGTCGGACTTCTTAATTCCCCGAATTGATAATTTGTAGAATAGTTACTCCCAAAACATTAACCATATAAACTAATCTACTAAAATAAATGTGAATGCAAAGTAAGAAAGAATGTGAAAAGTCCTATATCTTCCTGGAGCAAAAATCATCACGCAGAACTCTTCTTGTGGTAGATTCTCTCATTGACGACTCCCCGGATCAAAAGTCAATCTAATGATCTCGGTCTTTCGCAGAAACACATTCGTCAATGCACCTAGATCAAACATCAATACTTGAAATTCGCCATGCTTTACACGTAAATTCTCTTGAATCCCTAGATTAAACACAAAACAAAACAAATCAAATAAACCAAAATCACATGCATAGTCTACTAGAAAAATATTCAAAACACTTCCCTATAGACTCGTTATGCATTGATCGAATTAAATTGCACGATCCATGATTCCCTCGCTGAATATGATCCTATCACGAATCTGCAAAACACAGTCAACCTTCCTCTTTCCATTGATATTAACACATTCAAGATAAAGTAATTGTATCAATAGAATACTAAATCCATATTCACAAGATGAACGGTCAATAACATATTTATCATGATCTCGAATAAACTCAACACATGCTAAAGAATTTTCCAAATTATTGACAAAAATTAGAGTATCATCAAAAAAGATAATAACAAGGTTTCCCATGAACGAATGCAAAATATGATTCAACAATCTCATGAAAGTATGCAATGCTCTAGCTAATCCAAATGAACCAACTAAACATACAAATAACCTATATCTCAAACCATCTTAATGATAAACACTTCTCAAATCAAAACCATATGATAGCAACTCATACAAGGAAAACTTTCAAACGGACAAGCATAAACACTACCATTGTCAACTAACGATAATTCATGTAAAGATTGACTAACATAAACACGTAACTCAACATATAGATAAGAAAATTTATAATGAATTTAATGCAAGTACGAACGTCAAAAATGAGAATATATATCATAATCATAAAATAACTCAACAAATATCAAGTATCCACCATAATTTATGATAAAGATGATTCTACCATCAAAATAGCTAAACACAAATTTTCCAATAGAAGCATGCAAAACATGTTTTAAATAACTCATGAAAACACTCATGAAAACACTAGATGCATTAGTTAATCTAATAGAAATAACTATCCACCTATATAATTCACATGTTAACATAATTTCCCATTTATCACATTTTTTATGCTAAATTGATTAGGCATTGTCATCACATGATCATCATATCTAGATAAAACACAAGTATTATGCAATTTATCAAACATATTATCTAAACAAAGAAAAGAATAACGATACTTAATTGTTTACCAATTCAAAATTGATGAACAAACTCGTTGTCTCATCCTCCTTATGTATTATGATATCATAATTAGCACACGAACTCATGTCTCCTCTCATGCTACCAACTTTTATCAACTCTCCAACTTTTCTTAACTCCGTCGTCTCATTAGGGTTACTATCAGTTGATCGGTTTGGAATAATGGCTCAGGGTATATCATCAACAATGTCCTGCACAAGAGAAACAACAGAACTAGACAAAGAAGATTTAACCTTGTTAGTATTCAAAAGCGATTTTTTACGAATGTACAGTCATTAGCTTTTCAAAATACAAATCAATTTTCAACTCACTCTATGTAAGACCCCAAATAATTAATAAATGAAATTTAATTTCCTCTAATTATTATTTTGAATAGTAAGGGTTGATTTGATTAATGTGGATAGTTATGGGTAAAATACGCAAATATTTCAAAATAAGCAAGTGGTTATAAAATATTCATTGTTGTCGGGGAATATTCGTTTGGTCGTGGAATATTCTTGCTGTCGGGGAATATTTGTATGACGGCGTAGTCTTTTGTGGGCCCCATAACGGAAAGCGATTGGATGAAGAAAACGACAAATATAAGTTATTTAAAAATAACGGCGTAGTTATTACCGTTAATACTGTTAAAATACTCGGTGGTTAAAACACAGTAGCACACGATATTGCTCCAATTATTGATTCTTACGTAAGAAGGCACTACTCAATAATTGTTACAGTAATTACTGTTCAGTATTTTATTTTATTGATTTAATAATTGCTGCGTTGATATTTTATATTGTTATTGTTTCAATAATTGTCATTACACAGTATTTTTCATTATCGAAGCAATAATTCATATTATCTGAATAATATTATTAGATAACATTATTGACAATGTCTAGAAAGTTCTGTCTAAGGAGAGGTTTGGTCACCTAATTGCGCACAAGTAAGGAGAAATTCTTATTGGAAAGCCCTCTCTTTCCTGGGAACTGCCTGGTTGTCAATATTGTGATTCTGTAATATTATTTGTGAATAATTAATTATTGATTCATATGATAAGGAAAATATTGATTTTATGTGGATATAGATGGAGAAAATTTTTAATGTGACCATTGTTGAAAATTAAAATTTTATCTTTTTCTGATAAAATAATTCATTTAAATATATTATTATATTTTAATAATATAATAATGATGATATTTTTATGATGAATGTGGGATATATGAGTATATGTTGAGGAGGAGTATTTTTGTTACCAAAGATATTTAAAGCATGTTTTATGTGCCGATGGACCCCATTTCTTGACTGAAATTTGATTATAGCCTGTAAAATCGTCCGTTTGTGGATTTCGATCAATTTCTGTTTGGAATTTGGAAACACTTCCTTCTGTAAAGTTGTAGATAACGGAATTTCCTATGGAAAATAGCGAGTTTCAAATTTTTTTGATAAAATAGCTATTTATTATGAATTATTGAAGTTCTGAAGCTCCGGAATAATTAATTTTTGAAGTTTTAAATAGTTTTAATAAGAAAAACATTTTTTTTATTTAGGCAAGGTGAGTCACTCTTGGTGGCTGATGGTTTGAATCAGATTTTGTGTACGTAAGAATTTAATAAATATATATTAATATTTTATTAAATTTTCTGCTTTAGTGTTCTAAGCATTTTCCTATAAATAGGGTGCTTTGGTTAGAATTGAAAATCACACCAGAAACTGAAGTTTTCTCTCTCTATATTATCGAGCGTATTCTTGCGAGTATTTTGAGTATACTTTGAGTATTGCTATACGATGCAAGTTCAAGTTATAGCCTATATCCAGTATTCAAGTTAGAAGTATTGTCTTTCCGAGGTAAGGGATATTATTTTTTTCGTAATGATATTATTTCTTCAATATCATTATGCTGAAATATTGAACTGAAGTTTTTATAAAATTTGGAACTTTTGATGTCGGAGTTACTATTCACGTATACGGCACTATTCACGTATACGACACTATTCATGAATACGGCACTATTCATCAAAAAATGAAAATTTTCCCTTTTCGTCTAAAATATCTATTGTGGATTCTAGCTTTGATTGTATCCATGTTTTGATCATTCTTGAATTTTACACCACAATGATTATTTTTGAGGTATTTTTGGACATGGATAAAACAAAGTACGAATCCTTAATCCTTAATCCTTGTCATTTTGTTTCACTGGATTCGTTTCTTTAAAAATATTTTTCATCATCCTCAGTCTTAAATGATGATATTATTGAATATCTTTGGCCTGTAGTGCAAAGATGAATGATTTCTGATGAATATCTTTGGCCCGTAGTGCAAAGATGAACAGGTGTTTAGATGAACATGACCAACTGATGAATATCTTTGGCCTGTAGTGCAAAGATGAATATTTGATTCTAGATATATATTGATTGATGTTACAAGGATAAAAGATAGACGATGAACTTTAAATTCATATATAGAAGATAGTAGTTTGCATTCTCTACTTAACTCTTTTAATGAATTATTATTTTCGCTGCGAATATTGATTTAAAACTTGTTGTCTATTGTATTCTATTAGATTTTTCCCTGTTGAAGACTAAAGATAATTTATTGTATATTATCTTAGTCATAATATTCTTTACTGGGCTAGTTGAGCTCACCCTTTTCTTTTTTGTTCCATTTTTCTTCTCAGGAGGCGAGAATGTAGCGAGTACGAGTCGGGGTATGGAATGATGGTTATAGAGAGAGTTGTTTAGTAGTCCTCACTATTTTTGTAAAATAATGTATCAATAAATATGATGAGGATTTATTTGGGTATAGATATGTTAGGTTTGTAATATTCAAGAACGCAATCAAATTGCAAAAATTAGCGGAAAAGTGTAAAATCAGAGTTTAAAATTTTTACAAACCATAAACCCGGATCACACTTTATGCACAATTATTAATTAAACGAAAAGATAAAGAATAAAATCATACCCTTGAAGATCGAGCTTCCTCAGGTACAAGTTCACCTCCAAATCCTTTCGCGTTCAACTTGAATTCATCGGGTTTGGTTCCTTCCTTTGATCAACGTTAGCCACCCAAGTGTTTGGCCTCTAGAGGTGATCCACCAAGGAAGAAGAAGAATTCAAGAAGATGGGTTGTTGGCTAAACCCTAGTTTTTCTATCTCTATAGAAAAAAGGCGTACTCTCCAACAATTGGAATTACGTATTCTAATAATACGTCAACCTCTCCCTCACCCATAATAAGACTCCTCTTATTTATAGATGTGGGCAACTCATCCTTAACAATTAAGGAATTGGGTTTTATTTTAATTAATTAAACTCTTTTAATTAATTAGGCTCCTAATCTTATTAGGAATAATTAATTAACCTTTTAATTAATTAAGCTCCCTAATCTTATTAGGGATAATTAATTAAACTCTTTTAATTAATTTGCCTCCTAATCTTATTAGGATATTTGAGAGTACTTTTATTAATTAATTCCCAAACTCCTTTAGGAATTAAATAATAATAATAGTAATAATAATAATAATAAGACTCCTCTTATTAATTTATATTTAATATTTATAAAATATTAAATAATAAATATTAAGCTATTTAATTTATTCTATCACCATAGATTAAATTAAATATACTTAACTTATTATTACGATTATGCCATTAACTTCTTAAATAATTATTCTTCCTTTTATGGTGTGACCCTTTAGGTTCTCCATATTAAACCGGTTGTGAATAAATCAATTAGAACAATTCTAATCTTATTTAAATAAATAAATTAAACTAATAATTTATTTAAATAAATAATATTTATTCTACAATAGGGATAAGCCTCCCTAGCGATCAACGACTTTCCAGATAATATAGATTTCAACATTAATCATAAAAGAACCTTTGAGTAAATAGTTACCGTACAATTCAATCCTTCCACCATACAATGTCCCAATTAAATATAAGACATGGAATTACTGTCAAGTCTTATTTTATTTAATTATATGTATTTCGACTCTTAAATGCACAACCCCAAATAATACAAATTAGAAACTCCTTTCTAATTTCATTCTGCCTTGGCCAAGGACTACTGGGTTGTCATTTATCGAATCACATAGGACATTTCTCTTCTTTTACTAGAAGTGGTAGATTCTTTATTGATCATACATTATCTCCATGTATAACTTATTATACCCAAGCATATCCTTTGATATACCCTAAGGGTCTTAAGGAATAAGTCAAAGTATAACTCATCATACATAAGATACTATGATGATCTCAAGTCCAAGGATCACTTGTACTACTATCACTACAGGAATTCCTATTGACATGCAAGTAAAACTCCATTAGGTATTCCTTAGCGAGCCACGTTCAGTGAACTTATTCTCTAATAAGCACCTACATACTTGCTTTAGTGTCTCCAAACAAATGATCATGAGATCAATCATCCTCATCCAATGAGCAAGCAACGTATGTACCAATCTATCCGGATTCACTAATCCCCAATTTAGTAATCCAACGATTGGGAACTATTTTAGTTTTAAGCTTTCTAAGAATTTAGATCTCATTAGAATGATCATCATCATTATTCTAAAAGCATTGCTTAAAACTATGGGTTTATCACATATTATAAAACAGCATCATGTAGATAATTAAAAGCCTTTAATAAATTAATACTTTTTATTAATAAATGAATAAGATTGTTTACAAAGTATATGCTTTATCATCAAACATGATTGGCTTGTGTGCATACTACTTTCAAGATATGTCTAGAAGATAATATTTGTATTCAAACTCACAGTTTTACTATTGTAATAATAAAGTTATAGTTGTTTCTGTATTATGTATTGACAACTCAGAATGGGTAATGTATACCTATTTTGGGGGCGTCACACTCTATTTTTCATAGTCATATATTTCTTCTCTCTTCTTTATGCTCAACCTCTCGTTTATTTTTCTCTCGTTTATTTTCAAACTCATTTTTTTCAATCTCTCTTTTCTTTTCTTTCTCATTCTTTTCAATCTTTTCTTTTGCAATATCAATCTTTTGAGCAATTTCTTTTTGTCGATTATTTTCACATGTATTTTCATTCACACACTCAACCCCACGAATATTAGAATCTAACAGTTCCCCTTGAAATACTGCATATTCTTTTTTCTCTCCAATCTACTTCGGTTTAATCTGCTCCATGTGTGCTTTACGGGCATTTTCTAGCTGTAACCAACAATCCTCCAATCCCTTGTGACACGCCTCCATGATGTCTTATTTTATGTTCTTGGATGCCTTAGGAATGTCTCGTGGTTGTCTCCAATGTGAATCATCATTGCTTACATGTCTGCGAACCCTCCTATCATCTTCTATTGTTGATCTCCTTGAAGATTGCTTTATATACTCCCCCCCCCCCCTCTTATCTCGTTGTATTGGGCATACCTCATCCTCATTACTATTTTTAATTCTGTCCATGTCTCGATCGGACGCTATCCACAATTTTTTTTAAACCCCCACCATATAATTGTATGATCGGAGAACTCTTGAATTGCCCGTCTGACCTTCCTCCGCTCGGAGTAATCATGACAGTCAAATTCTCTCTCCATTTTTCTCTCCCATCTCAGATATGCCTTTGTATCAATATTTCCTTGCAAAGTATTCCTTCGAGACCCATAAAAACTTTCATAATTATAGCTATACATGTTGGTTGCAAAACAAGGGTTAGTAGATAAAAAATTTCCTTACACACTCCCTTACGTGTTTCACTCAAACAATAATGAATCTCGCAAGCATCGTTTAATTTGGCTTTTACCCTCTAATAATCTTACACACTTGCCTTTTACCTCTAATAATCTCTCTTATAGGTTCTTTTTGAATTCACCAAATAAATTCACAGTTTTACAATGCAATTCAAGAACAAAATATAGAAGGTAAGCACAATCGTAAACCTTGTTGTGTCACGAATGAATTCCTTGTATGCTTCGGATTTGTAAATTATAGCTCCGCTTCAAAATTGATGATGATGGCACAGAAAAGATCTCTTGGTTGAAATTTAATGGTGTGCTACAAGTTTGGTTAGCACAATGGAAATAGAATCTAAAAATTTTTCTATACTTTTTTTTCCTCACGATTTTTTTTCATGATTTTTTTACAATATATATTTTGACAAAAAATTAAAGATAAGTAACTCGCTAGAGAAGACTTAGTTTTGATACCAAATAATAGACTCCACGGCACGCTTGTGTGAGGTGGTCGTCGCTCGGATCGTTTCTAGTATAATTGATACTATGGAACTCTCTCGACACCTCAACACAACGTTTATATGGAGACGAGAACCTTGGTACAATAATCGATCAAGCAATGAAATCTACGTTGAATAGAACACCAATGACGCTCGTTTATATTGAAATAGAAACCTCGACACAATCGACGATTAATTCGGTAGAAAACGCCACACACAACTTTATATTGTTGTATGCTAAGTAAAATTGAATCTCAAAGAATAAACTAAAAAATTACTTAGGAATTCTTCAAAGAACCAAAAGATGAGAAATACCTCACAAAATAATTTTATTGAATAATCTGAATTATTGTCTTACATCCATGAGACTTTAAATAATAATAATTGAAACCCTAAGAATCTTAAAAGGAATCAATGTGTTTTTGGAATCAAAATCCAATCTAATATCCTAGTTATAATAGAAATTTGATAATGTATAGTAAATACTAAGTTTAGGAAACAAATCTAAGCTCAAAATCTGTCAAAACGCGATTGTCTCGAAAAATGCATCAAACAGATCTGGGCATATCCGTCGAGGCGAACATTTCGGCATGTAAAGCCCGCCAGGGCGGGGTTCGGCAGAGACCATTGCGCCGAGGCAGAGTTTGGCAGAGAGATCTCCGCCGAAGCGGAGTTTACTAGGCTTAAAAATCCGCCGAGGCGGATTTGCCTGAAATCCCTTCTTGAATTCTGCATTCCTGGTTTTCATTGGATTGGTCTGAAACACAACCTTGGACCATATTAATGAACTTGACACATCTTCAACCTCCCTAGACCAAGATTTGATCTCTGTTACATAATTAATGCATTTCCTTGACGCTTGAACCCTTCTTCTTCGTTCCATGCATTCCAACCTCGTGTTGTCGCCTGATAACTTGTAAGCTCCTATCCATGCAATGTATACTGACTCAATTGACTTGAACTCCAATGTAAGCATCCTCGAGTTGAATTCAGCCCAACTACTCGCAATCATTCGCTTATTTCCCGAAACTGGAACTGAGTCGTCGTTGTCCGACGCGAGCCCGGTCAAAATTGTATCAAGAATCTCATAAGTAAACTTTAAAAAATCAATATAAGACTTACATTTTATGGAAGGGGTGTAGTAAAATTGAAAGCATGGTCTCTTTTTTTCCATCACAGTTGTTACCATATTATCTAATGTTATGTAAATGTCAAAAATTAATTATATGTCGAGGAAAAAAAAACCTCCACCTGTGCCGTCCAAGTACTTGTAATCCATTACTATCATCAATAACTCAAAAGAAATTAAGATGGATCATGAGTGAAAAGAAGAAACCTCAGCTGAAGCTTTCAAGACCAAAATCAACCACACATTTGGACTAACTTGATGACTCAACAAATATGGACAGAGAAATGGATTCCACTCTTCTCTATACACGTTCCATACACCTACTGGCTCACTCCAAATAATAGGCCCCTATCTATGGCATCAAAATCTAAAAGAAATAGTCAGATATATTATATGCCCCACTAGAATTAAAAACAAAGAGAAATATATATATATATATATATATATATATATATATATATATATATATATATATATGTACTACTTTAATTTTAGGCCATATAAACTAACTCCCTCTATAGTTACCATAAATTAATTGATTTCTTAGCCACTCAACAATAAAGAAAGAAAAAAAAACATCATGGCTCAAAATTTCCCTGGAGGCATCTCTTAATGCTTGAAGCTTATTCAAACTATTCTCAACTTTTAATTCTTTTTCTTGTGTTCTCTCAAATTTAGTTGAACCAAGAAATTAAAAATATCTTTGTGCCCTAAATTACTAATAGCACCTTGGGGTTCAAAGTTAGCTTTCTTTTAAGTAGTGGCATTCTTGTCATTACAATAAAATCCTAGGACAGCATTCTTTCCATTGAAACTACATGCAAACCACCACATGCTAGTATATTCTTGTGCATATGGCTACCATAAATACTCTATATATATCTTCCTCTCTTTCTCCAAATTCTTAATTATATATATATATATATATATATATATATATATACAAGCTAGACAGAAATATTTCATATATATACATCCTAAAAATGTGTAGAGGTAATAGAGAAGAAGAGGCTGTTTTGGCTCATGGCACCCAAGGCTCAGTACTGTCTTGTGAGCTCTGTGATTCGGATGCCTCGGTTTATTGCCAAGCAGATGATGCATTTTTATGTCGAAAATGCGATAAAAATGTCCATGGGGCTAATTTCTTAGCCAAAAGACACATACGATGCTTGCTTTGCGGGACTTGTCAAAGTCTTACGAATCGATACCTCGTCGGAGTTTCTGTTGAGGTGCTACTTCCATCTATTGTTAGCAAAAAGGAGAGAGGCCAGTATAATTCTGATGTTGAAGCAATTAACTACTCCAAAGAACTCAAAAGGCCTTTCCTTCTTCTTCTTTAATTATTAAGTATTATTTTTTTAAAATTTTATAAAAAAAAATGTATTTATGTGGTATTTTGGTTTTACAGGATCGATGGTCTAGTAATTAGTGATATTGATATATGATAGTATTTTAATTAATTATAATTCTTATGTTATTTAGATATATTAGAGAAGGGGTACTGGTGATATTTAGAGGGTCTATTTCTTAGTTTGCTACAAATAGCTTAGAATTCAGGGAGATATATATATATACTGATCATCAAGTCATCTGCTGTAATCTTCAACTATTTTTCTTTCTTTCTTTTATGCTAGCTACTTGTAAACTTCTGTTTAATGTATTATTATTAATGGAGTAATATATTCTGAGCAGCTCATTAATTAATATTCTGAGCGAAAAATTCAAAATCATTTGTATTTTATTAGATAGATGTTTTTATATATGTTCTAAAGAACACTTAGTTATTGAATGGTGGTATTGTTTTAATGTATCCAAATGTTCCTGCGAGGTTGGAGATAATGACGGTCACAGTTTTCCTTTTAACTTTGATCAGGAAGAGGTATCATCAATATATGTCACTATGTGTGTGTATGTTAAATATATAAATATATAGTGGAGTGGGGTGGGGTGGTGTGGGGTGGGGTGGGGTGGCGTGGGGGTGTTTGCTGCAAATATTAATAATTGAGCAAATAAAAGTCTGCAAAAATAAAGAAACTTTAATTTCTAAACGGAAGCCAATATGGACCACCCTTGAAATGAATCCTTTGAAACGTAATGGATATCTTGTTTAAGTTGGCTTCCACATTTCTCATGACCTTGCTGATCAACACTTGGTTCTTCCGTGCCAATATTTAACAACACCGATAGAGCCGGAGCGCATTTAGATCCAAAATATCATGAATTTATAAATACATACGAACAAACGAACATGGGTTATGAGAATAGTTGTCATAGTAAAAAATTGTCGTCATAGAGATATGGTGACGGTACAAACCGTTATCATAACTCATGTTCGTTTATTCGCTTGTTCATATGTATTTATTAGACAGTGGAAGAGTCCTTATTAAAATAGGATTGTATTTCCTTATTTGGAGGGATAAGTACTCCTTCGATGCAGGTGGAGGTGACTTTTATATATAGGCCTGCAAGCTAGGATTTGGGGATACAAGAGACAACATACACGAAGAGATACAACACAAATACACATATTGTACTCTCAATATTATGTTTGTGTGAATGTATTTTGTGAGTTTGATATAATCAACTACTCCATCAACTGTTAGCGCGATTTTGGTCTGCTGTTTTGGTGATTTCGTCAGGTGTACAAAATTTGGCATTAACATTGGCACCGTCTGTGGGAAACAAGACACTTGTTCTAGTGTCGATTTAAAATTAATCACCAATTTATCGAAAGAGATAAATGATTTTTTTTATTCAATTAAATATATATTTGTACGTGTGTATATATGTATTATGGCAATAACAATTGAAGCATCAACATGCATAACACAATACGCCATGCTGCATACGTATGTACATGAAAATTCGCATCTAGTGGAGAGAGAATTACTTGCAGGTTGTTTAACCTATTTGTTATAAGTATGTACATGTCTATGAGCAGAACAATAATGGACAAAACTCCTGACACTAACAGAGTTTTCTTTGGTACTATAAAAAAAGTTTGTGTTTATACTCTGTTTTTCTATACCAAAGAAATCAATTAATCAAGGCTTGGGTTTGCCAAAACATTGTTATTTTAAAGGGATTTATTGGAGTTGCATGCATGTATCCGTATAAAAAAAAATAAGAGCATCAGATACTCATATATTACAACTATACGGAGAAGATATTATGGGGTAGTAGGGAAATAAATCCCCCTAAAAATAAGATTCATGTTTGGTATGTTAATTACTTCTATTATACATCAATTCTCTCATTCACTTAAATTTTCCGAGGGAACGTATCACCGTCGCATAGGTTTTCCATTGAATCTCAATCAGGCGTACAAAAGTGATATGCACCTGTGTTGATGTACTAATGGCTGAAGACTGAACTTACAAGAAAGGGATGCAATAGTCGGTTTATCAAACCCGAAGAAGCAGAGGTCAACAGTACAAATTGTTGGTTGAGGGAAGACTCCGCAAGCTTAGCAAAACCTGAATTCCAATGGCCTTCCGTTCAATTTTTTCCAAAGCCCATCAAAAATTCCGACTAAAGACGACCAACACTCGAATAATAACCACCATGGATGACGACGATGCCGTATTCGAAGACGCCGGTTCTGGAACGCCTTTATCGGAGATCGCGAATTCGTTCGAGGAGCTATCGGCGATTGTTATATCGAGTGGAGATTTCGATTACGATCTTCGGTTGAAGCCATTCTCTGATGCTTGTTCTCTTGTCTCCATACTCTTTGGTTGCCTCGGCATCGCTTTTAAATTCGCCGAGATGGAATACACCAGCAAGGTGTGTGATCTTCCAGAAGCAGCACAGAGCTACGAGACTTTAAATAATGATTGCTCTTTAAAAGAAGCGGCTTCAACAACTTATGCAAAAGTGTGTGCACCATACCACACGTGGCCAGTCTGAACGGCTGTTTCTGCTGGTATGTGTGCCCTTCCAACAAAAGAGCAACTTCTGCTGAAGCTAAATGAAACAGATCCATTAATCAAAATTATGGAGGATTTTTCTGGATACTCGATGATCAACACCAACAATTACAATCCCAGACTAAACCCACTTCGATTAACCCATTTGGTGTCTCGGCTCTGTCCGAATCAGCTCATTTAGTGGTTCTTGAGTAAACTTGTCACAAAAATCGGCTAAACTCATATTACCCACAACAATAGCAGCAACAACAGGTTAAGGTTGGAGAGGAAAGGAAGAAGCCTTGGACCAGTTACATGTGCTATACAGAATGGATCAGACCAAATTGCCCATGACTTGGAAAGCAACAGTGATATCGTGCAAGAGAATCTCAAGAAATCGTTGTTCGGTCAATGGGATCATCAAGATGGGTTGATCAAAAATTTTATCATGTCTTCGGCTGTTTACTTTCGGCGATTATAAAGTCTGATTGAAGCCTCCCAGAGGAGTCAGGACGGATATTATGGAGGCATAAGGTTGGAGGGGTTATAAGGTTGGACAAATGTCCTTCCAGAGGCTTCGTTCTCCCGAAAGGACATAAATTCGGAGGATATAAGTGGCTTATTCTCCCTAACCAATAAGTAGCTTTATATTAAGAGGAAAGTTGGATGAAATAACAACTAACAAAATTGAAATGAGCTTGGTATTTATAGGTTATCAAAAGCTAAGGTAGAATGGTCATTAACACATCCCACCTCCTCATACTCCACCTCCTTACTATTCATTATCTAGCCACTAAGTAAACTTGCTAGCCACAACACTTGCTCATCACATCACTTGGTCACCACACATTAACCTTGCCCATCAAGTCTACCCACTTCCTACTTGGTTTGACCCATGGATCAAGGCTTCTCATTGGGCTTGGTTAATTAATCTAACTATTTTCTTATTGGGCTTGTGCTACAAATAGATTGGACTAATGATTAACAAGCACTTGGGCTTACATATCCCTTCCTATTGGACTTCTATCAATAAGCTAGTAATTCTACAAGTTCATTACCTTAAATTACTTAACTTAACAAATATACCCCACGCATAATTCTCGTATGCTATCTCGTATATTAATTCGCAATATACGCTATCTCATTCTTCGTACATAATAGTATAATACTTCGTATTATACTTACATTCTTTACTTCATATAATGTATACACATTATGTAATCACAACTCTCTTCCTTTAACGCTTAATAACCTAACGTTCCCAAATTAAGTCCACATGCGAAATATTATATTTTCCATACTTAGGTTATTATTACATAATCGATCTCACCTCGATATTATACCGTTACGTATTTCTCGGAAGTTCAAAAATAGTTCCCGAGCAGAAATCGATGAATAGTGTTTTTCGAAAAAATTCTCGGAAAACTTTTATTTTCGTTTTAGAAATTCAAACACTTTAATTCTCTCACGTAGTTAAAATATTACGACATTCCGACGTTTCTAGGTTATAGAACGACCTTCATCTTCTCAACACGTAATAATAATAAATAATATTATTTTATTCATTATTAAAAGTAATTACAAAATGTTCGATTTTCCGGGGCGTTACATCATATCTTATGTTTATTGATTAATTGTTTGGACCAACTATTACTATGATAATCTATATAAAATTGGAAGATGGAGTATAGATTGAGATCTGGATATGATAACATCTGTTCATATAATCTGAATAGGGTTAATATGATTAGCATGTAGGATAGGAATATACCTATGTGTCTTTTGTATCCATTGAAAGAATTTGTGCGTAAAATCCTAATTAACTTGATTCACATAGGAATATAGTGGATTAATTAACTAGGGTGTTCCTTATAATTTTGTGTCTTAAGGATCAGAGTTAGGAGGATTTGTTCATGTGTTTTGGAAAAAGTGTGTGAATTTTATAAAGCATTCTTGGATAATAATTCATATTAATTAACTGATTTAAATGGGAAGTAAGTTGGTTTAAATGAAATACCAAGGGAAGTTGTAATCTTAACATGTTAAATCTGCAGTTATTCTTGTGAAATTCCGATTTTAGTTATTAGTTTTGTTAAGTTTATATTTTTAAATCACAAACAATATTTCGTAGTTTAAAATAGGATTAATTGCATTGGAATTAGTAATTGATAAATATTAATCTATTTCCTCGTGGGAACGATATCATTGCTTGCTAAATATTACAATTGAATGTGTATACTTGCGTGTTAAAGTGTTATTAAGAAATTAGGCAACAGTTTCCCGGAACGAACTTTATAATTGGTGTTCGGTTGTGATAAGGTTGGTTCGGTTGGTATAAGGTTGGTTCTCTATATTCGGTTGTGATAAGGTTGGTTCTTTATATCTTTGGTTGGGATAAGGTTGGTTCAGTTGGTATAAGGTTGGTTCTCTATATTCGGTTATGATAAGGTTGTTTCTTTATACCTTCGGTTGTGATAAGGTTGGATCGGTTGGTATAAGGTTAGTTCTCTATATTCGGTTGTGATAATGTTGGTTCTTTATATCTTCGGTTGTGATAAGGTTGGTTCCGTTGGTATAAGGTTGGTTCTCTATATTCGGTTGTGATAAGGTTGATTTAGTAGTGATAAGGTTGGTTTGGTTGTGATAAGGTTGGTTCTTTATATCTTCGTTAGTGAATAAGGTTGGTTCGGTTGTGATAAGGTTGGTTCTTTATATTTTCGATAGTAATAAGGGAAATTGTTCTTCTATCTTATGAGTGAACAAGAGGAGTGGGCGGCGATATTGGGAGCCAACAATTTTAGTTCGGCACATGGAGTTCAGGTGTGATATTTTGTCTTCAGCAAATATGACCATTTTGTTGGGATAAATTTGTATACTCTCTCATTTATAAGTTCCTTATAAATAAGAGACTGGGGGGCAATGTTGGATTGTGATTATTTGGGTCTAGCCATGGTGCAGCCCAGTCTATTTAATGCTCCGGATCTGGTGATGACCCATATATATTTCTTATGACAGTGGAAGAGTCCTTATTAAAATAGGATTGTATTTCCTTATTTGGAGGGATAATGAATCATTCTCCTAGTTGGATACAGGTGGAGGTGACTTCTATATATACTGCTGTAAGCTAGGATTTGGGGGGATACAAGAGACAACATACACGAAGAAATACAACACAAATACACATATTGTACTCCCAATATTATTATAGTGGATTACTGTCTCTCTCCCAGTGGTTTTTTTCCAATTGAGTTTCCACGTAAATTCGTGTGTTCATATTTATATCTCTTTATTTATGTTTGTGTGAATGTATTTTGTGAGTTTGATAAAATCAACTACTCCATCAACCGTTAGCGCAATTTTGATCTGCTGTTTTGATGATTTTGCCAGGCGTACAAAATTTAGCGTTAACATATATATATATATATATATATATATATTAGTTGTTCCAAATAAAAGATACATTTTTATTTATAAATTAACATAAATTCTTATTTGAAATGTCATTAATTATTTATATTTTAAATAGGTTGACTGCTATCATGTGCTCAATACTACATGAGTCAAAGTTAAAGATATTTTTTTACTTGTCGTTTTAGAGAGTGAAATTTGTTTATTTTTACTAATGGTCTAAAAATTGTAAGGAAACATTAATGGCTTAATTAATTTTCCATATTATCCCAATATTAAATATCAACTTGTTTTTCTTTCATATTTTTCAATGAATTTTAGAGGGATAGTATTAATATTTTATAACTATTTTGGTCAATCAGACAAAATATTAATTACATTTTTTAATCTTCATATATATTTTTAAAAATCACAAGTACGAAAAAGGGATGGAGGGAGGGAGTATATTGTAGGGCCATTATCTTGATCCATATATAGGACGTGGCCTTTATGTGTTTGTGGCCTAGAAAGAGATGGTGGTATATATTGATGAGTGGATTCAAACTCAGAATCGTTACACAAAAAAATCAATGCGACAACAATGTTGATAGAAAGTTAGTTGTCCATGCATGCAATATAACGAGACTTAGTCGGTCCGTCCGTCTAATTATGTCAATAATTGTACGTGTGGTCCAAGCATGACACACATAATTCTCCAAATTAAATTGAAACTTCATTTGCTTCACTAAACTACATTAGACATTTCTAAATTTGATGTTTGGGGGTCATATCAAAGCAACCTTAATTACTTTTATTTGCAGATAAGAAAAAACTTCATGTGATACATGTATGATGAGTGCATATTATTCATTTATTTTGATTCCATTATATTTAGTTTTATTGCATGTTTCATGTGTATATGAGCTTATTAAGGTGTTTAATAATTTCAGGAAGAATTGGAGCTGAAATGAGGAAAAAGAGAAAATTGCAGAATTTTTAGCATTAAGTTGGATGCATGTTCTTAGCTTGGGACTTGAATTTTATTGTAGAGCTCTTCTTTAGCTTTCCAGAACATCTTGAATCGTCCCAATCGGAGTTCATATGAAAATGTTATGATATTTTTACTAAACGGACATTGAACCTCAAAGTTTGGAAGTTGCAATTTATACAGCAGTCACTTGGAGCCCGATTTCGACCTTGATGCATAGCGATTCTGTCGATTCTCAAAGAATGAAAGTTGTAGATCTCGTCGATATCTTCGTTTTGATAGGTAGCATGCCCCGTAACTCCTCCTGGATCAAAAGTTATGCTCGTTTTACCAAAGGACGTCGCAGCAGAAAATGGAAATTCGCCCCAGCGAATTTGAGCGCAAAAATTAGAAAATCTTGGATTTTTGGAAAGTTTCTAAATTCTGATTTTGACAGATTTCAACATGGAATGAGATTATTATTTCTATTAGCTTTAGGATTTACTTTATACTAAGATTTATTTCCAAATTAGATTCTATTTCTTTATGAAAACTAATTATGATTTGTAATTCCTTTTAGGATTTGGATTTCTACTTCCTATAGGATTTAGGATTTTGTCTAGCACTATAAATAGAGGATGCTAGTCAGGGTTTTAGTCATTCAATCATCTACTACATTCTCTCATCTACAACATTGGAGGATTGAAGACATGAGCTAAGTTCTTTTTATTCAGTTCTAAGGGATGTTGAACCTTATTTATAATTAATGGTTAATTGAGTATTCATTATTTATTTCTTCTCACATGAAATTCAATCTTGATAATCCGATTTAATTTCTGAATGCTATTTAGCTTAACTAATTTGATGTTTGCAGGATTGAGTTGGTTAACAAATATCATATGCTAGATCAAGGAATAATATTACGTGTAATTGATATTGTTTCTAATCACAAGTAGTAATTAATAATACCTAATTGTGGACATGCTTTTGAGTATTGCTATGATTATCAGAAGACTAGTTAAACAATCCGAGCTTATGTGTTTGTTGCTTGGAATAGTCTAATTCCCTAGTTCTTAATGCTGCTATTATATTAAATCTAGAGAGATTGTTCTAGGTTATATAATTGTTAGAATCTTGTGAAGAGCTTTTTTCATTGAGTGACAATCTAAGGGGAGTTTCGGGTAGCAGAGCTTGTTGTTACCTAGGACTATTAGTTTCATTGAAGGGTAAATAATGTTACACTTGATTAATATATTATTGTAAAAAGGTGATACTGAACTGAAGAACTGAAGCTTTTTATTCATTGTTTATTCTTATTAGTTTATTCTTGTTGATTTAATTAATTAATTAAAATCCCCTTTTCATTAGAAATCATAGGATAAATATAAAACAAATCACTCTCTCTGGGATCGATCCTTGCTTACTACTGTGCTAATTGTTTAAATTTATAAAGTGAAAGTGAGGTTAATTTAGGAGTGTAAATGACAGCTCCCAATGTACATGATTTCTTTTTTCCCAACTAGCCCAGAATGACATCCTTCCTACAGTAGTCAGAATCCTGCCTATGAATACTAAAAAATACAGTGACAATTTTACCCTAACCGGATCCTTAATTACTAGTTTGAAGAAAAAATGGAGAGAGAAAACCGTGTTATGCTAGTTCTAAGCGTGGATCAATATTAATGTTGCAGTTGACTTGTGAGAATCAAAGGAGAATGAAATCACTCATTTCCATGAAATGAAGAAAAAAAGTGTTTGGTTTTTCCATTAGAATAAGATTGAATAAAGTCTTCTGCCAAATTTGATGATTTTCGATCATTGCTTAGATCTAGACCTAACAATTTAAGTTGAAAACTATATAGTGAACTAAAACCACTTGGATATATTGGGTTGATTAACTAGTTTTTAGGTGATGGATTGATTTGATTTTAAACCCATATTATTATTACAAATATGGGTTGAATCTAGTTTAACTACTTTTGGCTCATATTAGTCTATAATAGTTTTATACCGTTTGTAAAGCTAACAAAGAAGTACACACCCCACCCCCATACCCTACACACACCCCTACACCCCACTGTGACGCCCCCAAAATAGGTATACATCACTCATTCTGAGTCGTCAAATACATGGTACATAATTTAAATTAAATACAAACATAATTATATAACATGAGCTGAGTGTTTTTACACGAATATTATATTGTCCCATAGACAATATCCAAACTCAAATTCTATCCTCATTACATTTATTAATTATCACACTAAATAGTGAGGACTACTAAACAACCATCTCGGACCGTCACTCCATTCCCCGACTAGTCCCGACTACATTCTCATTTCCTGAATAGAACAATGAAAGCAAAAGGGTGGGCTCAACTAGCCCAGTAAGAAATATTATGACTAAGATAATGCAGAATAATTTATCGTTAGCCTTCAACAGTGTTAAACTGATAAAATAAAATAGACATCAAGTTTAACTGCAGTGAAATAAGTAATCCATTAGAAGAGTCAAGTAGAGCATGATATCTACTATCTTCTATGATTTAAAAAGGTTATCATCAATTTTATCGCTGAGACTCAGCTTAATAAATAATCCACATCATCGAATCATCGTTGCACTACGGGCCAAGGATATTCATTAGTATTACGTACACGAATTATCCATGCACTATGAGACAAGGATATTCGTGTAATCACCAGTGGTCATGATCATGCCAACAACTGTCCATCAATGTACTACGAGCCAATGATGACTTTTACCACATCATTTGTAACATTACGTGTCATGATTATACTGAATAATCTCTGGTCATAATAATACCGATCAACAGTCCATCTATGCACTACGGGTCAAAGATGACTTTTATCACATCATAAGCATGAGGATGATGACAATGATATAAGAATTCAATTAAAATAAATCAAAGGATAATTTTTTAAAGATTTATAAGTTAATTTATCTAGTAATTCAAAAACGTCTAAATTGTCAACATGATACTGCTTTGTGGAGTAAAATTCAAGAATAATATTGTATCAAAAATAATTTGGACCGAATAGAAATCAATTTTTGTCATGAATAGTACTCCGGGTGTATTTTACCCGAGTGAATAGTATCCCGTGAATAGTAATTCAGGAATAGTACCCCGTGAATAGTACTCTGACATGAAAAAGTTAAAACTTATCAAAAATGCTCAGAATAATATTTTCATGAAAAGATACTAGATGAACCGCAAATTTTAAAGATATTATACTAATTTCATGGAGTATAGAAGCCAAAACTTAACAAAATGAGTGTAGAATTCTGAATCTGAAACAAAATAATAATATTACTTACATACTACAGAGTGTGGAAGAAAATATTATTTCATAAGAATGTTGAACAAAAATAATATCCCTTACCATAAGAAGAAGAGTATTCCAACTGGTATAACGGGGATATTCTTGAAGAAAACTTTCACTGTTTTCTATGCTCAAAGCTTCTTAAAACTCGAAAGAAATATGCTCAAAATTACAGAAGAAGAATTCTCTGATTCTAGTGTAATTTTCAATTTTAAACTAAGCATCCTATTTATAGGATAATGGAAGGATACTATTTAGAAAAGTTTTTCATGGACCAACAGTTTCAATATCACGGACGCGCAGAAAATCTGCAGAATTTTCTAATTTTTTACTATGCAAACACTATACAGACACTATGCAAATACAATGCATAATAAAATATAATATATTCTATTTTTTATAAAAAAATAAAACTTATTGTATAATAAATATAATAATTTCTCTCTCTCCCGTAATCAGATTCCCCCCCCCCATTATTTCATTTTTCAATATACGTGGGCCCCACTCATGTCATCATCACATGTGGGCCCCCACCTCTTATTATATATATATATATATATATAAATACTGAATAACTTTCTACCGATTATTTTAAAAAATGGGTAAGTGGGGGGTCTATAAAATAAGCAAAATTTACAACAAATATACTCCCCTCAGTATTTTTAACAACATTTATTCATCATTATTATAAAAACTAGATCATTCTCAGGAAAGAGAGGACTTTCCGATAAGGATTTATCCCTATTGGCGCACAATTAGGTGACCAAACTCTTTTCCTCAACAGAACTTTCTGGACATTGTTAATTATGCAGATAATAATATGAATAACTTGTTATCTCAATTATTGATTTAATAATATAAAATATTGTAACAATAATTGAATCAAATAACGTGAGATACTATGCAGCAATTATTTTAGCAATAATTGGATAAAACTGAGTGACTTCTCATGTAAACATCAATAATCAACAGTTAACGGTAAAATTTTATCACCGTGTATTTCAACAGTTAACGGTAAAATTTTCGTCGTTATTTTCATAAAAAAGATATTTCTGTCGTTTTCTAACTCCGACAATAATTTTGTTGTGGGGTCCACCAATGATTGTGTCGTCGTACGAATATTTTTTGTTGAAACAAATATTTCCCGACCAATTAAATATTTTATAACAACTTGCATACTTTGCAAAATTTATAAATATTACCCACAACTATAACATTATATCAAAACCATACCATAATATTCAAAAATTTAATTCGAGAAAAATTAATTTTTATTTATGAAAGTAGGGATCTTACACCCACACCCCACACCACACACCCACCCCACCCCACCCCACTCCTACCACCACCTGTACCCGTTCCACATCACTGCACCCTCCCAAAAAAAATATTATTTATTGATTATGTATACACTACCGTCCCACCCACTCGCCCACCCCCCACGCCCACCACCTGTGACGCCCCAAAAATAGGTATACATCACCCACTTTGAGTCGTCAATAATATGGTACAGAAACAACTACAACTTTATTAATACAACATATAAACTGTGAGTTTAAATACAAATATTGTCATCTAGACAATATTCACACCCAAATAAGTCCTCATTACAATTATTGATACATTATTTTACAAAAATGGTGAGGACTACTAAGACAACTTTCTAGAACCATCATTCCACACACCGACTAGAATTCGCTACATTCTCGTCTATTGAGAAGAAAAATGGAACAAAAAAAAAAAGGGTGAGCTCAACTAGCCCAGTAAAGAATATTACGACTAAGATAATATAGAACAAATTATCGTTAGTCTTCAACAGAAAAAAAATATGATAAAATACATTTGACAACAAGTTTCAGATCAATTTTCGCAGCGGAAATAATAATTCATAGATGAGTTACGTAGAGAATGAAATCTACTATAATCTATGAATTTAAAAGTCCATCATCAATATTTTATCCCGGTAACATCAATCAATATTCATCTTGAACCAAATATTCATCTTTGCACTACAGGCCAAAGATATTCATCAGTTGGTCATGTTCATCTCAACACCTGTACATCTTTGCACTACGGGCCAAAGATATTCATAGAAAAATCAGCCATCTTTGCACTATAGGCCAAAGATATTAATTAATACCATCATTTAAGACTGAGGATGATGAAAAATATTTTAAAAAAAGGAATCTAGTGAAACAAAAGAACAAATATTAAAGATTCGTACTTTAAACACTTCGAGTTCAAAAATACTTCATTATTAATCATAGTGAAGTAAAATTCAAGAATGATCAAAACATGGATACAATCAAAGCTAGTATCCATAATAGATATTTTGGATAAAAAAGAAAAATTTAATTTTTCTGTGAATAGTGCCGTATCCGTGAATAGTGTCGTATACGTGAATAGTAATTCCGACACTAAAATACAAGAATTTCACAAGAAATATCTTACCAATAATCCAGCATAATGATATTAGAAGAAATAATATCATTTTAAAAAAATAACATCCCTTACCTTGAAAAAGACAGTACTTCTAACTGGAATACTGGATATAGTGCTGAAGGTAACTTGTACCGTATAGCAACACTCAAAGTCTCAAAATACTCATAAAAATACGCTCGATAATATAGAGAGAGAAAACTTCAGTTTCTGGTGTGATTTTCAATTCTAACCTAAGCACCCTATTTATAGGAAAATGCTTAGAACACCAAGTAGAAAATTTAATAAAATATTAATATTTATTAAATAATCATATGCATCATTTGAATTCTCATTTCAGCACATTTACCATAGCCCACCAACTCACAAAACTTAAAAAAAAACATTTTTCTTAAAAAAAAATATTAAAACTTCCAAAAATCAATTATTTCGGAACTTCAGAACTTCAATAATTCATAATAAATAACCCTTTTATCAGAAAAATTTTAAACTTATATCTTTTCTATAGGAAATTTCATTCTCTACAACTTTATAAGTTTAAGTTTTTCCAAAATCGACAAACCGGCGATTTTACAAGCTTTAATCAAATTTTAGTCAAGAAATAGGGTCCACCGACATGTTTAACATGTTTTAAATATTTTTAGTAACAAAAATACTCCTCATATACTCATATATCCCACATTCATTGTAAAAATATCACCGTTATTATATTATTAAAATATAATAATATATTTAAATGAATTATTTTATCAGAAAAGATAAAATATTAATTTTTTTAACAATTGCCACTTTAAAATTTTCTCCATCTATATCCACGTAAAATAAATATTTTCCTTATCATATAAATCAATAATTAATTATTCACAAATAATATTACAGAATCACAATATCGACAACCAAGCCGTTCCCGGGACAGAGGGGGCTTACCAATAAGGATTTCTCCTTACTGGCGCGCAATTAGGTGACCAAACCTCTCCTTAGACAAAACTTTTTAGACATTGCCAATAATTTTATCTAGTAATATTATTCAAATAATATGAATTATTTATCTGATGATGAAAATACTGTGTAGTGACAATTATTAAAACAACAATAATATAAAATATCAACGTAGCAATTATTGAATCAATAAAATAAAATATTGAACAGTAATTACTGTAACAATTATTGAGTAGTGACTTCTTATGTAAGAATCAATAATCGGTGCAATATCGTGTGCTACTGTGTTTTAACCACCGAGTATTCCAACAGTATTAACGGTAACAACTACGCCGTTATTTATAAATAACTTATACTTGTCGTTTTCTTCATCCAATCGCTTTCCGTTATGGGGCCCACACAAGGCTGTGCCGTCGTACGAATATTCTCTGACAGTAAGAATATTTCACGACTAACCGAATATTTCCCGACAATAATGAATGTTTTATAACCACTTGCTTATTTGAAATATTTGCGCATTTTTTTCATAACTAACCACAATAATCAAATCAACCCTTACTATTTCAAAATAATAAATATAGGAAATTTAATTTCATTTATAATAAGTTGGGGTCTTACACCACCCACCACCCACCACCCACCACCCACCCATATTAGTCTATAATAGTTTTTTGTAATTTGTAAAGTTAACAAAGAACACACCTCACCCACCCACCCACCCCACCCCACCCCCACCCCACCCCCGCCCCGTCCCCCACACGTAAACCCCATATTGCCCTACCCCCCGCCCAAAAAAAAGTATTTACTGATTGTAAAACCCCAAATTTTACGAATAAAGATTTAATTTTCTCGAAATATTTTTTTGAATATTATGGTGTGAATTTGATATAATGTTATAGTTGTATGTAATATTTATAAAATTTTTAAATTATGCAAGTTGTTATATAATATTCGATTGGTCGGAGAATATTTTTTTTGTCGGAGAATATTCGTACGATGACACAATCATTGGTGGACCCCACAACGGAATTATTGTCTGATTTAAAAAATGACAAAAATATTTTTATGAAAATAACGACGAAAGTTTTACCATTAATTGTTGAAACACCCGGTGTTAAAAGTACAGTAATACGCGTGGTTGCATAATAGCACAAGGTATTGATTATTGATGCTTACGTGAGAAGTCACTCAGTTTTGTTCAATTATTACTACAGTAATTGTTGCAAGTATCTCACGTTATTTGATTCAATTATTGTCGATATTTTATATATTATTAAATCAATAATTGAGATAATAAAATTATTAATATTATTATTTACAATATTAACGATGTCTAAAAGTTCTGCCAAGGAGAGGTTTGGTCACCTAATTGCGTACCAATAGGAAGAAATCCTTATTAAAAAGCCCCCTCTTTCCTGGGAACGAGAAAAAAATATAACTAACTAGTTAATTACCCCCCCGTTCTATGATATAGGACGTGCCAAAAAAAATCAGCCTAAAACTATAGGACGGGGGGGGGGGGGTAATTAACTAGTTAGTTATATTTTTTACGTAATTTATGATATTGATAATTGTATTGACATATATTATAAGAAGAAGAGTATTCCAACTGGTATAACGGGGATATTCTTGAAGAAAACTTTCACTGTTTTCTATGCTCAAAGCTTCTTAAAACTCGAAAGAAATATGCTCAAAATTACAGAAGAAGAATTCTCTGATTCTGGTGTAATTTTCAATTTTAAACTAAGCATCCTATTTATAGGATAATGGAATGATACTATTTAGAAAAGTTTTTCATGGACCAACAGTTTCAATATCACAAACGAGCAGAAAATCTGCAGAATTTTCTAATTTTTTACTATGCAAATACTATACAAACACTATGCAAATACTATGCATAATAAAATATAATATATTCTATTTTTTATAAAAAAATAAAACTTGTTGTATAATAAATATAATAATTTCTCTCTCTCCCGTGATCAGATTCCCCCCCCATTATTTCATTTTTCAACATACGTGGGCCCCACTCATGTCATCATCACATGTGGGCCCCCACCTCTTATTATATATATATATATATATATATATATATATAAATACTGAATAACTTTCTACCGATTATTTTAAAAAATGGGTAAGTGGGGGATCCATAAAATAAGTAAAATTTACAACAAATACTCCCCTCAGTATTTTTAACAATATTTATTCATCATTATTATAAAAACTAGATCATTCTCAGAAAAGAGGGGACTTTCCGATAAGGATTTCTCCCTATTGGCGCACAATTAGGTGACCAAACTCTTTTCCTCAACAGAACTTTCTGGACATTGTTAATTATGCAGATAATAATATGAATAACTGTTATCTCAATTATTGATTTAATAATATAAAATATTGTAACAATAATTGAATCAAATAACGTGAGATACTATGCAGCAATTATTGTAGCAATAATTGGATAAAACTGAGTGACTTCTCATGTAAACATCAATAATCAACAGTTAACGGTAAAATTTTCGTCGTTATTTTCATAAAAAAGATATTTCTGTCGTTTTCTAACTCCGACAATAATTTTGTTGTGGGGTCCACCAATGATTGTGCCGTCGTACGAATATTTCCTGTTAAAACAAATATTTTCCGACCAATTGAATATTTTATAACAACTTGCATACTTTGCAAAATTTATAAATATTACCCACAGCTATAACATTATATCAAAACCACACTATAATATTCAAAAATTTAATTCGAGAAAAATTAATTTTTATTTATGAAAGTTGGGATCTTACACCCACACCCCACACCACACACCCACCCCACCCCACCCCACCCCCACCACCACCCGTACCCGTTCCACATCACTGCACTCTCCAAAAAAAAAATATTATTTATTGATTATGTATACACTACCGTCCCACCCACTCGCCCACCCCCCACGCCCACCACCTGTGACCCCCCAAAAATAGGTATACATCACCCACTTTGAGTCGTCAATAATATGGTACAGAAACAACTACAACTTTATTAATACAACATATAAACTGTGAGTTTAAATACAAATATTGTCATCTAGACAATATTCACACCCAAATAAGTCCTCATTACAATTATTGATACATTATTTTACAAAAATGGTGAGGACTACTAAGACAACTTTCTAGAACCATCATTCCACACACCGACTAGAATTCGCTACATTCTCGCATATTGAGAAGAAAAATGGAACAAAAAGGAAAAGGGTGAGCTCAACTAGCCCAGTAAAGAATAGTACGACTAAGATAATATAGAACAAATTATCGTTAGTCTTCAACAGAAAAAAAATATGATAAAATACATTTGACAACAAGTTTCAGATCAATATTCGCAGCGGAAATAATAATTCATAGATGAGTTACGTAGAGAATGAAATCTACTATAATCTATGAATTTAAAAGTCCATCATCAATATTTTATCCCGGTAACATCAATCAATATTCATCTTGAACCAAATATTCATTTTTGCACTACAGGCCAAAGATATTCATCAGTTGGTCATGTTCATCTCAACACCTGTACATCTTTGCACTACGGGCCAAAGATATTCATAGAAAAATCAGCCATCTTTGCACTATAGGCCAAAGATATTAATTAATACCATTATTTAGGACTGAGGATGATGAAAAATATTTTTAAAAAAATGAATCTAGTGAAACAAAAGAACAAATATTAAGGATTCGTAATTTAAACACTTCGAGTTCAAAAATACTTCATTATTAATCATAGTGAAGTAAAATTCAAGAATGATCAAAACATGGATACAATCAAAGCTAGTATCCATAATAGATATTTTGGATAAAAAAGAAAAATTTAATTTTTCTGTGAATAGTGCCGTATCCGTGAATAGTGTCGTATACGTGAATAGTAATTCCGACACTAAAATACAAGAATTTCACAAGAAATATCTTACCAATAATCCAGCATAATGATATTAGAAGAAATAATATCATTTTAAAAAAATAACATCCCTTACCTTGAAAAAGACAGTACTTCTAACTGGAATACTGGATATAGTGCTGAAGGTAACTTGTACCGTATAGCAACACTCAAAGTCTCAAAATACTCATAAAAATACGCTCGATAATATAGAGAGAGAAAACTTCAGTTTCTGGTGTGATTTTCAATTCTAACCTAAGCACCCTATTTATAGGAAAATGCTTAGAACACCAAGTAGAAAATTTAATAAAATATTAATATTTATTAAATAATCATATGCATCATTTGAATTCTCATTTCAGCACATTTACCATAGCCCACCAACTCACAAAACTTAAAAAAAACATTTTTCTTAAAAAAAAATATTAAAACTTCCAAAAATCAATTATTTCGGAACTTCAGAACTTCAATAATTCATAATAAATAACCCTTTTATCAGAAAAATTTTAAACTTATATCTTTTCTATAGGAAATTCCATTCTCTACAACTTTATAAGTTTAAGTTTTTCCAAAATCGACAAACCGGCGATTTTACAAGCTTTAATCAAATTTTAGTCAAGAAATAGGGTCCACCGACATGTTTAACATGTTTTAAATATTTTTAGTAACAAAAATACTCCTCATATACTCATATATCCCACATTCATTGTAAAAATATCACCGTTATTATATTATTAAAATATAATAATATATTTAAATGAATTATTTTATCAGAAAAGATAAAATATTAATTTTTTTAACAATTGCCACTTTAAAATTTTCTCCATCTATATCCACGTAAAATAAATATTTTCCTTATCATATAAATCAATAATTAATTATTCACAAATAATATTACAGAATCACAATATCGACAACCAAGCCGTTCCCGGGACAGAGGGGGCTTACCAATAAGGATTTCTCCTTACTGGCGCGCAATTAGGTGACCAAACCTCTCCTTAGACAAAACTTTTTAGACATTGCCAATAATTTTATCTAGTAATATTATTCAAATAATATGAATTATTTATCTGATGATGAAAATACTGTGTAGTGACAATTATTAAAACAACAATAATATAAAATATCAACGTAGCAATTATTGAATCAATAAAATAAAATATTGAACAGTAATTACTGTAACAATTATTGAGTAGTGACTTCTTATGTAAGAATCAATAATCGGTGCAATATCGTGTGCTACTGTGTTTTAACCACCGAGTATTCCAACAGTATTAACGGTAACAACTACGCCGTTATTTATAAATAACTTATACTTGTCGTTTTCTTCATCCAATCGCTTTCCGTTATGGGGCCCACACAAGGCTGTGCCGTCGTACGAATATTCTCTGACAGTAAGAATATTTCACGACTAACCGAATATTTCCCGACAATAATGAATGTTTTATAACCACTTGCTTATTTGAAATATTTGCGCATTTTTTTCATAACTAACCACAATAATCAAATCAACCCTTACTATTTCAAAATAATAAATATAGGAAATTTAATTTCATTTATAATAAGTTGGGGTCTTACACCACCCACCACCCACCACCCACCACCCACCCATATTAGTCTATAATAGTTTTTTGTAATTTGTAAAGTTAACAAAGAACACACCTCACCCACCCACCCACCCCACCCCACCCCACCCCACCCCCGCCCCGTCCCCCACACGTAAACCCCATATTGCCCTACCCCCCGCCCAAAAAAAGTATTTACTGATTGTAAAACCCAAATTTTACGAATAAAGATTTAATTTTCTCGAAATATTTTTTTGAATATTATGGTGTGAATTTGATATAATGTTATAGTTGTATGTAATATTTATAAAATTTTTAAATTATGCAAGTTGTTATATAATATTCGATTGGTCGGAGAATATTTTTTTTGTCGGAGAATATTCGTACGATGACACAATCATTGGTGGACCCCACAACGGAATTATTGTCTGATTTAAAAAATGACAAAAATATTTTTATGAAAATAACGACGAAAGTTTTACCATTAATTGTTGAAACACCCGGTGTTAAAAGTACAGTAATACGCGTGGTTGCATAATAGCACAAGGTATTGATTATTGATGCTTACGTGAGAAGTCACTCAGTTTTGTTCAATTATTACTACAGTAATTGTTGCATAGTATCTCACGTTATTTGATTCAATTATTGTCGATATTTTATATATTATTAAATCAATAATTGAGATAATAAAATTATTAATATTATTATTTATAATATTAACGATGTCTAAAAGTTCTGCCAATGAGAGGTTTGGTCACCTAATTGCGTACCAATAGGGAGAAATCCTTATTAAAAAGCCCTCTCTTTCCTGGGAACGACTTGGTCGATTAATATTATGAATTATAATAATTATGATAAATATTGTTAAATATATTGAGGTGACTTTTTATGAAGTCACGGAAGTTTATATATATAAATATATATATATATATATATATATATATAAATTTTGTTTTATTATTATTATTAATGTAATAAAACAGAAAAGCTTTTTATATAAAACTGAATACTTTTATAAAGTTATTTATTTTATTATACAATAATTAGAATATAATATATTTTATTCTGCATAATATTTTGTATAGTAAAATCTTTTTATATAAAACGGAATACTTTTATAAATTTATTTGTTTTATTAGACAATAATTAGAATATAATATATTTTATTATGCATAGTGTTTGCATAGTACCTGCATAATGTTTGCATAGTAAAATCTTTTTATATAAAACATAATACTTTTATAAAGTTAATTATTTTATTAGATTTTAAATAATATATATATATATATATATATTATTTTCCTATAAATAGGATGCATAATTAGAATTGAAAATCACACCAGAAGTTCAGAGAATTCTCCTTCTATAATCTTGAGCGTATTTCTTTAGAGTTTTAAGAAGCTTTGAGCGTAGTACAAGTTTTCTTCAAGTATATTCCCCGCCCTACCCGTCGGAGTACTCTTCTTTATAAGGTAAGTGGTATTATTTCTTTCGTATTCATGAAGAGAACTTCTGTTATTCTATTCCTTATTATTCTGTTGGAATAACCTGTATATGTGAAGTACCGCATACATGGTGAAATTCTTCTGTTATTCCATTCTTTATCATTTTGTTGGAATATCCTGTCTGTGCGTTTACGCGTGACCTGGTTCCATTATTTATTATTCTATTGGAATAACCTGTTTGTGCGGTCTATCGCATGCATGGTGATTTCTGTTGTTTTTCTATTCTTTATTATTCTGTTGGAATATCCTGTCGATGCGAATTTCTCCTGACCTGGTTTCGTTCTTTATTATTTTGTCGGAATATCCTGTCTGTGCGTTTACGCATGACCTAATTCCATTATTTATTATTCTGTTGGGAATAACCTGTCTGTGCGATCTATCGCATGCATGGTGAATCCTTCTGTTATTCCATTCTTTATTATTCTGTTGGAATAACCTATCTGTGTGGATTACCACATGCATGGTGAATGATCCTTTGTATTCATTTCTTATTAAATTATGGAAATGATCTGGTTACGTAGATTATCGCATGGTAGACGAAAATCCATTTGCAGTTTCATATATTCTATTATACACAGTTGGTTAAAGCTTTGGTTTCTATATTCCTTGAATTAGTGGAATATCCTGGATATTTGCTCTTCATCCAGTATCTTTTCATGGAAATATTCTTCTGAGCATTCTTGAATTTTTCTCCACAAAGCAGTATCATGTTGACAATTTGGACATTATTGAGTTCAGGATAAATTTACTTATAAATCTTTAAAATTTATTCTTGAACTTGTTTTATTGAATTATTATGTCATTGTCATGATGAGTTATGTTGGTTATTATGTGAAAACATGAAAGTTTCTTAGAAATCACAAAGGGTTGAAAATCAGATTTTGGTGAAAATAGAATATGAAATTCAATTGACCATATCTCATATTATATTTTGAATTTTTGAGTGTGGTTAAGTTCTAGAGTTAGATCTATTTGTTTTCTAACTTATCCAAGTGGAATCACTGAAAAAAGTATTATAAATTTTCGTGTGGACTGATTTTAACTAAAGAGTCAAAAACGACAAAGTACCAAAAAGGCAACTGTCCAGAAATTTAAAAGATCATTTTTGGCCACTTAATTTTTGAGAAAAATTATGGCCCTTTGGGACATGGAAATATATGGTATAAAGTACCTCCTGTCCAAAAATGAGTTCATTCCGACTTAAAATGAGTAAGTTATGACTATTTCAATATTTAGGTTTTTCCGACGAAAAATGCTATAACTGGAGTTCTATAACTCCGATGACCATGAAATTTAAACTGGAAGCTCACGTTAACATGTGTAAGATCCTGCCAAGATTTGGGAATTTCTGGAGTTAAACTTGAGGTAGCTAATTTCTTAAGGAATTAATTAGAAATTGATTTTTAAAAATACTTAAGAGAGTTGAAAAATTATAAAAAAAATACTTGTTGTGTATGAAATATATGTATATATGTTTGGAAAAAGGATAGAAAAATAATAATTTGATTTGGTAATTTTTTATGAAAATGGTTTAGTTTCAAACATATGAGTTAAATATGTTATGTGAAGTTGAAGAATTGGTAAATAGGATTTTAGGGCTTGAAAATCTTATATAAGGTGTATGCAGATTTTTGATGAGTGATTTGATCATTGGTGATGAAATCTTATGAGTATGACATTTTTGAATGATTAAATGCATTATTTGGTAAAATGTAAATAATTAAATTAAATTATTTAAAAGTTTAAGAAGTGATTAAAATATTGTTATAATATTAACAATATTAGATTATGAGTTATTTAAGTGATGGATAATATTTGGATAAATTTAAAGTCTTTAATATTTATCCTTGTTTTCGTTTGATTAATGCTTATATCATTATCATCATTCTAATGCTTATATTGTGATGAAAATCATCTTTGACTTACGTGTAGAGATGGACTTGGTATGATTATGACTAGAGATTATTCGATATAGTCATGATCGTAATGTGACGAATGATGTGGTAAAAATCCTCAGTGGCCTGTAGTGCATTGATGGACAGTTTTTGGTATGATTATGACCAGGGATTATTCGATATAGTCATGATCATTGATAATTTAATGAATATCCTTGACCCGTGGTGCAGGGATGATTCGATGATGTGGTTTATTTATTAAGCTGAGTCTCAGCGATTAAGTTGATGAAAAACTTTTTAAATCATAGAAGATAGTAGATTTTATTCTCTACTTGATGAAAAACTTAATGGATTGTTTGTTCCGCTGCAGTTAAAGTTGACGTCTTTTGTATTTTATCAGTTTAACATTGTTGAAGGCTAATGATAATTTATTATGCATTATCTTAGTCATAATATTTCTTACTGGGCTAGTTGAGCTCACTCTTTCTTTCACTGTTCTCTTCAGAAATGAGAATATAGCTGGGACAAGTCGGGGAACGGAGTAACGGTCCATATGATAGCATTAGTAGTCCTCACTATTCTATTAAATAGTGTGACAATAAATGTAATGAGGACTCCTTTGAGTGTGGATATTGTCTAGATGACAATATTCTTATTAAAACCCTCAGCTATGTTTTGTCGTATTTTTACATGACATTTGTATAATTAAGTTGTATTTGTATTTTGTATCATGTATCTGGCGACTCAAGATGGGTGATGTATACCTATTTTTGGGGGCGTCACACTGATTATTGTAATAAAATTCTCAATAATTTCCTTAATTTTAATTAACATAATAATTATTAATGTAAATTTTTTAAAGTGCCTATAATCACAAAATTAATGTTTTTAATACTCAAATTAGTCACATCAATTAAAAAAATTTAGTTTTAAATTTGGGTTTAATAAATTAAAATAAGACTCTTTTAGTATAACAAAAATTAAAATTTTAGTGAAACTATAATTTGAAAAATAGGTCGACCCACCATTTAAATCTAAACCACATAACCATATTAAATATAGGTCATACGGTTTTGATTTCAAAACATACTAATACGAGAATTCCCTACTGTTGGAGTGGTGGAATTGATATACACCAAAAACCAACAAGTTGAAGTTTTGATCAACTTTGTTAGAGGAAAATCCTTCACCAATAAAATCTTATAAATCTTCATATATAATATTTACGAAAAAAAAGAGACAAGGCACGAATCGTATCAGGAAGATTTTATCAATGCAGAGATAGAAGATATGGTATAATGTCAAATATGAATGATGCTCTAGGACTAGCTAGTGTCCGGAATCTATCAAGGCCTCCTCTACAGTACTACTAATTAATATACATTTGCAAATGCAATATGGTTATTGTCAACTTGGAATTGGTCTTACGAGAGAATCATCTTATTTGTTTAGCACAGGTTAAAAAACTATGGCTGAATCACAGTTTTTATATATTTGTTGAAATACTTTTATATTTTAAAATTTTAAATTAACACAAAAATTTTAACAAGCATTTAATTATATTTTAAGTAGATTCATGTATGTCATTATTAATGTAATGTTTAAAAGATATTTGAAAAATAAAATATATTTTAAAAAAATAGTTGTCTATGTAATTTAATTTTGGAACCAAAGGAGTAGCTGTAATGGGCTCAGAATATTAATTAATGAGCTGCTCAGAATATATTACTCCATTAATAATAATACATTAAACAGAAGTTTACAAGTAGCTAGCATAAAAGAAAGAAAGAAAAATAGTTGAAGATTACAGCAGATGACTTAATGATCAGTATATATATATCTCCCTGAATTCTAAGCTATTTGTAGCAAACTAAGAAATAGACCCTCTAAATATCACCAGTACCCCTTCTCTAATATATCTAAATAACATAAGAATTATAATTAATTAAAATACTATCATATATCAATATCACTAATTACTAGACCATCGATCCTGTAAAACCAAAATACCACATAAATACATTTTTTTTTATAAAATTTTAAAAAAATAATAATAATTAAAGAAGAAGAAGGAAAGGCCTTTTGAGTTCTTTGGAGTAGTTAATTGCTTCAACATCAGAATTATACTGGCCTCTCTCCTTTTTGCTAACAATAGATGGAAGTAGCACCTCAACAGAAACTCCGACGAGGTATCGATTCGTAAGACTTTGACAAGTCCCGCAAAGCAAGCATCGTATGTGTCTTTTGGCTAAGAAATTAGCCCCATGGACATTTTTATCGCATTTTCGACATAAAAATGCATCATCTGCTTGGCAATAAACCGAGGCATCCGAATCACAGAGCTCACAAGACAGTACTGAGCCTTGGGTGCCATGAGCCAAAACAGCCTCTTCTTCTCTATTACCTCTACACATTTTTAGGATGTATATATATGAAATATTCTGTCTAGCTTGTATATATATATATATATATATATATATATAATTAAGAATTTGGAGAAAGAGAGGAAGATATATATAGAGTATTTATGGTAGCCATATGCACAAGAATATACTAGCATGTGGTGGTTTGCATGTAGTTTCAATGGAAAGAATGCTGTCCTAGGATTTTATTGTAATGACAAGAATGCCACTACTTAAAAGAAAGCTAACTTTGAACCCCAAGGTGCTATTAGTAATTTAGGGCATAAAGATATTTTTAATTTCTTGGTTCAACTAAATTTGAGAGAACACAAGAAAAAGAATTAAAAGTTGAGAATAGTTTGAATAAGCTTCAAGCATTAAGAGATGCCTCCAGGGAAATTTTGAGCCATGATGTTTTTTCTTCTTTCTTTATTGTTGAGTGGCTAAGAAATCAATTAATTTATGGTAACTATAGAGGGAGTTAGTTTATATGGCCTAAAATTAAAGTAGTATATATATATATATATATATATATATATATATATATATTTCTCTTTGTTTTTTCTTCTAGTGGGGCATATAATATATCTGACTATTTCTTTTAGATTTTGATTATTATTTGGAGTGAGCCAGTAGGTGCATGGAACGTGTAGAGAGAAGAGTGGAATCCATTTCTGTGTCCATATTTGTTGAGTCATCAAGTTAGTCCAAATGTGTGGTTGATTTTGGTCTTGAAAGCTTCAGCTGAGGTTTCTTCTTTTCACTCATGATCCATCTTAATTTCTTTTGAGTTGTCGATGATAGCAATGGATTACAAGTACTTGGACGGCACAGGTGGAGTTTCTTTTTTCCTCGACATATAATTAATTTTTTTTTTTAAAATAAAAAGTTTTAAAATAGTTATTATTTTCAAGAAAGAAATTAGAATTTTTTTAATTTTTAAAAAATGAGTAATGTTTCATAGAATATAGATTCAAAAAAGTTAAATTTAATTTTTTTTAAGAAAATGATGTTTACTTTTTTATTTAATTTTGTGAATCTATATTTTATGAAAATTTACTCATTTTTAAAAAAATAAAAAATTTCTAATTTTGTTTTCTGAAAATAAAGTTTTTTTATTAACTTTTTTTTAATATATATTTTACGAAAAATAAATTTTTTAGACAACTTTAAAGTGGATGACATTAAAAAAAAATTATAATAAGAGCCAAACTAAAGTTATAGAGATAGAAGCTTTAACTTTAACCGAATCATATGAACCAAAGAATATGATTTTTAGGATTTGAGGAAAAAAATTCTAGATCTATATTAGTATGCATTTAAGATGGTTAGAGTGGTTTCTTGTCCCTAGATTATTAGAATATATATATACTAGCTGGTCCCGTGCCTCCGACACTGTATGGACAATATGATTTATCTCAAACTTTGAACGACCAAAATAATTTATTGAGTGAGCGGGAAATTTAAAGTCATTTGTATTTTATTAAATTATTATTAGATTATTAGATAGATAGATGTATGAACGGTGTGATTTATCCCAAACTTTTGACGGCCCAGATAATTTATTGAGTGAGCGGAAAATTCAAAATCATTTGTATTTTATTAGATAGATATATAATTTTAAATTATGAGTTGAAATAAAATTATTATGTATCAATGTCCATTCAGAGGCGGAACTAGGGGGGCCAGGGGGGGCATTTGACCCCGGTAGAGATGTGGTGCAGGCGGAACTAGGAGGGGGAGGGGGAGGGGGAGGGGGCGGGGGCGGGGGCGGGGGCGGAGGCGGGGGCGGGGGCGGGGTCCAGCCACTACTCGTCTCACTGTCTCAGTCGCTTGCGCCGGTCTTCTTCTTCAGTCTTCCGACTTCCCTTCTTCAGCTCTAACCATCCAATTCCAAGGCGAGATAATAGATAAGAAAGGATTTGTAAACATCTATAATTCTACACTTATTTCAAATTGACTGGTGCTTGGAAATCTGTGACTTCTATTCCTAGATAGATGAGCAACAATAGGTTACTGGTGTCTCAGGTTGCCGGTCTTCAAGATGATGATAGATAAAAAAGAGCTACAGTGGAAGCACATGCATATGTTTTGAGGTTTTTTCATTAATTATTAAGATAATAATCAATTTAATATTGTATAAAATTATGTTTAATGATCTATAAAGTATTAAACTAAATAAATATTTTGTTGTGAATTTTAATTTTTAATTAATTTAGTTTTATTATTCTATCATTTAATAATAAATCCATTATTATTACTTAACTTATTCATAACTAATATTCAAGAAGATAAAAGAAAATGTATTTATGTAGATGCGTTTAGTTAAAACTTTAAAAGATAAATATTAGATTATTACATGTTCATGTATATTTTAAATAATATGAAAATAAAATTGTGAGAATAAATTGAAAAATATTTTCATTTAGAACTAGGAGTATTGTTTTTGTGGAATTAAATAAGCGATATTTTTTCAACAATTGAAAACGAACAAAATTTGAAAATGGCGAACAAAATTTGAAAAAGAACAAATTTTAAAGCATTCTTCTTCGTCTTTACAGTCTGATAGTTTATATTGAGAAGGATATTTTTTCAATAATTGAAAACGAACAAATTTTGAGACGTTTTCAAACTATGCAGACTCGCGGGATACAATTGTCTCCTCTTAGTTGTACAACCGAAAGAAGCACTTTCAAGCATAAATAAATAAATTTTTTTACTGATATTTTGACCCCCCCTATAAAAACTTTCTGGTTCCGCCACTGTGTCCATTCAATTATGTCAATAATTTTGGGGGGGGGGGTTGAAAAACGTACGTTTATGTTTTCTTCTTTCATTGTATCTCATATAGCTTTGTCCTTGCATTGCATGCACGATTAGACTAAGGTTTGGCCATGTCCAATGTCTATCAGGACATGCTTTTAGACTTTTTGTTCAACTACATCGATATTTGGGAACACATGTTACGTTTTAAATTATTTTATTTTTTAAAAATTATTTATGATTTTATATAATATAGAAAAATTAATTTTAATTTTTTTTAAAATTAAGTCTCATGAGAAGATAAAATATTAGATATTAGATGATTTGTTACATTCAATAACCAATCCAAACTACTGAGGCAAACTGCATTAGCTAATCAATTTTTTTTTGTGGACGTGAGTGAATTTAAATTTAATTTAATTATATTTTGACACTCAATTATAAATAAAATTATAAATAAATAAAATTTAAATATATTTATATCTAATTTTTATGTCCAATTTTCAAAGAAATCTATCTAATAAAATACAAATGATTTTGAATTTTCCGCTCACTCAATAAATCATCTAGGCCGTCCAAAGTTTGGGATAAATCCCACCGTTCATACATCTATCTAATAAAATACATATATCTATCTAATCTATCTAATAAAATACAAATGATTTTGAATTTCCCGCTCACTCAATAAATCATCTAGGCCGTCCAAAGTTTGGGATAAATCCCACCGTTCATACATCTATCTAATAAAATACATCTATCTATCTAATAATTTAATAAAATACAAATGATTTTAAATTTTCCGCTCACTTAATAAATTATTTTGGTCGTTTAAAGTTTGAGTTAAATCATATTATCCATATAGTGCCGGAGGCACGGACCCAGCTAGTTCTTAACTAATTAGTCATCTCCACGACCCCACCAATTAGTCATGTAACTAATTTTCCGCACCGTTGATTTCAAATCATACATTAACATACAAGGGGGCAACATATTCCATGTAGTACTTTCGTACACACTACATGTCCTCCTCACTGTAACACGCACGTCCATCCGGGAGAGGACCGAGAAAGAAAGTTCATCATCGATTTGATTTTGATCGATCAATTCACATACCGGAGAATAAACTTCACTCTTCACTTCCGTTATTTATGCCTGAAAAGCTGTGAGCTTGACGACGAGGCATTCTACTGTGTTTTATGGCCATGGCTGATTACTCCAAGGATGATGTTTTAAGGCTAATCAAGAAGTTTGGGGCTTTTCTCACCCTCAAGATTTCGAATCTCTTCCATGGCCTGGTCCTTTTCTTAAACTTCTCTTCTTTACATAAATGCATGTTAGTATGTGTATACACAGTGTTGATTCGGATCTGTGAGGTGATTCATCTAAAAATTGATCCTTTAATCTATTTTAGGGCTAGTTAAAGATGATAGGATGTCATAGTAATTTATATGTTTGACTGATTTGGTGTAGGAATGGAATGGAGAATCATGATCCGGTACTTTAAAATTAGTTGTAAATTGCTCATTGTATATTGCATCAATGTGTAATGCATGGTTAGTTGTTGATTTTTGTTTGTCTGGCCTCCCTAAAGGAAAAAGATGTGTCCGTCTGGTTCGATTTATCTTAGCTGGGATTGGCAGCTTCGACAGGAAACACTATGATTACACACAAGACTACCCCTTACTTCCTTCAAGTATTTGTATAGAATGCCATATATATACATATGTATATTTACACCCATATATGTACATACATACGTACATATTATTATATATACTATATTGCAAGGAGGAGGTAAGATTTAGAGGCTAAATTTACAGAAGCATTAACTTTTTAACTCAACTTTTCAATTTAGAGTGGAGGGAGTAGTTGGATTGTATCTTGATTTAGTAACATACGACAACATTTCGTGGTATTACCATCGTAGTTGTCACTTGTCACGCCGCCACGACGAGGCACGACGGTAACCAACCGCCAGAACGCCTAGGCAACAAGACGACCGTCATGGTGTTCATATGGCGACAATGTGTAATTTATATATTATTTATTTTACTTAACACGTATATTAAATAATAAAATTTCATATACATTAAAACTCAAAACATAACCACTTTAAAGATAAACAATACCAACTTTGTCACTTTTAATGATAAATAGAGAATACCCACTTTACAATACCCACATAGTTCAAAACAATAAAATTGTCGCTTAATCTAAAACTAAAACTTGAAAAATGTAGCATTTTCCTAATAATGAACTAAAACTCAAGTCAATAACTTAAAAAAACAGTTAATGGGCTATTTACTCACTTTTAAATCAGCCTCCCCACAAAGATATGCTAAAAAACTTGAAAAGACAATAAAATTGTCACTTAATCTAAACAAAAAATCAAGGAGGAGAGAAAAAAACTTGTGGCTGTCTGAGAGAGGGTCGAAGGGTTGGGTCACTTCAGCTGAAGGAGAGAAAAAGAAAAACTAAGGGCTGGGCCGACTCAAGGGTTGTGAGTTGCAGTCGCTGCTATGGGACTGCGATGGAGCTGTTATGGGGTTGCGATGGGTCTATGATAAGGCGCGCAGTGTCGAGAAGAAGAGTCAAAGTACTCGCGACGAGAAGAAGAATCAGAATACTCAATTTAGACAGATAAATCTCAATTTTTTGTTTTAGGGTTTTATCCTTTGTCTTTAATCAATGGGTCACTCATGGGTCATTATTGGTTTAGGTTAACAATGTTTTAAAATCTTGGGGAAGAGCTGCCAAGGCATGCGCCTTGGCAGCGCTGCCTCAAGTCGACTCATGCCATGTCATTCCTTCTATTGCCGGAACACCTAGGCGACGCCATGACAACTATGATTACCATTGAGAAAATATTCTTTACAACGGTGATAACATCCGTAATTATAATCATTTGTCAACTTCTCTCTTTGCGTGACGTTTCTTCTCTATCTAGTCACATCACGTGATGCAAGAGTAAAAAAATGGTGATAACTAAGGATGTTATAACCATTGTCATGAATATTTTCTCCCTTCTGATCCTTGTAACGCTATCTAGTTAAATTGCTCGTCTATACTCACCAACTTAAGAGTTTATAGCTAAAAGATGCACCGACATATTATAGTATGGTTTCTTCTTGGCTTTTGAGGTCACCATTTGGTTTGAAAAGCATAACACCATATTACCATTGTTTGTATTGCTGGTTATACATTAACTTAGCTATTAAATAGATGCTCTGGTCCTGTTGATTATATAAATCTTGAGAAGCTCTTGGAGTTTATTCGCCGCCATTGGGATGAGTGCTAAATGTCTTCATATATTATAGACCAACAACTCAGTATATTGGTACACTAATATGGTATATCATCCCCACTAAGCCTGTCTATATATGGAGATTCTCCAGGAACACTAAGGACAGTATCCCGATGTCATTTTTCCTCTCCATTCATTTTCATTGTCCTGCCTTCTCCTCCTTTGGCCTTCATCTTCTTCTTGTTTCCTTTTATTTTCTCCTTTAGCATGTAGAGGATTTTAAAAAGTCCCCTTCCACTTGCAATTCCTCTTTCTTTCCTCGTATTTCCAATAGGGTTTTGGAAATCAAATTCTGTCTCACTCCCTTTCCTCTTCAAAAGCCTTGATACTCGCACACGTGTTCATTTTCTCAATGTTTTACATGGTGAACCCTCTAATATTGATAACTTCATGCTGGAACATGCTGTATAGGTTGGATTTAGTGGATCTGGCCATATCTACGGCTCAGTAGCAGGCTGTTTGGATTGAAATTGTGTTAAAAGTTGAGATTGTGAACAGGGTCAATTTCACAATTGAACAAGTTTATCAAATTAAGGACAATGTTAATATAATTTTTAAGAGTAAATTAGCTTGAGTGGATCTTTAGTAAAGAAATGTATTACTCAAGTAGCAATTTGAGTTTCAAAAGCTATTTAGATCTCAAACCTAATCTAGCACAATGCTTAGATGAATTTAATGCCCGAGCAACTGAGCTTGAAGGAAAGCTAAGCAATCAGAGGAAGTCATACAGATCTAACAATGAATTAACAAGGTATTAGTTCAATGTAGAATTGTTCATACCTGAAATTTTTGTATATAGTGGAATGAAGATGAATACGTCTAAGATTTTGGTGAGGATGATTGTTTTGGTTGAAACATGTTTGATTGTATTTAATAAGAGATTCAAAATCCAAACACCTAACAATTTTCATAATCAAATCGCCAATTTGAAGATATTAAAAAAAAAAGTTGTTGGCAAAGTTATGAACACTGAATATTGTGATTTTAACGAGTTTAAATGAGATTCGGATGAGATTAATGATTCAAAGGAGTTCAAATTACATTTGATTGAAGAATAACTGATTCAATCGTTGATTAGCAAAATCAGTTGGTCAATTTGTATTTTTTGAAAATTTTGCTGACAACAAAGGCTTGATATTTTATATTCAAATTTTTTGAAATGTATTTGAAAAATAAATTGAAGGACGGAAGAGAAGAATTGGTAATTTTATTTGGAGTAGAATTGGAATTACCATAATCAACACTGGATGAGTTGGATTGGTGACGGATAGCTCTCTATTGAGTAAAACATAGTATAATTGCTTGACTACTTGCTTTCATTATTCCTGAGATTTGAGCACTGTTTGTTGATGGTTTTTGGCTTGTGGTGCTTGTCAGTGATGTATGATGAGTATAGCCCAATGATTTTTAAGGGGTAGTTGTAGTGTTTGGATTGATTTGGAAAGGAATTTGTGGTAGCTTGGATTGATTTGGAAGGGAATTTGTGGTCAACTGCTTGATCGTATAAAACAATCTGTGGAGCGGTTGACAAAGATGAAGATTGGCCCAGTATTGCACTTTGATACCAATTTTTTAGGACTATCCCTTGTCCTAGACAATTTTCCAACCCAAATTAATCAGTTTCTCAACTAACTAGTCAAATTAGGTGATGAACCAATAGATTTTAGTAGTTGTATGAAAGTAGATAAATAGTGTGCAACACTGAGTTTGAAGGAGGTTTTGGCTAGAACAGAGAGAAATTAGTTAGGAAAGAGTAAGAATTTGGAGAAGAAGATAGAGAGATTAATAGGTAGAGATAGGGAGAATGGTCTAAGCCATGGTATCATTCATAAACTTTTGATTGATTCACACAATACATGTTCATTCACTTTTTCTCTAAAACAAGTCTGAATGCCAACATGCACTACTATCTTACTCTTAGATAAAATGTACTCAACTAACCCACAGACCATGTGACTCATATTTGGTGGCAGGATTCACGATCGGTTGGGGCAATAGCAGGGCTTGCCGTTGCAATAGTTTTTACTTGGAGACTATTGAGATCACCTAGTGGACCTCAAAGAAGGCAACCTAAGCGACAAACTCCAACACCTAGTAATTCTGGCATCAGTAATCCTTCAAATGCAAATCTGATATCTTCTGGAGTATCCTCAGAAGATTCTAGAGCACAAAATGCTATTGATGAGTTCTTTCAGCCTGTAAAAGTAATTCCCTTTCTCTTTTGTCCCTTTTGTAAATATTAGTAAGAGTACTTTATCTTTATTTTTTTTCCTATTCTAATAGTTGCTTTCCTGCTGTAGCCAACCCTGGGGCAAATAGTTAGGCAGAGACTGAGTGATGGAAGGAAGGTAATTGCTGATGTGATATAATGAATTGTTACGCATGTCATTTTATTGGTTTTATTTATATTCTTCACTTCATGGAATAGAAGTATGATAATTCTATGCGGTTTTAGATAGGCATAAATTTTGTGGAAGTTGAGATTTTATAATTTATCTGTTATTCTGATGACTGAGATTTGATTACACTTTTAAGAAAAGATTTTATTTATCAGAAAGGTAATAAATTCTGATTTATTGTTAGATTGCCATCACTTATTCAAATCAATAGGTTAAGTTAGCAAATCTATTTTTTCTAGACATGGGTAATTAATACTCGCTCTGCCCAAATGTATGTGGCCACTTTTTTCCTTTTAGTTGTGTTCAACACGAATTTTAATACATCCCAACATACAACTATGTTATTAATATATTGAAAAATTTAACTTCAAAAAGTGGCCACGTGATTGGAGGGAATCATTTTTAACTTCAAGGTGTATGTTATAATATCAAACTCCCAGAGTCATAGTATGACTTCTCTTTGACTCAGTAATTGGATTATAGTTGCTGTATAATGACAAATACCAATATTATTACCTTATTGAACTTAAGATTTTTTTGGGCTTAAATTACTATAAGGTTGGTTCTCAACCTTTCATTTAGAAAAATCAGTGTTTTTTTTTTGGAATTAAAAAGATTGTGTATTCTGTTCAACAATACTCTGATAAATTCTTCGATTATAATTTAATTAGTTCATGGCTCTCAAGCTTCCATTACTCATTCTGTGAAGGTAACATGCCGGTTGCTTGGTGTGATACTTGAAGAAAGTAATCCAGAAGAGCTTCAGGTTGGGGAGTTCTCCTTCAATAACAAATTTTATACACAATTCAAAAATGATTGACACTGTGCTTTGCTTTTTTGGCCTTTTTCTTGGCAGAAACAAGCAACTGTGAAATCCTCTGTGCTTGAAGTGCTGCTTGAAATTACGAAATTTTGTGATCTTTATCTCATGGAAAGAGTTCTGGATGATGAAAGCGAGGTGCACATAGACCTTATTGCTTGTACTATTAATTTGTGATTCTTAGCCATTTTATTGTTTTTTCTTCTTGTGTCTAGTTTGAAGAAGTCTTTTGTGAAAGAAGACATTGCCCACTTTTTTGTGCATAAAGGTCTGTTACCAATGCTTAATCTTATGTGGCCATGTTTGGTCCCAGCTTACTGTGTGCTGTCACCAAACAAATTGTTGTTAGGCTGTCTTTTCAATAACTGAGTTGGCATGGCGCCGTTTAAGTTTTCTTATTAATTAATATATGGTTGACTTGCTAATATATTTTAGAATAGACGGAACTTTGAGCAAAGTTATACTTTTATAAGTTATTCTTCTTACTTGTAGCCTGATTTATCAGTTCTCTCTTAGTTGAACTTCTAAGTTCTTATTTAAAGTTTTGGTAAAGTTTGTTTAATTATTTACAAGAATTTTATTTTACATAATAGTATAACTGATTAAGTTTTATCTTTCTGGACTGTACTAGCTTGAGAAATCAAATGGTTCGTTTTTTGTCTGTATAATAATCCGAGTCTTATAGGGTGCGTTACTAACTTTGAGCTGATTGAGTTCTGCTTATAAAATCTGTCTTGAACTTGATTCTAACATTACTTATGATTTTGTATGATATACTCTGTTACAGCTTTTCTGGAATTGATTTTCACACTGAGAAGAGACCTTTTTCAGTTTGTTTTTGTCCATAATATGGTCGGTCTCAAGAAGGAAAACTCTTCCACTCAAAAAGTATTTATTCTGATGCATGTAATAATCAGTTTTTACTTTTCTGTTTAAACAATATAAGCACACTAATGACTTGCTTATAGCTTATATTTCTTTAAAGTAAAGTGTTGATTGCATATCATGTTTGCTCAATTTGCAATCCTTAGATTGTTTGTGCATAAACACTATCATGTTTTTGCAGCTACTATACTTTTCTAAACTTCTCTATACAAGGACTAACAGTGAGATATTCTCTTTATCTCTCACTCTAGTAATATCTGCTGGCAATTATTGATGCTAAATTTTTATCTAAAAATACTTAATAGGTATTAGTTATTATTAACTTTTATTGGCGTGTATGGGTAACCATTTATTCATTTCACGTTGAAATGAATAAATCTTGCTACAACTTTTTTAAATAGAGTATCCTGCTACTGGGTTGTGAAATGGTCTGTTCTTGTCAATTTCCTTAAATATGGCATAGCTTTTCCTGCTGTTAATGGAATAAAATTGAATGCAGAAAAAGGTTCTTGTGGCTTTAGAAGATGCTGGGGTTTTCACATCTGGTGGCTTGGTTAAGGACAAGGTAATAACAGACTTATGTCTACATGATTATAGGTATTTGAACTGCAGTATATGCCACTATTCTTGCCATAGAACTTTTGGAGATGACAGCTACTTAATATTGCCTTCCCATCTTTTGTATCTTTTTCTTTATAATCAGTGCAATGATGTTTTAAGGTTTCATTTGTAAATATATATTAAAGAGAAATAATTTGTATTTGTTTATAATTCCATAGGGACATGACGACCACCTTCCCCAATTTTATAAATTTATTTTTTATTTTTGGGATCTTCCAAACCCAGTGTGTAGAATAGCATCCTTATTTAAATGAAAGGAGATTGTTATATTTGCAATGAGTTCTACACATTCTATAACTAAACAAGATACACTGCATGCTAAACAATTTCTTCACCTTCAGGTTTGACTCACTTACACATATAAGCTTGCCAGGTGTGGTGAAAAGACTAATACATTTTGGCTTTTCTGAACTAGTTAGCGTTGATAATGGACCCACACCCATGCTTTGAGGGGGGAGGGGGGGGAGAAAGCGACAATTTTATGCTATTACATGACATCTACAGTCTTCTCTTGTGCAAAGGGACTGGAAGGTGTGGAACATATGCTATTACATTCTCCAGTGGCTAAGAAGTTTTAGAATGCTGTTGGCTTGGTCGTGGATAATGCTGGAGTCCGTATGATAATTGTTGTTGCGCTGGTTTTTATACACGATTATGAGTGGGAATTGAGTTTGAATAGGATCTTTTTTCTTTTATTCTTTAAAATGCTTAGCCTCAAAGAGAATGTTCTCTTATGGCTCTTCTGGTGCATTCTGTCAATAGATGTAGACTTGAGGGATATTGGGCATGTTTGTTTCAGTTGTGATGGTTTTCTTTTTAAGAAAAAACCAAGTAATTTTGGGTAGTTTGTTTCAAGCTTATTAGGGTTCTAAAAACATTTAAAATGGCCAATAAACAATAATCTTCCCCAAGTTTGCTTATTCAGATTACTCAAAGTTGCCTACCCAACTAGTTTGGGATAAAAGGTGTTGAATCCCCGAAATATTAGCGTATCGGTTAGGTATCGGTCGGTACCGAAATGCAACCTTGACACAAATCGCAAAATTAGGAATTATTTATATGAAGAGTAATTTTCAGCAAAATTTTGGCAACTCGGCTTATTGTATCGATTTCGGACCAAATAAAGGAGAATTCACAGCGTAAAGGTGAGAAAAGCAAAACAAATAAAAAATTAAACATGCTGAAAGCTATAAAAGAGAGATGACAAAAGAGAACAAACCTTTATATTTAAATTTTGCTTAAATTGTAACTATGTATTAAGTTAAATATAACCTAAAAAATTATACTTAGTTAAGTTAAATTGTACTTAAAATGTACCTATATAGCATTTATGATAAGTATAACTTAAGTAAGTATAAAAAATGTAATTAAGTTAATTTGTACTTAAATTATAATTAAGTTGTACCTATATAGTACCTAGGTAAGTACAACTTGAATTTTTTTTAAAAAAATTACACTTCAAATATAATTAGTTAAGTTAAATTGTACTTAAGTTATACAGAACATGTATGCTCTACAAAACATGTGTACTCAATCATTTGAGCTAAGACAACATCAATATCAACTTTAGTCAAAAATGTAAAATTGATTAAATATATTTGCAAGATATCTATTTTATCATTTAGACAATTTTATGTGTATTATATAGTATTTTTTGTGAACTTAATTGATTCATCTTCTTGTTTTTATTATTTAGAATTTTTTTTATATTTTTTCTTTTTTTAAGCTCTTAATTAGCCAACAGTGCGTATCGCCCTGAAACCGAAACTGAAACCAATACCGAGTCAAAAATGACCTTTCTAAAACATAGGTCGCTACCAGTGATTTTGAACCATATGTTGAATTGAGTTGATACTCTTCCAACCACTTAAAATTATAATACTACTACGAGTACCCTAAAAAATTATAGTACCATTTTTGCCATATATGACAATATTTAGAAATTATTCAAATCAATTCAGCCATTATTGTTAGCTAATACTAATAGACCTTACATAATTTAACAATAAATTTAGTTCAGGTGTAATTAACAGTCCCCTTGTAACTTATCAAAGGTAAAAAGAAAAGTTTTTGTAATATTTTCTTGGTTTGTTAAGAGTTGAAGTTGACTCACGGAGTATACGTTAGCCATGTTACTGGGTTATCTTCCGGTGCATTATTTTTTTTTGTTTTCTTATATTTAGAAAGCAAAGGTTCCCTCAAAAATGAAAGGTTTTATGCGGTCTTTGGCCCTTGGTCGAATAAACACTAACGACATGAGTAATGATTTATGATGTGATAAATTTTTGTCCATCACTCAGTCTTGGGTTTATCATTTCGAGTTTTACGTTTTTATCTACTTTAATTAACGCAGTATGCATTTGCAGGTTCTCTTTTGTAGCACAGAGACTGGGAGGACGTCTTTCGTTCGACAGCTGGAGCCAGATTGGCATATAGACACAAATCCTGAAATAGTTCAACAGTTGGCGGTATATTCCTATTTCTTCTGATAGGTAGCATAGTAGTTGATTCAGCTGCACCCAGTTCATGTTGATGAACTGGGAATATGAACCAGCAAAATAGTAAGCTTCAAATATTGAATTGCATAGATAAGCTATATATTCTTTACCTTGAGCTGCGTGTCAATACGTCTAACATCATGGCGGACAAAAAACGTTATGTTTGATAAAAATTACAACATTTCATGACGTCGACTCATATATTGTAAATAGTAACTATCGTCTTGAAGTTGTGATTCAGACCTCTACCACCCTAAAAAAATATTTTGAATTGGAATTTAGAAGTGGTCCCAATATAGAGAGGAAGAAAAGGAAAAAGATTAATACTACCTCCGTTCCAGATCTATTGCAACGCATTTGTTAGTGTTTGTCGCACAAATTTTAAAACTGTGTTGGATTTCTAATTTTAAAAATTAAAACTCTACCCTTGCATTACTACATTTTACTGTTTGGATTTCTAACTTTAAGGTTCTAAATATGGTAGTTACAAATTCTGAGCTTTGTAATATTCCACTTGGGAAATCCTTTGCATGCTTTCCAGTCATAAGAAATACATATTCTAATTGGGTTTTCATTGCCATAGAATAGAATTACAAAGTTGGCATTGAATTTTGTCCAACTTGGGAGATGTATTGGCTGAACAAACAAAAGACAGCCTCTAATGCTTTCTCATAAACCTAAATACATAACTCCCTTTTTCTTTTTTCTTTTTTGTACATAAAAATAATAAATGGAGCTCTTCTAAGAATTAGTAAAGGCATGTCCTCTCTATGTACTGTGTTGTGAATGTGCATCTTAGATTTGGCCCAAGTAATATGTATCAGAATGAACGTGTATTGAGTGGACATAAAGATACGAACTTGTATTGAGGGCAACTCCACTCCAGCCCTTGAAAGTTATTTGATTTGGCAAGAAGATTTTATCATTTTTTCCAATTAGAATAATTTACTTATCCTACAACTAATGCTTAAATGCAAATTTATATACGTATGTGCGAGTTTGTGTATATAGCCAATTAGGTAAGTGCTATAGTGATGCTTTTTGCCCATCTAATATCCTACTAGATTTCCTGTCAATTGTTTTGTGCTTATTTATTTTTGTTCTGATGATTTTGGGACGATAATATAATGATATTTTGATATAAATACATCTCTTTATGAAGCAGCCTGTTTGACTTTTGACTTTTGAATGGTTACAGAGGTTTATTAGATATCAGCTGCACATTTCACCAACCAATGCCTGAACGGTCTGCCTCAAACATTCTCAGCTCTCCATCTTTAGAACAGTTCTTTGGATGTGTTTGACTTGCAAATGAGTAAAGATGCAATTAGTTTCTCACTTATATTACATTCCTTATTTATTGTGCACCAGACCTCATCTCCAGTTCATTATTGCCCGTCTTCTGATGCTCTCCAACAGTTATCCGTATTCAGATCGAGGGACGCATCATGTATTATGAAGAACATCCATTTGTTTGATCTTTGTGCAATAGATTGGTTTGCTTTTGTGTCGTTATGAAATTTTAAAAGCTCATAATTTTAGTTAAAGATACACCATTGAAGTAGAATAATTTGGTTTGCTAGAGCCGTCCCTGTCCGTACACTAACAAACTCAGTTTGGGATCTGTGGCATATATTCTGCTGTTAATACAATTGTTCACAACACATTTACATTGACAAAAAAGTTGGTGGTCTTGAGTAAAACACGGTTTGGATATTTCGATTTCATTAGTTTTCTTGTTTGCAAAAGTGGGTAAAGTTTAGTATTTCAATGGTAATTTTTTTGTATCTACTAAGGAAAAGGGGAAATCTTGTTGCACAAACTTGGTCCTGATTCCAGCCCCCAGGCCTTTTGTGCACCCCCTCCACTATACAACTGGCTCAATCCCTTCTAAATTCTAATTCCAATTTCACACTAAAAATCTTTAGTATTTGATTGGAGATGATTCAAATCAAGGTTTAAAAACCAAAATATAAAAGAAGCCCAAAGACTTTTCCTATTATTAGCAAAAACATTATTACAACTTTAAGGGGTTGAATAGTGAGAGTACAAAAAACGTAGCAACACCAGATACTCCAAGATAGAAGAAGAAGAATCGTTGGGCAGGTTGGGAGATAAACGATGGAAAACCTCTCCAAACTCAATCCACTTCCCACCAAAACCCACCTAAAACCTCCTTTACCTTCTTCATATTTCCATTCTCTTTCTCCAAATCCTCTCAACAAACATAATAACTGCCACCACTTTTTCAAAACCAAGGCATCAACTTCGATCAATCCCCAACAATCAGAAAACAACAGAAAAAACGACCGTTCAATTCTCCCGCCAAAAGTGAACGAAATTTCTTCCGAAAAAGATGCATTCCCCAAGTCCTTACCACTTCACACTAAAAACCCATATGCCATTTACAATGATATTGAACGATTCGCTAAGCAAAACAAGCTCAAAGAAGCTCTCACAATTTTGGATTATTTAGACAAACGAGGCGTTCCGGTTAACCCAACCACATTTTCCTATCTCCTCGCCGCTTGCGTTAGATTGAAATCTTTATCTGTAGGGAAACAAATCCATACTCATATTCGGATAAATGGGCTTCAAAATAATGAGTTTTTACAAACCAAGCTCGTGCATATGTACTCTTCTTGTGGGTCCGTTGAAGATGCAAAACGGGTGTTTGATGAAATACCTAGCAGAAGTGTCTATCCGTGGAATGCATTGCTTAGGGGTAATGTGGTTTTGGGTGGGCGGCAGCATCGTGAAGTACTTCATACTTTTTCGGTAATGAGGGAATTGGGGGTGGAGTTGAATGTGTACAGTTTTTCTTGTTTGATAAAGAGTTTCGCGGGCTCTTCTGCGTACCATCAAGGATTAAAGACACATGCCCTTTTGGTCAAGAACGGGTTGGGAAGTAGTTTGATTCTTAGGACTAGTTTGATTGATATGTACTTTAAATGCGGCAAAGTTAAGCTTGCGCATAGAGTCTTTGAAGAGATGGAGGAGAGGGATGTCGTGGTGTGGGGTGCAATGATTGCTGGTTTTGCTCACAATAGGCTACAAAGGGAAGCGTTGGAGTATGTGAGGTGGATGATAAAAGAAGGGGTAGATCCGAATTCGGCTATACTTACTATTATTCTTCCGGTGATAGGAGAAGTGTCCGCAAGAAAAGTTGGCCAGGAGGTTCATGCTTATGTGATCAAGACGAAGCATTACTCGAAACAGTTGTTTATTCAGTCTGCCTTGGTTGATATGTATTGCAAGTGCAGAGACATGGGTTCGGGAAGGATGGTTTTTTATGGCTCGATGGAGAGAAATGCTATTTCTTGGACTGCCTTGTTGTCGGGTTATGTCTCTAACGGGAGGCTTGAGCAGGCTCTGAGATCAATTGTATGGATGCAGCAAGAAGGGTTGAAGCCTGACGTCGTCACAGTTGCCACAGTTCTTCCTGTGTGTGGAAAGTTGAGAGCTCTGAAGCAAGGGAAGGAACTTCATGGTTATGCTGTGAAGAACGGTTTTCTGCCCAATGTATCAATAGCTACTTCTCTTATGATGATGTACTCAAAATGTGGTGTCCTAGAGTATTCTTCTAAGGTGTTTGATAATATGGAATGGAGGAATGTGATCTCATGGACTGCCATGATTGAATCAAACATAGAGAGTGGGTGTCTACATGAAGCACTCAGTGTCTTTCGGTCAATGCAACTGTCACAGCATAGGCCGGACACGGTTGCAATGTCAAGGACGTTAAGTGTTTGCAGTGGACTTAGAGTTTTGAAGCTTGGGAAGGAGATTCATGGACAGGTCTTAAAGAGAGATTTTGAGTCGATCCCTTTTGTGTCTGCAGAAGTGGTAAAAATGTATGGGATTTGTGGTGCAAAAGATAAAGCAAAGTTGGCTTTTGATGCAATTCCTGTAAAGGGATCAATGACATGGACAGCCATTATAGAGGCTTATGGATGTAATGGCTGCTTTGAAGAAGCAATTGATCTTTTTAAGCAGATGACATCTAATGGAACCTCTCCCAACCATTTTACTTTTAGAGTTGTACTATCTATCTGTGATCAAGCTGGATTTGCAGACGAGGCTTGCCAAGTATTTCATTTAATGACTCGGAGTTATAAAGTTAAAGCATCTGAAGAACATTACTCTATCATCATTGAACTTCTCACTCGTTTGGGTCGCAATGAGGAAGCTCAAAGATTTATTCGATTGAGATCAACCATAGCATGACAAACTTAAAAAATAAGTTTCTCATGACCCTTCTAGCGGATCATCGATTAAACATCCTTGTGCTGATTATGGATGTGTAGCTACATTATGCATCATATGTATTGAATTTTTCTTTTTCATTTTTCATGTTGATGAAATTTTGGATAGCATGTGGAGGCTTGTAATATGATGTATTGTTGATTTTCGATGCTCTACAAGAATTAAATTCAAATGCAATTATCATTTAGATATCCAGTTGATTATAGCCTTTTATGGCATATTGTAGTCCAAATGTGAATAAATTCACAATTTGGTCATCCTTCTCTTTATAACGATCACTTTTAATTAAAATTTTATGTTTTCAAATAATACACTTAATAGTGAATGTTGTGTGATACCAAAAAGTGATAATCAAAAATTAATAATGAAATAAAATTACATGTTGCTGTGTGTGTCACTTGGATTGAGTTGCCAAGCACCGAACTTTATTTTAAACTCGTCACACTGACGAGCCGATCAAACCAGTGCTAACCTCATTTTACACCCCTAATAGATTGGTTTACACCCCTAATAAATTGGCGCCTTTATATTACAAGTAAATTGGGCTAAGCTCATCTTTTGTTCCTCGAAGGATAATTTGAATGGAGTGTATCTGTCTAATCGATGCCCAATTCGCAGACCAAATCTCTGCTCTTCTTAAACCCCCTTCAGTTCATCAAGTTCAGGCAAAATCTTTTTCTCTCTCTCTCTATCTCTATATATATAGATTTAGATTATGTTTGTAACATCTATTAAAGTGCAAGAAAATTTCAGGAATACTTCGAGCAGCTTATAACAACAAAGCAATGTCGTGGACTCAAAGTGAGATCAACCGGCGAGTATGGAAAGGGTATAATTATGCTTTTCTTCTGAATCTTCTTAATCTACTTTACCCAATTTATGTTTATTTAGTTAGTTATGTGAGTGCTACTTTAAACTTGGGGAAAAGACCCATTTGATATAGGTTTATTAAGAAATATTTTTTGTAAGCCTAGATACACATTCGTTTGATGTTCAGTCAGCCTATTGATTGTGTTGCATATCAGCTGTTTGATGTTTTCTTCAAAGAAATTAACTTTTCCAGTTTAAATATTGTACTCCATTAGAGAAGGAGCTGCATATACTAGTTAATGTACAGGAGTTCAGTCCAGTGTGTGATACATTGTTATTCCGGTGTTATTAAAGAAGAATGTCATAATTAAAGGATGGCAGTTGTCCCAAGCAAAAGCAACTATACTAGAGTCCTTCCTTTCCTAGGCTGTCCTTCTTAACCTGTGTAATGGATTGTGATGCTGCATTCTTGTTGTCCACCATTTTGTTGGATATGTTAAGCCTGATGGCCAATGGTTTCAGTCCACCCCGTTCTGATTTGCAGGTGTTTATGCCGACTTGGACTTTGAAGAAGGGGACCTTGTGTTAAAAGACCAAATGCTTGTTGGGGCCCAGCATTCCTCAAATAAGGTTTCATATTCTGCAAGTTATAATATTCTTTTATTTCGCCTACTGAATGGGGCCCCGTTTAATTTTATATTTTCTTATTTTTTGTCTTAATGGGTTGAATGGTTCTTTTATTCTTTGTTTCATTACCCATGTTGCAGATTGATTGTTTGGTATGTAGTTTTTGTTTTCGCTTTATCGGCTCAATAGAGCTTCAAATTGGGAGGAGGCTCTATCTTCAAGATTTAGGGGTTTCTACAAACCATGAGCAAACAGCTTCAAGCATTGCAAAAGATTGTGATGAATGTGATTTATCTGACGAAGAAGATAACTCTGACATAGAACATCACAACAACATGGATGAATGTGCTTCCAGCAGTTCGAAGAATAAAATTCTTCTCCCTAAAGATGTAGTAGAATCATTAATGAATGAAGAGTTAGTGTTGCCTTACTCCAAAGAATTCTCACAGCCTTCAGTAATTCCATGTCCAGGTGGATGTAGAGAAGGTTACTACTGTAGGTGAGGATCCTAGTTCCAAATTCCTTTCATCAAGAAAATTACCATTTCGCTGTTTCTTAATTAACATTTTTTCCCACTTACAAAGACCATTGCCTTTACCATTTACTACAGCTTTTAGAATTTGAATGTATATTTTCTTAACATAGGACTGTTATCTGAATTATCTTCTTTTATTTAACTAGTCTCTATGATATCAGCACTCCTTACTAACATAATTGATTTGATGTAAATGGGTGTAATAATATACTGTTCTCTTTTCTTTTGCTACTGCCTCGACTGATTATAATTCATTAATTTAAATTAAATCAAAAGGATACATAAAGGCAGGAGGGGGCTTCAATAGTAAATTTAGAAACAATTTATGAAGGAGCAATATATGACTATGACCATTGTAATGCTACTTGTAGAAATGCAAACTATTGTACACTTCCTTAAATAAAATCAGTGTTCTAAAAATCTCCGCCTAGGCGCTAGGCCCCCTGGCGCCTCACCTAGGCCAAAGACAACAAAAAAATTTCTCCAGAAAATTAGGCGGGGCCTAGGCGGAGAGTTTTTTTTTAATAATTACCCAAACCAGATCTTGATATATATATTTTTCTAATGATTTACCATATTCATAATACAGGTTGTAATATATCAATTCACAACAAGAAGTGAACAATATCAAGTCAAAATTGATAATTTTATTATAGTTATAATTTTTTGAACTTGTACCAACTTCAAATTATATAAATGATGATACATTTGTAATATTTAGTTTAATTCAATATAATTCTTCAATTTATGTTTAGTTTCTTAATTTTTAATATTGAATTAAATTCTTGAAATTTTAAATTTTATTATTTAATAGCAATCTTATTTATGAATAAAACTAATACGTTAAAAATATGTTTGAACTTTGAACAATTGTATGTTTGTGTTTGACCTTTGACATTAGCAATATGGATATGTGTTTGAACTTTAAGCAAATGCCTTTATTATCTTTATTATAGATTGTTTTGCTTTATATTATTGTTTTGTTTGAATAAATGTAAGATAAAATATTAAAATTAGCTTAAAATAAAAAATTCCACCTAGGCCCCGCCCAGGCCCCCTAGGCGCTTGGCCCCCTCGGCCGCCCGCCTCCCGCCTAACGCCTTTTAGAACATTGAATAAAAGTATCCTTCTTATGTGGAACGCTAGAAAACTGAAACAACCAGTGAACAGTGGCGAAGCAAGGAATTGTTGACAGTGGGGGCGATTATTAGAGTATCAAACAATAAATCAAAATTGATAATTATAGTAAAAAAAACGACTTAAATATATAACCAAAAATATATAATATAAGCCATTGGTGTAGCCATCAAACTTATACACAAAAAATAACTAGTATAATATAAGAATTACAATTGTCCTCTACGCGTTTTCATTCGTTGAAATCGTTGCATAATACTTTCATTGTCAATGCAATCAAATACATCATTCTCGATGTATGTAATCAAGCAATCATTCATCAATTGATCTTCCATGGAATTGCGCAACCTACTCTTAATTATCTTCATCGCAGAAAAAACTCTTTCAACAGTAGCAGTCGCAACAGGTAAGATTAATGTCAACTTTAGAAGCTGATATACCAAAGGAAATACAATATGTTTCTTAGTACCTACGAGCTTTCTTGCAAGACCGCTAATTCCTTGAACTTCCAAAAACTCTTGATTTGTCCGCATATCAGAAATGTAATTATCTAGTTGACTATCAAATTTCATAAGATCTATCGGAGAAAAGTCATTCAAATAAAAGCTAGCGAGATGAATCAATTTGTCCTTATCAAAACTAGCCAAACAATCATTAGGATTTCAGCATGCCACTGATAAAAACAAGTCGGTACTTGCTTCCGTAAAACGATCATTTAATTCTTGAAGTTGCCAATCCAAAACAGTACAAAATATCTCAACATAATAATGGTGAAAATTTGTAATACCTTGAGATTTTCGACTTGATCTCCCATGGAATAAAGCATTCATATCTATAATGTTAATTTTGTGTTTGTTACAAAATAAACAAACTTCATCAAGTAGTTTCTCTCATCCTTCATCTCATAGCCTTCAATAGTTGCTTAGACACTTTAACTAATTCCATAGCATTTACAATGTCTTGATCCTTTCTTTGCAATGCTTGTGATAATTCATTTGTTATTCCCAATATCTTTTTCATCAATATTAGATCAAACGCAAAACCAAATGATTGCAATGATTCTAATAAACCAAAAGCAATACGTTTTTGTTGGTATACCAAACCATCATCTGAAACCTCCTCAAGTACATCAATCATTGAGGAGAACATAAGAATCAAGTTTAAAAATGTCTCATAATGTGATCTCCAACGTGTGTCACCTGCCCGTTTAAGACTAGTTTCTTGATGTAAGCATTTCCTACTTTGAAGTTCATTATTCATCAATGCTTCCCCGACTCTAGTAGCTTCTTTCTCTCGAAGACTATCTCGGCGCTTACATGATGCTCCAACCACATTTAACAACTCAGAAACCTTGTTAAAAAACTAAGCAATGTGTTCATGCTTACTAGCAATAGCTACAATAGTTAATTGGAGTTGATGAGCAAAACAATGGACATAAAATTCTAACGGATTCTCTTTCATAATTAAGGTTTTGAGACCATTAAATTCACCTCGCATGTTACTGACTCCATCGTACCCTTGACCATGTATTCTTGATAAACTTAGTCCATGACTTGAGAAAAAGGTCTCAATTGCTTCTTTAAGCAATGAAGCAGTAGTACTAATAACATGAATTATACCAACAAAACGTTCAACAACACATCCTTTTCTATCCACATAGCGTAAAGCTATGGCCATCTGTTGTTTGATTGAAATATCACGTGACTCATCAACTAATATTGCAAACACATCATCTCCAATATCACTAATGATAGCAATGGTAGTTTCTAATGCAACACAATTTATAATATCTTTCTGAATATCACTTGACACCAATTTCAGATTTTTGGAGCATTTTTCAATACAACATTGTTGATACTTTCATTGTGATCAGCAAGAAATTGTAGAAGCTGTAAGAAATTTCCTCTATTACTTGAATCCTCATCTTCATCGTGACCACGAAAGGATAACCCTTGACGCAAAAGAAATCTTATGCAATTAACTGATGCATTTAAGCGAATTCGATATTCAAGTCTTGTTTGTTCAGATTGTTTAATAAAAACATTCTGAATGTTTTGCTTTGGTTTCATCAGATCTTGACATTTACTCCAAGCTTGGTTATGAGCACTATTAGGCCCTCCAACATGAATATCAAATCTCTCTTTCTTGCTCCATGTTGTGAACCCGTTAGTACTGAAAGAATCACCACCCGCTTGTTTTCCAGTGTCCTGCCTAAATAGATAGCAACATAAGAAAAATGTTGCATCAATAGCTATGCCATACTCCAACCAATTTTCATATTCCTTAAACCAAGAAGGATTAAATCTACGTAGGTAGCTCCCAATTTGTGTCGGTGGGAAGTTATGTTTGAGCGGTTGACAAGGACCCTTTAGCATGAATGCTCTTCTTACTTCATCTTGAATATTAGGATGATACTTTGATATTTTCTTTCGCAACCCGGGGTCTGCTTCAAGATTTCCCAAATCTACTTTATCATCATCTTTTTTCTAATTTTTGTTAGAACATGATCCTTCAAATGCAGAAGCTTTTTTGAATACAAATTTGTCCATAGTAGTTGTAATCTATTTTCAAGCACTTGTCTGATAAAAGAAGTTGGGAGTCGGGAGAAGATCAGAAAAAACAATTACCAAATGCAGGTTAAACAAAATCTTCAAGAATAATGCATCAATAATAATGGCAACAGAGCAAAATGCAAACAGATCATAAATTTGATATTCTACTATCTCAGAGTGACAGACAAAACAAACAAAAAACCCAAATACCCAATTAGACAAAAAATCAAGGAAACCCCCAATTATAATTCTACTATTATTCCTTACCCAGTTACCCTCTCAAAAGATAGAAATTATCATGAATTCACAAACCATACAACAATTTGATATTTACACATAAAACATATGATTATGAAAAACCCTAAAAGCATAAATTTTACCAGCTGATAGATGACTTTGGGTTGGGGTTTTGCCGTCTTGGGGAAGAGCCGAAGAGGTGGACCAGGTGGTGATGGCCTGATGATTTGTCCGTCAAGACAAGGCGTGAATAATGAAGGATTTCTTTTTAGTAGCTTCAGTCCATGTCTCACTAACTCTCACTCTCTCAGCGAACAAGCGAGATGAGGTGGACCATGTCTCGCTAAGACGCTAACTCTCACTCTTTTCAGTAGCTTCTGGTATGACCGCATGAATAAAAGAGTAAAGGCCTAAAGGTAATACCCAATTTCAGTGGGTGCAATTACTCTTCTAACCTACAAAAAAAAATTATTTATCATATATTAAAAATAAAATAAAAAATTCAGTGGGTGCAATTGACCCCACTGGCTAACAAGTAGCTTCGCCCCTGCCAGTGAACCTGCTCATGCTATGAGGAAGTTGAGTGTAGTCTCCATGTGGGGGTGGGGATGGGGGTGTTGTATCCTTAAAAAATTAAGTTACTCATTCTTATTTGACATTGGTAGTGTGATTCTAAAGATATTTCATTATCATGTGGTGAATTTTGTAGCAAATCATGTATGGTGGCTGATTGGGAGTTGTTTCATTCTTTACTTTGTACTCGGGAAGGGTCAATGTCAAAACGCAAGGAGGCACTTTCAACATTCATACAACATGCTGATGGTGAGGCTCCAACCCATAGGTTATATCCACTGACAGATTTTTTTTCTTATTTGACCTTGCTTTAAAGTACTTGTCCTTCTCTCTTTTCCTTGCAGAAACAAATGATATTTTCCTTCTTGCTGCCAAGGTGTGTTGTCTTTCATGTATCAACACTGCTTTTTTGTTTTTCTTAAAATCTATAATTTCTCATGCGGGGGCAAGATTGTATAAATGTGCGTGAAGAGGCATGTTACCGGTGAAATTCATCCCCAAAAAAACAGAGAGAAGTTTTTGTACTTTTTGTGTGGGAAAAAAATTCAGGATTTGGTATGCTTTTTAAGACAGGATAAATATACATAATAACTTATGCAAAGAAGTGCTTCCACAATTGATATGCATTAATTGGATTGGTCATATGTAAACTGAGTTTTTGAGTTTATTTTCAGGCAATTGCTTCAACCATTTTAAAGTACAGGAAGTTGAAAGCAAACCCCCGTAAAGAACAAGGTATTTATGCGAATCCTGAACTTTCAGACAATTGTGACTACTCTCTGCTTCTTGAAGCATGGAAGCCTATATCAATGGGATACAAGAGAAGGTACTTCCGAAATACCATCTTTCGATTGCTCCTAGCATACAAAATCTTGACTGGGATTTTGGTGGAAAAAACTTACAGTACATGCTATATTTTGGATATGTATAAAGGTGAAGTGGAAGTTTCTCATTTGGAACTACAACATACTAACTACAAATCATAGCATTAAGGCCCATGAAAATAGGATTCTTGCATCAAATGGGTTCTCTCTTGTAGCTCATAAAACCCTTTCTTGCCATGGCTCAGCCGCTCATGCTCCCCCGCACCCCCCCGCGCCTTTATGATGTCGGCATGGCGCCTTCATGCCATGTAGCTGTTGGTTTGTAGTGCGTAGAAAAAGGAATAAAGATTATCTTAATTGATATCTGCAATAAAATAGAACTAAAAGTAGCACCACAGATCCAAATTTCCTTCAAACACTAAAATATTACCAGTGAATTGGGTAGATAATGTTTTCTATATAAAACTTTGGTTTTAATTTATTTATCTACTATTTTTATAAAGAAAAATCAATGTTATATTTACCTTGAGGAATGATATGTTAATGGTGTTTTTCAGTAATTTGTGCCTTCTAGTATTTAAAGTAGAATAGACATTTCTGTATTTGTCTCTAGGTGGTGGGATTGCATAGCTTTGCCTGATGATGTCGATTCTTGTGAGGAAGCCACATTCAGAATGCAGATTAGGCAGCTGGCATTCACGGTTAGTCCCTTACAAATAGATGCAAGTGAATATATTACTTTCAACTAATCAGTCTCCTACTGTGTTCATCATACTAACAATCCTTTCTTGTATTTTCATTAAGACTGTTGTTTTGGGATTATGTTACTACTCACTGCTTTCTATCTACAATGATACTCTAACCTAATGATTCTATTTCGAATTTTCCAGTCACTTCAACTCCTAAAGGAAGCTATATTTGACAAGGAATGTGAAATATGTATCCTTACAAATGCTAATTTAGTTGCAATTCACTCAAATGTTACTAGCTGATTGACTGTTATTCCTTAACTCTTACAAGTATTCTCACTTGAAATCTATGGCAATCTTATTGGCATGTTTGAGTTGAATAACCTGTAAGTATGGCATTATTAACCCTTTATACATTATTTTACACATCAAAGAGTATGAAGAAATCACCATTATGCTTGTAATTACATGATCTAACTCTTGAAGCAAGACCTTATTATGTTCTGCAATTTGTCTCATGTGGCCCACCATGATTTGATGTGGTAAATGATTGTTTGTGATAGTGATTTGGTTGTAGCATCTCCTGTGGAGGATTACTTTTTGTACATAGATGATCTGCCAGACTATGAAAAGGTAAGACAGCATTGTTTGGATGTTGCGAATTATGTTTTAATTGCCTTGAAAGCTATATGTGTTTACTTTATATTTTGTGCCAGAAAAAGGCTGAGCAAATAACAAGACCTTTTCTGGATGCCCTTGGTGATGACTATTCAGTTTGTTGTCAAGGTATGATCTCATTCCAAATAACCGCACTTTGCAAATTGTGCTTATAAATTCATTTAATCAATTACATTTTAGAAAAAAAAAATTTAAAAATTACGGCCCTCTGTTTTAACTTTTCAGAGACTGAGCTATCTCAAAAAACGGAATATGTAACTTCCTATTCATACATAACTAAGAAGAGTTCAAAACTCTATCTTGCATATTACTGAATTACTTCCTTCAGTCAACAAGCAGGGACTCCATTTAAAACTCCTTTTCTCATTGTCTTTAATTTATTTTTCCATTGTAAGAAAGATAAATTTAAAAGATAATGAGATGGACTCGAGTATTGGAACATCAAAGAAGGGAAGGTCACTTGACCAAGATCGAGGGAATAACAAATCAACCCAAACATCTAAAGCAATTATATGCTTTTAGAGTATGTACATATATCCCTGAACATTGCAGTTTACTGCACTGTAATTCAATGCCGAATCTAATTTTCTGAAAACTTTAAGATGAGTTTTGCATAATTTAATATTAGTTTAGATTCTGCTAATAAAATTTTTCCATGATTGCTTTTCTATATTAACAATATCATGCTACTTTTGGTGAATGGATATTCTTGTTATGGGTCACAACGTGTTAAGGTTGCTACTAATTCATATTTCTAGCCCTGCTTTGTATGGGTGCTTATCAACTTTAGCATGCATTTGGTTTGCCTTTCTTCTGCATTTCCCTTTTCTTTAATTTTAATTGTATCATTCAGTCACCTTATTTGCAAAGTTATATATATATATATGTTTGTATATTTTTTTCCAGCTTTATTTCTATATTTTATTATAAATATTTAAGAAGAGAGATACTTCAGTGGATAACTTGATTTTTTTTCCTTCTTTTTTTTTCGTTTCAGGCACTGCATTTTTTCCTTTGCAGAGTTGTCTAAACCATTCATGTCTTCCTAACGCAAAAGCGTTTAAGCAAGAAGAGGTATGCTTTTGTCAAATATTATTGCAAAGGTGCTGCTTTTTTTAAAATGTTTTGGAATATGCATATTAAACCACAAAATTCTGACTTATGCTGCATGTTTGATCTTCTAGCTTATTACTTTATGAATCAATCAGTTGCATTCAAAAACTTGTGGGGCAAGCCCTGCATTTGATGATAAGTTGATGCAAAAAATTAAATAAAATGTGTCAAGTTAATGAAAGTTCAAATATCTTTCTTCTACCTGTTTTATATAAGAAACTTGTGCAACATGATGCCTTATCACAATTTTAATTTGTAACTTTTTGAATATATGAGCAACGTTGTATTTTTGCTTTATATCTTAAGCCAAGAAGTCAATTATATCCTTGAGCCTTGAGGCATGTAGATTGTAGAGTTACTCTCCATCAAGAAGTCAAGTTTTACTTTATTTGCACCTGAACATTAGTCTGCAGATGAGACAAAAAATATTCAAATTTAAAACATCCTAAGCACATCAAATTTTATCCATATCCAGTTAAGTAGTCCTGGATTAAAAGATCACTGAATGGAACTCACACCCATCATATTCAGCTAACAAATTCTGAATACAATCCATTTATTCAGGTGAATTAGCACCAGGTGATCAAGAAATACCCGAACAGGAATTATTTTGTTGTAGCTGGATAAAAACTGATGTCATCTCAATATCCTTTGAATTTTTGGATTCTCTTTTAATGTTAGTTCGTGCAGTGTTTATCCTTCAGATTTTTGGACGGTATAATGCGGTCAGATAAAGGCAAACATCTTGATCCACAATCCTTATAAATTCATGTCTGATAACCCTGAGCATGTAAAATACAGGCCCTTCAGGTTTGAAAAGGGTTCTTAGCCACCCAATCCACTCTTGAACTATTGAATGGCCTTTGCATTTGGTTTGGGCCATGCCTCACAGCTAACTAGTGACTTTGTAGTCCCATTTCTAGTCATGGAATATTGCCATATTGGTATTGTAAGGTGTTACCTCGAGATTTAGAAGTGGAGATATGTCAAGTAACAGGTCTGACATATGAACAAATAATGTTGTTTTGATGAACTAACAAGGAACAACTATACTAAAGGTATGATTATGAAGAACCCTTGTTTCCAAAACGAGAGTCAACGAGATTGCTCTTTCATTAACATGATTCTGGCTATTAGGCTACATGTTCATCTTGTAGTTAGTGACAAGGATGCCATAATCGGGCTGGCTACGTGGGGATATTTGCATCACATGCATCATATGCTAGCAGGAATCAAGACAATATTTGACAACACTCTTGCTATGAGGCTTGCGTCTGATTTTTTAGCATTCTATATTTCTATTTTCTTTAAACTTGAATAGAGGGTTGCTTTTTAACTAGTCTTTTCTAATTGGATAACGAGATTGACTACACTAGCAGTAGGACCTCACTCATATTTAATTACATTGCAAGTCTGTTACATTATTGCATACATTCCATTCTTGCTTAACTCATTTAAAGTCTTTTCTTATTGGATAATGAGATTGACTACACTAGCAGTAGGGCCGCACTCATATTTAACTACATTGTAAGTTTGTTGCATTATTACATACGTTAACTCATTTCTTGTAGTCGCAGAAGCTTGCTAACTCAAACCCCAAGAAAATTTGGTCCGTCATATTGTAGCATCCTCTTAGTTCATAATCATCTTTGGAAGAAAGGAGAATATATTCTTGTAGTCAAAAGTAGGAGGTATTGGTCGTTTAGTATGCAAACTTTGTATGAAGCTAAAAAGGGAGAATGTAGATAGTGACGGTTCATGGTAAATCTAAAATTTTGTAAAGAGATCAATGTTGTTATCAGAAGATAAATGTGCTAAGCTAATCCTTACTCCACATATATTCCTAATTTTTCTGCTTCATTTTGATAGATAGACACTTCTACAGCAAGAATTACCACATCAATGTCACTCGGTAGTTTATATTATGTATCAATATAGTAGAGATCAGTTTCTTCTCATCTTCAACTCTTGTTCTGAATTTTATTTTTATTTTTCCTTTCTTTTGGCTCTGGATTGCAGGACAGGGATGGGCAAGCAACTATAATTGCTCTCAGGCCCATTTGCAAAGGAGAAGAGGTAATTCCTTGTTCTAAATTTCTGAATTTCTCTAGTTCCAACTCTTATCAGAGTAGAGTAAATTGGTATGTCAGTAGTAAGTATCACTTCCAACATCTTGTACTTTTTCAAACTCCAGGTAACCATATCATATATAGACGAGGATCTTTCTTATGAAGAGAGACAAGCATCACTTGCAGATTATGGTTTTAGATGCAGATGCCCCAAATGTTTAGAGGAAGAACCATATAACCAATGATTCAAACTACTCCTGAAAATCAAGTCTACACTAACGCTTGGTTTCCCATATGAAGCCAAGATTCACTTTTTCCAATGAATTTTGCAATTATATTTTACCAAGTAAACATTTTGATGGTTAAAAATCTTATTTAAGAAATTGCTCTTAAATTCTTATGTGTACTTTGTTCTTGGGTATTATTTTCTGACCATACTGTAAGCCACTTGCCTGTATTGGGAGACTCGATTACTAGAAAGGGCTCTTGTTTTTATCTTCTCTTTTCACCTCCCATACTTGTTAATGGTCTAAATATGACCAGAAAAACCCTGAACAAGTTTATCCCGTTGAATAAAGCTGTTGTGACAGTCCTCAAAATTAATAATAAATAAATAAATAAAATGTTGTAGATAGTCTTGAGTCTTAACCATCAATTCGATTTATAGGTACGGATTTTTATATAGACTAGTGGATGATAAATACTTCACAACTCAACTACCAAAATTCCAGCTTTAAGCAATGGCAAAAAAAAAAAAATTGCATCAAAACAGAAAGCTTAAAATGCTAATGTACAATATATTTTGCAAGTTAAGAAAATCAGTATTTATGTTTTCTACTAAATGAGTCTCATTTGCAAAAAATAAAAAAATAAAATCAACAATAAAGAGATCTTTTGGCAATAATATAAAGGGTAATGATCAATAACATATATTTGTTATGAATTAAAAATAGACATACACCACCACCTCTATCGTTCAATACAGAAACTAACGAACCATATTAAAACTAAAATTCAAGTCCGCTACTAATATTAGCGAATGACAATACTATTCTCAATTGCATGTCATCCACTGTTATTAAAAACTGAACAACACCCGTTGTCCGCTACTAATAATAACGGATATAACCTGTCGTCCACTAATAATAATATAAATGGTAATGATCAATAATATTTGTTATGGATTAAAAATAAGTATACACCACCACCTCTATCGTTCAATACAGAAACTAACGAACCATATTAGAACTAGAAAATTTAGGTCCGCTACTAATATTAACGAATGACAATATTATTCTCAATTGCATGCCATCCACTGTTATTAAAAACAAACGACACTCGTCATCCGCTACTATTAGTAACGAACGACACCCGTTTTCCGCTACTAATAATAACTGATATAATCTGTCGTCCACTATTATTACTAGCAGGCGTAAACTGTTATTAGTAACGGATAATTCTAATCTCGACCATTCTTGTATTGGACGTTACTAATAGTATTTATTCATAAAATGACATCTTTCATCATTTTAATTTTACTATATTGTAACGTAACTAAATTAATAACTTATTATTTTTAAAAATAAACATGAAACAAAAATATCTACATTAATTAATTGTCTCACATTTACGTCCGAAGACTAATGACCCAACTCAATATCTAATCCAGCAAGCCATTAAGTAACAAAATTAATTCCTTGATCTAAATTAAATCATACCATCCATAGAACCCTACAAATTTACAAATAAGTTAATACTTACGAACTATACTTGTTATGGAGCAAAATCTATAGGGAGATATACTAGATGAAATGTACTGCAGCTACAACTACAAGCATAAAAAATTATTGATATTAATCCACCGTCTCCTTAAATTATATCCACATACACAGTCTCCTCTTCCAGACCATCCACATCCACATTCTCAGTACCGTCTCCCTGATACTGCAAGCATTGCAAAATAATCATTTCAGACAAGAAGAAGAAACAATGTAGCATAAGAACATAATTTTTTAACAGTAGCAGGTTTACTTTGTGTTATACACAAATCACCATTTACGAAATTCAAGTAACAATAGATGTTCAGAATTAAAAGCTGAAGCTATTGAAGTGTGAAGCAAAGCTGCCTATCAGATATACGATAGTCATCCCTGAGACTCTATGATCATTATTTGAACTGACCTGCGAATAAGCATGTTGAGATACAGGAGGTGGTGGTGGTGGCAGTGCAAATGGCAACCGCCGGACCTCATTTGCAACTCCTTTCTCAACTCTTGCAGAAGAATTTCCAACCACCTCAAACTTTTCATCCATTTCAACTACTTCGACAACTTCATCCACAGAATGAGCAACCATGCTGGTTGAGGGCAACGGAAAGCCTAATTCAGGACACCTTCAACTGCACATTTTAGCAGAAAGCTCTCAGCTATTTCCCACAAATAAATGCAAGAAAACAAACAAATAAGCACACACTTTCCAAAAATGGTGCAGCCTCAGATATAGGCCTCCTCTCCCACTTTTGAACTCGAGAGAAGGCTACTCAGAATCAGCTCCTCATTCCCACTAAAAATACATAGCTAAGGGTGACATCTTAGTCCACCAGATAAGAAGCTATTTCCCACAAATAAGAAAACAAATAAATAAGTTCACACAGCCTCAGATGTCCGCCTCCCCTCTCGCTTTTTGGGCTCACAAGTAGGCTACTTAGAATCAGCTCCTCATTACCACTAAAAAAACGTAGCTAAGGGTGATATCTTTGATCACCAGAAGACAATTTTTCATACACTAAAACATCAAGCATCTCTAATAATCAGAACCTTAAAATTACATAATTTTGTAACAAAGAGCACATCTTCTCAATAATGAAAGTTTGGAAAAACTCTCTCACCTTCAGACCCTTGCCCTGACACAATTTTAATTTGGGTTCTATATGGTAGACATAATAAACTGTTGACATGAGACTTATAATACACATTCATGGCATACCTTGCAATGTAACAATCATGTTTGAGTTGATAATATAATGTTTTCCATTAAGGAATCTGGAATTGCTACACTCTTTAATCAATAAGCATGATTTATTTTTCTAGGAATTGGGAGTGCAATTGATACCAGCGCTAGGCCCCCTTCGCGCCTCACCTAACCTAGGCAGCAAAAAAATTCCTCCAGAAAATTAGGCGGGGTTTAAGCGGAGAGAGATTTTATTTATTTTAATAACTATTCAAACCACCCAAACCAGATCTTGATATATTTATTTTTTTAATGATTTACCATATTCATAATGCAGGTCGTAGCATATCAAATCATAACAAGAAGTAAACAATATCAAGACAAAATGAATAATTTTATTATAGTTATAATTTTTTGAACTTGTACCAACTTCAAATTATATAAATGATGATACATTTGTAATATTTAGTTTAATTTAATATAATTCTTAAATTTATGTTTAGTTATAAATTTTAATATTGAATTGAATTTTTAAAATTTTAAATTTTATTATTTAATAGCAATCTTGTTTATGAATAAAACTAATACGTTAAAGATATGTATGAACTTTGAACAATTACTTGTTTGTGTTTGAATTTTGACATTGGCAATATAGATATGTGTTTGAACTTTAAGCAAATTCCTTTAATATCTTTATTATAGATTATTTTGTTTTATATTATTTTTTTTTGTTTAGATAAATGTAAGATAAAATATTAAAATTGGCTTAAAATAAGAAATCTCGCCTAGGCCCCCTAGGCGCTAGGCCTCGCCCGCATAGCGCCATTTAGAACATTGATTGATACATAACTAGCTGCAAGCACTTCAAATGTTGTGTAAAAGAAAATTGATAATTTGTTGATCATTGCTATTTTATTCTACACTTTCTGCAACTCATGCAAAAGTTATTATGTGGCCATGCTCTTAAAATGCTGTCACCCAAATAATGCAGGTGCCCGAAGAAAAGCAAAAGAATAGAAAAAGGCACCTTATCATCTAAAGGAATATCAGTAGTAGGCTTCTTTCCTCGTTTAATTTTGCCTTCATTTGACATGGGTCTCCAACCATTGTTTCTGTTCACCTTTACAGTAGCTTCCTTGTTATTATTAAGTTGAGCATGATGCACATCCCTACATAAAAGCTTCTCCGATCTGAATGTTTCCGGCATTAATCCTTCTCCTTTTGCTGCAGTTGCTGGTAAAAACAATCAGCACTAAAAGATCAACAACCACGGTGCCAGCCAAGCCTTTAAAAATGGCATGATAATTAATGCATGTTAACAGACGAGCCATGAAATAGAACCATTAACTACATTATGATATTTAAGGGATTTTAGTACCTACATGAAAATTAATTTAGACTATTGTTATATATATATATATATATGACATGTTAGATCATCTCTACAGCAACTTGACAATCTTCATATATCACATGACCCTTCATAGGATAATTTAGTCACTGAATGCATTGAAAGAAAAATGAAAATGAGAAAGGAGACGGAGGTGGAAGTAGGATACTTGGAATAAACATAGATTAAATAAAAATGTGCATCATCAATAAGAATTGCTCATATAAGAAAAATTAGCATGCTTGCAAGGAAACTTTTAAGATCTCACAATCACAGCTGTATTAACTACTTCATACAACTATTTCCATCAAACCACCAGCATTCCCTTTGACATTCAAACTTAAGATTTCATGTTACCAGCTTTCATACTCAAGGTTTCATGTTACCAAACTTGAGAGTCAACTACACTTTCATTCACCCGTTCTTCTACACACATCGAGAAACTTAAATGCAGGCCCTGTCCTATGTAGAATATTTATACCCTAAAACAAGAATTTTGGAGTTCATATGTTGAAACATCTACTGCTTATGAAGAAAAGTCACCAATACATACACAGGGTAGTATTTTCCAAGTCCAAACATTTTCTACATAGTAAATTAATAACTTTGGAAAACATGATCAATTATTTCATTTATGTTACCTTGTTTTAATTGGTCATCCCCTTCAGCCACCTGAATCCGTTGTCTTTTCTTGCTTGGAGAAGCAATCTTATGCAGTTCAGTCCAGGAACTCATTACATGATTAGGAACAGTATCTCCACTTAAAATGCTGACACTTGCGTTCTCTTCATTGGTGCCAGGTTTAGCAGCATCTGAACCAAGCTGGTCCCCCAGCTTTTGCAGCTGAGCTTGTGACCTACAAATTCAATCAATATTGAAAAAATAAAACAAAATATAGACTCCAAATTATCATGTTGAAGAATTCAAAGAAGACTACAAACTCAACAAACAGAAAGAACCTTGACAGGAGAGAGAAATAAAAAAATGAAATTGATACTTCCACAAAGGAAATTGATATTTCCACAAGGTTTCACTCACATGACTGTGGGTCCCATTTACTATTCATGTGAGGGGAGTCTTGTGGAAATATCAATTCCCTAAAATAAATATAAATAGATAAATAAAAGAAAAAGAAACTTGCCTCAAAAGTTCTTCTTGTATATGTGAGTGGCGATTATATGCTTTGATGAACTTCTTAGTTTTCGATACAATCCTGATACTTTATTATTAGTAGACAACCAAGATAGAGTGACAGAAGAATAGCTCATTTGCAAACACACTCCAACAAAAAATATTATGTGCAAGTATTAGAAAAACTGTACAACTACAATCATAATTTTAAAAGATACCTTTTACATTCATCTTTCTCTTTGCACAATTGGATCTCTAGCTCTTGAATTCTCGAAGTTAGAGTATCTGCTTCTTGAGCCCTCTCTCCCAGGTAGATCTTTGAACAATCATGAAAAGAAAGTAAGAAACTATGCCTCGGCATTTAAAGGAACCAATATTAAGATGTGTATGAATATATACACCACAAAGACATGAATCATTTGAAAGAGAAAAAAAATCAATATATATTCTAGGCGTTGTCTCAATGTTGATCCAGCACTAAAGATTTCCATACTGTATTAATTCCTGTTTCCAATGAGCATAAAAGCTCCAAGGCGATAATAAATGTAACTAACCTCCAGTTGAGTTTTGTGGTCCTCCAGCATGTTGATCTCAGACTGTACATGCCTTAACTGCACATAGTTTCAAAAGGAAAAAATAAGCAAGGAAATATTGCAGGAGAAGATCCCAAACCACTCGTATGAAAGCTTGTTCAAAAGGCCAAAGTGTTTGAACCTGCTCATCAAGAATATCTTTAGAATCTGAAGATGTGGTCTTCATGTCTTTGACTTCATGTTCTTCACCATTTGAGAATTTCAAACTTCCTGAAAAATCACTTTGGGAATCCAAATGTCTCTTCCTGTGTTTCCTGTTGCTACAAACTTTATAGTGTGATGATTTCACGTGTATAATAAAGAGAGCAAAATCTAACAAGTCAAGCTACAAGGACTAAAAAAACTAAAAGAGATCAATATTTATTTTTCCGAAAGGAGTGAGATTCTTGAATTGAAGATTAGTTGGGGCTCAGGACATAGACAGCTACATATTTCTAATCAAACAACTACATTTACGTTGATTCGTGGGGGAACATCTAATCATTCTCATTTGAAATATCTTCTATGGGTGGAGAAGATATAAAAGAAGCAGCAAAGTCAGCCGCACCATGTACAGTTTTCAAAGTTGACCTTTTAAATGGTGGAGTCGGATTGTAGGCCTGAATCTTGTAATTCATCAATTATGCAGTTCACTAATTCTTTTAATAATTTAATGAATGCATAATTATTCAGTATTATTATTATTTGGTCATTAAGTATGTTTGGTGCCCACACATACTTGGTCACTACTCAACTAGTAGCCTGTATATAAGGCTTTAGTACTCTTTGTAATAATATAACAACAATACTCAATACATCTATTTTATCTGCTAACATGATATCAAAGCTAGTTTGATAAGGCCAACTAGAAGTCTTGCTTCCGCTTGGGTATCTTTTCTTCTGGCATTTCTTTTTCTGTGTTTTTTAGAGAACAAAATAAAAATCCATATTCCATGTTCGTTTGTTTTTGTGGTGAAACAAAAATGGTTTGTCCTTCGTACTTATTTCTTTCCTTGAATATGTATACAGATGGTTGACCCTGGACAGTAAAGATTTCATGGGGCCGAGATTTCAGGAAGGAGTGTCTCCTTCAATTTTTTGGGAGGTTAGAGACTCCTCCATTGTTGGGGAAGGCAAAGGAGTCCTTCGTAGTTGTTTTTGAAGGATAGAGAGTCCTTCACATTTTATGGGAGACGAGTATTCTCTATTATTGACATGATATCCTAGAAAAGTGGATGTGTGAAGTTATATACCGAGGGTGAGAAATCTAACTTTGGACGTAAAAACAATCAATCTTTTTCTATGCAAATTGAAGACGGCCTCAATCTTCGTAGTTGGTTTGAGTGTTTTATTTTTAAGATTATGTTATGTAACAAGTTACAAGTGGTGATATAAGACTTCCAACTTGAGGGGAGTATTAGAATATATTATTATTAGGCAAAGTGTCCTTTGTAGTTATTTTTGAGTCTTTTAATTTGTTATGTAACAAGTTGCAAGTCATGATATAAGACTTCCAACTTGAGGGGGAATATTAAAGCATATTATTATTATTACTTGGTCACCAGGTATGCTTGATGCCCACACATACTTGATCACTACTCAACTAATAGCTTATATATAAGGTTTCAGCACTCTTTGTAATAATATAACAACAATATTCAATACATCTATTTTATTTCTAATTTTATCTTGAGACAGAGGGAGTAATACATTGTGAAGCTTTGTAATTGTTGCAAGTATGGCATCTGCCCGAATCCACCCCACCCCCCATCCCCCAACAAAAAAAGAGTAAAAAAACAAATTCATTCTTTTAATAAATTTCTCATCATAATCCAGAAGGAATTGCAATCTTAGAAAATAATAACCATCTTTAGTATCAACAACGCATATCACTACCAACAACTAACATCTACACTAGATCGAAGAACAATTGTTAACATCAGTTAATTAGTTTGTTAGTTTCATGAGCCAAGTCAGCCATAGTTTTCAAAATGTGGAATGATTCCGTGTTGGGCACTTTTGTGGCCGTCAAATTGGAGCTTAGACTCCACGTAACAATCATAATATAGAGGTAAGTCTAAAGCTGAGGGGTTTTAAATCTTGACTAGAATGTCTTAAGCAGAATATATAGTATAAATGCTGCACATCAATCAAATAAGATGTGAACTGTGGAGACCACCCCCAAACACTTCCTTTTCTTCCCCTACCCCTTTCATTCACATAGTCGTGCACCGCTTAAAGTTAAAATGTATAAAGATGGAGGACCTCATAATAGTGTAAATATATGAAATAGCAAACATGGATCATTTAGCAACCAGTTTTCAATATAAATTTAAAATTATACTGCAATAAGATAAGAATAAAGTAGGAACAATGCCAATAACAAATAAAGAATAAATAATTTTATTATATTACCTTCTTTTCTCCAGAGATCTAGAGGGACTATATCCTGTAAATAAGAGAGAAATAAATTGACATAGAAAAACAAGAAAGACCAGATTTTACTCAAAACACAAAAAGAAAATAGAGCAATAAAAATATCCTCAATTAATTTATTGTTGTAAATATATTTGTAACCATTATAAGGAAAAGACACAGATCATCAGACAAAATATTCAAACAACAGAATAAGGCTCCACTAATCCTCAAGAACTCAAAGTGAAAAAGAAAAACTTATACTGATACTAGAGAATTACAAGATATATTACAATAATAATGAGCCCAATGATATCAGTAACCACAGTTGAAAGAGAAGAACAAGCAAAACAAGACGCAATTCGGACCTTGAGATATCCGTCGAACTCTTGCATCTCTGCCAAGTGAATACCTATGTACTGGTGAACGCCTTCTCCCAATCTTATCTCTCAAGTCACCACCTCGATAATCTTGCCTTCCTGCAATGCAAAATACAATTCTAGTAGAATGGACAACACCAGCCACTTAACCATAATGTCGAGAACAAGCAGATGGATAACAATGAAGCTAAGCTTACCATTACATGGAACAACATGAGTAACATAATAATGAACAGTTATATTGTCTTGTTGCATGTTCCAAAGAGGCCATAGAAATTACAGCTCACATAATGAATAGAATTAGATATACCCATGTTTGAGCTTATAACAATGAGAAAACCTTCGTATATCCTAGAAGTAACTGAAGAAATATAGTAGACATCCTTCTCTTCCATAGCAATAAGAATACAACGAAATCTGAATGGTAGGGATTTTTCCTTGATGACATATCGAAATAAGCATAATCCACACGATATAGAATGAATTTGCCTGTTCTGATCCAATAGTTTACTTGCAATCTCATATTCAAGAAGAGTGATAGAGAAGGAATTTATATGATTATTTGATCCGCCCAGATTGTGGTCTACATAAGAAAGAAACTGAGCCGCAAACATACTTCGAATCCTCACAGAAGTGCTGTTTCATAGGTGCATTAGGATAAACCAAGATTGACTTTGCCGATAGACAACAGCACATATAGCATTAAGTAAACCAACCAGCACAATCCATTCTGGTTGATACAGAAATGCTACACATCAGTATACATCCCCAGATTGTATATTTACAAATATACTCAGAACTGCTGATATAATATCATCCCTCAACATGATGCTTGAGCGTGACAATATCCCCAATAAGCAATAAGTAACTTCAGGGTTTGGCCCAGTTAAATCCACATATGGGCAGTGTTATGCTCTGACTTATTTGGAACTTGGAAGTTAAGAGAAGTAAAAACATCAGAGAATACAGAGCCTAGATCCCAAAGTGATTTGGCAGGCAATTAAACATCAGGGTGATTGAAGATTAATAAGGGTAGATATATAGAAAATTTATTGCAAAGAGCATGTAAGGAACAACACATATATTAAATGGCAGGTCTCCTCGAAAGTGAATATACTTGAATTATAGAGAAAAAGATATATCTTGTTAAAATAAATGAAGTATTATGGTTTTACATCCATTTACTTTTTCATTCTGAAATTTCCACTCCCTTTATTCCATAAATTTTGTCAGTCACCCAAAAAAATTCAATTGACTATCTTCAACAATACTTTCATGGAAACAACTACACTGAAATGTAATGGAAAATAAGTGTAGCATAGATATAGCCCATAAAATTCTTTGTGTAGGCAATAGTCAGTAGATATGACCAACAACGAATAAGCATTGAGATGGACAAAAATAAAAAGAACAAATTTAACATATATAAACAAGAATTGATCTTATCCCATAGAAAACCACAAACTAATTAACATTTAAAACAGTCAAAAGCAAAGATCTCTAGAACTATACAATGTATGCTCATGTCATATTAGAAATATTAACTGCACATGAAAATGTTTAAACCAGCAATATGAAAAAGTCAGAATTATTTTTTTTATGGGTCTTTGCAACAGCAGCTCTTGATATGTAACAAATTCGACCACCATTCTCCGATCTTAACGACAAATACTAGGATGAATTTTATAAATGGGTTCGAATTAATTCTAATATCAACATAAATCCACAAGGACCAGCTATTACAACTTAAAAATAAGAACTTTAAGAAAGTAAACAGCCCATAAGCCAAACTCATGCTTCATTTAAACACGGGAAATATGGGGGAATTGTGTTGATTATGCAGCTTTTACACATTCCTATATCTTTTTCTCTACATTTCAGGCCTCCATAAAGAAACAATACACAAACATAGACTTGTGCATAAATTCATGATACCAAGTGCAATGAATTACAAAACAAACAAGCGAAAAGTATATCATTAGCAAACTTGAACTAAAAAAGTATTGTTGTTTGTTCTTATCGCCCGGGCATAAAACACATGCGAATGAAAAGGCAAATTCATTATTACCATTGAAGGGTTTAGAAGATCGTCGAAGCTCAGCATCACCATGGGCAAACGAGCAAGTCTGACGAGGACAATGACCTTTCTTAAATAGTTGACATAGCTTCGTCTTGAAAAGCTTTCGTTCCACCATTGTAGATGTGTAAATAAATGTAGATGCTTGTATGTATACTCTCCGAAGGAGAATAATTAGCTGTATATGGACTGGTCAGAATTCGAATAAAAAGTCCTCTGATTGTTATTCTAATTCTAGGAAAGGTACTCTTGACGATTTGGAGCTCAAAAACCCTAAATTGCAGGTAGTTATGGAAATATTTTAATGAATTATAAATGATAATGGGCCCCATAGAGTCTCGTTTGTTTGTTTTTTTGTCCTTAACACTAATATACAACGATTATAAAATAATTACAAAAAATAAAACACACACAGCATAATTATAAAAATAAAACAACACAATAATAAAATTGCTAACATCACGCACACGTCGGTTATATGTACACAATATACAGTAAACAAGATATTGAAGACTTGATATTACAATTTCACTTATTGTTACATTTAAATTAACACACTTCCTGTTAAGCCAAATTATTTATACTGGATTGTTAATCAAGAGCACGAAAGTAAAATATGGTCATCTCTCAATGCACCACACTCATATCAAATCAAATCCACATATGATAGAATCAATTTGAACACCCTAATTAACTAACATACTATATCTCTATGTGAATTACAATTAAAAAGGGTTTAAGTTTAAGTTCAAGTTCTTATTAGACTACATACGGTGTAAAGGCATATCTCTATCCTAAACACGAATCATGAATTCCATCCATGCAGAAATCACAAACACATGCTATCATGATCAGATCTAAATCTATACTTCATCTCTCGAGTTCATATAGATTATCACGGTAATTGTTAGCTAGGCAATTAAGCAATTCATTATAAATCATAATAGACAATTCAAATATAGCTAATAAGACTAACAAAGAAGCATATCAAAGTAAACTACACAAATAAGATCCATAGTAATTTCAAAATAGAGTTTAATTCATAAATGAACTAGAATACATCATCCACAATTGACTAAGCATTAAAAAATACAAATAAATAAGAAAAGAAATTAGAATTGAGATAAACAAATCTGCATTCTCTTGCTTCCAATTTGATTCTCCAATGATAATCAATAGCTTCAATCTTCAATTCTAATCTAATCTAGGGTTCCTAATCTATGAAAGAAAGTAAAGAATTAATTATAATAGAAATCTATCCCAAGAAGGATTTTATGGAGTCTTAGAATTAGCCTCTCAATCCAAGTTAAACTAAGTAATTATAGTTCTAATAGGTATCCTAGCAAGTTAGACCACTAAGAATCCTATTCTAGCTCAATTTGGACATCAAATAACCTAATTTGACTCAATTCCCGCCACCTAGCGTAGTCAGCGCCAATCTGGGCCATTCTGGGTGCAGTCAGCGCTAATACGACCTTGGGAAACTGATTTGGTAGCGCTGTCAGCGCCGGTCCTGACGCGGTTAGCGCTATGCTATTTTCTGTTGCGACGTCCTTTGGTAAAACAGTCATAACTTTTAATCCGCTTGGAGTTACGGAGCCTGCCACCTATCAAATCGAAGATAACGATGGGATCTACAACTTTCATTCTTTGATCTTTAACAGATTCGGATTGGATCAAGGCGGAAATCGGGCTTGAAGTAGATGCTGTGTAAATGGCAAACATGACAACTCTTAGCTTTGATCTTCATTGATAAAAAGGCCATAACTCTCGCATCCGAGCTCCGATTGAGATGATTCAAGATGTTCCGGAAAGCTAAGAAGTAGAGCTACCATAAAATCTAAGTTTCAAGCCAAGAACATGCATCTAACTTGGTGTTAAAAGTCCTTCAATATTCCCTTCTTGCATTTGCTTGCGTATTTTAGTCCAAAAGATGTTCGAATTGCTTTCCCTTGCTTCTTCATGCCAATGTCATGTCATAGCCTACAAAATAACATAAAATGTATGAAAAGTAACTATGAACATGAATATAAGCAACTAATTCAAGTAACAGATACCGGATAAGTAGGTATAAAACCTACTTATTAGTTACCTATGGTTACTATGGTATTCATATATTGATTACCTTTTCTTAAGTTTTTCACACTTAAAATGGTTACGACAAATTCCTATAGCGTTTGGTTGATTCATTTATATGTTTTAGATTATGGTTACTAAATACATATAAATTGGTTACTAAATACATATAAATTCATTATTACCATTGAAGGGTTTAGAAGATCGTCGAAGCTCAGCATCACCATGGGCAAACGAGCAAGTCTGACGAGGACAATGACCTTTCTTAAATAGTTGACATAGCTTCGTCTTGAAAAGCTTTCGTTCCACCATTGTAGATGTGTAAATAGATGTAGATGCTTGTATGTATACTCTCCGAAGGAGAATAATTAGTTGTATATGGATTGGTCAGAATTCGAATAAAAAGTCCTCTGATTGTTATTCTAATTCTAGGAAAGGTACTCTTGACGATTTGGAGCTCAAAAACCCTAAATTGCAGGTAGTTATGGAAATATTTTAATGACTTATAAATGATAATGGGCCCCATAGAGTCTCGTTTGTTTTTTTTGTCCTTAACACTAATATACAACGATTAGAAAATAATTACAAAAATATAACACACACATCATAATTATAAAAATAAAACAACACAATAATAAAGTTGCTAACATCACGCACACGTCGGTTACTGACTGTCGACGTTTTTCTTTGGACTCACCTCTGAGATCGCGACAAACATCTAAGATCGGAGAAGACGAAATAGCATACAAAATCATCATCAACTTCAAGTTCAGTAACCAAAAACAATTATAGCAACTTCGATACAATTCGGAACACTGAGGTATGTGAGTTTAAAGTTCGTATGCATATAGTTACTGTTGGGTAAAATCTAATTACGCACAACACGCAAGTATACGTGGTCAACAAATAATAAAGTGATAAGTTGAGTATCGTTCCCACAGAGAATTATTTAATAAAGATCACCAAGTACTAACTTGTAATCAACTCAATCTTATTTGAACAAATGATTTAATAATTTAATTTAAAATAATTAAATAAACTATTACTAACTATCCCTAGAATGAAACAAGATATTGAAGACTTGAGATTAAAATTTCACTTATTGTTACATTTAAATTAACACACTTCCTGTTAAGCTAAATTATTTATACTGGTTTGTTAATCAAGAACACGAAAGTAAAATATGGCCATCTCTCAATGCACCACACTCATATCAAATCAAATCCACAGATGATAGAATCAATTTGAACACCCTAATTAACTAACCCACCATATCTCTATGTGAATTACAATTAAAAAGGGTTTAAGTTCAAGTTCTTATTAAACTACATATGGTGTAAAGGCATATCTCTATCCTAAACACGAATCATGAATTCCATCCATGCAGAAATCACAAACACATGCTATCATGATCAGATCTAAATCTATACTTCATCTCTCGAGTTCATATAGATTATCACTGTAATTGTTAGCTAGGCAATTAAGCAATTCATTACAAATCATAATAGACAATCCAAATATAGCTAATAAGACTAACAAAGAAGCATATCAAAGTAAACTACACAAATAAGATCCCTAGTAATCTCAAAATAGAGTTTAATTCATAAATGAACTAGAATCCATCATCCACAATTGACTAAGCATTAAAAGATACAAATAAATAAGAAAAGAAATTAGAATTGAGATAAACAAATCTGCATTCTCTTGCTTTCAATTTGATTCTCCAATGATAATCAATAGCTTCAATCTTCAATTCTAATCTAATCTAGGGTTCCTAATCTATGAAAGAAAGTAAAGAATTAGTTATAATAGAAATAAATCCCAAGAAGAATTTTATGGAGTCTTAGAATTAGCCTCCCAATCCAAGTTAAACTCAAGTAATTATAGTTCTAATAGGTATCCTAGCAAGTTAGGCCACTAAGAATCCTATTCCAGCTCAATTTGGACATCAAATAACCTAATTTGACTCAATTCCCGCCTCCTAGCGCAGTCAGCGCCAATCTGGGCCATTCTGGGCGCAGTCAGCGCTAATGCGGCCTTGGGAAACTGATCTGGTAGCGCTGTCAGCGCCGGTCCTGGCGCAGTCAGCGCTATTCTATTTTCTACCGCGACATCCTTTGGTAAAACAGTCATAACTTTTGATCTGCTTGGAGTTACGGGGCCTGCTTCCTATCAAATCGAAGATAACGACGAGATCTACAAATTTCATTCTTTGAGCTTTAACAGATTCAGATTTGATCAAGGCGGAAATCGGGCTTGAAGAAGATGTTGTGTAAATGGCAAACATGACAACTCTTAGCTTTGATCTTCGTTGACAAAAAAGGCCATAACTCTCGCATCTGAGCTCTGATTGAGACGATTCAAGATATTCCGGAAAGCTAAGAAGTAGAGCTACCATAAAATCCAAGTTCCAAGCCAAGAACATGCATCTAACTTGGTGTTAAAAGTCCTTCAATATTCCCTTCTTGCATTTGCATGCATATTTTAGTCCAAAAGATGTCTGAATTGCTTTCCCTTACTTCTTCATGCCAATGTCATGTCATAGCCTACAAAATAACATAAAATGTATGAAAAGTAACTTAGAACATGAATATAAGCAACTAATTCAAGTAACAGATACCGGATAAGTAGGTATAAAACCTACTTATTAGTTACCTATGGTTACTATGGTATTCATATATTGATTACCTTTTCTTAAGTTTTTCACACTTAAAATGGTTACGACAATTTCCTATAGCGTTTGGTTGATTCATTTATATGTTTTAGATTATGGTTACTAAATACATATAAATTGTTTACTGTATATTGTGTATTTGTTTACTAAATAATGTTTATTTGATTAATTTATAATTTTAAAACGAGTTCTACTGATTTTTTTATATTAATGGTTACTCATCAAAAACATTAGTTACTATCTACTGCAACTACTGGTTACTGTCTACTATTGTCTTGGTTACTGTATAACATTATATTGTTCAATGTTGTCTTGGTTACTTTCTAATGCTATCTTGGTTACTGTATGACAATATGTTGGTTACTGTCTAATGTTGTCTTGGTTACTTTACAACATTATATTGTCTAATGTTGCCTTGGTTACTATATGACAATATGTTGGTTACTGTCTAATGTTGTCTTGGTTACTTTGCAACATTATATTGTCTAATGTTGCCTTAGTTACTGTATGACAATATGTTGGTTAATGTCTAATGCTGTATTGGTTACTTTGTAACATTATACTATCTAATAATTTATTACTTACTGTCTAATGCTTCCTAGGTTACTATATAACAATATATTGGTTACTGATTCATGATGATTCGATTACTGTGTAATTTTATTGTGGTTACTACAAATTGCTGAGTTGGTTGTTGTGTAAAATTATAATGGTTAGTGCATAATATTACTGAACAATACTGACTTGGTTAATGAAAAATGATGACTTGGTTACTGACTAATGTTGACTTTGATACTGTTTAACATTATATTGGTTACTAACTAATACTGACTTGGTTACTATGTAAAACTATAACGGATACTCGATAGTGCTGACCTGGTTACTGTGTAAGATTATAAATTTATATTCTTTTATATTTAAGGTTACTAATTGACTACATTGTATTGGTTACTGTATAATATTGAGGTGTATCAGTTTTAAAATTATATGTATATATTTACCTATGGTTACTACAAATTCCTATGGTTACAAATGGTTACTGAACAATTATATGTATATAGTTACATATGTATGAACAATTATATGTATATGTTTACTGACTAATGATGAGTTAATTACTGTTTAACATTATATTGGTTACTAAATAAACATGTGTTGGTTACTGTCTACATTGGATTTTGTTACTTTATAAATGTTGTTATGATTACTGTGCAATATTTGATTATTTTATATTGGTTTGTTTAATTATGATAGAAATTAATTGGCTACATTGGTTACCTTCATACAACTGTTATAATTTAATTGCTAACAAATAACATTAAACTGATTGTTTCCATTGTAAAATGAATGTACAAATGTGTTTCATTTTCTGTTTACTAACATTATATAGTTTGGTTACTGGTTAACATTGATTTGGTTACTTTACAAAACTTATTCTGTTTTTAGATAATGGAGATGATTTCTGTTGTGCTTTATTTCAACGGTACATGGACTGATAGTAACCAGTACACCAACTTTGAGGTTACCGGCATACTACTTCCATCAACTTGTTCGTTCAACGTATTGCAAAACATGATATGCATTGCATTACGGATAGACACAAACACAACAACAGTGTCGATCAAATTTCACATTAGAATCAACATTCCACCGATCTGTATATCAGATGAAGCAACCTTGAGATTCTTTATTGAAGTCAGAAGAAAATCTAATGAACAAGGAAAATTCCCACTGATTATAGATATTGAAAAAAGAAGCGGTCGTACAACAATCTTACATAACTTGACAAATATAGAAGAATATGTTGTTCACGATGTAACGCCAATCAGATCAACACAAGGGAATTCAGCACTAGTTCCACTAGCAACACAAGATTGCCAAATTGGAACGCAATATGCTGATCAGCTTGCAATGGAAATTATTGAACAACAACAAGACAGACAACATGACAAATCATACATAGAAGAACGATATGATGATGTAATAACAGATCCGAATGAACGTGAAGTAAAATTACATCAAACCTACAAAGACAAAAAAATCCTATCACAATCAATGAGGCTGCATTCAATCAAGAAAAACAGACAATACAAAATTCAACGAACAAGTCATAGAGACTTTGTGCTAGTGTGCGTAGATGATGAAAATTGCAAATGGAAGATGAAAGCATCAAGTATTCAAAAAACCAGTCTGTACAAGGTGAGGGAATTCAATGACATTCACACTTGTTCAGTCAATTTATTGCCGGGAGACCATAAACAGGCAAATAGTGAGTTGGTTAGCGAATGCATAATGCATAAATTAACAAATTTGAAGAAAATATACACATCAATCGATATTGTCGAGGACATGATGACAGAATATAATGTGTCTATCTCTTACCAAAAAGCATGGAGATCGAAGGAGAAAAAGTTGGAAAAGGTAAGAGAAAATCCACACGACTACTCATTGATCCCATCATGGTTACACGTGCTGCAAAAAACAAATCCAGGTAACACTTTAAAACATATTATTAGTTTTCATAATTAGTTGGTTACTCAATTCAACTGATTTGGTTGCTATAATATGCATTGGTTACCTTCCTCATATTTATAATTTTTAAATGAGTTCTACTGATTTTTTTATATTAATGGTTACTCATCAAATATATTGGTTACTGTCTACTGCAACTGTTGGTTACTGTCTAATGTTGTCTTGGTTACTGTTGGTTATACTGTTTAATGCTCTCTAGGTTACTGCCTAATGCTGTTTTGGTTACTGTATAACAATAAGTTGTTTACGGCATAATGCTGTCTTGGTTACTATATGACAATATGTTGATTACTGTGTAATGCTTTATTGGTTACTTTGTAACATTATACTGTCTAATGCTTTATTGGTTACTGCCTAATGCTGTGTTGGTTACTGTGTAACAATATATTGGTTACTGAATAATATTATACTATCTAATGCTGTCTTGGTTACTGTATGACAATATATTAGTTACTGTCTAATGCTATTTTGGTTACTTTGTAATAATATATTGGTTACTGATTAATGCTTTATTGGTTACTGTGTAACAATATATTGGTTACTGATTGTGTAACAATATATTGGTTATTGTCTAATGTTGTCTTGGTTACTTTGTAACATTATACTACTTGAAATTCTATTGATAATGTTGATGTTTCAAAACAGGTTCCGTCACAGCTCTTGAGTTGGAAACAAATGATCGTTTCAAATATTTATTCTTTGCCATTGGAGCATCCATTCAAGCATGACATCATTGCTTTCCAATTATTGTAATCGATGGCACATTCATACAATCAACTTACGGGGGGACACTACTGATAGCAAGCACACAAGATGCAAACCGAAACATTATTCTGATTGCTTTTGCAGTGGTTGACAGCGAAAATGAATTATCTTGGAGATGGTTTTTCATGAATTTGAGAACTGCTTGTGGAGTTAGGGAAAGGCAATGCATTGTTTTCAGATAGACATGAAGCCATAATACAATGACTGAATAATGTGTTTCCGGATGTCATGCATGATTCCTGCACATACCATATACTGAAAAATATAAAAAATAGATTCAAGAAGAGAGGAGAATAACTTAAAGAGGCTTACAACGGGGCATGTAGAGCATACAATATTGAACAATTCAATAAACACATGGCTGAACTTGATGCCATTGATCCTCGAATAAGGACATATTTGGATAAAGAGGTCAATTTGAAAAAGTGCACCAGGCTCCATGGGACTGTAAGCAGATACTCAATAATGACTTCAAACACCGCCAAATCTATTAACAACGCAATCAAGATGATTAGGGATCTTCCAATTGCATCAATGATTGAATGCCTACGTTGTATGGTTCAAAGATGGTATTTCACAAACAAACAAGCAGCCCCTATCAACATTCACAACACTTTCCACAACAGCTGAAAAAAGGTTGCAATCTAATATCATTAAATCAAAGAAACTTAAAGTAACTAATACAAATTATAATTTATTGCATCAATTTTTATATTGTATTTGTTACTGACTAATGTTGTCTTGATTACTGCATAATATTACTAATTAATATTGAATTATTTACTGACTAATGCTAACTTGGTTACTGTGTTACACTATAATGGTTACTAGGGCTGAGCAAGTAACCAAATTGGAACCGAAATCGCACCAAAAACCGCACGAACCGCACCAATTAAAACCGCACCAACGTTTCCGGCGTATGTGGCGGTTTTAGGTGGGTAGAATAACCAAATTTACGGTTCCGGTTTGGTTACTAGCCAAAACCAAACCGCATAAAACCGAAACCGCACCATGTGTGTGTATGTATGTATTATCTCTAGTAAATTCTAAAGTTACTTTTCACTTGAACACGCTCAGAGAAAACCTCAGTCTTGCATTGTCATTTTTTTACCAATTGAAAGATGTTAGAGGTTATAGAGTCAAAAATTAAGCAATTGGATTTTAAAATTTTGAATTTGTTTGATGCGTTATTGGAGGGGCTTATTGTTGAGGGGCTCGAGCACTTGATGCATTGGTTAATGTCAATGCTATAATTGTAATAGTCTAATAGATTATTTTTAGTCCTCCCTGCAATATATTTTATTCTATCTTCAGTATATACTTTTAATTTTTGGGGAACTAGATAAACATTCTTGTTTGTTATCGAATATATGGTATCCGTTGTTTTATATAGCGCATATTTTAGTTTTAAATCATGCATGATATAATTCTCATTGTCGACTTTGTCACTAACTTAATTGCTCGATGTAAGTTTTATGTTAAATTTTATTGAAGACATAAACTTTTTTGTTGTTTCAATTGGTTTTGGAACCGAAACCGCACCAATTAAAACCGCACCGCACACTTTAAAACCGCACCGCACCAATCACAAGCGGTTTCGGGTGCGGTTTTGAATTTTTCAAACCGCACCTAAGCGGTTTCGGGTGCGGTTTGGACTTCAAACCGCACCAAACCGCACCAAACCGCACCATGCTCACCCCTAATGGTTACTGACTAATACTGACTTGTTTACTGACTAATGGTAACTTGGTTACTATGTAATATTATATTGGTTACTAACTAATACTTAATTGCTTATTGCATAACATTATAATGGTTACTTAATACTGATGAGTTGGTTACTGTGTATCATTGTATTGGTTACTTACTAATGCTGACTTGGTTACTGATTAATATTACTAATTAATGTTGAATTGTTTACTAACTAATGCTGACTTGGTTACTGTGTTACACTATAATGGTTACTGACTAATAATGACTTGTTTACTGACTAATGAAAACTTGGTTACTATGAAATATTATATTGGTTATTAATTAATACTTAATTGCTTGATGCATATCATTACAATGGTTACTGACTACTGCTGAGTTAGTTACTGTGTATAATTATACTGGTTAGGACTGATCATTCGGTTATAACCGAATCGAATAGGCTATTCGGTTATAACTGAAAACCAAAACTTGTTCAATTTTGATATTCGAACAAGTAACCGAATTACCCATTAACCGAATAACCGAATTACTGAATAACCGAATTATAAATTCGGTTATCCGAGTAATAACCGAAATTAAGAAAACAAAATTAAAAAACAAAAAGGAAAATATTTTCTGAAATACATTGTGCCATTACATAAACATTTCAGCAATCAAGCAAGAAAAATTTCATTCAGTAATTGTAAGGGCCATAACTTTTTCTGCATTCAAGTAAAAAAGGGCGTCCAATGTAGGGGTCAGGATTTGGAAGCTCCATCAAATAAATCATCTCAGAACCCACCCACAGCCACGCACCCATATAATTTGTACAGAAAACAGGGATTACCAAGAAGGTACTGGTGTCGATCTCCACTATGCCCCATGCTTCGTCGTGTCGTTCCCACGTTTGTGTCGTCGACGAGTCGAATCGTCCAGTTCCGGTGGGGGCGGCTCTCGATTTTCGTGAGGCTACCTGAAAGAAAAAGCCGATAAGACTTTGACGTTGCTACTTGCTTGTGAATATACCCTTGTTTTTTTACCTTCAGTCTCCACAGGAGGAGGTCAAAAGAGGGAAAAAGAAAAACAGAGGGCGGCATAAAATGAGTGGGTTGGGAGCTAAAATTAGGGCTTCAACTCAGATAATAAAATGAGGCACAGAGAGAAGGGATGTTTCAGAGGGTGGTTGCCCCTCTCTGAGAGCCCATGATTTCATTTTTACGGTGGCCAAATCAACAACCCTAACCTTTGTGTGTGTGTCTGTGTGTGAATATATGTATATATGTATGTCTTTTGTCTAGTATTACGTCTAGTATTGTAAAAAATGTCTAAATAGTAAACAACACTATTTGTTTGTAGCCGAGAGAATTCAAGAGTAACAGACTGAGTCTTATTTTAACAAGTGTTAGTTCGGTTATTCGGTTAAACCGAATAACCCAAAAGTAATACCCGTACAAACTAACCGAAAATCGTACAAAAATTCGGATATAACCGAAATAGTAAAAATAACCGAATTGTCAGAATATTTCGGTTAAATTATTTCGATTGTGTTCGGTTTTTTGGTTATACCCGTTTTTTGCTCAGTCCTAATACTGGTTACTAACTTTTTCTTGTTTGGTTACTTTGAATAATTATAATGTTACTGCTGAGTTGGTTACTGTGTATCATTATACTGGTTACTAACTGATGCTTGTTTGGTTACTAACTGATGCTTGTTTGGTTACTCTGTATAATTATAACTGATTCTTGTTTGGTTACTAACTGATGCTTGTTTGGTTACTCTGTATAATTATAATGTTACTGCTGAGTTGGTTACAGCTGAATTGCTTATTTTAAAATTATAACATTGAGTTGTTTACTTTACTATATTTATTCTTTTTTCAAACAATGAAAATGATTCCAGTTGTACTTTATTCTAACAACATTTTATTTGTGATGTAGGTTGAGACATCAAACTTAGTGATTTTCACTGTTTACGATGCCAAACAATATATTGTGGACATCGACCAAAAGACATGCACATGTGGAAAATTTCAGTATCATGAGATGCCTTGTCCGCACGCTGCTGCTGTTATGAAAAAGTGAAATTTGTGCTGTTATGATTTTTGCTCAAAAAATACTATAAAACAACTTTGGTCGACACATATTCAGCTTCAATCATGCTGTTAGATGACAAAGAAAACTGGATGTACCAGAAGAAGTAAGAAACATAGGTATCAACCGATTTTAAGACCAAAAAAACCCTGATATAGTACATTTACATTAAGAGTGTAAATACATGTATATATAATTGTTTACTATCATTAACCATAAACCACATGATTGGTAACATTTTTGATTTTGTACAGTAACCAAAATTTTAATTGATTAATATTTTGATTTCTGAATTCATTATGAGTTGCCAATATAATTGGGAACCCACAAAAATACACTGTGCACTTGATAATTGTTCCAAATATAAGTTGTAAATTATTTGGTTATTAACATAAAGTCAAATGGTTACCTTATATGACAATTTGGATACCAACTGCACATCTCAAAAATATATTTAATTTAATGAGTTTATAAATGACCATCATATATGATAATGGAATCTCTTAATTAAAATTTCTTATTCCATCATGATGATAGACTAAAAAAACACATACATTTAACAGTTCATAACATTCATGATACAATAACTGTTTTGTTACAAACTAAAACAAATATTGTTAACATATATGTATGTTTGGACACCAACATAACATTTCAACTTAAGTAATTGATATATACTGATTTTATCAAATTTTATTACAATTTGTTTACTTATAAAAACATAATATGGTGACCATAACAGTAAACTATTTGGTTACTTATTTGTTATAACAATAAACAAAATATAACAAATAGGTAACCAAATATTTAGATAACAGTCACCAAAACAAATTTTTATGTTAAGTTGTTAACTAATGTATACTCTCACATATACATTTAACAATAGTTACATGTCCTGATACATTTAACAATAGTTATATGTCCTGATACAATATTGTAAATCTCTGTTTACTATCAAAACATTAGTTGGTTACCCTTTTATATATATTTGGTTACCAACTGTACATTTCAAAATAATATAGCAAACACAACCTAAACGAATCAAATACCAACCAACACACAAAATTACTTCCAATACTGCTAATATAATAAAATATGAAATCTCATCTATATAAGATCCAATAACCATCTCTTTATAAACCATACAACATTGTTGTGTATATTCCAAAAAAAAAACAAAATACAAAACACAATTCATACTGACAAAACTACAAGATCTGAACTAATCAAAATCTGGAACAAATCTTCCTGGAAATTCTCTGTCAGTCTCATATCCCTCCAATTATTTGTTCCTTGCATGCATATATAGATTTGTGCATAACTTCTTCCGATACTGCGCAATGGGAAATGGAATAGGAATTTCATCAAACTTCTGATAAATGACATGCTCAGCGAAACAAATTGTGAACATCCCGCAATCACTGTACAAATGGACAAAAGATAATGAAAATCAAAACTAGAATCAACCTATATATAGAACATATCAGTTTATACAGTAACCAAACAGTTATATATAAAATTAACCGAAACATAAATTAAAGGTAACTAAAACAAAAACATGTATACCAAAAAACATATTGAAGAAGTAACCGAACAATTATATCGTATTAACCAAACCATGTTTTAATGCTAATTGACACAACATATTGACCAAACCCAGTTCAGACAACCAACGTATACTACACAAATACATGGTAACCAAAACAACATACAAAAGTAACAAAAATACCAAATTGAGGGAACAAAGAGTATTTTCCAAATCATAAGCAAACAGTAACAAAAAATATACTAAATTAGTAACCAAACAGTTACATGATAGTAACCAAAACAGTTATATGATAGTAACCAATATAGTTATATGATGTTAACCAAATCATAAACAACATGTACACTAAAACCAGTTTATTAAACCATGAATAATAGGCAAATGCATGGTAACCCAACCTATTTGGATACTTATTTGTTATAACAATCAACAAAATATAACAAATAAGTAACCAAATAGGTATATAACAATAATCATATACTTATTTTAATAGTAACAAAAGCATAACCAACCTGTATATCTAGAAACCTATAATGAAAGTCATATTGTAACAAAATTGAGTGAACAAAAATATTTTCCGAATCATAAGAAAACAGTAACAAAAAGCATACTAATTAAGTAACCAAATAGTTACAACATAGTAACCAAAACAGTTATATGATAGTAACCAAAATATTTATATGATGGTAACCTAATCATAAACAACATGTACACTAAAACCAGTTTATTAAACCATGGATACTAGTCAAATACATGGAAACCCAACCTATATGTAATAATTTAAAAAATGTAAATAATGTAACTCTTACCCCTCGACTTGTTCAGGAATCGACTCTGCAAATTCCAACTCAATTATATCGTCTTCCTCCTTATTTTGATACGGTTCACTGCTAAAGTCAATGTCACACCTATCCCTCAAAAAACCAGTCTTGCGCAGCAAAGTGGGAAGAATAAAGATGTAAGACTCACAAACATCCATGATTTTTGTTTGCATGGATTTCCTTTTTGGCTGCAGAGAATTGTAAACAGTTAGACGTCTACGATGCACATCAAACGTTAACAAAAACCAATGGTCCGGTGCTGACATATGGATGGGGAACAACACATAGTCAACATTTCTCTATGGTGTGTTGACATTCATAAACAGGCCATGAATGTATTTAGAAACATCACCCTCCCCAGACAATACACTCTTTTCTGCATTTTTACTTGAATAATCTTCAAAAAGAGAGGTCATCTTGGCATGGAACCAACAATCCGTAGTCGTTGCCCTTATATGCACACTATCAGAATGTCTGGCCAATTTACGGAAATAATATAATGCAACATTGATGTGCTGAACCAAAAAAAACATAAAATATTAATAGTTGAAAATAACATTATGTAATGAATGTAACCAACATTGTTAACGCTAGTTACTTAAACAACTAAATAAAATAATCATAACTATAAAAACATAATTTGAAAAAAAAACATAAAACATGTATGATAGTAACCAAAACATATATAAAATATATATGCAAGTAACCAAACAGTTATATAATAGTAACCAAACAGTTGAAAGATAGTAACTAAACAGTTATATGATAGTAACAAAATAATTATATGACAGTAACAAAAAAGTTATATGATAGTAACCAATCACTTATATCATAGTAACCAAAACATGTTTATATAATAACATATCAGCTTATATGATGGTAACCAAAACATATATAAAACATATATGATAGTAACCAAACAATTATATGATAGTAACCAAATAGTTGTATGATAGTAACCAAACAGTAATATGATAGAAACAAAACAGTTATATGACAGTAACAAAATAGTTATATGACAGTAACCAACATTGTTAATACTAGTTACTTAAAAAACTAAATAATGTAACCATAACTATAAAAACATAATTTGAAAAAAAAGAACTTACATCGTCGTCTAACCATTGCCCAGGAGTCTTTAATTTATAAAACCACATTTTTGATAAAATTGAGATAGACCCAAATACAAGCAGGTTTGATAATGTCATTTTTCTCAGGGAATTTATCCATCCTTCAATATTAAAGCATATTAGTATAAACGCTGACATTAACAATCACCGTATTAGTATACACACTACCCAAAAATAAATTTATTTGTTTCATAAAAAACTATAACATTGTTAACAGTAAAAAATATACCTTTTCCTGTTGTTAAGTCCTATTTTAAACCATTGTTCAAACAATGCCTCTTCTTATTTTAACGGCATATCTATGCAAAATTTGGGGAATGCGGAAATAACAACAACTCTTTGACCAGCACCTGATGCATTAGACGATAACCCAGCCGAACCAAACATTGGAGTGTATGGAGATCGCATAACAACACTCTTTGCATGTTCACGGACAGGTCTACCACTGGCTATATCAACGCTCTTCTCCAATTCATCACACTGAACTATGTCCTGTGTAATCAGAACCATCTCATCAAGTACAAATTTGCTTTCTGCCTCGAATTTATTCCCCTTTTACAATTGACAAAAAATGTAACAAATACAATTAGATTTTCACATAAACACCTGTATTTAACTAATATATGCAATAACACACAGTTGTAAAAAGATATAAATTGAACAATAACGGACAAATTAAAGTGAACATATCATAATAGAAACAAAAACAAAATAAAATAGTAACCAAGCAGTTATATAATGGTAACCAACACACATTGTTATAGTAACCAACCAATATAATAATAGTAAACAATCCATAATACTAAATAGATATAAATTGCTTACTGTTTATTATATATTTGTTTGGTGAAGAATGTTTACTTGATTACTTTATAATTTTCAAGTGAGTTCTACTGATTTTTTAATACTGATGGTTACTCATCATATACATTGGTTACCTTCCTGTAACTACTAGTTACTGTACAATTATGACTCAGTTACTGTGTAACATTATACTGTCTAATGCTCTATTAGTTACTGTCTAATGCAGTTTTGTTTCTGCCTCAAATTTATTCCCTTGTTTATATTGACATAAAGGGTAACAATAATATACTATCTAATGATGTTTTGGTTATTGTGTAACATTATACTGTCTAATACTGAATTGGTTTCTGTGAAACATTATAATGGTTACTATATATTTATGAGTTGGTTACTGTGTAAAATTGTAACAGTAACCAAAACCTAAAGCATGTACTAGTATAACAGTAACCAAAACCTAAAGCATGTAATCGTTATAACACTAACCTCAGCAGCAACATAAACAACAATTTCTTTCTCAATGCACTGGCTTAATATGTCAAAAGTTGACATGTCATCATTCTTGACAATCTGTGCAAAATACAAAACAACCAATTAATCATTAAGAAAAAGACATCTAACACAAAGCAAAACAAACAAAAAATTCTAACCTTGACATTTTCTTAATCATCATTACTTATTATTTCATGATTTTCTTCAACCATACCATCACGTTCAACTTCATTACCATACTCAAATTCATTCCCATCCTTCTTCTCAACAAAATCTGACACATCATCACCATAATTATTTTTATTTAGTTTTGAACCATCCTCAACAACATGACGGTCTTCAACCATAATATCATCAGCTTCATTTTCAACATCATCATTCTTCTCATCAGCTTTCAACCCATCATCACCAACCTCATCATCATTATTATTATTACCTTTAGAAACATCAACATCCTCATCAACAACATCATCAGCTTCATCAGTTTCATCGGATTCATCATCATCATCAACATCACCACCCTTATCAGAATCATCATCAGAATCACTATCAACTTTTTTAACCCCACCATCTTTGATCCCACGTAACTCATCTCTAATAATTAACCTAAAGTCTCTGCATAGCTGAACGCGTAAAATCTGCATCTCATCCTTAATATCAGCCCGCAATTTTACAATGTCTTTCTTAATTTCAGAAACTTTTTTCTCTAACGACCGTAACCATGTATCAATTGCATCTTTAATGTCCGATATATCAATTGATCGTTGGTGACTCAATGATCTAATGTGCTTCATTGCTGATCTCAATATTTTTAGATGCCATTTTCAAACACTATCACAAAACAAGGGTTAATTGACATATCACATATTATCCCTATACTCTGATCGACCAATTAAATACCAAATAAACTTAGGTAGGTCATACTAGCGAAGGAATTCCCCGTCTCTCTCTTCCTAGTTCTTGTCTCACATCTCAGCCAGGGATCATATCCCTAAGCTTTGTTACCAACTGTGACACCCCCAAAACAGGTATACATCACCCATCTTAAGTCACCAGATACATGGTACATAAATTCAAATACAACTTAATTATACAACAGTCGTGTAAAATACGACAAAACATAGCTGAGAGTTTAAACAAGAATATTGTCATCTAGACAATATTCACACTCAATGGTGTCCTCATTATAATTATTATCACATTATTCTGTAGAATAGTGAGAACTAATAAAGCCATTTATCCTAGACCATCACTCCATTCCCCGACTCATCCCAGCTATATTCTTATTTTCTGAAGAGAACAATGAAAGAAAGGGTGAGCTCAACTAGCATAGTAAGAAATATTATGATTAAAATAATGCAGAATAAATTATCATTAGTGTAAAACCCCAACTTTTATGAATAAAGATTAATTTCTCTCGAAATATATTTTTGAATATTATGGTGTGGATATAATATAATATTATAGTTGTGGGTAATATTTACAAATTTTGCAAAGTAAGCAAGTGGTTATATAATATTCGATTGGTCAGAGAATATTCGTTTTAACAGGGAATATTTATACGACGACACAATTATTGGTGGACCCCACAACAGAAGTATTGTTGTAATAAGAAAATGACAGAATTATCTTTTTATAAAAATAACGGCGGAAGTGTTACCATTAAAACTGTTGAACTACCCGGTAGTAAAAGTAAAGTAATACGCGTGGTTGCATAGTAGCACAAGGTATTGGTTATTGATGTTTACGTGAGAAGTCACTCAGTATACTCAATTATTGCTACAGTAATTGCTGCATTATATGTGAGATCCCGAATTTTATGAAATAAAAGTATTCAATTTTTTTTATTTTGGTAAGTAGTTAAATTGATAAAAGTTTAAAGTTAAGGGTCATATTTGAATTTTTTTTTTCAAAGTAAGCAAGTTGTCATAAAATAACCGGTAATAAAAGTACAGTAATACGCGTGGTTGCATAGTAGCACACGGTATTGATTATTAATGCTTATGTAAGAAGTCACTCAGTTATACTCAATTATTGCTACAATAATTGCTGCATCATATGTCTCATATTATTGATTCAATTATTGTCACAGTATCATCTGCATAATATTTTATATATTATTAAATCAATAATTGAGACGACGAAGTTATTCATATTATTATTTTCAATATTGACAATGTCTAGAAGTTCTGTCAAGGAGAGGTTTGGTCACCTAATTGCGCGTCAATAAAGAGAAATCCTTATCGAAAAGCTCCCTCTTTCCTGGGAACGATCTGGTTGTTAAATATTGTGAGTTATAATATTAATAATGAATGTTATTAAAAATCGAATTTGAGTTCGGAGTTGAATTTGGAGACGCGAACATGATATTTGAGTCTGAAACGATGAAATTAGTAGAAATAGATTATATACACAAAATTTGTTGGGGTTGACTTTTTGGTTAAAAAAGATAACAGTTGACTTTTTCAGAAAAGTCAAACTTTGAAATTTCAAAAATAAAATTTTTCGGAAAAATATTTCCATTGTGTTGGGATTGTTACTGTTAGTGGAAATCGACATTTATTTCGATAATAATTGATGTCTGGAGGTTATATTGACCAATCGGGTAATTAACCGGATAAATAAGCAATTAATTGCTATTGATTCACATGATTATAACTATTTGTTTACATGTATGTACTATTGATTCACATTCATGTACTATTAGGGGAGGTGGTGCAAGATTGATAATACTTGCATGACTAAGTTAAAAATGGAGGTATAGATGGAGGTACTATACTGTAATTCGTATTTTTACATGATTATAACTATTGATTCACATGATTGAACTATTGATTCACATTATTTACTATTAGGGGAGGTGGTGCAAGTTTGATAATACATGCAGGACTAAATTAAAAATAAAAGAAAAGTTGGAGGTATTGTACTGTAATATTTTGAGCCCCAAAATGTGCAATTATCAAAACTATATTTTCTAATAAATAAAAGTTCATTCTTCCTTCATTTCTCACCAATTCACTAAAGCTATAGAGCAATTATTATAGAGAGAAATTATAGTTAGAAAGAAAAAGAGAAGTCAGCTACCTCACTATTCTAGTATCCAATTTCATCTAAGGTAAGGGGTATTATTTCTTTCGTATTCATGAAGAGAGCTATTGTTATTTCATTCCTTATTATTTTGTTGGAATAACCTGTATATGCAGACTACCATATACATGGTGAAATTCTTCTGTTATTCCATTCTTTATTATTATGTTGGAATAGCTTGTATGTGCTGATTACGCATGACCTGGTTCCATTCTTTATTATTCTGTTGGAATAACCTGTCTGTTCGGTCTATCGCATGCCTGGTGAATTCTATTGTTATTCCATTCTTTATTATTCTGTTGGAATATCTTGTCTGTGCGGATTACGCATGACCTGGTTCCATTCTTTATTATTATGTTGGAATATCCTGTCTGTGCGGATTACGCATGACCTGGTTTTATTCCTTATTATTCTGTTGGAATATTTTTTCTGTGCGGATTACGCATGACCTGGTTTCATTCTTTATTATTCTGTTGGGAATAACCTGTCTGTGCGGTCTATCGCACACATGGTGAATTCTTCTGTTATTCCATTCTTTATTATTCTCTTAAAATAACTTGTCTATGTGGATTACCGCATGCATGGTGAATGATCCCTTGTATTCATTCCTTATTAAATTGTAGAAATGATCTGTCTACGTAGATTACCGCATGGCGGATGAAAATTTATTTACAGTTTTGTAATTTTTCTGACCCTCAAAAATTTTGGAAAAATTTAAAATGATAATTTGATGAGTTTTCTATATTGTGTCGAAAGATGACGATTTTTGGATGTATAGATTAAGAGTATTGGATTTTATGCAAAAAGACTATTTTAAAAGTAAATCCTTATAACTCCTTGTGGTTAATTCCAAAATTGGTGAAATTTTTATCGGGAGAACATGTATATAACAGGAGTATATCCTGTAAATTTCGGAATTTTTGGACAAAAGTACAATTTATGATAAATGTCTAAATATTCGGCAGTTTTGGCCATATGAAAAATAATAAATGAATTTTAAAAATTTCGAGAAAAATATATGTTCAATATGGGACTAAAATATTTTTGGGACTGATTTGGTATTTTTTATGAAAATGAACTACTTTTGAGTAAATGAATTAAATATATTATGTGAAGTAATAAAATTGGAAAATAGGATTTTATGGCTTGGGAATCCTATATAGGGTATATTCAGATTTTTGATGAGGAATTTGATTATTGGTGATGAAATCTTATGAGTATGACATTTTTGAATGATTAAATGCATTATTTGGTAAAGTGTAAACAATTGAAATAAATTGTTTATAAGTTTTAGAAGTGATTAAAATATTGTTATAATATTAATAATATTAGATTATGAGTTTATTAAGCGATTGATAATATTTGGATAAATTTAAAGTCTTTAATATTTATCCTTGATTTCGTTTGATTAATGCTTATATCATTGTCATCATCCTCATGCTTATATTATGATGAAAGTCATCTTTGGCTTACGTGCAAAGATGGACTGTTGATTATTGGTTTTACAGTTGTATATCTTTGGCTTACGTGCAAAGATGGACTATTGATTATTAGTTTTACAGTTGTATATCTTTGGCTTTCGTGCAAAGATGAACTATTGATTGATGAGTATCTTTGGCTTATGTCCATAGATGAACTTTTTATTGGTATGATTATGACCAGGGATCATTCGATATAATCATGACCCGTAATATTTTAGATGATGTGGTAAAAGTCCTCATTGGCCCATAGTACATTGATGGACAGTTATTGGTATGATTATAACCAGGGATTATTCGGTATAATCATGACCATTGATGATTACATGAATATCCTTGGCCATAGTGCATGGATGATTCGATGATGTGGATTATTTATTAAGCAGAGTCTCAGCGATAAAATATTGATTATACACTTTTAATTCGTAAAAGATAGTAGATATCATGCTCTACTTGACTCTTCAAAAATACAGTTGTATGTCTTTAGCCTGTAGTGCTAAGATGAATATCTTTGGTCGTAGTGCAAAGATGAATTTATTAGTATGATTATTAGTAGGAATTGCGATTTGGTATAACCATGATTTTTGATGTTTCAGGTGAAGATAGGTGATGAAAATTATCTTCGTCCTGGGTACGAAGAGGAATTTAGAATCACAATTATGATTATGAGTTATTCATATAATTGTGGACAAGAATTGTTGATTGATGTTACAGGGATAAAACATTATTGGTGGACTTTTAACATGGAGAAGATAATAGATCTGATGGTCTATTTGACTCTTCTAATGGATTGCTCGTTCCGCTGCAACTATGGTTAAAAAGTTTTATCATCTACCATATTGTCTAAATCTCTGATTTATTACTGATGAAGGCTATTGATGATGTAAATTATCTTTAGTCATGATATTCTTTACTGGGCTAGTTGTGATCACCCTTTTTGCTTCACAATTTCTTTCAGGTAATAAAAGTGTAGCTGGGTCGAGCGGGGGTAACAGGAGAATAAAGCAGTGGTCTATAGCTATTGAGTTTCTCCCTAAATAGTATGGAAATAATTTTATTGAGAACTTTAGATAAGTGTGCCGTATTGTATACGTCATTTGATATTTAATTTTGGTGAACTGAATAGGGTTAGGTGAACCCAACTTTGGAAGAGTGTTTTGCCACTATCATACAAGATGTCTAATGACATACAACCTCGTGTTATCATAAGACAGGGTTGTGCACATCCACTTACTGAATATATCTACGAGCACTACCTATATAATCTTGGAGTTTATTTGAAATATAATTCTCACTTGGAGACAACGGAGATAATTATATGTCAAAAGAAGACTCACCATTGGAAAGAAGATGATAGCAATCTTCTTGTTTTTCTTTGGGGACTATTGGGTCAACCAAGGATAATTTTGTGGATATATGATATCTATCATAACCTAGACGCATGGCCTCCTATATACGAAAGTTTCTTCAAGTATTTTCCAAAGATTTTAATTTCTAAAACATTTATTGACTGTACCTTTATGTAAAGTACCATTGTAAGGTATTGTGGTCGAGGCACCATGAGAGTTACATATATTTGTATTAAAACTCACAACTTATCTGTTGTCGTACTCTGCACGACAGTTCAACAGTTGTATAAATGAAGTTTATATTTGATTTCTTTAGTGTGATATCTGGCGACTCAGAATGGGTCGTGTGGACCTATTTTGGGGGCGTTACATCATATCTCTCATATTATTGATTCAATTATTGTCACAATATCATCTGCATAATATGTTATATTATTGAATCAATAATTGAGATGACAAAGTTATTTATATTATTAAATTGCAATATTTACTGTGACGCCCCCAAAACAAGTATACATCGCCCATCTTGAGTCGCCAAATATATGGTATAAAATTCAAATACAACTTAATTATACAACAGTCGTGTAAAATACAACAAAATATAATCTAACAGTTTTAATAAGAATATTATCATCTAGACAATATCCACACTCAATGGAGTCCTCATTACATTTATTGTCATACTATTTAACAGAATAATAAGGACTACTAATGCTATCATCTGGACCGTCACTCCGTTTCCCGACTAGTTCCAACTATATTCTCATTTCCTGAAGAGAACACTGAAAGAAAGGGTGAGCTCAACCAGCCCAATAAAAAATATTATGACTAAGATAATGCAGAATAAATTATCATTAGTCTTCAACAATGTTAAACTGATAAAATACAATAGATGTCAAGTTTAACTGCAACGGAATAAGCAATCCATTAGAAGAGTCAAGTAGAGCTTGATATCTACTATCTTCTATGATTTAAAATTTTTTCATCAATTTTTATCGCTGACTTTCATCGCAATATAAGCATGAGGATGATGACAATGATATAAACATTAATCAAACGAAAACAAGGATAAATATTAAAGACTTTAAATTTATCCAAATATTATCAATCACTTAATAAACTCATCATCTAATATTATTAATATTATAAAAATATTTTAATCACTTCATAAACCTATAAACAATTTATTTCAATTGTGTACACTTTGCCAAATAATACATTTAATCATTCAAAAATGCCATACTCATAAGATTTCATCTCCAATGATCAAATCCCTCATAAAAAATCTGCATATATCCTATATAGGATTCCCAAGCCATAAAATCCTATTTTTCAATTTTTTTACTTCACATAACATATTTAATTCATTTACTTATAACTAGTTTATTTTCATAAAAAATACCAAATCATTCCCAAAATTATTTTTTTTCTGGACTTTAGCAGAATATAGTCCCATATTGAACATATATTTTTCTCGAAATTTTTAAAATTCATTTACTATTTTTTATATGGCCAAAACTACCGAATATTTAGACATTTATCATAAATTATACTTTTGTCCAAAAATTCTGAAATTTACAGGGTATACTCCTGTTATATACATGTACTCCCAATAAAAATTTCACCAATTTTGGAGTTAACCACAAAGAGTTATAAGGGTTTACTTTTAAAATTGTCTTTTCCCATAAAATCCATAACATTTAATCTATACATCCAAAAATCGCCATTTTTGGACACAATCTAGAAAACTCATCAAATTATTATTTTAAATTTTCCATAATTTTTGAGGGTTAGAAAAATTATGAAACTGCATGTGGATCATTCACCATGCATGTGGTAATCCACATAGACAGGTGATTCCAACAGAATAATAAAGAACGGAATAACAGAAGAATTCACCATGCATGCGATAGACCGCACAAACAGGTTATTCTCAACAGAATAATAAAGAATGGAATCAGGTCATGCGTAAACCGCACAGACAGGATATTCCAACATAATAATAAAGAATGGAACCAGGTCTAGCGTAATCCACATAAACAGGATATTCCAACAAAATAATAAAGAATAAAACTAGGTCTAGCGTAATCCGCACAGACAGGATATTCTAACAGAATAATAAAGAATGGAATAACAGAAGAATTCACCATACATGCGATAGACCACACAGACAGGTTATTATAATAGAATAATAAAGAATGGAACCAGGTCTAGCGTAATCCGCACAGACAAGATATTCTAATATAATAATAAAGAATGGAATAATAGAATAATTTCACCATGTATGCGGTACTTCGCGTAGATAGGTTATTCCAACATAATAATAAAGAATGGAATAGCAGAAGCTCTCTTCATGAATACGAAAGAAATAATACCCCTTACCTTAGAAAGAAACTGGATACTGGAGTAGAGAGGTAGCAGAGTTCTCTTCTTCTTTCTCTCTATAATTTCTCTCTATAATAATTGTTTTATAGCTTTAGTGAATTGGTGAGAAATGAAGGAAGAATGAGCTTCTATTTATAGAAAAATATAGTTTCAATAATTATACGTTTTGGGGCTCGAAAAATTATAGTACAATACCTCCAACTTTTCTTTCATTTTTAATTTAGTCCTGCAAGTATTATCAAACTTGCACCACCTCCCCTAATAATCAATAGTTCAATCATGTGAATCAATAGTTATAATCATGTGACAATATGAATTACAGTATTGTACCTCCATCTATAACTCTATTTTTAACTTAGTCATGTAAGTATTATAAATCTTGCACCAACTCCCCTAATAGTACAAGAATGAGATTCAATAGAACATACATGTGAACAAATAGTTATATAAACATGTGAATTAGTAGCAATTAATTGCTCATTTATCCAATTAATTACCCGATTTATCAATATAACCCTTAGACATCAATTATCATCGAAATAGATGTCGATTTCCACTAACACGAATAATTTCAACACAATGGAACTATCAATTTCATCTTTAATCAACACGAACTTATTCTTCATTAATATTATAACTCATAATATTTATCAACCAGGTCGTTCTCAGGAAAGAAGGGCTTTTCGATAAGGATTTCTCCTTATTGGCGCGTAATTAGATGACCAAACCTCTCATTAACAAAACTTCTAGACTTTGTAAATATTGTAATTTAATAATATGAATAATTTTGTCATCTCAATTATTGATTTAATAATATATAAAATATTATGTAGATGATACTGTGATAATAATCGAATCAATAATATGAGAGATATGATGCAGCAATTACTGTAGCAATAATTGAGTATAACTGAATGACTTCTCACGTAAGCATCGATAATCAATACCGTGTGCTACTATGCAACCATGCGTATTACTGTATTTTTACTACCGGGTAGTTCAACAGCTTTAACGGTAACACTTTCACCGTTATTTTTAATAAAAGATAACTCTGTTGTTTTTTTACTACGACAATACTTTTGTTGTGGGGTCCACCAATGATTGTGCCGTTGTACGAATATTTCTTATTAAAATGAATATTACACGACCAATCAAATATTATATAACCACTTGCATACTTTGCAAAATTTATAAATATTACCGACAACTATAACATTATATCAAATCGACACCATAATATAAAAAAAAATATTTCGAGAAATTTAATTCTTTATTCATAAAATTAGGGTTCTCACAATCTCCCCTCCTTATGAAATTTTTCCCTCGAAATTTACGTACGTACTTGGTATGCCGAAGAGATGAGGATACCTTGACTTCATTTCAGATTCTAACTCTGGAGGTATAACCTTTGAGTGTTGAATACGATCCTTCTTATCCAAGATTTTAACACGTATCTGCTCATACGTTAAATCTTCTGCTATCTCGTCTAGTTCTAATTTAATAACGTGGTTCGAGTCATCCACATATTTACATAACATCGATACGTGAAAAAAGTTATGAACACACGACATACTTGGAGGTAAAACGAGTCTATATGCCACAGTTCTTACTCCATCGAGGATTTCAAATGGGCCAATTAAATCGAGGGTTGAGATAATGCCTTCTTGAACCTTTTTCTTCACATTCATCAGATTCGGGTGTGTAGCTTGAGCGGCTTTAACTTTATCGATTAAAGTTGATTCTACTCGTATATTTGATGTGACGCCCCCAAAATAGGTATACATCACCCATCTTGAGTCGCCAAATACATGGTACTAAATTTAAATACAACTTTATTATACAACAGTCGTGTAAAATATGACAAAATACTTGCTGTGAGTTTTAATACAAATATTGTCATCTAGACAATATCCACACTCAATTTAGTCCTCATTACATTTATTATCACACTATTTAACATAATAGTGAGGACTACTAAGACACCATCTCGGACCATCACTCCGTTCCCCGACTAGTCCTGGCTACGTTCTCATTTCTTGAAGATAACAGTAAAAGAAAGGGTGAGCTCAACTAGCCCAGTAAGAAATATTATGACTAAGATAATGCAGAATAAATTATCATTAGTCCTCAACAGTATTAAACTGATAAAATACAATAGATATCAAGTTTAACTGCAGCGGAACATGTAATCCATTAAAAGAGTCAAATAGAGAAAAAAATCTACTATCTTTTATGATTTAAAAAGGTTTTTCATCACTTTTATCGCTGAGACTCAGCTTAATAAATAATCCACATCATCCCTGCACTATGCCAAGGATATTCATTAGGGTCATGACCACAAATTATCCATGCACTACGGGCCAAGGATAATTGTGTATTCATCAATGGTCATGATCATGCCAACAACTGTCCATCAATGCACTTTGGGCCAATGAGGAGTTTTACCACATCATTTGTAACATTACGGTCATGATTACACTGAATAATCCCTGGTCATAATCATACCAAGTCTATCTATGCACTACAGGCCACAGATGACTTTCAAAAATAATATAAACATGAGGATGATGACAATGATATAAGAATTCAATAAAACAAGTTCAAGAATTAATTTATTCAGGAACTAATAACGTCCAAATTGTCAACATGATACTTCTTTGTAAAATAAAATTCAAGAATGCTCAGAAGAATATTTTCATAAAAAGATACTGGATGAAGCGCAAATATCAATAATATTCCACTAATTTCATGGAGTGTAGAAGTCAAAACTTTAACCAACTGAGTATAATAAAGAATGGAATAACAAATGAAATCACCATGCATGCGGTACTTTGCATAGACAGGTTATTCCATTAGAATAATAAATAAAAGAACCAGGTCAGCCGTAATACGCACCGACATGATATTTCAACAGAATAATAAAGAATGGAATACAAAAGAAATCACCATGCATGCGGTACTTCGCATAGACAGGTTATTCCATCAGAATAATAAATAACAGAACCAGGTCAGGCGTAATACGCACCGACAGGATATTCCAACAGAATAATAAAGAATGGAATACAATAGAAATCACCATGCATGCGGTACTTTGAATAGACAGGTTATTCCAACAGAATACTAAATGACAGAACCAGGTCAGGTGAAATTCACACCAACAGGATGTTCCAACAGAATAATAAAGACGGAACCAGGTCTGGCGTAAAGCACAGACAGTATATTCTAATAGAATAATAAAGACGAAACTAGGTCCGGCGTAAAGCACAGACATGATATTCTAACATAATAATAAAGAATGGAATACAGAAGAATTTTACCAAGTATAGGGTAGCCCACGTATATAGGTTATTCCAACAGAATAATAAAGATGGAATAATAGAAGTTCTCTTCATGAATACAAAAGAAATAATACCCCTTACCGTAAAAGAAACTTGATATCGAAGTAGTGAAGTAGCAGAATACTTTTCTTCTTTCTCTCTATAGTTTCTCTCTCTAGAGTTTCAATGAATTCGTAAGAAATAATGAAGGAATGAGCTTCTATTTATAGAAGAATGGAATGAATAGTAACCAATCCATGAACGGTCCAGATTGATTTACTTTAATCGGAAGGTCCATATTTAAAGAAAAATCTTTTAAATAAAATATAATATATTCTATTTATAATCTAAAAAAATGAATAACTTTTAAAAAGATTTTACTATGCAAACACTATGCATAATAAAATATAATATATTCTAATTATTGTCTAATAAAATAGATAACTTTATAAAATTATTCTATTTTATATAAAAAGATTTTACTATTAGCCTAATAAAACGAATAACTTTATAAAAGTATTCTGTTTTATATAAAAAGTTTTTCTGTTTTATTACGTTAATAATACGAATAAAACAAAATGTCATCATCATTATTATTATTCACACTATTAATCGACCAGGTCGTTCCCAGGAAAGAGGGGGCTTTCCAATAAGAATTTCTCCCTATTGGCGTGCGATTAGGTGACCAAACCTCTCCTTGGCATAACTTCTAGACATCGTTAATAATGCAAATAATAATATTAAAAACTTCGTCATCTCAATTATTGATTTAATAACATATAAAATATCGATAATAATTGAATCAAACTGAGTGGCTTCTCACATAAGCATTAATAATCAATACTGTGTGCTACTATAGAACCACGCATATTACTGTACTTTTACTACCGAGTAGTTCAACAGTATCAACGATAAAACTTCCGTCGTTATTTTAATAAAAATATTTTTGTCGTTTTCTCAATCCGACAATAATTATGTTGTGGGGTCCACCAATGATTGTGCTGTCGTATGAATATTCCCTGACTAATTGAATATTATATAACAACTTGTTTACTTTGCAAAATTTATAAATATTACCCATAACTATAACATTATATCAAATTTATTCCATAATATTCAAAAATGATATTTATAAAAAATTCATTTTTATTCATAAAAGTTGGTGTCTTACATTTGATATCACCACGTGGGTCCTTAGAGTCTTTAACTCTATCTTCATCATTTCTAAGTTATACAAAATGAGTTTTGTACTGGGGTCAATACAAAATTTGATTTCACGCTCTAGGGGTAAGCTACGAAGTCTTCAGGAATACGTCAGGAAATTTATTAACAATAGAAATATCATTCAAAACTGTGACCCTCATCCAAGACTTAGATAACACCTCACATTGATATCTATCAACTTGCCACCGTTATTCACTACGTCCCCCATGGATATTCTAACTTCGGTGTATTCTAAGACTTGGAAGTCACCAGCGAAAGGCTCAGGGCTCTTTATTTATGGCTTGATATGAAAATGATTAACTTTGGAGGTTTGGTTGCTTGAATTTAGTGGTTTGGTTGGTTAGGAATATGAAAGCTAACAACCTTACGAAAAGCATGATGAGTAGTTAACCAATCGATTCCTAAAATTACATCAAAGGCAAGTATTTTCAAGGAAATAAAGTCGACAGGTAACGTGAAAGTGTCGATTTGAATCAAATAAGATTTATAAACAGTGGAGGTAACGAAGGTTTCTCCTAACGAAGTTTTAATCAATAAGTCAAAGTCTAATCTCTCCGGAGTCAAATTTAAACGTTGTGTGCAAGTAAGAGATATAAAAGAATGGGTAGAACTGGTATCTAATAAGGTATAGACTTGGCAAAAATTTATAATTAACTAACCCGTGCTAACTTCGTTCGGGTTACTCGCTTTTTGAGAAGTCACGAAAAACGCTCTTCCTAAAACCACCGACTTTTTTTTGTCCGTATCCGCCTTTGGTGCCACCGTCCCAGCTGGACTTGACTTTGGTGCACGAAAAAATTGGGCTAGGTGACCTTCTTTTCCACAATTATAACATGCTTTGAACTGCATCGTGCATTTTGGACTTATGTGTCCTTCCCCTCCACATTTGTAACATACGACCGGTGGTCGTTCTCCTTCCTTAACAACAGGTGCTGATGCTGACGTCTTTCCATTATTTTTTAATCTCCTCTTCTTGAAATGTCCATTCTTATTGTTTTGGCCATGATTCCCACCGAAGTGGTTACCATTTCTGGCATGTTGATTCCCTCCACGCTTATTGTCACCGCTTCGATGACTGCTATCACTGGTATTATCATTCTGCCGACTGCACTCTTTTGGTTAGGTTGACTCAGTATTGCGCTCCAATAACTGAGCCCTATTAACAATATCTGAATACAAACATAGTTTATGAGAGAAAAGATATTGACGTATCTCGGGTTTCAAACCTCTTAGAAACATTCGCTTCATTCTCTCCTCATTATCAACCAAATGGAAGGCAAACTGGGACAACTCGATAAACTTGGCTTCGTACTGCGACACAGTCATGTTGTTTTGCTCCATCTTGATGAACTCTCCTTTTTTTCATGTGACGAATACTTTCGAGAAAGTACTTGTCATTGAACAATTCTTGGAACTTTTCCCAAGTCATCTCCAGTGCGGCAAGTTGAGTACGCTTTACAGATTCCCACCAGTAATCTGCCTCTGCTCGCAACATGAAGGTGGCAAAGGGAACCTTTTGCTCCTCGAAGCTTCCCAAGACATCAAATATCTTGCAGATCTGCTTTATCCACATCTCCGCCTTAAGTGGTTTTGGCTCTCCAAAAAACTCCGGTGGTCCCAGTTCCTTGAACAGCATAGCGGTGACCGTCCGAGAGTTGCCAGTGTTTCCACCTGCATTTTGGATAGGAGCCGCTCTTTCCTGAGGATTATTGTCTTCCTGTTGTACATTATCTTGGGTATTGATCGTTGGTGACTCAACGGTCTCATGTGCTTCATTGTTGATCTCAACATTTTCAGATGCCATTCTCAAACAATGTCACAAAACAATGGTTAATTAACATATCACATATTATCCCTATACTCTGACCGACTAATTAAATACCAAATAAACTTAGGTAGGTCATACTAGCGAAGGAATTTCCCGTCTCTCTGTTAGGTTTGTACTATTCAAGAACGCAATCAAATTGCAAAAATTAGCGAAAACGTGTAAAATCAGAGTTTTCAAATTTTACAAACCATATACCCGGATCACCCTTTATGCATAATTATTAATTAAACGAAAAGATAAGAACAAGAATCATACCCTTGAAGATTCGAGCTTCCTCAGGTACAAGTTCACCTCCAATCCTTTTCGCGTTCAACTTGAATCCACCGGGTTTGGTTCTTTCCTTTGATCAACGTTAGCCACCCAAATGTTTGGCCTCTAGAGGTGATCTACCAAGGAAGAAGAAGGATTGAAGAAGATGGCTGGTTGGCTAAACCCTAGTTTTTCTATCTCTATAGAAAAGGCGTACTCTCCCAACTATTGGAATTACGTATTCTATGAATACGTCAACCTCTCTTTTTTCACCCATAATAAGACTCCTCTTATTTATAGATGTGGGCAACCCATCCTTAACAATTAAGGAATTGGGTTTTATTTTAATTAATTAAACTCTTTTAATTAATTAGGCTCCTAATTTTATTAGGAATAATTAATTAACCTTTTAATTAATTAAGCTCCCTAATCTTATTAGGGATAATTAATTAAACTCTTTTAATTAATTTGCCTCCTAATCCTATTAGGATATTTGAGAGTACTTTTATTAATTAATTCCCAAACTCCTTTAAAAATTAAATAATAATAATAGTAATAATAATAATAAGACTCCTCTTATTAATTTATATTTAATACTTCCAAAATATTAAATAATAAATATTAAGCCATTTAATTTATTCTATCACCATAGATTAAATTAAATATACTTAACTTATTATTACGATTATGCCATTAACTTCTTAAATAATTATTCTTCCTTTTATGGTGTGACCCTTTAGGTTCTCCATATTAAACCGGTTGTGAATAAATTAATTAGAACAATTCTAATTTTATTTAAAGAAATAAATTAAACTAATAATTTATTTAAATAAATAATATTTATTCTACAATAGGGATAAGTCTCCCTAGCGATCAACGACTTTCCAGATAATATAGATTTCAACATTAATCATAAAAGAACCTTTGAGTAAATAGTTACCGTACAATTAAATCCTTCCACCATACAATGTCCCAATTAAATATAAGACATGGAATTACTGTCAAGTCTTATTTTATTTAATTATATGTATTTCGATCCTTAAATGCACAACTCCAAATAATGCAAATTAGAAACTCCTTTCTAATTTCATTCTGCCTTGGCCAAGGACTACTGAGTTGTCATTTATCGAATCACATAGGACATTTCTCTTCTTTTACTAGAAGTGGTAGATTCTTTATTGATCATACATTATCTCCATGTACAACTTATTATACCCAAGCATACCCTTTGATATACCCTAAGGGTCTTAAGGAATAAGTCAAAGTATAACTCATCATACACAAGATACTATGATGATCTCAAGTCCAAGGATCACTTGTACTACTATCACTACAGGAATTCCTATTGACATGCAAGTAAAACTCCATTAGGTATTCCTTAGCGAGTCACGTTCAGTGAACTTATTCTCTAATAAGCACCTACATACTTGCTTTAGTGTCTCCACACAAATGATCATGAGATCAATCATCCTCATCCAATGAGCAAGCAACGTATGTACCAATCTATCCGGATTCACTAATCCCCAATTTAGTAATCCAACGATTGGGAACTATTTTAGTTTTAAGCTTTCTAAGAATTTAGATCTCATTAGAATGATCATCATCATTATTCTAAAAGCATTGCTTAAAACTATGGGTTTATCACATATTATATAACAGCATCATGTAGATAATTAAAAGCCTTTAATAAATTAATACTTTTTTATTAATAAATGAATAAGATTGTTACAAAGTATATGCTTTATCATCAAACATGATTGGCTTATGTGCATATTACTTTCAATCTCCCACTTGCACTAAAGTCAATCGTCATGGTATCTCATACTCTTCTTCTCTAAGTGACGATTATCCTGCTGTTGGATAAGCTTTAGTTAATGGATATGTAATGTTGTTCTTGAGAGTACACTATCTCTATAGTGATTTCCCATCTTTCAATGATTCCTATAATCAAATGAAAGTGCCACAACACATGATTAGATCTAAGATGAGACTTAGGAACTATTCCTAGTTCTGTAATAAACTTTTCATCCAAACAATCAACTTGTAGCTTCATTTATAGCAATATACTTTGTCTTTATCACTAAACCAACAACTCTTTGTTGTTTGGAACCTTTCCAATTCACTGCACCACCGTTCAAGGTAACCCTTTACCTTAAAGTGGATTTTCTGTCGTCTTGGTCTGTCTGAAAAACTTGAGTCTGTTAAGCCCTCTTGTTTTAATTCAGACCCGCCATGAATTATATCACATCCTTAGTGCTGGTTAAGTACTTTAAGATGTTTTTCACTGTCTCACAGTGAACTTCTCCAGAATACGACTGATCAACATCAGGTCGCGTATATTTCATTGCATACATGATTGTCACTCATGCGATCTCTCTTTTAGGAGTCTATGGGGACTATTAAGAGAGATACACTCCATGACTCATCAACATGAGATATCTCTTGGAGTTTGCCATGCTAAACGACTTTAGCATCAAATGAATATACATTCCTTGGGTTAAGCAGAGCATCCTTTTAAATCTATCTTTATAGATTTGTATCCCCAATTAAGATACTCTTCCCAAATCATTCATGGAGGAATGTTTAGACAACTTTATCTTTACTGATTCTAGCATTGGCATGTCATTCCGTATCCATATTATATCAACATATAATACTAGGAATGTCACGACGCTCCCACTGACCCTTTTGTACACACTAGGTTCATTCTTGTTTTTGATAAAATCAAACTCTTTTGATTGTCTCATCAAAACGAATGTTCCATAATTTGAGAAACTTGCTTCAATCCATTTCTCTGAGTGTCTACAACTCTTACCTCATCGTATATAACTGGATCATCATCTTCTATGATACGTACCTCATCATCATCATCCATGATGAATCCATACCTCCTAGGTATCTTCGGTACTATTCCAGATTTACGATTCGATTGTGGTACAATAGGTCTATCTATAGGTTCCTCTTATTTGACTTGTAGTGTTTTGTGGTTCTTGAACTTTTCAAGATGTATTATCCTCCCACTAGCCCTTTCAATGATAAACACCTTTATCTTAGAAGGCAGCGTGTTTCGCAACAAACACCTTTTGCTAAGTAGAATTATAGAACATATACCCTAAACTTACTTTAGGATGTCCCACAAATCTGTACTTGTCAAATTTTATCCCAAGCTTATCCTCTGAAACCTTTTCATATAAGTTGGACAACCCCTTATCTTAACATACTTAAGATTAGGAATCCTCCTTGTCCATAACTTTTATGGAGTCTTGGGGCCGGATTTTGAGATTACCTTTTTCATAGATATGCAGCCATTTCTAGGACATGATCCTAGAAGGATACTGAAATTACGGTAAAATCATTATGGACCGCACCATGTCCAACAAGGTACAATTTTTCCTTTCAGATACATCAATCAATTATTGTGTATCAGGAGGCGTCCATTGTGAGAAAACCATTTGAGATGATTTAAAACCTCATTGCACAAGTATTGCTTCCTTGATCCGATCAAAGAATCCCAATACTTTGCCATGTTGTTTCACTTCTGAATTCTTTGAACCTTTCAAATAATTCACACTTGTATTTCAACAAATACACACATTCAACTCTTTGAATGATCATCTCCTTTTCTTATACTAGTTTGTTCAATTCGTAAAATTATTTTCACGTAAGTCAAGTACACAAAATCCATTAAGTAATATTTCAGTTCTATATAAAATATTATTATTATAAATAGAACAACAATTGTTCTTAATTATAATACCAAAGATTTCATTGTCCAACAATAGAATAGAAATAATGTTTCTAACAAGAACAGGAATACAATAACAACTTATTGACTTAATAGATTTGCCCGTAGGCAATGCTAAACAATAAGTTCCTATGGCTAATGTAGCAACCTTTGCTTCATTTCCCACACATAGGTTTACTTAAATTTGTTTAGCTTTCTACTTCTGTTTGGTCCCTTTATAAATCTATATTTATGATAACCAAAGTCGGTATCCAATACCCAAGTAGAACATTGACTTAAAGAAAAATTTATTTTAAATCATGAACAAATTTGTATTTGTAACCGAAACTTCACTAAGCTTCTTTGGTTAGCCTCTGCAAGATGCTTTTCGCAGTTTCTTTCCAGTGCCCAGGCTTATTACAGTGGAAGCAAACTCCTTTGCTATCCGTATCAGTTTTGTTCTTATTATCCTTTGTTTTTGCCTTTATATTTACCTTCTTAGAATCGTTCTTCTTTTCAGAAGATCCTTTGGCCCCTACCAGTAAGACATGGTATTTCTTGGTTGGAAAGTGACTCAATATTTTTCAACATGTTAAGCAAATCAGCGAGGCTGATATCTAGCTTGTTCATATGAAAAATTCACAACAATTGTGAAATGAGTCCGGGAGTGAGTGCAAGATCAAATCTTGGCTCAACTCTCCATCCATGACAAAACCTGTTGTCCTAATTGATCAATCAAATTGATGATGTTAAGGACTTTTATCTGTACTATAGTGTCATTGGCCATTCTAGATCGGAAGAGCTCCTTAGATATCTGATATCTATCAGTCCTACTTTCCTTACCATCAACTACTTGATGTGCAGGAATATAGTAGGAGCATACATAGTTTCATGCTGACGCTGAAGCTCGTTACTTATGGATACGAGCATGATGCATTGAGCCAACTGTGCATCATCTTGCCACTTTTTAAAAGTAGCAATCTCTTCCTCAGAGGCATTGTCTGCAACCATTGCAGGGATAGGCGTATTAAGGACATAAGATAGCTTTTCAGCCATGAGAACTATTCTCAATTTCCTTAACCAATCCATTTAATTTGGTCCGGTTAAATAAGCATCTAATATGCTATGCAGTGATAGTAATTTAGACATTGTAAAAATCTGTAAATGAATTTGTAATTAACAACATTTTAACATACATTCTTTTATTAATTACCAAAATAATTTAGGTCTTGTTTTAAATTGGTATCTCCCACTATTTTCTACAAACTATATTACCCTCAATATATAGTTCGGCAATATCTAATTAAAGATATGTTAGTGAGAATAAGGATCCCATTTCAAATGTATATAGCCTTGTGCGTGCACAACAAACTATATATAAATAAATAGGTAGACAACTCTTGTCAATTACATCAACTATGTAACTCCTTGTATTTTGCCTCTTAAATCGTAATGGTCAAGTGTGTGCACATCCGAACTAAAATGATTTAAGTTAAGTCAGACCCAGCATTTCCATATAAGTGAAGAGAAAACTACAGCCCTTGTGTGTGCACAACAAAGCAGTAATGTTCAATTCCTTATAAACATCATATGTAATAAAAATAACATCTTAAATATTTAATACTCGCCTTGTGTGTGCACAACAAACTCATATTAAATATTCAATACTCTATTGTTTCTATCATGCTAGAAGGCGACGTTCGATATTCCAAATATCTTTGAACGTTACAACTTAATATAAAATATTTGAGGGGTTTGTTATTAATATGTCTCATCTTGTTTAGCGCGCATGCACATATATATATATATAAAATACGCGTCAAATTAATAAACATGCGAAGCATGTTTGCATAATATATAATATATATAGAATAAGCATGCACATATAGAATACTATATTCTACCCGGATTGATTATGGACTTTTATTCTAGTTTGGTTCACTAGAGCCACCAAGTGAACCAAAAGGTCAAACCCTAGAGGTGCAAGAATTAATATTTAAATATAACTATTACATTTAAACCCGGGCTCCATTACAAACGGGTCTTCACGCTCTCCTTGCTCCTTGATCTCTAATTATTCAAAATAATTCTAACTATTCCTATTACAAAACTATTTAAAATAAATAGAAACCTTGATCAGCAGTCAAGGGGAAGTACATAGGAGGGAGATATAATTTATATTAAGAAAAAATTAGAGAAGACGAGGTACGCAGACCCCATTTAATAAAACCCATACATTCATGCATCCAACTAAAATAAAATCAAATCGCATTGGTCAATAGTCCATAATCAATCCCATTTATTATCATACATATCACTATATGCATCAATAAATAACATTCATCTCATGAATAATAAACATTTAATATATATATTGATATCATTTAATGGACAAATTTAGTTAGTATAAAATCTAATTTTGAATCAAAATAAACTCCTTTATTTTAATCCAAATTTAAATCAAAATAAAACTATTTTATTTTAATTTATCCAATTTTGAATAAAATAAACTATTTTATTTTAATCAAAATCTTTAATCAAAATAAACTCCTTTATTTTAATTAATTATGGAATCCAATTCCATGTAAAAAAAAAATTCCTTTGCCAAGGGAAACACGAATTCTATTTCCTATTCACAAATAAACTCTTTTATTTTGAATAATATGAAATCTTATTTCATATCTAAATAAACTCCTTTATTTAAGGAAACATGAAATCCAATTTCAACTCCAATTAGTTAGCATGGAATCCAATTCCAACTCTAATTAGTTAGCATGAAATTCTAATTTTAAAATTAAAATAAATCTTTTATTTTAAGATTAAAATAAACCTTTTATTTTAAAATTAAAATAAAATTTTATTTTAATTATTAAAATATTATATATATAAAACCGTGCGGTTAATATAAATATATATATAATATATATATTACCCTTTTGTAAAGTAACATGTTAACTTTAAGTGATTCCCTGCTAACCTTTTAACAGCATATACGTAATCCGTATGATAACTTTTGTAGATAGCAAACCCACGATCAGCTTTTTAAAAAAAAACAAAACAAAATGTGATTCACCAATATAAAAAGTTATTCACGCGGAAAAGGACAACGCAAAATAGTTTCGCATTTTTTTTTTGTTTTTTAAATTTTATACAACAAAATTATGCCCAATTAAATTGTTCTAAACACATATCAATATACATATTAAATCTGAACAATTAATAATTTGCATAAAGGTTTGGCTCTGATGCTACTGTTAGGTTTGTAATATTCAAGAACGCAATCAAATTGCAAAAATTAGCGGAAACGTGTAAAATCAGAGTTTTCAAATGTTACAAACCATATACCCGGATCACTCTTTATGCACAATTATTAATTAAACGAAAAGATAAGAACAAGAATCATACCCTTGAAGATTCGAGCTTCCTCAGGTACAAGTTCACCTCCAATCCTTTTCGCGTTCAACTTGAATCCACCGGGTTTGGTTCCTTCCTTTGATCAACGTTAGCCACCCAAATGTTTGGCCTCTAGAGGTGATCTACCAAGGAAGAAGAAGGATTGAAGAAGATGGGTGGTTGGCTAAACCCTAGTTTTTCTATCTCTATAGAAAAGGCGTACTCTCCAAACTATTGGAATTACGTATTCTATGAATACGTCAACCTCTCTTTTTTCACCCATAATAAGACTCCTCTTATTTATAGATGTGGGCAACCCATCCTTAACAATTAAGGAATTGGGTTTTATTTTAATTAATTAAACTCTTTTAATTAATTAGGCTCCTAATCTTATTAGGAATAATTAATTAACCTTTTAATTAATTAAGCTCCCTAATCTTATTAGGGATAATTAATTAAACTCTTTTAATTAATTTGCCTCCTAATCCTATTAGGATATTTGAGAGTACTTTTATTAATTAATTCTCAAACTCCTTTAGAAATTAAATAATAATAATAGTAATAATAATAATAAGACTCCTCTTATTAATTTATATTTAATACTTCCAAAATATTAAATAATAAATATTAAGCCATTTAATTTATTCTATCACCATAGATTAAATTAAATATACTTAACTTATTATTACGATTATGCCATTACATTTATTGTCACACTATTTAACAAAATAGTGAGGACTACTAATGCTATCATCTGGACCATCACTCCGTTTCCCGACTAGTCCCAGCTATATTCTCATTTCCTGAAGAGAACAGTGACAGAAAGAGTGAGCTCAACTAGCCCAGTAAGAAATATTATGACTAAAATAATACAGAATAAATTATCATTAGTCTTCAACAATGTTAAACTGATAAAATATAATAGACGTCAAGTTTAACTGCAGCGGAATAAGCAATCCATTAAAAGAGTCAAGTAGAGCATGATATCTACTATCTTCTATGATTTAAAATGTTTTCATCAATTTTTATCGCTGAGACTCAGCTTAATAAATAAACCACATTATCAAATCATCCCTGCACTACGGGCCAAGAATATTCATTAAATCATCAATGGTCATGACTATACCGAATAATCCCCGATTATAATCATACCAAAAATTGTCCATCAACGCACTACAGGCCACTGAGGACTTTTACCACATCATTTATAATATTACAGGTCATGATTATACCAAATGATCCCTGGTCATAATCATACCAAGTCCATCTATGCACGTAAGCCAAAGATGACTTTCATCACAATATAAGCATGAGGATGATGACAATGATATAAGCATTAATCAAACGAAAAACAAGGATAAATATTAAAGACTTTAAATTTATCCAAATATTATCAATAACTTAATAAACTCATCATCTAATATTATTAATATTATAACAATATTTTAATCACTTCATAAAATTATAAATAATTTATTTCAATTGTTTACACTTTACCAAATAATATATTTAATCATTCAAAAATGTCATACTAATAAGATTTCATCACCAATGATCAAATCCCTCATCAAAAATCTGCATATACCCTATATAGGATTCCCAAGCCATAAAATCTTATTTTTCAATTTTGTTACTTCACATAACATATTTAATTTATTTACTCATAACTAGTTTATTTTCATGAAAAATACCAAATCAGTCCCAAAAATATTTCTTTTCTGGGATTTAGCATAATATAGTTCCATATTGAACATATATTTTTCTCAGAATTTTTAAAATTCATTTACTATTTTTCATATGGTCAAAACTGCTGAATATTTAGACATTTATCATAAATTATACTTTTGTCCAAAAATGTCAAAATTTATAGTGTATACTCTTGTTATACACATGTACTTCCAATAAAAATTTCACCAATTTTGGAATTAACCACAAAGAGTTATAAGGGTTTACTTTTAAAATAGTCGTTTCCCATAAAATCCATAACTCTTAATCTATACATCCAAAAATCGCTATTTTTGGACACAATCTAAAAAACTCATCAAAATATCATTTCAAATTTTCCAGAATTTTTGAGGGTTAGAAAAATTATGAAACTGCCCCTGGCAGAAACCCCTTTTGAATGAAAATACTATTCATATTAATACAAAGGATCATTCACCATGCATGCGATAATCCACATAGACAGGTTATTCCAACAGAATAATAAAGATTGGAATAATAGAAAAATTCACCATGCATGCGATAGACTGTAAAGACGGGTTATTCTCAAAAGAATAATAAAGAATAGAACCAGGTCATGCGTAAACCGCACAGATAGGATATTCCAACAGAATAATAAAGAATGAAACCAAGTCTAGCGTAATCTGCACAGACAAGATATTCCAACAGAATAATAACGAATGGAACTAGGTCTAGCGTAATCCGCACAAACAGGATATTTCAACGAAATAATAAAGAATGAAATAACAGAAGAATTTACCATGTATGCGATAGACCGCACAGACAGGTTATTCCAACAAAATAATAAAGAATGGAACCAGGTCTAGCGTAATCCACACAGACTGTGACAACCGAAATTTTTATAAATTATTAAAATAAGAATGTAATAATTAAAATTCTTATAATGAGATGTTTTGAGTTTGAGTATGTATATATACGTGCTATATATGTTGAAATATATGATCTAGTGTGAAGAGAAATATATATTCATATATTGGGAAAGTGAGGAATTAATAGTCAAGTTAACTATTGAAGGAATTAAATGAATTTAGTAATTAATTTTAAATATTTATTGAAGTAAATAAATATTTTAAATATATTTATTTATTGAGATAAATAAATAATCGATGAATTGTGGTGAATTAATTTAGTAACTAAATTGATTAATGATAATTAAATCGAGTGTTGATAATTTTATCTGAAGGATTTAATTTAAAAAAATAATTAAATTAAATCATTTGCTTAATATTTAAGAAGATAATTAAATTAAGTGAATTTTTTAATATTAAATGAATAAAATAAAATAAAATAATGTTTTTAATTTATTAAAATTAGATATATATTTATTTATAATTATAATAAGATTATAATTATTATAATTATAAATTATAAGATATTTAATGGGTTGCATGTGTGACAAGTGTAACTATATAATATAAATATTATTTAAATAATATAGTATGGGGAATTAGTGTGTAACCAAACATAGCCTTATGGCTTTTGGTTTATTTTAACTGAAGGAAACTTTTTATTTTTATAACTGTAGTGTGCGTGGGTTAGTGGGAGGCCAATTATATTGTGCGTATTATTTTTCTCCTAAGTCTAGTTATCAGTGAAGAGCATAGAGAGAACTTGGAAGCAAGAGAGAAAACATTGTGATTGTGAGTTTCTAAGATTGTCAGGAGGAAGAAGGATAATTTTAGAGAGAAGGTCATCTTTGTGAGTGATGCGTATTTGGAGGCAATCGGAGGGCGTCAGACATGCACATACACAAGTATAGTGATGTCGATGATAATAGATGTTGTTCTAAGTTATAGAACATGAATATTATGAAGTATAATGATTCTTAACATTAATAAATGATATATTAGATAAGTTGAATATGCATACTAAGCACACACAAGAGAGACAAATTGGGCGTGTGACGAATAAATGTCGAAACTCCGTGATAAGTGTTAATGAACATAAAAAGTGTTTTAAATCAAATGAAATGAATATTATAAGATATTGAATAGGGTTAATATAAAACCAATAATGATTCCTAGAAGGACTTAAGCACTTGAACGAACTTCGAATATGAAATACAGTGAGATATAAGTTGAAAGTTCACACAATCAAATTGAACATTGTGTATTTATGATAGGAAGGGTTATAAGACGTAAATTAAAGTTTACATTACAACTACTATGCGTTGATATGTGACTAATAGTTGATGTGCATGATTATATAATGAAATACAGATAACTGTAAGCTGTTAAACTATTATTGGTAAACAACGATCAAGGCAAGTCTTTCAATTCCTATTTGCTATGTGAATTTGATTGGTTTAAATCTTTATTGCAAAGAACATGATATGTTATATATATGTTGAATGTATGAAATGTTAAAGTCAACTTATGACTACGTTGATTGAGTAAAGCATGCTGATTGAGTAAGGAACTCAATCTTTATACATCTTTATACTTGTTATATGAACTGTAACATGTATGTTATATTAGTCCAATGTTTATGAGATATATGTTGAGCATGCTATTATGTGCTATGTGATACATGAAAACTGTTAGATTTTGCCGGGCTGTCGAGCTCAACATTGTAAATAACCACTTTTGCAGGTTCAAGATTCAAGGTAAAGTTATGTGTTACTTGAAAGACATGAATTATATGTGATACTTGAAGATTTATATACTTTGGTTGTGTTATTATTATTTGAACCATTTTTAAGGTTCCGAATAATGTATTAATGTTGAATTGTAATATTATTTTGCAATATAAACTATTGTAGTATTAAAAATGATTCTGAGATATTTAGATGTAAAGGTTGAAAGTTCTGGGAACGAGAATAGTTTGTAATAGAAAATTTTAATTGTAATAGAAAATTTAAATTATTCCGCAAATTTTAATGGTTGTATTATGGTTTAATGATGTAAAAATTAGAGGTTGAATGTATTATTAACGACAGAAGTCGAGAATTAAATTGTATGAATTTTGGGGTCATTACACAGACTGGATATTCCAACAGAATAATAAAGAATGTAATAACAGAAGAATTTTATCATGTATGTTGTACTTCGCATAGAAAGGTTATTCCAACATAATAATAAAGAATGGAATAACAGAAGCTCTCTTCATGAATACGAAAGAAATAATACCCCTTACCTTAGAAAGAAACTGGATACTGGAGTAGAGAGGTAGCAGACTTCTCTTCTTCTTTCTCTCTATAATTTATCTCTATAATAATTGCTCTATAGCTTTAGTGAATTGGTGAGAAATGAAGAAAAATGAGCTTTTATTTGTAGAAAAATATAGTTTTGATAATTGCACGTTTTGGGGCTCGAAAAATAACAGTACAATACCTCCAACTTTTCTTTTATTTTTAATTTAGTCCTGCCAGTATTATCAAACTTGCACCACCTCCCCTAATAGTAAATAATGTGAATCAATAGTTCAATCATGTGAATCAATAGTTATAATCATGTAAAAATACGAATTACAGTATAGTACCTCCATCGATACCTCCATTTTTAACTTAGTCATGCAAGTATTATAAATCTTGCACCAACTCCCCAAATAGTACAAGAATGTGATTCAATAGTACACACATATGAACAAATAGTTATATAAGCATGTGAATTAATAGCAATTAATTGCTCATTTATCTGGTTAATTACTTGATTTATCAATATAACCCCCAGACATCAATTATTATCGGAATAGATGTCGATTTCCACTAACACTAATAATTCCAACACAATAGAACTATCAATTTCATCTTTAATCAACACGAACTTATTCATCATTAATATTATAACTCATAATATTTATCAACCAGGTCGTTTCCAGGAAAGAGGGGGCTTTTCGATAAGGATTTCTCCTTATTGGTGCGCAATTAGATGACTAAACCTCTCCTTGACAGAACTTCTAGACATTGTAAATATTGTAATTTAATAATATGAATAACTTTGCCATCTCAATTATTGATTTAATAATATATAAAATATTATGCAAATGATACTGTGATAATAATCGAATAAATAATATGAGAGATATGATGCAGCAATTACTGTAGCAATAATTGAGTATAACTGAGTGACTTCTCATGTAAGCATCAATAATCAATACCGTGTGCTACTATGCAACCACGCGTATTACTGTACTTTTACTACCGGGTAGTTCAAAAATTTTAACGGTAACACTGTCGCCGTTATTTTTAATAAAAGATAACTCTGTCGTTTTCTTACTACGACAATACTTCTATTTTGGGGTCCACCAATGATTGTGCCATCGTACGAATATTCCCTGTTAAAACGAATATTCCCCGACCAATCAAATATTATATAACCACTTTCATACTTTGCAAAATTTATATATATTACCCACAACTATAACATTATATCAAATCCACACCATAATATAAAAAAAATCGAGAAATTTAAATCTTTTTTCATAAAATTTGGGGTCTCACATTTACAACGTCTAGAAGTTCTGTCAAGGAGAGGTTTGGTAATCTAATTGCGAGCCAATAAGGAGAAATCCTTATCGGAAAGCCCCCGCTTTCCTGGGAACGACCTGGTTGTTAAATATTATGAGTTATAATATTAATGATGAATAAGTTCGTATTGATTAAAGATGAATTTGATAGTTCTATTGTGTTGGGATTATTAGTGTTAGTGGTAATCGACATCTATTCCGATGATAATTGATGTGTGGGGGTTATATTGATAAATAGGGTAATTAATCGAATAAATGAGCAATTAATTGCTACTAATTCACATGCTTATATAACTATTTGTTCACATGTGTGTACTATTGAATCACATTCATGTACTATTAGGGGAGTTGGTGCAAGATTGATAATACTTGCATGACTAAGTTAAAAATGGAGGTATGGATGGAGGTACTATACTGTAATTCATATTTTCACATGATTATAACTATTGATTCACATTATTTACTATTAGGGGAGGTGGTGCAAGTTTGATAATACTTGCAGGACTAAATTAAAAATGAAAGAAAAGTTGGAGGTATTGTACTGTTATTTTTTTAGCACCAAAATGTGCAATTATCAAAACTATATTTTCCTATAAATAAAAGCTCATTCTTCCTTCATTTCTCACCAATTCACTAAAGCTTTAGAGCAATTATTATAGAGAGAAATTATAGAGAGAATGAAGAAGAGAAGTCTGCTACTTCACTATTCTAATATCCAGTTCCTTCTAAGGTAAGGGGTATTATTTCTTTCGTATTCATGAAGAGAGCTATTGTTATTACATCCCTTATTATTATGTTGGAATAACCTGTCTATGCGAAGTACCGCATGCATGGTGAAATTCTTCTGTTATTCCATTCTTTATTATTCTGTTAGAATAACCTGTCTATGCGGTCTATCGCATGCATGGTGAATTCTGTTGTTATTCCATTCTTTATTATTCTGTTGAAATATCCTGTCTGTGCGATTTACGTAAGACGAATAATTTTTTTCACAGCCAGAATCTCCTTCGAATTTGGTAAATCCGTTTTCATCCTCTTTTGATTTGCAAGAGAATTTCTTTAGAGGCCCTAGTTTTGAAACACATTTTAAAAACTCCATTGCTACAAAACAGTTTGTGTATTAAAATCTTTGGATCTCTTTTATCTCAAACACTCTGTTTTGGAAAAACTTTTCACTGAGTGCAACATTTTTTCTATGATGTTTCGTCATGCTATTGCCTATCCTCGGTTGGTCCAACAATTTTACACCAATCTTGAGTGTATTGGAGACCGTTTTACCACATTTGTCAAGGGTAAGTCTTTATTTTTTACCAGTATTGATTTTGGAAGTATTCTTGGTATTTCTTCTACTGGACCATGTCCTTTCACTCTCAAAGGAGCTGCTAACATTCCTTTTCATCCTTTAGAACAACTTCATATAGTCATGAATGACTATTCTATTTCATCTCTGTTTCTTCCAAAAACTATCAGTGTATGTCCTAATGCGTGTGTATTATATAAGTTGGTTCGATATAATCTATTTCCACGCCTTGGTGGGGGAGCTGATTTTACTTACCAAGATTTGGTTGTTATAGCTATGATTCTCAAAGGAACGATTTTTAATTTTACAAAAATGATGTTATCCCACATGCAAAGTTGCATTCGTCAAAGCAAGAAATGTCATCCTTACAGTAAATTTCTAACAAAACTTTTTCAACACTTTAAGATCTCTTTTGATGGTGAAATTTCTATTACAAATCATGAGCTTATTGACACTGCAAATTTGACAAAATCTCACATCACTTTTCATAATGGCGAATTCGTACGTCTTCTACCTGATCATCCTACTACTCCTTCTCCTCCTCCTATTTCTCATACTCCTGAATCATCTTCTTCTTCTTTGCCAAATTCCAATGGATCTGATGTTATGACTGTTTTGACTGATATTTTACAAAATCAAACTTCTTTGAAAGCTGAGTTGGTGGAAATCAGAAATCGTCTTGTGTGTCTTGAGAAAGGGAAGTTACCAATGGATGCCCCTGAGATTAATAAATTATATCATCGGGTTGAAGATGAAATTATTGATCTTCAGGCGGGTTTTGAGATTCAGACGATGGCCATGGTTGAAGCACTCTAAAGAAAAATTAATCGGAACACATGTCAGTTAAGTCAAGAGGTGAAGTTTGTCAGTTATCAACTCGGGGAACTTGCAGATTTTATGGCCACCAGGTTCAATGATATAGGCCAAAGGTTTCATGTTCCAGCAATGTATTCTTTAATTCCTGAATACAAGGGTGACTTTCTGGATATGGAACTTCCTCCTGCCACCTTTATTCCTCGACCACCTCGACTTGCAAACGATTACACTTTGGAAGAGCGTCTTCATCGCCTTCGTCATCGTCCATACTTTACCACTCGTGCAGAACAGCGGGTTAATCTCGAGGATATTGATTGATTGAGGTCTTCTCTTTTTGCATGATGATAAAGGGGGAGAATTTCTAAGAATTTTCAAATTCTATTTTTAATTTTTTAAAGACTATGGTTTCACTTGATTTGGTTTTTGGTAGGCATGGTTGCCTGGATGTTAAGAGTGTTGGTGATTTTGTTTTGCTGCATGTTTAAGACTGATTTTGATGCATGCATATTAAAACTTGATGGTTTAGTATGATACTAACATGTAGGTTTTATAAAATATTCCTGAAATATGCATGAATTTAGGGGGAGTTTCATTTATATATGTTGTCATCATCAAAAAGGGGGATAATGTTGATTATATCACGCTCCAGCCTTATGTTTTGATGATGACTTGCTCGTTGGTACTATATTGTGTATTGTGGATTTCAGGAAATTATTTCAAGAAGTGTTTGTTGGATTATTCAAGAAGAATGAAGATGGTTTTAGTCCTAAGAAAAATATGTAAGGTCATTGCAAATATTCGATTTTTTAATTCGAGGCTCTAGGATATTTTATGTGTGCATTAAATTATTAATTAATATTTTATGCATGACTCAAAATATTTCACTGCTATTTGCTATCTAGAGATATGTTAGCATGCATGCGTGGGAGTTCTGTCTGAATGATACATATATGGAAGAAATAAAATGTTTTGGTGTGTATATGTCTTGGGAACTCTAAGATAATTATCCTGAAAAAAAGTGCTTGTAATTGATATTGGAAATTCTATGTGATCTTCTTTCCATTTATTACGGAGTGGTTATATATTTGTTAGAAAGGAAGTATAATATATATGGCGGTAGTGGATCTTGATTAGAAGTCTAAAAGTTGCATATATATTGGAAATTAATAGTAATGCTTATCTTGGGAAGATGCATGTTGCCATTAATTACGGAACTAACATTTTACTAAGGAGTCTAGTTTAAATAGAGTTTTGTACAGGTCAGTTACTTTATTAAGGCGGCAGTTATAGTCTGTATATGTTATACACGGAACTCATTACCTTTGTGCGTTTATCTTTGACATAGTCTATATCCTTTAAAATGTTTCCAACAGTAATAAAATTATAGCTTATCTTTGGGATTTTTGTTGGCAACGTTTATTATTGTTACAACGAAAACATTTATGAACGGTAATATTTTTGGGCTATAAAAGGAACTAAGAACAGTGTTGAAATTACAACACTTACAACACTTGAATTAATATTTTGCACTCATATACTTTGAAAGCTATTCTATTATTGGTGCAAATTTTGAGCTGCTGATTCATTGATATATTCAGTCAATTTTCGTGGGCATTAAATTGGTGATATCTTCTACTATTTCTATTTGATCATTGCATTCATTAGTTAAGCCTTGCATTGCTAAATTGCTTATTTGCTTTGATCATTAGACCTCTATCATTGTAATCTTAAATTTATTTTTAGACTTAGTGTCGTCTAAGGGAATTTAATCCAGGTGGATTAAGGTTTGTTTACAAACAGGTTCAAGGAAGCATAAGTGCTTAAGGAGTGCATTGGTGCACAAGGAGAAAGAGTGCTCAAGTGAATTATTGTAATTCAATTTTATAGAATCTGTATTGTAACAAGAGTTTTTTAATGAAATAAAAGTGAGTCTCCAATACTAGTTGGTATTGGACGTGGAGTAGGCTATTATTATAGAGGGTAATAGTCGAACCACGTAAAAATCTTAGTGTTATTTTCATTAATTGATTTTACTTAATTACACTCAAGTTAATTGATTTGCTAAATAAACAAAATTCGATCATAAGCATTTTTGTTATCATTAAATATTTCATTTAACTTATAAAATCACCAAGATATTTTCTTAAACAAAAAAGCCAATTCGGTAGACTATATTCATTCAGCAAGCTGCATTCGTTTATATAGTTGACTACATTCAATAATTTGGTTTAAAGTTTTTAATTGGTCATAGTTTGTATCCACACTTATTCAACCCCCCCTTCTAAGTGTGCTTTATCTGAATTTCAAATAAAGACTCCATTGAGTGTGGATATTGTCTAGATGACAATATTCTTATTAAAACTCTTAGATTATGTTTTGTCGTATTTCACACGACTGTTGTATAATTAAGTTGTATTTGAATTTTGTACCATGTATTTAGCGACTCAAGATGGGTGATGTATACCTATTTTGGGGGCGTCACAGTTGGTATCAAAGCTTAGGGATATGATCCCTGGCTGAGATGTGAGACAAGAACTAGGATGGGAGAGACGGGGAATTCCTTCGCTAGTATGACCTACCTAAGTTTATTTGGTATTTAATTGGTCTGTCAGAGTATAGGGATAATTTGTGATATGTTAATTAACTCTTGTTTTGTGGCAGTATTTGAAAATGACATCCAAAAATGTTGAGATAAACAATGAAGCACATGAGACTGTTGAGTCACCACAGATTAATGCCCAGGATAATGTGCAACAAGAAGACAATAATCCTCATGTAAAGAATAACACCGATGAAATGGTGAACGATGGGATGTTCAGAGGCTTTATGCAATTTATGCAACATCAGGCGAAAGCGGCTCTTGTCCAAAATGATGGTGGAAACACTGACAACTCTCGGACGATCACCGCTAAGTAGTTCAAGGATCTGGGACCACCGGATTTTTTTGGAGAGCCAAAACCACTTAAGGCGGAGACGTGGATAAATCAGATCAACAAGATATTTGATGTCTTGGGATACTACGAAGAGCAAAAGGTTCCCTTTGCCACCTTTATGTTGCGAGCAAAGGCCAATTACTGGTGGGAATCTGTAAAGCGTACTCAACCTGCCGCACTCAAAATGTCTTGGGAGAAGTTCCAAGAGCTGTTCAATGACAAGTACTTTCCTGAAAGTAATCGTCACATGAAGGAGGTAGAGTTCATCAAGCTTAAATAAAACAATATGAACGTGGCGTAGTACGAAGTTAAGTTTTCCGAGTTGTCTCGGTTTGCATCCCACTTGGTTGATAATGAAGAGAGAATGACGCGGATGTTTCTAAGAGGTTTAAAACCCGAGATACGTCAATACCTAATTTCTCACAAACTGTGTTTGTATTCAGATGTTATAAATAGGGCTCAGTTATTGGAGCACGATAATGAGTCAACTCAACCAAGAGAGAGCAACCAACAAGTCGATAATACCAGTGGTAGCAGTCATCGAAGCGGTGACAACAAACGTGGAGGGAATCAACATACCAGAAATGATAATCACTTCGGTGGTAATCATGGCCATGACAATAAGAGTGGACATTTCAAGAAAAGGAGATTCAACAAGGATGGAAAGACGTCAGCACCATCACCTGTTGTTAAGGAAGGAGAACGAACATCGGTCGTATGTTACAAATGTGGAGGGGAAGGACACATAAGTCTAAACTACACGATGCAGTCCAAAGCATGTTATAATTATGGAAAAGAAGGTCACCTAACCCGATTTTGTCGTGCACCAAAGTCAAGTCCAGCTGGGATGGAGGCATCAAAGGGTGTCCCAGACAAGACAAAACTGGTAGTTCAAGGGAGAGCGTTTGTCGTAACCTCCCAAAAAGAAAGGAATCCGAACGAGGTGATCACGGGTAAGCTAATCATAAACTCTAGCGAAGTTTATAATTTATTTGATACCGATTCTACCCATTCCTTTATTTCTCCTACTTGCGCTCAACGTTTAAATTTGACTCCAGAGAAATTAGACTTTGACTTATCTATTAAAACTCCGTTGGGAGAAACCTTCATTACATCCACGGTTTATAAGTCTTGTTTGATTTAAATCGGTAACCGCATGTTACCTGTCGATATTATTTCTTTGAAAATACTTGCATTTGATGTGATTTTAGGGGTTGATTGGTTAACTACTCATCATGCTAAAATCGATTGTTTTTGTAAGGTTGTTAGCTTTCATATTCCTAACCAACCTATTATGCGAATTCAAGCAACCAAACCATTAAAATCAATCACTGTCATATTAAGTCATAAAGCTATTAGTTTATTGAAAAACGGATGTCAAGTTTTCTTAGCCCATGTCACAGATTTAAATAAAGATACGTCAGATTTGAATAATATTTCTATTGTTAATAAATTTCCTGATGTATTCTCTGAAAAACTTCCTGGCCTACCCCCAAATCGTGAAATTGAATTTTGTATCGACCTTGAATCCGGTACAAAACCCATTTCCAAAGCCCCATATTGAATGGCTCCTATTGAAATTCAGGAGTTAAAAACCCAACTACAGGAATTGCTAGACATCGGTTTCATTCGTCCTAGTACGTCTCCTTGGGGTGCTCCTATTCTATTCCTAAAGAAGAAAGATGGAAGTATGTGACTTTGTATTAATTATCGGGAGTTGAATCATGTCACCATCAAAAATAGGTACCCGTTGCCTCGCATTGATGATATGTTTGACCAATTACAAGGAGCTAAATTCTTTTCAAAAATTGATCTTCGTTCCGGATATCATCAGTTGAAGATTAAAACTGATAACATTCCAAAGACTACTTTCAGAACTCGGTACGGGCATTATAAATTCTTAGTCATGTCTTTTGGATTGACTAATGCTCTTGTTGCCTTCATGGACATGATGAATCGAGTATTCAAGGAATATTCGGATCACTTTGCGGCCTTCTTTATTGATGACATCATCATATACTCCAAAACCCATGATGACCATGAGCAACACTTGAGGCTGATACTTCAAAAGCTTCGTGAAAACAAGTTTTATGCCAAGTTAAAGAAATGCGAGTTCTGGCTTGAGGAAGTTTCATTCCTTGGGCAAGTGATATAAAATCATGGAATATCTATTGACCCGACAAAGATTGAAGCAATTCAAAGCTGGGAGCAACCTAAGTCAGTGACCGAAGTACGTAGCTTTCTCGGCTTAGATGGTTATTATCGGAGATTTGTAGAAGGGTTTTCTCGAATCGCTACTCCATTAACTCAGCTGACTCGAAAAGATACAAAATTCGGTTGGAGCAAGGAATGTGAAAAGAGTTTTCAAGAACTCAAGAGGAGACTCATTTCAGCACCTGTTCTGACAATACCATCTGACTTGGAGGGATTTGTCATCTACAGTGATGCTTCAGGCAAATGGTTAGTATGTGTTCTCATGCAACATGGGAAAGTCATAGCCTATGCCTCTCGACAACTCAAAGAATGTGAGAGGAATTATCCTACTCATGATCTAGAGTTGGCAGCAGTCATTTTTGCGCTTAAGATTTGGAGGCATTACCTGTATGGAGAGAAGGTGGAGATCTATACGGATCATAAAAGCCTCAAATATTTCTTCACTCAAAACGAACTCAACATGCGGAAACGACGATGGCTTGAGTTGTTGAAAGATTATGATCATACCATCTAATACCATTCTGGAAAAACGAATGTAGTAGCTGACGCATTGAGTAGAAGATCATATGCGGGTACGAGTGCAATATTTTCAACGCAAAGACCCATCTTGTATGACTTGGAAAGGATGGAAATAGAGTTAAAGACTCCAGGGACCCATATGATGATGACGAATATACGAGTGGAACCGACTTTAATCAATAAAGTTAAAGCTGCTCAAACTACAGACGGAGTTGATGCGTATGAAGAAGAAAGTGCAAGAAGGTGTTATTCCAGAAGCAAGAATCGATGAAGAAGGAATACTTCGAGTCAACTACAGAATTTGTGTTCCTAACGATTCTGACTAGAAGTATAAAATCATGATGGAGGCACACAACACACAGTTTTCAATCCATCCTAGGAGTACCAAAATGTATCGTGATCTTCGACATACATTTTGGTGTAGCAATATGAAGAGAGAGATAGCGGGGTTTATCTCAAGGTGTCTAACTTGTCAACGAGTCAAGGCGGAGCATCAAGTACCAAAAGGTCCATTTCAACCACTTAAAATTCCAGAATGGAAGTGGGAGCACATTACCATGGATTTCGTTACTGGTCTTCCCAAGTTTTCTCAAGGCATAGATGCGATTTAGGTCATTGTTGATAGATTGACCAAGTCTGCTCATTTCTTACCGATACGAGAAACTTTTACACTTGAACGTCTTGCTAGTTTGTACATAAACGAGATCGTAAGATTGCATGGTATGCCAGTATTCATAGTTTTTGATCGAGACCCAAGATTCACTTCAAGATTTTGGGTTAGTTTGCAAAAAGTTACGGGCACAGATTTACGATTTAGTTCGGCATATCATCCTCAAACGGATGGGCAGTCGAAAAGGACTATTCAAACTCTTGAAGATTTATTAAGACTCTGTGTCCTTGACTTCAAGGGAAGGTGGGATAAGTTCTTACAATTGGTGGAGTTTTCCTACAATAATAGTTATCAAGCAAGTATTAGTATGGCTCCATTTGAGGCGTTGTATGGAAGAAAGTGTCGTTCTCCAGTATGCTGGGATGAGGTCGGTGAAGCAATGTTGTTGGGATCGGATTTGGTATGTATGACTACGGAAAATATTCAAACGATCCGACAACGTATAAAAATCTCACAAGATCTACAAAAGAGTTATACTGATCTTCATCGAAAAGACGTGGAATTCAATATTGGAGATCATGTGTTGTTACGTGTTGCTCCATGGAAAGGAGTTACAAGATTTGGAAAGAGAGGAAATCTCAATCCTTGATTCATTGGCCCATTTTTAATCCTCGATCGAGTAGGAACTGTGGCCTATAGGCTCGCCTTACCGCCACGTATGTCTCGTGTTCATAACGTTTTTCACATATCTATGTTACGTAAATACGTGAAAGACCCGAACCATATTATTGAATTAAAACCAGGCGAGATAGAGGAAGAATTAACATATGAAGAGTTACCTGTTAAAATCTTGGATAAGAAGGATCATATTCTACGCTCCAAAGTTATACCCCAAGTCAAAGTTTTGTGGAGAAACCACGATTTGGAAGAAATGACCTGGAAGATATCCTCACATCTTCGATATACCAGATACGTACCCTAATTTTGAGGATGAAATTTCATAAGAAGGGGAGGTTGTAAGACCCCAAATTTTATAAATAAAGATTAATTTCTCTCGAAATACATTTTTGAGTATTATGGTGTGGATATAATATAATGTTATAGTTGTGGGTAATATTTATAAATTTTGCAAAGTAAGCAAGTGGTTATATAATATTCGATTGGTCGGGGAATATTCATTTTAACAGGGAATATTCGTACAACAGCACAATCATTGGTAGACCCTATAACGGAAGTATTGTCGTAATAAGAAAATGACAGAATTATCTTTTTATAAAAACAACGGCGAAAGTGTTACCATTAAAACTATTGAACTACCCGGTAGTAAAAGTATAGTAATACGTGTGATTGCATAGTAGCACACGGTATTGGTTATTGATGCTCACGTGAGAAGTCACTCAGTTATAATCAATTATTGCTACAGTAATTGCTGCATCATACCTCTCATATTATTGATTCAATTATTGTCACAGTATCATCTGGTTAATATGTTATATTATTGAATCAATAATTGAGACGAAAAAGTTATTTATATTATTAAAGTGCAATATTTACAATGCCTAGAATTTCTGTCAAGGAGAGGTTTGGTCATCTAATTGCGTGTCAAGAAGGAGAAATCCTTATCGGAAAGCCCCATCTTTCCTGGGAACGACCTGATTGATAAATATTGTGAGTTATAATATTAATGATGAATAAGTTCGTGTTCATTAAAGATGAATTTGATAGTTCCATTGTGTTGGGATTATTAGTGTTAGTGGTAATCGACATCTATTCCGATGATAATTGATGTGTGGGGGTTATATTGATAAATCGGGTAATTAATCAGATAAATGAGCAATTAATTGCTACTAATTCACATGCTTATATAACTATTTGTTCACATGTGTGTACTATTGAATCACATTCATGTACTATTAGGGAGTTGGTGCAAGATTGATAATACTTGCATGACTAAGTTAAAAATGGAGGTATAGATGGAGGTACTATACTGTAATTCAGATTTTCACATGATTATAACTATTGATTCACGTGATTGAACTATTGATTGACATTATTTACTATTAGGGGAGGTGGTGCAAGTTTGATAATACTTGCAGGACTAAATTAAAAATGAAAGAAAAGTTGGAGGTATTGTACTATAATATTTCGAGTGCCAAAACGTGCAATTATCGAAACTATATTTTCCTATAAATAGAAGCTCATTCTTCCTTCATTTCTCACCAATTCACTAAAGCTTTAAAGCAATTATGATAGAGAGAAAGAAGAAGAGAAGTCTGATACCTCACTATTCTAATATCCAGTTCCTTCTAAGGTAAGGGGTATTATTTCTTTCGTATCCATGAAGAGAGCTATTGTTATTCCATTTCTTATTATTATGTTGGAATAACATGTCTATGCGAAGTACCGCATACATGATGAAATTATTCTGTTATTCAATTCTTTATTATTCTGTTGGAATAACCCGTCTGTGAGGTCTATCGCATGCATGGTGAATTCTGTTGTTATTCCATTCTTTATTATTATGTTGGAATATCATGTCTGTGCGGTTTACGCATGACCTGGTTCCATTCTTTATTATTCTGTTGGAATATCTTGTCTGTGCAGATTACGCTAAACCTGGTTCCATTCTTTATTATTCTATTGGAATAACATGTCCGTGTGGTCTATCGCATGCATGGTGAATTCTTCTGTTATTCCATTCTTTATTATTCTGTCGGAATATCCTGTCTGTGCGGATTACGCATGACCTGGTTCAATTCTTTATTATTCTGTTAGAATAACCTGTCTATGTGGATTATCACATGCATGGTGAATGATCCTTCGTATTCATTCCTTATTAAATTATGGAAATGATCTGTCTACGTGGATTACCTCATGGCGGGTGAAAATCCATTTGCAGTTTCATATATTCTATAATACTCATTTGGTTAAAGTTTTGGCTTCTATACTCCATGAAATTAGTAGAATATCCTGGATATTTGCGCTTCATCCGGTATTTTTTCATGGAAATATTCTTCTGAGCATTCTTGAATTTTACTCCACAAAGTAATATCATGTTGACAATTTGGACGTAATTGATTTCAAGATAAATTAACTTATAAATCTTTAAAATTTATTCTTGAACTTGTTTTATTGAATTATTATGTCATTGTCATCATCCTCATGCTTATATTGTAATGAAAGTCATCTTTGGCTTACGTGCATAGATGGACTTGGAATGATTATGACCAGGGATTATTCGGTATAATCATGACCTGTAATATTGTAAATGATGTGGTAAAAGTCCTCAGTAGCCTGTAGTGCATTGATGGAAAGTTTTTGGTATGATTATGACCAGGGATTATTTGATATAGTCATGACCATTGATGATTTAATGAATATCCTTGGCCCGTAGTGTAGGGATGACTCGATGATATGGTTTATTTATTAAGCTGATTCTCAGCGATAAAAATTGATGAAAATATTTTAAATCATAGAAGATAGTAGATATCATGCTCAACTTGACTCTTCTAATGGATTGCTTATTCCGCTGCAGTTAAACTTGATATCTATTGTATTTTACATTGTTGAAGACTAATGATAATTTATTCTGCATTATCTTAGTCATAATATTTCTTACTGGGCTAGTTGAGCTCAACCTTTCTTTCACTGTTCTCTTCAGGAAATGAAAACGTAGCCGGGACCAGTCGGGGAACGGAGTAACGGTCCAGATGATAACATTAGTAGTCCTCATTATTCTGTTAAATAGTGTGACAATAAATGTAATGAGGACTCCATTGAGTATGGATATTGTCTAGATGACATTATTCTTATTAAAACTCTTAGTCGTATTTCACACGACTGTTGTATAATTAAGTTGTATTTGAATTTTGTACCATGTATTTGGTGACTCAAGATTGGTGATGTATACCTATTTTGGGGGCGTCACAATTTGCCTTCAACAATATAACAACTGATAGAATATAATAGACAACAAGTTTTAGATCAACAACTGCAACGGAATAAGAAATCCATTAGAAGAGTCATATAGAGCATAAAATCCATTATCTTCTATGATTTAAAAAGTCTTTCATTAACTTTATCGCTGAGACTCAGCTTAATAAATAAAATCAAATCATCCCTACACCACGGCCAAGGATATTCATGTAATCATCAATGGTCATGATTATACCGAATAATCCCTGGTCATAATCATACCAACAACTGTCCATCAATGAACTACATGCCAATGAGGACTTTTACCACATCATTCGTTACATTACGGTCATGATTATACCGAATAATCTCTGGTCATAATCATACCAAGTCCATCTATGCACGTAAGCCAAAGATGACTTTCATCACAATATAAGCATGAGGATGATGACAACGACATAATAATTCAATAAAACAAGTTCAAGGATAAATTTTAAAGATTTATAATTTAATTTATCTAGAAATCAATAACGTCCAAATTGTCAACAAGATACTGCTCTGTAGAGTAAAATTCAAGAATAATATTCATGTACTAAAAATAATTTGGACAGAAAAGAAATATATTTTTTGGGTGAATAGTACCCCATGAATAGTACTTCGGGAATAGTACCCCAACACGAAAAGTGTCCCAAATATCCGAGTGAATGATACTAGAGTAAATAGTAATTGGGTGAATAGTAACCCGTAAATAGTAACTTGTGAATAGTACTCTGACATAAAAAGTACCCCGAATACCCGAGTGAATAATACCAGAGTGAATAGTAACCGAGTGAATAGTAACCCGTGAATAGTAACTCGTAAAAAAATACCAAATAAAATGATATTCCATGACGAGTACAAAAGAAATGATATCCCAGATGAGTATAATAGAATATACGAAACTACAAATAGATTTTTACCCGTCATGCGGTAATCCACGTAGATAGATCATTTTCACAATTTAATAAAGAATGAATACAAAGGATCATTCACCATGCATGCGGTAATCAACATAGACAGGTTATTCCAACAGAATAATAAAGAATGGAATAACAGAAGAATTCACCATGCATGCGATAGACCGCACAGACAGTTTATTCCCAATAAAATAATAAAGAATGGAACCAGGTCATGTGTAATCTGCACAGACATGATATTCCAACAGAATAATAAAGAATGGAACCAGGTCATGCATAATCCCCACAGACATGATATTCCAACAGAATAATAATGAACGGAACCAGGTCATGCGTAATCCGCACAGACAGGATATTCCAACAGAATAATAAAGAATGGAATAACAAAAAAATTCACCAGGCATGCGATAGACAGCATAGACAGGTTATTCCAACAGAATAATAAAGAATAGAATCACAGAAGAATTTTACCATGTATGCGGTACTTCGCATAGACAGGTTATTCCAACATAATAATAAAGAATGGAATAACAACCCTTACGAGTATTGAAAGAAAATAACTCTCTTCATGAATAAGAAAGAGTAATACCCCTTACTATAATAATAATATCCCTTACCTCAAAAAAATACTGGATACTGGAATATTGAAGTAGCAGTCTTCGCTTCTTCTTTCTCTCTATAGCTTCTCTCTCTATAATTTCTCTATAATAATTGCTCTTGTGAGACTTAGTGAATTGGTAAAAAATAATGAAGGAATGAGCTTCTATTTATAGAAAAATATAGTTTCCATAATTGCACATTTTGGGGCTCAAAATATTACAGTATAATACCCTCATTTTTACTTCATTTTTAATTTAGTCATGCAAGTATTATCAAACTTGCACCACCTCCCCTAATAGTAAATCTTGTGAATCAATAGTAAATCATGTGACTCAATAGTTCTAAACATGTGAAAAAATTAATTATAATATAATACCTTCAACTATACCTTCATTTTTAATTTAGTCATGCAAGTATTATCAATCTTGCACCAACTCCCCTAATAGTAAATTATGTGAATCAATAGTACACACATGTGAATACATAGTTATAATCATGTGAATCAATAGCAATTAATTGCTCATTTATCCGGTTAATTATCCGATTGGTCAATATAACCTCCAGACATCAATTAATACCGAAATAAATGTCAATTTTCACTAACACTAATAATTCTAATACAATGAAACTATCAATTTCATCTTTAATCAACACGAACTTATTCATCATTAATATTATAACTCATAATATTTAACAACCAGGTCGTTCCCAGGAAAGAGGGGACTTTCCGATAAGGATTTCTCCTTATTGGCGCGCAATTAGGTGACTAAACCTTTCCTTGACAGAACTTCTAGACATTTTCAATATTGCAAATAATAATATGAATAACTTTGTCGTCTCAATTATTGATTTAATAATATAAAATATTATGCAGATAATACTGTGACAATAATTAAATCAATAATATGAGAAATATTATGCAGCAATTACTGTAGCAATAATTGAGTATAACTGAGTGACTTCTTACGTAAGTATCAATAATCAATACCGTGTGTTACTATGCAACCACGCGTATTACTGTACTTTTACTACCGAGTAGTTCAATAGTTTTAACGGTAACACTTTTTCCATTATTTTTATAAAAAGATAATTCTGTCGTTTTCTAACTACGACAATACTTCCGTTGTGGGGTCCACCAATGATTGTGCCGTCATACGAATATTCCCCGACCAATCGAATATTATATAACAACTTGCATACTTTGCAAAATTTATAAATATTACCCACAACTATAACATTATATGAAATCCACACCATAATATTTAAAAAAATATTTCGAGAAATTTAAATCTTTATTCATAAAATTTGGGGTCTCACACAAAGTGTTAGGTTGATCTAAGCTTTTAATATTTATCATTCTATAAATGAATGTATAGATAAAGAGATCAAAGATGTTAGGATGATCTATAAAATTTAATAGATAGGCTTCAATAAAATCGCAGTCTATTGAGCTGGTCAAGAACTTGCAGAAGCCAAGACAGAATCGTAGAGTATCGAGGATCGTAGTATGACTGCCTTGAAGGACCTCTCCAAAGATTGTAGTGTGGTTCAGACGTTTGACAAAGCCAACTCACAGATCGTAGTGTGCTCTCAGAAATGTAGAGTCTGCAATACAAGCAAGTGAAGATCGTAGTGTTCCGGCCCTTAAGATAGGAATTCTCGGTTGGTAGTATTAAGCACCTAGGTGGCAAGACACCACGATAAGAATCGTAGAGTATCATTTGGCTGTGTCAGAAGTTGTGGACCCTGGTCATTTGTTTAAAGATAAAATGTTAAACAAATGTGAAATGGGTTACAAATGTTGAAGTAATCACCAGTCCCAATGGAATGAAAATATCCTTAGTATGCAACAAAAAGACGTGTTGAAGAAGCTAAGGAAAGGACCATGGGACAAAGGAAAACACATTTTCATGTGTTAGGTGAGAAAGCAGTCTGCTATGTCAGTGGGCCAGAATACATTTAAGAAAATATGCAAAAAAGTCTCCATTAAAGTTCAGAAACGTCAAATGCAATAAATGCTTCAACGGATGGATTCAACGGGCAGATTTCAAAGATCACATATATGTAAGACATCTGCAGATGATAGAAGTAAGAAAGCAACTGAACAAAAAAAAAGAATACTCAATGTTCAACTCTACAATCTAAGAAAAAGAAAAAGCTTGCACAGCTACTCAGTTCTTTCGAACAAGAGCTTAACAGCAACTGAGTAGCACCAACCAAGAACTCAACAACTACCAATCAACTGAAGTAAGAGTTCCAAGTCAGAAGGACTAGAAGAGTTCTAAGTGAACTGTGAAGAGCCAAGTCTGCTGGACTTAAAGAGTTCAAGAGTGAACTAAGAAGTTCCTAGACTGTTGGTCTAGAAGGAATCTGTGAGATTAAGAAAGTGTAAAAGCCATCTGTGATGCCCCCAAAATAGGTATACAACACCCATTCCGAATCGCCAAATATATGGTACAGAAAGCAAACTGAAACTTCAATAATACATTTGTCGTGCAAAATACGACAACACATACTGTGAGTTTAAATACAAATATTGTATTCTAGACAATATTCACACCAAAATAAGTCCTCATTATAATTATTCATACACTATTTTACAGAAATAATGAGAACTGCTAAAACATCTTTCTAGAACCATCATTCCATACCCTGACTAGATCCTGCTATTTTCTCACCTCTTTAGAAGAAAAATGGAACAAAAAGGAAAAGGGTGAGCTCAACTAGCCTAGTAAAGAATATTATGACTAAGATAATATACAACAAATTATCATTAGTCTACAACAGGGAAAAATCTGATAAAATATAATAGACAACAAGTTTTAGATCAACAAATATAGCGGAAATAGCAATCCGTTAGAAGAGTCACGTAGAGAATGAATTCTACTATCTTCTAAGATTTAAAAGTTCATCGTCAATATTTTATCCCTGTAACATCAATCAATATACATCTTTAATCAATATAAATCTTTGCATTACAGGCCAAAGATATTCATTTGTATCACCAGTTGGTCATGTTCATCTTAACATCTGTTCATCTTTGCACTACAGGACAAAGATATTCATTAGTTAATCATTCATCTTTGCACTAAACGCCAAAGATATTCATTAATATCATCATTTAGGACTGAGGATAATGAAAAATATTTTAAAAAAAACGAATCCAGTGAGACAGAAGAACAAATATTAGGGATTCATATAACAGTTTATCCAAGATCAATAATGCTTCATAATAACCAATTGTGAAACAGAATTCAAAATAAAGATCAAAACATGGATACAATCAAAGATAGTAACCATAATAGACATCTTGGACAAAAAGAAGAAAATTTTATTTTTCGGTGAATGGTGTCGTATTCGTGAATAGTGCTGTATACGTAAATAGTGTCGTATACGTGAATAGTAACCCCAGAACAAAAAGTTTTAAATTTGATTAAAAAGTTCAAACCAATATTTCGGCATAATGATATTGAAGAAAATAATATCATTTAAGAAGAAAATAACATCCCTTACCTCAAAATAACGGTACTTCTGATCGGAATATCGGATATAAAGTCGAAGAAAACTTGTACCAAACAACAACTCTCAAAGTATCAAAATACTCACAAAAATACGCTCGATAATCTAGAGAGAAAGAAAACTTATTTCTGGTATGATTTTTAATTCTAACCTAAGCGTCTATTTATAGAAAAATGCTAGAACGCCAAAGGAGACTAAAATAACATAATATTATTTTTTCTTTTCTAACTTCCTACGCCACCCCTTTTGAACAATTAGGCAGCCTTCTTTGAACCAAAATCAGCAGCCCTCATGTGTTAAAATAAAAGTGGGTCCCACCCATAAATTAATAAAAATCATTTTATTTTTTGAAACTTCAATAATTCATAGAAAATAGACTGTTTATCAGAAAAATACAAATTTTATATCCATTCCACACGAAATCGAATTCTCTACAACTTTGTAGCTTTAAGTTTTTCCAAATTCCAAACAGAAAATATCCGAAATCCACAAACGGGTGATTTTTAATACCCCAACTCTGATAAAATACTGATAAAACACCTTAGCATTAATTCCTTTATTTATAACCTCATAAGTAAATAAATGCATCATTTATATTCACATCAAATAAATATTTCCTTATCATATAAATCAATAATTAATTATTCACAAATAATATTACAGAATCACAATTATGACAACCAGACAGTTCCCAGGAAAGAGGGGACTTTCCAATAAAGATTTCTCCTTACTGGCGCGCAATTAGGTGACCAAATCTCACTTTGACAGAACTTTCTAGACATTGTCAATAATGCTATCTAATAATATTATTTAAATAATATGAATTATTGATCTGATAATGAGAAATATTGTGCAGTGACAATTATTGAAACAACAATAATATAAAATATCAACGCAATAATTATTGAATCAATAAAATAAAATATTGAACAGTAACTACTGTAACAATTATTAAGTAGTGCCTTCTTACGTACGAATCAATAATTCAACAATACTGTGCAATACCATGTGCTACTGTGCCACCACACGTATTACTGTATTTTAACCACCAGGTAACCCAACAGTGTTAACGGTAACAATTACGCCGTTATTTATAAAAACTCATACTTTGTCGTTTTCTTCATCCTATAATTATCCTGTTATGGGGCCCACGAATGGCTGCGTCGTCGTACGAATATTCCACCACAACACGAATATTCCACGACCAAACAAATATTCCCCGACAATAATGAATATTTTATAACCACTTGCTTATTTTGCAAAATTTACACATTTCACCCATAATCAAAGTATTATATCAAATTAACACCTTATTAATTTAGAATAATGAATAGAGAAAATTCAATTTTATTTATAATAAGTTGGGGTCTTACAACCTCCCCTCCTTATAAAATTTTATCCACGAAATTGACGTACGTACCTGGTGTTACAAACAAGTGAGGGTACCTCGCTTTCATTTCAGATTCCAACTCTCAGGTCATTTCTTCAATAGCATGGTTCTTCCACAAAACCTTAACTTGTGGTATAACCTTGGTGCGTATGACATGCTCTTTCTTATCTAAGATCTTAACAGGTACCTTCTCGTACGTTAAATCTTCAGCTATCTCGTCTGGTTCTAACTAAATAATGTGGTTCGGGTCTTTCACATATTTACGAAACATAGATATGTAAAAAACATTATGAACACGAGACATGTTTGGAGGTAATGCGAGTCTATAGGCCACATTTCTTATTCGGTCAAGAATCTCAAATGGACCAACAAATCGTGGATTGAGCTTTCCTCTCTTCCCAAATCTTGTAACTCCCTTCCATGGAACAATACATAACAGTACATGATCTCCAATATTAAATTCCACGTCCTTTCGATGAAGATCAGCATAACTCTTTTGTCGATCTTGTGAGGTTTGAATACGTTATCGAATTATTTGGATCTTTTATGTAGTCATGCGTACTAATTCTGGTCCCAACAACGTTGCTTCTCCCACCTCGTCCTAACATACTGGAGAACAACACTTTCGTCCATACAACACCTCGAATGGAGCCATGCATATACTTGCTTGATAACTGTTATTGTAGGAGAATTCCACCAGTGGCAAGTACTTATCCCAACTTCCTTCGAAATCTAGGACCCAGAGTCTTAATAGATCTTCAAAGGTTTGAATAGTCCTTTCCGATTGCCCATCCATTTGAGGATGATATGCTGAACTGAATCATAAATCCGTGCCTATAGCTTTCTGCAAGCTAACCCAAAATCTTGAAGTGAATCTTGGGTCACGATCCGAAACTATGGATACTGGCATGCCATGCAATCTCATAATCTCATTCACGTATATACGAGCAAGACGTTCAAGGGAATAAGTATCACGTATCGGCAAGAAATGAGCAGACTTGGTTAATCTATCAACAATAACCCAAATCGCATCTAAGCCTTGAGAAACATTGGGAAGACCTGTAATGAAATCTATGGTAATGTGTTTCCCACTTCCATTTCAGAATCTCAAGTGGTTGCAATGGACCCTTTAGCACTTGATGCTCCGCCTTTACACGTTGACAGGTTAAACACCTCAAGGTAAACTTCGCGATCTCTCTCTTCATATTTTTCCACCAAAATGTATGTCGAAAATCATGATACATTTTGGTATTCCCAGGATGGATTACAAACGGGGTGTTGTGTGCCTCAATCATGATTCTATGCTTCAAGTCTGAATCGTTAGGAACGCAAAGTCTAGAGTTGACTCGGAGTATTCCTTCTTCATCGATTCTTTCTTCTGGAATAGCACCTTCTTGCACTTTCTTCTTCATACGCATCAGCCCCAGGTCCGTAGCTTGAGCAGCTTTAACTTTATCGATTAAAGTCGGTTCTTCTCGTATATTCACCATCATCACGTGGGTCCCTAGAGTATTTAACTCAATCTCCATCCTTTGTAAATCGTACAAAATGGGTCTTTGTGTTAACAACATCGCACTCGTACCCGCATACGATCTTTTACTCAATGCGTCAGCTACTACGTTTACTTTTCCAAGATGGTATTGAATGGTATGATCGTAATCTTTCAACTGCTCGAGCCAACGTCGTTGCCGCATGTTGAGTTCCTTTTGGGTGAAGAAGTATTTGAGGCTTTTATGATCCGTATAGATCTCCACTTTCTCCCCATACAGGTAGTGTCTCCAGATTTTTAACGCAAAACGACTGCTGCCAACTCTAGATCATAAGTAGGATAATTCCTCTCATATTCTTTGAGTTGTCGTGAGGCATAGGGTATGACTTTTCCATGTTGCATGAGAATACATCCTGACCCTTTGCCTGAAGCATCGCTGTATATAACAAATCCATCCGAACCAGATGGTATTGCCAGAACAGGTGCCAAAATGAGTCTCATCTTGAGTTCTTAGAAACTTTTCTCGCATTCCTCGCTCTATACAAATTTTGTATCTTTCCGAGTCAGCCGAGTTAACGGAGTAGAGATTCGAGAAAATCCTTCCACGAATCTCCGATAATAACCAGCTAATCCCAGAAAGCTACGCACTTTAGTCACCGACTTCGGTTGCTCCCAACTTTGTATTGCTTTAATCTTCACTAAGTCAACAGATACTCCATGTTTTGACACCACGTGCCCAAGGAATGTTACTTCCTCAAGCCAGAACTCGCATTTCTTCAGCTTGGCATATAGCTTGTTTTCACGAAGCCTTTCAAGTATCAGCTTCAAATGGTGCTCATGATCTTCACGGATTTTGGAATAGATGAGGATGTCATCAATAAAGATAACAACGAACTGATCCAAATATTCCTTGAATACTCGGTTCATCATATCCATGAAAGCAGTAGGAGCATTAGTCAATCCAAAAGACATAACTTCATAATGCCCGTACCGAGTTCTGAAGGCAGTCTTTGGAATATCCTCAGCTTTAATCTTCAGCTGATGATATCCAGAACGAAGATCGATCTTTGAAAAGAATTGTGCTCCTTGTAACTGGTCAAATAGGTCATCAATGCGAGGTAGCGGATACCTATTCTTGATGGTGACATGGTTCAATTCTCGGTAGTCAATACAAAGTCGCATACTCCCGTCTTTCTTCTTTACGAATAAAATAGGAGCACCCCAAGGAGATGCACTAGGACAAATGAAATCGATGTCTAATAACTCATGTAGTTGGACTTTTAACTCCTAAAGTTCAATAGGAGCCATTCGATATGGGGTTTGTACCCGGTTCAAGGTTAATAAAGAATTCAACATCACGTTCTGGAGGTAGACCGGGAAGTTCTTCAGGAAATACATCAGAAAATTCTCTAACAACAGAAATATTATTCAAATCTGACTTGTCTCTGTTCAAATCCATAACATGGGCTAAGAAAGCTTGACATCCATTTTTCAATAAACGAATAGCTTTGTGGCTTGATATGACAGTGACTGATTTTAGTGGTTTAGTTGCTTGAATTCGCATAACAGGTTGGTTAGGAATATGAAAACTAACAACCTTACGAAAACAATCAATTTTGGCATGATGAGTGGTTAACCAATCAATTCCTAAAATCACATCAAAAGCAAGTATCTTTAAAGAGATAAGATCAACAGGTAATGTGATAGTGCCAACTTGGATCAAGCAAGATTTATAAACCATAGATGTAACAAAGGTTTCACCCAATGGAGTTTCAACATATAAGTTAAAGTCTAATTTCTCTGAAGTCAAGTTTAAACGTTGAACACAAGCAGGAGAGATAAAAGAGTGGGTAGAACCGGTATCTAGTAAGGTGTAAACTTTGCGAGAATTCAAGATTAGCTTACTCGTGATCACCTCGTTCGGGTTCCTTGCGTTTTGGCCAGTTACGACAAATGCTCTTCCAGGAACCGCTGATTTTGACTTATCCGGGACAACCTTTGGAGTCACCATCCCTGCTGAACTTGGTTTTGCTACAGAGCAATCTCGAGCTATATGACCCTCCTTTCCACAGTTATAACATACCTTGGATTGTTGTGGGCAGTTTGGGCTGATATGTCCCTCTTTCCCGCATTTATAACACCTAACTGGCGGTCATTCTCCTCCCCTAGAATTTGTTGTTGGTGTTGGTGTTGTTGCTGATGTCTTCCCGTCATTGTTGAATCTCCTCTTTCTGAAATTTCCACTTGACTCACCTCTCCTATTATCATGGCCACGATTACCCCCCGAGTGGTTACCGCCTTTGTCTGTATTTTTCCCTCCTTGCTGGTTATCATAGCTCTGATGACTGCTGTCACCGGTATGACCTTGGTTGTGGTCCCTTGGTTGAGTATACTCATTATCTCGCTCTAATAATTGAGTCATATTTACAACATCTAAATAAAGAGAAAATTTATGAGAGATAAGGTATTAATGAATCTCGAGTTTTAGACCTCCCAGAAACGTCCGCGTCATACGTTCCTCATTCTCCACCAAATGAGGTGCAAACCTGGATAACTCCGTGAACTTCGCCTCGTACTGAGACACCGTCATGTTATTCTGTTCCAGTCTAATAAACTCTACCTCCTTCATATGACGAATACTTTTAGGAAAGTACTTGTCATTGAACAGTTTTTGAAATCTTTACCAAGACATGTTGAGTGCGGCTGGCTGGGTACAATTCACAGATTTCCACCAGTAATCTGCCTCACCACGGAACATAAAGGTGGCGAATGGAACCTTTTGTTCCTCCGTGCATCCCAAGACATCGAATATTTTGGTAATTTTCTTGACCCATGTTTCTGCCTTAATCGGATTGGGCTTTCCGCAGAAATCTGGTGGTCCCAACTCCTTGAACTGCTTGGCTATGATAGACTGTACGTTCCCATCATTTCCACCCGTATTTTATACAAGAGTCTCCCTCGACTGATTTTGCAAAAACTACAAAAAAATCCTAAACATTTCATTATTCATCGTTTGCTCAGTAGTGTTTTTTACAGGAGGAATATTGTCTTCCTGTTGCACGTTCTCCTGGTTTGTGACTAAAGGTTGTTCCACAGTCTCATACACTCCATTGTTAACGTTCTCAACAAACATTCTTAAATACTGCCATAAAATAAGGGTTAATTAAACAAATTAACATATCAAATAATATCCCTATATTATGACCGACCAACAGATAAGCTTAGATAGGACACACTAGCGAAGGATTTACTCATCTCTCCCCTCCTAGTTTTATTCCCCGATCTCCGTCAGAGACCATATCCCTCAGCTTTGATACCAACTGTGACGCCCCCAAAATAGGTATACAACACCCATTCTGAGTCGCCAAATACATGGTATAGAAAGCAAACTAAAACTTCAATAATACATTTGTCGTGCAAAATACGACAACACATACTGTGAGTTTAAATACAAATATTGTCTTCTAGACAATATCTACACCAAAATAAGTCTTCATTACAATTATTCATACACTATTTTACAAAAATAGTTAGGACTGCTAAAACATCTTTTTAGAACCATCACTGTAAGACCCCAACTTATTATAAATAAAATTGAATTTCATCCATTTATTATTTTGAAATAATAAGGGTTGATTTGATTAATGTAGATAGTTATGGGTCCTTCATCAATATTTTATTTAATATCTTTGGCCTGTAGTGCAAAGATAAATGATTTTATAATGAATATCTTTGGCCCGTAGTGCAAAGATGAACAGGTGTTGAGATGAACATGACCGACTGATGTATATATTTGGCTTGTAGTGCAAAGATGAATATTTGATTCAAGATGTATATTGATTGATGTTACAAGGATAAAATATTGATGAAGGACTTTTAAATTCATAAATAGTAGTAGATTTCATTCTTTACGTAACTCTTCTATGGATTATTATTTTCGCTGCGAATATTGATTTGAAACTTGTTGTCTATTGTATTTTATCAGATTTTTCCCTGTTGAAGACTAACGATAATTTGTTCTATATTATCTTAGTCATAATATTCTTTACTGGGCTAGTTGAGCTCACCCTTTTCCTTGTTGTTCCATTTTTTTTCTCAGGAGGCGAGAATGTAGCGAGTACTAGTCGGGGTATGGAATAATGATTCTAGAAGTTGTTTAGTAGTCCTCACCATTTTTGTATAATAATGTATCAATAATTATGATGAGGATTTATTTGGGTATAGATATTATCTAGAAGATAATATTTGTATTTAAACTCACAGTTTTTATGATGTATTAATAAAGTTGTAGTTGTTTCTGTACCATGTTATTGACAATCTAAAATGGGTGATGTATATCTATTTTGGGGGCGTCACAGTTGGTATCAAAGCTTAGGGATAGGATCTCTGGCGGAGATCGGGGAATAGAACTAAGAGGGGAGAGACGAGTAAATCCTTCGCTAGTGTGTCCTACCTAAGCTTATTTGTTAGTTGGTCAATATATAGGGATATTATGTGATATGTTGATTTCCTTAATTAGCCCTTGTTTTATGGCAGTATTTGAGAATGTCGACTGAGAATGTTAACAGTACAGTAAATGAGACCGTGGAAACACCTGTACTCACCCATGAAGAGAACGTGCAGCATGCCGGCAATGTTCCTCCTGTGAACAACGTCACTGATCAGATGATGAACGACGGGATGTTTAGAAGTTTTTTGCAGTTCATGCAAAATTAGACGAGGGAGACTCATGCACAAAATACAGGTGGAAATGATAACAACGCATGATTTGTCACGGCCAAGCAGTTCAAAGAGTTGGGACCACCAGAATTCTGGGGAAAGCCGAATCCAATTAAGGCGGAGACGTGTCAAACAAATCACCAAGATATTCGATGTCTTGGGATGCACGGAGGAACAGAAGGTTCCATTCGCCACCTTTATGTTCCGTAATGAGCCAAATTACTGGTGGAAATTTGTGAAGCGTACCCATCCAGCCGCACTCAGCATGTCTTTGGAGACGTTTCAGAAACTTTTCAATGACAAGTACTTTCCTGAAAGTATTCGTCACATTAAGGAAGTGGACTTCATTAGACTGGAACAAAATAACATGACGGTGTCCCAGTACGAAGCAAAGTTTGCAGAGTTATCCAGGTTTGTACCTCATTTGGTGGAGAATGAGGAACATATGACGCGGATATTTCTGAGAGGTTTGAAACCCGCCATACGTCAGTATCTCATTTCTTATAAATTTTCTCTCTATTCAGATGTTGTCAACAAGGGTCAATTATTAGAGCGAGATAACGAGTACGTTCAACCGAGGGACCACAACCAGGATCATATCGGACACCGGTCGTATGCTACAAATACGGGAAAGAGGGACATATCAGCCCAAACTGCCCACAACAATTCAAGGTATGCTATAATTGTGGAAAGGAAGGACATATCGCTCGAGATTATACGATAACAAAACCTATTTCAGCGGGGACGGTGACTCAAAAAGGCTGTTCCAGAAAAGTCAAAGTCAACGGTTCCTGGAAGAGCATTTTTTGTGACTGGTCAAAATACGAGGAACCCAAACGAGGTGATCACGGGTAAGCTAATCATAAATTCTTGTGAAGTTTATACCTTACTAGATACCGGTGCTACCCATTCATTTATTTCTCCTACTTGTTCTAAACGTTTAAACTTAACTCCGGAGAAATTAGACTTTGATTTATATATGGAAACTCCGTTAGGAGAAACTTTCAACACATCCACTATTTATAAATCTTGTTTGATCCAAGTTGGCACCATCACATTACCTATTGACCTTATCTCTTTAAAGATACTTTCATTTGACGTGATTTTAGGGATTGATTGGTTAACTACTCATCATACCAAAATTGATTGTTTTTGTAAGGTTGTTAGTTTTCATATTCCTAATCAACCTGTTGTTCGAATTCAAGCAACTAAACCATTAAAATCAATCACTGTCATATCAAGTCATAAGGCTATTCGTTTATTGAAAAACGGATGTCAAGCTTTCTTTGCCCATGTTATGGATTTGAATAAAGACACGTCAAATTTGAATAATAATCCTGTTGTTATTGACTTTCCTGACGTATTTCCTGAAGAACTTCCCGGTCTACCCCGGAACATGAAGTTGAATTCTTTATTGATCTTGAACCGGGTACAAAGCCCATTTCTAAAACCCCATATCGAATGGCTCCTATTGAACTTCAGGAGTTAAAGGTCCAACTACAGGAGTTATTGGAAATCGATTTCATTCGTCCTAGTACATCTCCTTGGGGTACTCTTGTTTTATTTGTAAAGAAGAAAGATGGGAGTATGCGACTTTGTATTGACTATCGGGAATTGAACCATGTCACCATCAAGAATAGGTATCCTCTACCTCGTATTGATGACTTGTTTGACCAGTTACAAGGAGCACAATTCTTTTCAAAGATTGATCTTCGTTCTGGATATCATCAGCTGAAGATTAGAACTGAGGATATTCCAAAGACTGCCTTCAGAACTCGGTACGGGCATTATGAATTCTTAGTCATGTCTTTTGGATTGACTAATTCTCCTGCAGCTTTCATGGATATGATGAACCGAGTATTCAAGGATTATTTGGATTAGTTCATTGTTGTCTTTATTGATGACATCCTCATATATTCTAAAAGCCGTGAAGATCATGAGCACCATTTAAATTGGTACTCCAAAGGCTTCGTGAAAACAAGCTTTATGCCAACTTGAAGAAATGCGAGTTCTGGCTTGAGGAAGTAGCATTCCTTGGGCACGTGGTGTTAAAACATGGAGTATCTGTTAACCCGGCGAAGATAAAGTTGGGAGCAACCGAAGACGGTGACCGAAGTACGTAGCTTTTTGGGCTTAGCTGGTTATTATCAGAGATTCGTGGAAGGGTTTTCTCGAATCGCTACTCCATTAACTCATCTGGCTCGGAAAGATACAAAATTCGTGTAGAGCGAGGAATGCGAGAAGAGTTTCTAAGAGCTCAAAAGGAGACTCATTTCGGCACCTGTTCTTACAATACCATCTGGTACGGATGGATTTGTTATCTACAGCGATGCTTCAGGCAAAGGGTTATGATGTGTTCTCATGCAGCGTGGGAAGTCATAGCCTATGCCTCGCGACAACTTAAAGAATATGAGAGGAATTATCCTACTCATGATCTAGAGTTGGCAGCAGTTGTTTTCGTGCTAAAGATCTGGAGGCACTATCTATACGGGGAGAAAGTGGAGATATATTCAAACCATAAAAGCCTCAAATATTTCTTCACCCAAAAGGAACTCAACATGCGGCAACGACGTTGGCTCGAGCTGTTGAAAGACTATGACCACACCATTCAATACCATCCTGGAAAAGTGAACGTGGTAGCTGACGCATTGAGTAGAAGATCATACGCGGGAACGAGTGCAATGTTGTTAAAATAAAGGCCCATTTTGTGTGATTTACAAAAGATGAAGATAGAATTCAAGACTCCGGGTAACCATGCAATAATGTCAAGTATATGCATAGAACCAACTTTAATCGAAAAAGTTAAAGTTGCTCAATCTACAGATCCGGAGCTGATGCGGATGAAGAAAAAAGTGCAAGAAGGTGCTATTCCAGAAGCAAGAATCGATGAAGAAGGAATACTTCGAGTTCACTCCAGACTTTGTGTTCCTAACTATTCTGATTTGAAGTACAAGATCATGATGGAGGCACACAATACACCATTTACGATCCATCATGGAGGTACTAAAATATATCGTGATCTTCGACATACATTTTGGTGGAACAATATGAAGAGAGAGATTGCAAATTTTATCTCAATGTGTTTAACTTGTCAACGTATAAAGGCGGAGCATCAAGTACCTAAGGGTCCGTTTCAACCACTTGAGATTCCTAAATGGAAGTGGGAACACATTACTATGGATTTCGTTACGGGTCTTTCCACGGTTTCTCAAGGCATAAATGTTGTTTGGGTTATTGTTGATAGATTAACCAAGTTAGCTCATTTCTTGCCGATACGGGAGACTTATTCCCTTGAACATCTTGCTCATATGTATGTAAATGAGATTGTGAGGTTGCATGATATGCCAGTATCCATAGTTTCGGATCGTGACCCAAGGTTCACTTCAAGATTTTGGGTTAGCTTGCAAAAGCTATGGGTACAGATTTACGATTCAGTTTGGCATACAATCCTCAAACGGACGGACAATCAGAAAGGACTATTCAAACTCTTGAAGTTCTATTAAGACTTTGTGTCCTAGACTTCAAGGGCAGTTGGGATAAGTATTTACCATTGGTGGAATTCTCCTACAACAACAATTATCATGCAAGTATAGGTGTGGCTCCATTTGAAGCATTATATGGACGAAAGTGTCGCTCTCCAATATGTTGGGATGAGGTGGGTGAAGCAACATTGTTGGGACCCGAGTTGGTACGTATGACTACAGAAAAGATCCAAATGATTCGACAACGTATACAAACAGCACAGGATCGACAAAAGAGTTATGCGGATCTTTATCGAAAGGACGTGGAATTTAGTATTGGAGATCATGTATTGTTGCGAGTTGCTCCATGGAAGGGAGTTACAAGATTTGGGAAGACAGGAAAGCTCAATCCACGATTTATTGGTCCATTTCAGATTCTTGACCAAGTAGAAAATGTAGCCTATAGACTCGCGTTACCTCCAAGTATGTCTAGTGTTCATAATTTTTTTCATATATCTATGCTTCGTAAATATGTGAAAGACCCGAACCACGTCATTGAGTTAAAATCGGACGAGATAGCCGAAGATTTAATGTATAAGGAGGTACCTGTCAAGATTTTGGATAGGAAGGAGCATATCCTACGTACAAAGATCATACCAGAAGTCAAAGTTTTGTGGAGGAACCATGCTATAGAGGAAATGACCTGGGAGTTAGAAACGGAAATGAAAGTGAGATATCCTCACCTTTTCGAAACACCAGGTACGTATGTCAATTTCGAGGACAAAATTTCATAAGGAGGGGAGGTTGTAAGACCCCAACTTATTATAAATAAAATTAAATTTCCTCCATTTATTATTTTGAAATAGTAAGGGTTTATTTGATTAATGTGGATAGTTATGGGTAAAATACGCAAATATTTCAAATAAGCAAGTGGTTATAAAATATTCGTTTGGTCGTAGAATATTCTTGCTGTCGGGGAATATTCGTATGACGGCGCAGCCTTGTGTGGGCCCCATAACGGAAAGCGATTGGATGAAGAAAATGACAAGAATAAGTTGGTTATAAATAACGGCGTAGTTGTTACAGTTAATACTGTTGGAATACCCGGTGGTTAAAACAGAGTAGCATACGGTATTACACCAATTATTGATTCTTACGTAAGAAGGCACTACTCAATAATTGTTACAGTAATTACTGTTCAGTATTTTATTTTATTGATTCAATAATTACTGCGTTGATATTTTATATTATTGTTGTTTCAATAATTGTCACTACACAGCATTTTCTATTATCGGAGCAATAATTCATATTATCTGAGTAATATTATTGGATAACATTATTGGCAATGTCTAGAAAGTTCTGTCTAAGGAGAGGTTAGGTCATCTAATTGCGCGCCAGTAAGGAGAGATCCTTATTGGAAAGTCCCCTCTATCATGGGAACTGCCTGGTTGTCAGTATTGTGATTCTGTAATATTATTCGTGAATAATTAATTATTGATTTATATGATGAGGAAAATATTGATTTTATGTGGATATAAATGGAGAAATTTTTTATGTGACAATTGTTGAAAAAAAATATTTTATCTTTTTCTGATAAAATAATTCAATTAAATATATTATTTTAATAATATATTGATGGTGATATTTTTATAATGAATGTGGGATATATGAGTATATGAGGAGGAAGAGTATTTTTGTGAAAATTAAATAATTAACACAGGTTTTGTGTGTCGGTAGACCCCATTTCTTGACTGAAATTTGATTATAGCCTGTAAAATCGCCCGTTTGTGGAATTCGGTCAACTTTTGTTTGGAATTTGGAAAAACTTTCTTCTACAAAGTTGTAGATAATGGAATTTCCTATGGAAAAGACATTAGGTTCGAATTTTTCTGATAAAGGGCTATTTATTGTGAATTATTGAAGTTTCGAAGTTTCGAAATAATTAATTTTTTGAAGTTTAAAATATTTTAAGTAACAAAAACGTTTTTGGGATGTTGACACATGTTTTGGCTGATGATTTTGGTCTGGTGTGGTGTGCGTAAGAATATAATTTGAAGATATTAATAATTTATTAAATTTTCTGCTTTGGTGTTCTAAGCATTTTTCTATAAATAAGGTGCTTAGGTTAGAATTAAAAATCACACCAGAAACTAAAGATTTCTCTCTCGATATATTGAGTGTATTCTTGTGAGTATTTTAATACTTTGAGTGTTGTCATACGGTGAAAGTTCAAGTCATAGCCTATATCCGGTGTTTCAACTAGAAGTACTATTCTTTCGAGGTAAGGGATATTTTTTTTTCAAATGATATTATTTCTTTCAATATCATTATGCCGAAGTATTGATCTAAAATTTTAATCAAATTTGGAACTTTTTGTGTCAGGGTTACTATTCACGTATACGGTACTATTCACGAACACGACACTATTCACAGAAAAATCAAAATTTTGTTTTTCGTCCAAAATATCTATTATGGATAGTAGCTTTGATTGTATCCATGTTTTGATCATTCTTGAATTTTACTCCACTATGATTATTTATGAGGTATTTTTGGACATGAAATAGCTGAAATACGAATCCTTAATATTTATTCTTTTGTTTCACTGGATTCGTTCCCTTTAAAATATTTTTCATCATCCTCAGTTCTAAATGATGATATTATTGAATATCTTTGGCCTGTAGTGCAAAGATAAATGATTTTATAATGAATATCTTTGGCCCGTAGTGCAAAGATGAACAGGTGTTGAGATGAACATGACCGACTGATGTATATATTTGGCATGTAGTGCAAAGATGAATATTTGATTCAAGATGTATATTGATTGATGTTACAAGGATAAAATATTGATGAAGGACTTTTAAATTCATAGATAGTAGTAGATTTCATTCTTTACGTAACTCTTCTATGGATTATTATTTTCGCTGCGAATATTGATCTGAAACTTGTTGTCTATTGTATTTTATCAGATTTTTCCCTGTTAAAGACTAACGATAATTTGTTCTATATTATCTTAGTCATAATATTCTTTACTGGGCTAGTTGAGCTCGCCCTTTTCCTTGTTGTTCCATTTTTCTTTTCAGGAGGCGAGAATGTAACGAGTACTAGTCGGGGTATGGAATAATGATTCTAGAAGTTATTTAGTAGTCCTCACCATTTTTGTATAATAATGTATCAATAATTATGATGAGGATTTATTTGGGTATAGATATTATCTAGAAGATATTATTTGTATTTAAACTCACAGTTTTTATGATGTATTAATAAAGTTGTAGTTATTTCTGTACCATGTTATTGACAATCTAAAATGGGTGATGTATACCTATTTTGGGGGCGTCACAATCACTCTATACCCCGACTAGATCATGCTATGTACTCACCTCCTGAAAAGAAAAATGGAACAAAAAGAAAAAGGGTGAGCTCAACTAGCCCAGTAAAGAATATTATGACTAAGATAATATACAACAAATTATCATTAGTCTTCAACAGGGAAAAATCTGATAAAATATAATAGACAACAAGTTTTAGATTAACAAATACAGCGAAAACAACAATCCATTAGAAGAGTCACGTAGAGAATGAATTATACTATCTTCTACGATTTAAAAGTTCATCATCAATATTTTATCTCAGTAACATCAATCAATATACATCTTTAATCAATATTCATCTTTGCACTACAGGCCAAAGATATTTATTTGTATCACTAGTTGATCATGTTCATCTCAACATCTGTTCATCTTTGCACTACGGGACAAAGATATTCATTAGTTAATCATTCATCTTTGCACTACATGCCAAAGATATTCAGTAATATCATCATTTAGGACTGAGAATGATGAAAAATATTTTAAAGAAAACGAATCCAGTGAGACAGAATGACAAATATTAGGGATTCGTATAACAGTTTATCCAAGATCAATAATACTTCATAATAACCAATTATGAAGCAGAATTCAAAATAAAGATCAAAACATGGATACAATCAAAGATAGTAACCATAATAGACATCTTGGACAAAAAGAAGAAAATTTCATTTTTTGGTGAATAGTGTCGTATTCGTGAATAGTGTCGTATTCGTGAATAGTGTCGTATACGTGAATAGTAACCCCGACACAAAGAGTTCCAAATTTGATTAAAAAGTTCAAACCAATATTTCGGCATAATGATATTGAAGAAAATAATATCATTTAAGAAGAAAATAACATCCCTTACCTCAAAATAACGGTACTTCTGATCGGAATATCGGATATAAAGTCGAAGAAAACTTGTACCGAACAACAACTCTCAAAGTATCAAAATACTCACAAAAATACGCTCCATAATCTAGAGAGAAAGAAAACTTGTTTCTGGTGTGATTTTCAATTCTAACTTAAGCGTCTATTTATAGGAAAGTGTTAGAACGCTAAAAGAGACAAAAATAATAGAATATTATTTTTTTTCTTTTCTAACTTCCTATGCCACCCCTTTTGAACAATTAGGTAGCCCTCTTTGAATCAAAATCAGCAGCCCTCACGTGTTAAAACAAAAGTGGGTCCCATCCATAAATTAATAAAAATTATTTTATTTTTCGAAACTTCAATAATTCATAGAAAATAGCCCGTTTATCAGAAAAATACGAATTTTATGTTCATTCCACACGAAATCGAATTCTCTACAACTTTGTAGCTTTGAGTTTTTTCAAATTCCAAACATAAAATATCCAAAATCCACAAACGGATGATTTTTAATACCTCCACTCCGACAAAATACTGATCAAACACCTTAGTATTAATTCCTTCATTTATAACCTCATAAGTAAATAAATACATCATTTATATCCACATCAAATAAATATTTCCTTATCATATAAATCAATAATTAATTATTCATAAATAATATTACAGAATCACAATTATGACAACCAGGCAGTTCCCAGGAAAGAGGGGGTTTTTCAATAAGGATTTATCCTTACTGGCGCGCAATTAGGTGACCAAACCTCTCATTGACAGAACTTTCTAGACATTGCCAATAATGTTATCTAATAATATTATTCAAATAATATGAATTATTGATTTGATAATGAGAAATACTGTGCAGTGACAATTATTGAAACAACAATAATATAAAATATTAACGCAGTAATTATTGAATCAATAAATTAAATATTGAACAGTAACTACTGTAACAATTATTGAGTAGTGTCTTCTTACGTACGAATCAATAATTCAACAATACTGTGCAATACCGTGTACTACTATGCCACCACGCGTATTACTGTATTTTAACCACCAGGTAACCCAACAGTGTTAACGGTAACAATTACGCCGTTATTTATAAAAACTCATACTTTGTCGTTTTCTTCATCCGATAATTATCCTATTATGGGGCCCACGAATGGTTGCACCGTCGTACGAATATTCTCCGACAACAAGAATATTTCACGACCAAACGAATATTCTCTGACAATAATGAATATTTTATAACCACTTGCTTATTTTGCAAAATTTACACATTTCACCCATAATCAAAGTATTATATCAAATTAACACCTTATTAATTTAGAATAATGAATAGAGAAAATTCAATTTTATTTATAATAAGTTGGGGTCTTACAACATCCTTAGTGGATTTCTTACTCGAGGAGTAGAAGAATGGACTAGGAGCTTTAAGTGCTCTGAACCACTTAAAATTATTGTGTCTATCGTATTCTTGCTATTACTGTCATAACTGCCTCACTCTTATTAATTCAAGATATCTTAAGGGAGATTAAACAAACTCTTATTCCGCTAAGTTTTAATCATTATCAAAACTAACAAAGTAAAACGAAAAGATTTTTAAATATCTATTCAACCCCCCATTCTAGATAACTATTATGCCTCCGGGAACTAACAAAGGTTATATAAAATTAAATAGGGTAAATTTTACTTAAACACATGAGGTTTACACATTTTTTCACATGATCACCTAAATTTTAAAAGTCAACACTACTATTGAGGCTAAGTGAAATTGTTATATTTTTCATCCAAATTGATTGCGCGTGTGTCACTCTCTAAATGTGCGTGAAGACCTACTAAAATTGTAATTTTTTTAAATAAATGTCCGAAATACCCAAACTCATTGTCTCTACTAAGTCATCGCCACCACCTTTTACCAAAAAACCTCTATACCCACCAACATTTTTTTACTCAACAATGAATTCCATTTTACAATAAATTTGAAACTCAATTAATGAAAATATACCAAATCTCATGACCCAATTAAATCTACAAATAGATATTAAGAAATATTATAAAATCATAGATGAGATTTTAGAATTTTTTAAACTAAATAATTTATTCTATTTTGCTATGTTTCTGTGTATGAAAATTACATACTACAAACTAAAAATCGAAGAAAACATGAGCTTTCTTAAAAACCATTTCATTTATAGAAGAGATAGAGTTTCTAAACATTCTTCTTCTTAAAGGGTTTCTAAACATTATTTTTCTTTTTCGATTTTGACTCTAATTATATATATTGGTACATACCCAATTGCATTTTCAACTCTATTAATATTCTACCAAAGACACATAAAAGTTTGAATTTTTTGAGTTTGATTCAATGTTTTATTTCTCTACTATGTTACCTTTTATATTCTTATTATTTTAATTCTCCATTGAAGTTTCAAGTTTCCTTTTTTATCTTTTATGTTTTTAAGGAATATTATACATTAATTTTTGTGGATATTTCAAAGCCTCGATTTTATTTTTGAATTTGGGTGTTTTTGGTTAGTTTAAAATTCATTTGCATGTATCTAAAAAATTATGCTACGTTTGGATTGAAGTAATAAATTTGAGAATGGAATGACTCATTCTTATGGAATGAAAAAAATTGTGTTTGGCTGCGATTGGAATGGATTGAACTATTATTATTTTTTTTTTGTTTTCTACTGAAATTTAACATTCTTGTTCAAGATTTCATACCCAAAGTCTTATTAGTAGTTTTTTTATCATTGAGTCATGAGGGTCTTGGGAGTGAGAGAACACAGAATAACTCATTCCAATTAGAATGAAATGAATCATTCCAATCTTCATTCTATTCATTTAATCCAAACGCTGTTGGAAATGAGATTTGAATTGAATGAGAAAATTGACCGGACGGGTCGGGTCGTGGTCGTGACGGGCGGGGTTGTGAAACTACGTCGTTTTGACGACGGTTACGCGCCAACGGATTCTATAAATAAATGGTGTAGGAAGTTTTTAAGACATGAAAAATTTCCCTCATTTCTGTTCCGTCCCGTTGAGAATTTTCCCGTTCCTTCCCTTCCACAAAATCCCGTTTTCTGCATATTCCCGTTCCTTTCCTTCCTTCCCCGTTCTGCAGTATAGAATTCCGTTCTCCGTTCTGCAGAATCATCCCATTTTCTGCAAAAGTGAATCCCGTTGTATGCAAAAGTGTTGCAGTCCCGTCCCGTTCTGCACACTTTTCCCGTTTCTGAGTAAGTGCATGAATACATCATTTTCATGCATCATTACTGTAATTTTCATTTTACATGCATCATTATTATTGATAGTAAAAGTTCGAGTACATAACATAGAATTTGCGTTCGATGAATTCTTAATTTTGCAATGCTACTAATTAAGAATTAAAATCCGTTTTATCTTGGGAAGCAATTATTCAATTAACCCTTAGCATCTGTGGGGGAATAAATTTGCTTTAAGGACACTTTGTGAATTCAAAGGACTCGGATTTATATTTGCATAATTTATTATTATTATATTTATATGCATTATTAAATAATATTATATATTACAGATAACAATCTTAAAGCAAATTTATTTTTCTGTAATTATAGTATTATTTTATGTGAACAGAAAATTGTTTTATAAAAAAAAACTGCATTTGTTTATTAAATTCCTAAAAATTTTGTTACACTGTTTTTATATGTTTGTATAAAAACAGAATACAAACTTCTGCAAATAAACTGTTTTTTGCAAATTTTGACATATTGCATGCATATTACTTTAATTGCATGTTCTGCAGGTTGTATATTGCCTTGAGCACATGCATGATTTGTTTTTTTGATTAGTAAGGAAGATATATATATTATATATTAGCACATTACAAGCATTTTGTCACATAAAGAGCAGTACATATATGCATGCTTAATTGCATGTTCCGTGAATTACTTTGATAGTAAAGTTCCGTGATTTTTTTTAATATTATTATTTATATTTTATATATAGTAATATAACACTAAGTATATTACATAGTAATATACTAAGGTCCTCCTTTCCAAAAGTCCTCTCAGTAGACTTGAAGAAAGACTTACAGTAATATTCTGCAAAACAAAAGTCCTCTCAGTATACTTAATTGACATGCACGTTAAATTTCTTATATGATATTGCATGAAAATAAAATATATGAGTGCAGTAAAATTTTGGGTATAAAATTTATTTGTTCTGTTATTTTAATTTTATTTAATATAACTCTTTAATTTGTTTCTATAGGAAATTTAAAAAAGCGTTATTACAGATTACAATACAGAATTAACAATTACGGAGTTTGTAGAATTCTGTGTTAATATCATATTTCAAAATTACGGAGTTTGTTTTACATGTTATATAAACCCACAAGGAATATGCATGATTTATATACATGGTGCAGTAAGTATTTTTAAACAATAAATTATATACACGGTGCATAGTGCATGCTATATTAATTATGCAGTAAGTTTTAGTAATGATTGCATGTTAGTATATTATTCCTTTGCAGTTTGATTTCAAATTCTTATTAAGTTTGAATTCTTTTAAGAATTGAACTGAAAGTGTCAATCATTTGTTAATCATAAACAGTATTGCAGTATAGTATATATAATAGTCTGTTTAAATATTTACATGTTATCTGTAAATATTTATAATATATTATATGTTATCCTGCTTTAGTATATTACATGTTAGTTCTGTTTAGATATTTAAACAGAAATTGAAAATCTGTCCAAGTTTAGAAACAAATTATTACATGTTTATAAAATATTACATGTTTTTAAAATCGCATATTACATGGTGTTGGCACACATGTATATATCCCAAATGAATCAAATGTTTGTGGAGTGGTTAAGAAGTCCCCAACATGATTCCTCAGCAAGGTAAACAAAAAACCAGACAGACAACGGCCGGCCAAGCTGGTTCTGGACGGGTTCGTCGATAAATTAAATATATTGGCCTAATTGTGTGGTGAAATTCAATATATATTATTATATTAATATTATGTTATTATATAGATTACAGAAATATTATATATATTACATGATAGTTGAATTAAAATATTCTGTTATTGTTTGTATATAACAGTTTATTGTTATTGTTTTAGTGGCTGCATGCTAGTACCCTTGATCAATCAGTCAATTAATTTACAGATACACTTGATGATGAGCATAACACCTGCATGCTAACATGAATTGCATGTTAACGTAGAAGAGGCTATCATACCGAAATAGCATAACCAATTGTAATAATGGTAGCTTGGTATTAGATATTTTCATTATCTAAAAGTATATAATAAATATATTATATGTCATCCAAGTAACCAATAATTAATATTGGTTCAGTTGGATAAGAGAGATGTATTGATATTAAGGACTTGGGTTCAAGTATATTTTAATAAAATTATATATATTTTAATAAAATTTGATTTGGCCAATAGTAATAAAATCAACTTAGCAAAAAGATTAAAGCAATAAGAAGCGATAAAGGTGGTGAATATAAATCACCATTGGAAGAGATATGCTCTACTCGTGGTATTATTCACCAAACTACTGTTCCTTATTCACCTCAATCTAACGGTATTGCTGAACGCAAAAACCGAACATTGAAAGAAATGTTGAATGCTAGATTAAACAGTTCTGGAGAACCCCAGAATTTGTGGGGGGGGGAAGCTTTGCTTTCTGTCAATTATATTCTTAATAAAGTGCCTCATAAGAAAACTCACAAAACACCTTATGAATTATGAAAAGGTCATAGACCTTGCAATAAATACTTAAGAGTGTGGGGGTGTCTAGCAAAAGTGATGGTTCCTAAACCTAAAAAGGTTAAGATAGGACCAAAAATAATTGACTGTGTTTTCATTGGTTATGCAAATAACAGCAGTGATTTTCGCTTTCTTGTTCATAAATCTGAAATTAATGGTATTCATGTTAATACATTTATTGAATTAAGAGATGCATCATTCTTTGAGAATATTTTTCCATATAATGGAAATAATGATTTAAATTCAAACAAAAGACCTTTGGATGCTACTAGTAATAATCCTGAAAATATAGACAAGGAGTCTGTAGTGGATGAACCTAGACGTAGCAAAAGAGCAAGGACTTCAACGTCTTTTGGTCCGGATTTTCTAACATTTTTGTTAGAAAACGATCCTCGAACCTACAAGGAAGCAGTATCCTCTCCAAATGCTTCTCATTGGAAAGAAGCAATAAATAGCGAAATTGAGTCCATTATGCAAAATCATACATGGGAACTGGTGGATCTTCCACCTGGTTCAAAACCTTTAGGGTATAAATGGATCTTCAAAAAGAAGTTAAAAGATGATGGCTCAATTGATAAATACAAAGCAAGGCTTGTTGTTAAAGGCTATAGACAAAAGGAAAGATTAGATTATTTCGACACTTATTCACCTGTTACAAGAATTACATCTATTCGAATGCTAATAGCAATAGCATCTTGGAATATCCAAGATATCCAGCAGTATTAAAAGGATATAGTGATGCTAATTGGATATCTGATAATAAAGACTCGAAATCCACAAGTGGATATGTCTTTACCCTTGGAGGTGCAGCGGTGTCTTGGAAATCCTCAAAACAAACGTGTATTGCTAGGTCTACAATGGAATCGGAAGTCATTGTGTTAGACAAAGCTGGAAAAGAAGCTGAATGGCTTCGTAATTTTTTGGAGGATATTCCAAATTGGTCAAGACCTGTGCCAGCTATATGTATACACTGTGATAGCCAATCAGCGATTGGAAGAGCACAGAGTCATTTGTATAACGGTAAGTCACGTCATATACGACGGAGACATAATACCGTTAGACAATTGCTCTCAAATGGAATTATCTCAACTGACTATGTAAAGTCAAAAGATAATATTGCGGATCCGCTTACGAAAGGTTTAACAAGAGAGCAAGTGGAAAAATCATCGAGGGGAATGGGTTTAAAGCCTACTATTTAAATAAGAGTCGTCATAGTGGCAACCTAACCTAGCTGGCTGGAGATCCCAAGATCTAGGTTCAATGGGCAAACCGAACTATGTAGTACTCAGTAAAGCACTTAGGAGATATTTACTCATAACCATTCCTATTATGAGACAGTGCACATCTGCCGTGAGAATCAGGATAAGATACGCTTTTAATGATTTCTATATCTTGAAATATGTTCAAGTGGGGTATTGCAGGATACTCTTGATAGAAGTCACCTACGTGAGTAAGAAGGGGGCTACTTCTGTGAGAATTTTGAAGGCTGAATTCTCTAATATACTTACGGAACCAAGAGGTGTTTCAAGGCCAAAATGAACACAAACGTGAGAACCAACTATGTCTGAAGAGATATTTTATGAATTATATTGTCTTGGTTTACACAAAAAGCTGACAGTTCAAAGACATCAAGTCTACTGATTAGCCGAGTAAATCCGATAGATTTTACTAGGGCAAGTTCAAAGTCACTAGGCTACTTAACCTGATGAAATATCTTTTTTTATGTACTCGAACTAGTGTCTGCATATTCATAACATATTTTGCATATTGTAAAGCCAATTTTACATTCATGTGGGGGATTGTTGGAAATGAGATTTGAATTGAATGAGAAAATTGACCAGACGGGTCGGGTCGTGGTCGTGACGGGCGGGGTTGTGAAACTACGTCGTTTTGACGACGGTTACGCGTCAACGGATTCTATAAATAAACGGTGTAGGAAGTTTTTAAGACATGAAAAATTTCCCTCATTTCTGTTCCGTCCCGTTGAGAATTTTCTCGTTCCTTCCCTTCCACAGAATCCCGTTTTCTGCATATTCCCGTTCCTTTCCTTCCTTACCCGTTTTGCAGTATAGAATTCCGTTCTCTGTTCTGTAGAATCCCATTTTCTGTAAAAGTGAATCCCGTTGTATGCAAAAGTGTTGCAGTCCCGTCCCGTTCTGCATACTTTTCCCGTTTCTGAGTAAGTGTATGAATACATCATTTTCATGCATCATTACTGTAATTTTCATTTTACATGCATCATTATTATTGATAGTAAAAGTTCGAGTACATAACATAGAATTTACGTTCGATGAATTCTTAATTTTGCAATGCTACTAATTAAGAATTGAAATCCGTTTTATCTTGGGAAGCAATTATTCAATTAACCCTTAGCATCTGTGGGGGAATAAATTTGCTTTAAGGAGACTTTGTGAATTCAAAGGACTCGGATTTATATTTGCATAATTTATTATTATTATATTTATATGCATTATTAAATAATACTATATATTACAGATAACAAACGCAACATTAAAACCTAGTGTAAGGGTGATTATGAATTTATTCAAAATATAATAAAAAATATGAGAGATTTTGCCAAAGAAAAACAAATTTTGAATTAATGCTTACTTTGGTATGTGTTTGAGAGTAGGGATAAGGTTTTTGGGGAAAAAAAATACTTGCACACTTCAGTTAACGAAATTAAGATGGAAAACAAGTTTTTACTTGCCCTTAATAGTACATGTATTTTAAGTGTCGACATTTGACACACAAATGGTTTATGTGGAAAACGTGTAACCTCATATAGTTAAATGAAATTTACCGAATAAACTAATTGAGAAACTTGTGGTTTGCCTTATTCCATAATAATAATGGAGTTTGCTTGAGAATATTGTGAAATTAATTAGATGACTTTGCTTTTACACTTTGTTTGCTGAGTTTTTGACAGAAAATAAAAGAATAGAAAATTTAAATTAGAACAAAACGAAAAAGAATAAAAATTTTGAAGTTTTTCTTTGTGTTGTTTTTGAGTTTTTAATAAAAAAGAATATAAAATTTAATTTTCTCAGAGCCAATGGTTGCTAGCCACCCCCTTAATATGTCAGTGACTGTTAGCGAACAATCGGTAGCAATGCAAACACCTTACGTCTATTAAGAATCTAATGGGGTGTTTGTTTAGAGCTGAATCTGAATGATTAAATCGGTCAGTGCGTTTGTTTTGTTCTGAATGGCTGAATTGGTAAGATGGACGAGCGGAATGGCTAAGTCAAATTTTTTAGCTGAATGACTGAATGAGCAACTGAATGAAGTAAAAAAAAATAAAAATTAAAAATTAAAAAAATATATTAACTATTATATTAAGTAATATTAAATAAATTTATAACAATTTTGAATTTTTTTCAGAGAGGTAAAATAATAAAGTTTTGTCCATGTCAATTATCAAACAACTTTTTTCATTCAGATTCAGATTCATTCGGTTTTTATCAAACACTCCCTAACACTGCTCGGCATCACACACTGCTACAAGAATTTGTGACTTTAAGAGTACTGTCCCTGTGCCTTCCTTCCTCACAGCTATTGGCAAGTCACCGCTGTTCACAGAACATTAGATTAGGAGCACACTAAAGTATTGCATTGTTGATGAAGTTCCCCGTTGTGTATATATAATGAAAAAGAAGTTTTGCTTTTATTCTGATACATTCTTATCATAGTCTCAATATCCCTTGTCAGCTAAAACAACACAAGATGATGAAAAGGTTGTATGTTGAAAATGGCTCTTGTCAAAGCTTTCTAAGAATTTGTACTTTATTTGTGCAACTAATTTCTTTTCTGACATGTATCCTAAAATTTAATTGGCACTAGAATGGGGAGATCATCTTACTCTGCAAGCAGTCGCTGATCGGGTAAGTCAAAGATTTACATGTTTAATTGCAATCTACTATTTAAGATTCAGACAAATAAAATCATTACACCAATCATAACTTATACTGCATATGAAGTATTCACAAGTAAATTGTAACAAAAAACCGATATTCAGATAAGTAAAAACATGTAGCTCAATCGTTCGCGGTAGTTGAATTCGTTCGCGAAGTCTCTTTATCTTTATGAGTTTGTGTTTAGTAGATAAAATTAAATTGGGAACATAAATTGTAATTTAAAATTTATTATGTTGAAAACTAAGGATAATAGTTGAATTATAAAAATATTATTTATTCTAATTTTTTTGTCCAAATCAAACCAATTATGGACGGAAAACTTTGGCATGAAAGTTTTTTATTTATTTTTTTTCTTTTCCGTTTTATTAAAAAACTCAAGAATTTGAAAGAAAACTTAAATTTTTCGTCAATTTCTTTTCTTTTCTGTCAATTTTAAAACTCAAAAACAGAGTTAGTTATATGGGATGATTTTTTTTATTTTTTTTTGTAAATAACAATAATTGATATGTTTAGTAAATTAAAAAATGTATTTGCCCGGTTTATAGGTGATAAGTTATAAACTTAATACTTTAAAAATAATACTTTGTGTTAAAATAAATTGTGTTCAGATGAATTAGATTTTAGCATTGAAATTCAAGCAGACACATATCTTTACTGTTTTTTTCTTCCAAATTTATGATGTAATTACACGGTTATAACTTATAACTTTTGACTTTTTGTTTCATATCATAATTATAAAATTATAAAATTAAGAAATTGATATGTCTACAAAAAATATTTCCTACATTCCTCTACTATATTTATTTAGTTTTATTTATATTTATATTTTATTATAGATAATACTGACGGTTAATATATTGTAGAATGCACATCCTCTGTTCCCAAATTCACTGTTACCCCACTTAAATTTTGACATATGTTTTTTTATTTAATTTTAAAATTAATTAATGTTAAATACAACGCCTAACCGAATAAATTCCACATTCAGTAATGCAGAGCTCGACTCTATGACTCAACCTTATCAACTCGGCCGAGTCACAGCCGTACCTTTATCACCACATCAGTACGTTATAGCTTATTGCCAGATTTATTGACGGGACACCGTCATTCATAAGATAGTATACACACCAATTACAGTTCACATTTTACCACCACCACCTCACGACGCTGTGAGCTCCACTATCTCTTGTCGGTGATGGATTCCGAAGCCCCAAATCGGCCGGAATCTGTTGGCGCAAGCCCTAATGATGACGATGAAGGTTCGGATCAGAGCGTTGTATCTGCCGATGAAGATAGAGGCGTTGATGACGCAAGTCCCCTAAATGGTGAAGTTGACGGCGAGGAGAGGAAAGTTCTTCCGGAGGAGCTTTCGAAGAGTGTGATGAAGCTCACGTGTGAGACTTCGGCCGAAGGGGGGAATTGTGATGTTTATTTGGTCGGAACTGCTCATGTTTCTCTGGTAAATTATTCAATCGTTCACATTTTCTTGTTATGTATGCTTCCTTTAGAATAAAGGAAATGGAGTGAGTTTGAATAGTTACTTTAGTGATGTGATACACCTGGACGTTGAGAGTCATATTTTAAGTTTTTATTCAATAAGAAAAATCCGACAATTCAAAATTGATTTGATTTGTAATCACACTAATTAGTTGTACTACTAACTAAAAATTGTTCTGAAAACTTTCATGGATAAGAACGATTATCCTTATGACCAAACAAGGACCAGCTTACTTCTCGAGCGATCCCAACCAGCAACTTGTTGGGAGTGCATCCAGGCTTGCCCAACCTAGTAAAAGGGCTTGGAAGGGAAGCCTGACATAGATATTGATTTGAACAAAATAACTTAAACCGGTACCAGAAACCAAACGAGGTACTAAAATGCAACTATCGGACAAAAGACTTCCACTTCTCTTCTCCTTTCTTCCTAAAGATCTGCAGGGCGGCGGGGACTTTGACTGACTTATCAGGTGAAGAGAAGGGGTGGTAGGTTTAGTAGGGCTTGGGACTTCTTTTAGCAACCCGATACTTGCCTCCATCTGATTCGCCCTCAAAGTGAAAGGGAGAGCATGTCAATATACCAAAGTAGAAATATTCTTTATGTTTTGCTTGATAGGAAATGAAAGCCAATCACTTTCCGCTGTACTAGAATCCACAGAATAAGATCATGATTTGCTATCTTGCTTACATCTGCTAAGCAAGATGCCCCCTTCGGGAATGCAAGTGCTTCAGTTCGGGGCGCGGAGCGAAGAGAGACCAGAAGAATGTTTCATTTGGATAGATGAGCTTTTTCCACCCAAAAACTAGGGATGGAAATTTGAACCAAAATCGATAAGAAACCGGCCAGTTTTAACTCCAACCGTTGGCCTCGCCGGTTCGGTTTTGGTGCAAAAAAATTAAACCGGGACTGATATGATGCGATTTTGGTATTTGCCTCTAAACCACTTGTGCATTGCACTGCTTTTTGAATCGGTGAAACCGCTCTATACACATACTTGTTTATTTTAATTCTCTCTCCATATTTCATAGTATCATTATTTTCATATAGTATTATATATAATCATAGTGTCACCTAGACATATATTTTAATTATTTTTTACTTTTGCATATCAAAAGTTAATTTATGAATATTTTTATATATAGTTGCTATGGTTAAAATTATAGCAATGTTATCGGAATTTTAATTGAGCATACATTATTATATTACTTGTTAATATTTATTGAGTTATTTTAATGAATGTTATTATAATGCGTGTTATAAAAATATTAAACTAATTAAATAAGTATTAAATCAAAAATATTAGTAATTTTGACCCGTGCAACCAGTCTTGAACACCAATCGTGTAACAAGTCTTGAACACCAAGACGATTTTCATAAGATAAAATGACATGAAGAGCATCGGAAACATATATTGTCATTATATATATTTACACAAGTTAATATATACTTTTTTCTGGGGTGATTTTACAGGAATCTTGTCATGAAGTTGAAGCTGTAATCAGTTTCTTAAAACCACAGGTTCTTCTCTTAGGAACTCCTAATTTTTATTGATGGATAGATTCTTAGGCAGGTTAGCAGGCTTCTTTATCTTGTCTTCAGTTACATGTTCTTCTTGGAATAGAATTCTGAACTTCATCGTGAATTTATGGACAACAGGTTGTCTTTTTGGAGTTATGTGCAAGTCGGATAGCTGTACTTACCCCTCAGAATCTAAAGGTTTGTGCTTGTATCTTAAAATGTACACTTTCTTCTTTTAATGTTAATCTTTTACTTGGACCATTATTTTCTGGGAAAGCATGTTTAAGACATCGGGATGGAAAATTTATTTAATCCTTAAAAAAGGAACTTTGGTGTCATAATTTCCCTCCGCACCCTCATTTAGTACTATTTTTCCTTTACTTCCTCGTCTCAGGAGGTTTCCATCTGAAGGCATAAGAATTGCTTGTTTATTTGATAAGTAGAGCTTTTGAAATACTTAATCTTAGTAGACAAGCGATAGCATTGCCAGAGTTCCAACTTGGGTGGCATGCATACTTCATTGATGTTTTAACGACAGTAAAAACTAAAGCACAAGTAACATTCATTTCTCTCCATCTTGTTTTGAAAAAATAGGAATGCCTTTTAAAAAATATATATGACCCATCTTGCAAGACTTTATGGCTCAAGTGATTAGCAGAGAGTTACTGGACTATCTTATTGACTTGTTACTTACTTGGACTATCTCCAAGTATTTTCACTTTCACATCTACTCATACATGGTCATTTTCTGGTAATGTAGAATTTTAATAGTTACTTATTGGACTATCTTAAGCATAGTAGCTAACAGTTACTTATTTAGTCTATTTCCAAGTCTTTTCAGTTTCCCATCTACTTATGTTTAGTTGTTCAGATACCTTCCATAGGAGAAATGATTGATCAGTGGAAAAAGAAGAAGAATAACGCATTTGGGATACTCTACAGCTGGTTTCTTGCTAAGGTGCATTAGGACATCTATAATTTTCTTGGATTTGTTTCATCAGTTTTCTAACTTCTCGTTAGCTATTTAATTAGAAGAAACTTATAATGAACTCATTCATATTTGTTATTTGTGCATCTTTCCTCACTCGTGTTTTTCATATTCTGTTAGGTTGCTAGTAAACTTGAGGTTTTTCCTGGTTCTGAGTTTCGTGTGGCATATGAAGAAGCAATGAAATATGGGGGCAAGGTGATACTTGGTGATCGCCCAGTAAATGTAAGAATTTTTCTTCTGGATCTTATTCTCTGTTGGAAGCAAGAAACATTGAATCATTTAAGGTTCTTTGATTGCCAAAATTATATCTTATGCTATAATAAATTTTATATGGATCTGTAGAAGTTGAGAGCCCTAAATTACCTTTTCAATTACTAGCATGACACAGTGATTTCTTATTCTTAAGTCTAAACAGGGTTGCGGGTCAGGAGATTCATATTAGTTGGTAGTGATATTCAATTCAATGGGATGCATGTGAAAATTTAATCTTGCATTCAGTGATCGTTAGTGTAACACCCCCTTTCTAAAAGGGGAAGGGATGCATGCACAAAACATAATAGATACAATCCTGTAATAACCTCAAAATGTTTCCAAATAGACTGAATACCAACTGTCATAAATGCCAAGTTAAATAGAAAAAACTTCATATTAACATAATCTCTACTCCTAAGAAAGAATGTCAAAATAGGCCCAAAACATCTATCAACAAAATATTAGAAAACCCAAGTCTAAAAATAGTCTCAAAACTAATCGACTTATTTGGATCAAAGGTAACTTCCTACAACTCCTGATCACCTCTGATTACACAGCGTGAGCCAATCGCCTAATACGAATATACCACAATATATAATGTAACTTAAAGAGCCGAATGAATGAACAAATGCGAACTACGAACGAATTATGAATATATTAAAATTAGTGAGGATATTAATCGAACAAGTATAATCAAAAGGATTTTAACAAGATGAAGGTTGAATCAAATATTTATAAGGTGACAATTTAAAAGCTAACAAAATACATCGATACCATGATGTATGTGAATCAAACCGGATAGTACGCATGACACATACGTCACTAGTCCGCCAAATAAATCAAATCAAATATTGGGCTGACTCACACGTATCCTGAACAAATATATCAAATGGCTAAAACTCACACAAAGCATACAAAAGGATACACCGTTGACTAATTACACCGCCACGGAAAGTTTCATGTCCCGGTGTAAGAGGATATGCCTGTGGTACCCCCAGAGTGGTTAACTCAAGTATTCCCTAAGGTTCAAACTACAAAATGTAAGCTAAAGGAGTTCAAATCACAAGGCTTATATGACCATCTATTCAAATACGAATATACTTAACTTTCACAATATATCAACAATCAAAATAACTCCCGAATGTGAACGGAAATATACAAAAAAGGATACAAACGAAAAAGTCTTAAAAACACAGTTTTCCAAATGATGAAATATCACATAATTGATATAGGGAATAGAATCACAATCAAGAAACGAAGTACGAAATTCTTACCTGAATAAAATACCAAACAATTCACTGAAGCCAAAATATCACATCGTTAGACTTCCTCAATCCGATCTATATAACCACCAAATTAATACAAGGCCGTAAATTAGATTACTTACTTTATATATTTATATTTTTATAAATTCAACAACTTTAATATTTGTACATATACAATCTGTAATAAAATAAATATATTTTAATATACAATATAACTAATGTTATATTAATAATAAAACACAATTTTATTAGTTTGATGAACCTCCTGTACATATTACAGACTTTATAATTCAAAAGTGCAATCTTCACTTTGTTTTATTACCCATCATTCATGCCATGAATTGTGTATTCTTTCAAATATATAATATAATATTGATTTAGTTAACTATCTTAACCATCCAGTAGCCTACAAAAGTTGGATTTTCTCATTGCAGCTTGAATGAATTCATGCTAACATATGCTGCATTGCGGCGCACATTCAAAGTTTATATTTTTTTTATAAACCGAACAACTCACGATAGAAATATATAATTACCACATTCACTATTACAAATCAAGATCACCCAACATAAGTTTAACTTACTGCTTGATATACTAAATTGTTACAACAATTATTAGAATCATAACAATAACAATAAATATTTTCTTATAGTTAAAATATATTTTATAATTATCTTTTGAAGATACGATTATGTTGAATATAGTCTCACAATCTTCTTCCCCAAATTTTCCTTTTTTATTTCATAGACTTTTTCCGCCTCTTCTTCATATCTCACTGCATCAAAATTCTCTCCTTTTGTTTAGTCAATTAATGCCTATACATGTATTAGGAAACCTTAACCTAATATATTAATGTTACACCTATTACAATTTAGTTTTTAAATCCAACACTTTAAATTGTGCTCAATTTTGACAAGCCCAAACTTAAATACTTAGAAATTAGTTTGACCTAATTCATTTGATTATTATTTTCACTTTATTTTTATTATCTTATTATTATTATTATCTTATTTTTATTTTTATTTTTCGGATATTACAATTAGTTTAGTTTCTATCTTATTTCCAGTTTTGTTTATTGCCACAACAAGCTTGTCATGTCCTGTTGAAACATGTGCTTTTTTTATTCATTAGTGTATCTGATATGCCTGTGTTGGCCTTTTACTTAGGTGGTGTTTGATAAAACAGAGTAATTAAGAACTGAATGGTTAATACATCTTAATAAATCAGACCATCTGAATCTAATAAACTGTTTGATAACCAAAAGTGTAAAACATCTGAATGACACTATTTTACTATTTTAACCGTATGAGTTATTTAAAATTTTTATTTGAATGATCTTAAAATTTGAAATTGAAGGAGTACATTATTTATTGAGGCTATTTTTGTCCATAAATTTTAAATAAACTATTAAGAGGCAGCTTTTACTAATTAAAATTTGAGTTTCTGTCTTAAAGATTAATAGGCATTAAGAGGCAAAAAAAAATTACAAAACAAGATTTGCCTCTGACTGAATCAAAGGCTGGTGAATTAAGAGGCATTCAGACACAATTACACAAACAAACACCACTTTAGTGTCATCTCCTTTATATACTTTATCCGGTCATGGAGAAGGGTCACACGTAGCTAATAATTAAGGTAGTTAAAGATATTTAATTTGCCAATACAGGGTAAAACTGGTAGAAAAAAGGACAATGTAACAGTATCGAAGTTGTTGGGCCATGACTTTGTTTTGTTGAGTTGCTTGTCTAAATTCTCATGATCTGTTTATAACATATTCACTTATATTCCCCCACCTTCATCATTAATGTGCCTTTTCTGTTGAACTTTAAACTTATGCAACCACATGGTTATAAGTGAAAAATCATTATGCACCAACTTAGGTTTGATTGATTTTATTAAACAGATAACATTAGGGCGTACATGGGGAAAACTTCCGCTTTGGCATAAGACAAAATTATTATACTCCTTACTATTCCAAGCATTTCTTTTACCAAGTGCTGAAGATCTCAATCAAATGGTAAGCTTCACTACACATTATATTAAGGCAGGCTCGTTTATGTAGAAACACTGAGATTGGAATGGGGAAAGGGAAATTAAATTATAAGATTTTACTAAATCTTGGTGGTTGTAAGTGTTATTCTTCCACGGTTTTGCAGCTGAAGGAAATGGATGACGTGGACATGCTGACCCTTGTTGTACAAGAATTGAGCAAAGAGTTCCCCACTGTGATGGAAACCCTTGTTCATGAGCGAGATAAGTTAGTATCTAGAGATTTTATTCATATAGTATACTTCCTATTGAACTTGGTTATATGTTCCTTTTTTGGTTTTAAGTCTTGATGAGTAGTTGGAACTTATGTTGATCATTTTCCACACTGAGGTTGCTCTGCAGTTTGCTTCTGAATAGTCATTTTAGTATTGTTTGCACGCTGCATAGCCTGGTATTATTTGGTAGCCAGTACTTCTACTTTCATCAGTAGTACTGTCACGAAATTCATTCTTCACAACTGTTGTAAAGAGTTATAGATTTAAACGTGTCACTCCAATCTCCAGAGCAACTAAACAGTACCACTCATCCACTATTGTTTGCTCTCACAAGAGATTGTCTTAAGGTTTTTTGTAAGGCTTAGATGGATATCAACTAAGCTTGTCACTCAGTAATTTGATATCATATATATAAATCATATTTTGATAATCAATATTTAGAACGAGGGAGTACTAAAAGCATCTCATTTTATTTGGTTTTCTTCAAGTTTTACAGTCTTTAGAGATGAGGTGGTTTATATTTGTTTATAGTTTATAACACATGAGGCGGAGGGCACACAATTGTGAAAAGAAAAAAATAACTACCTAGATGGAAGCTACATAGTAACCTGTTGAATACTGCATTGGGGTTATGTGAAAGCCATAAGTAAAGGAATGCTGGAGTTCTTGCAGAGAGGCTTTTATAACTCGGTCATACCAAAATTCCTGAATTATAATGCCACTATGTTAATGTAAAGAATATTATTGAAGTAATCCTCCCACTCCTCCCAACAAACACACACAAAGAAGAAAAAGTTTTGAAGGATTCATGTGCAAACTCAGTGACCTAGATGATATAGAAACAAATGCAATAATGCATTGAAGGTAAGTGAGGCAGATATTTTATGTTGTGCAGTCATACAAAAAAGGCCTGGATTGAAAGTGTTATAATGTAAATAATATTTTAATATTGTTAACGTAGATCTTCCCGCAAGCGCACGGCGGGGTTCATAAATTGGTTACCCTTTTTTGAAGCTTCTTATGAATTCTGATCATCGGTAACTTATCCTCCTCCACTTGCTTCTTAGTCCTAGCAGATGCGTGCTATAATGATTTCCTTTTTGGAAAATGTATTGATTTTACCTCTAACTTGGTTGTATATTCAGGTACATGTCATCGAAGTTGCTAAAAGTTGCCAGTGAACATAGTTCAGTTGTTGCTGTTGTTGGGAAGGGGCACCTGCAAGGAATCCAAAAGCACTGGAAACAGCCTGTTGAGGTTAGTACAAGAATTCTGTATGTGAGAAATATTCCCGCCCCACAGTTGATAAGTGGGGTTTGGATTTCGGTCCCCTCCTCTTGATAATATTAAATTAATTGTACCCAAAAAAATAAAAATAAAAGAGAGAAATATTCTGAAAAAGCACTCGGTCTCGGGGCACCTACAAGATTGTTTGAGTTATGGCGCACACGATTTTATAATCCATTTGGTATATATACCTAACAAATGGGTTACCAACTTTTTAAATGCATCTTTTTGGGATTCGTTTTCACGAGTTTAGTTTTTTTCAGTGGTTTTATTCCTGTAATGCTCTACTACCTAGATCTCATATGTCTGAGGGAAAGGAAAGAAAAGAGAATAAAAAGTACTCATTTCCGTTCCAAAATATATAGGATCACCTTTGACTTTTTAAAGTCAAATTTAAAACGGGTTAAATACATTTTTACCTACTAAACTAATTGTCAATTTACAATTTGTATCACTGAACTCATTTTTTTATAGTCAACTCATTAACTTTTAATTTTTATTATAGAAAATCATAAAATCATCTAGACAGTTAACTTTCTAACGGCGAGATCATGTGGCCTGTGTATTTTTTGATGACTTGGATGAGAGAGAAAATGGGGTTGAATAAACTAATTAGTTTAAATTAAATTAAACAAAACCTTTTTGATTTTAATATGCTTTCTAGATAAAGTAAAAAGGGTTTTAAACAAAATCAGTCTTTAATTCTTTTTCACCACCACTGCACCACCACACCTCCACCCAACCACTGTTTACTACCGTTCACGACCATTCACCAACAGACTATACGGAAATAGCGAGGATGAAGGGAGAGCATGAATAAGTGATGAAAATCAAACATAGAACAAAATAATAAAAGCTTATTGGAGATGAAGAACATCAATTTGCTGGAGACATTTTGAAATTTGAGTGACAAACTTATCTTGAAAGTACCTTATAAAAAGTTGGATTAATAATCTAAGCTTGGTATTGGTAATTGGGAATATGGGAACACACATTTCTCTCTCAAAACAATCTACAGAAGAGTCAAAATTGTAGGATTTTCAATTTGGTTCAATAATAAGCAAATCGTTGAAACCTATTCTTCTCAACTACAGTTTCTCTCTCAAATCAACTACAGTTTCTTCACCCAAATCATATTTCTCTGTAAAGATTTCTCTCTCAAAAATGTAGGCGGGCCTTCATATTTTTATTCAGTCATCCTTCTCTCTCTAAAACTTTCTCAAAAAACATGTCTTACTGCCGTTGCTGTCCTCTGCTTCTTCTCCATTACCACCATTAAAATTGAGAGCAACATTGACGAGATTTGAATTTTTGATACTTGGTGCATTTAAGATTTGAAAATTATATTAATAGGAATTGGGATTAATAATGAAAGTTGGTGTTTGTAGTGGTGGTATTGAAGATGGTGGCGGTGATGGTTGGGTTTGGTGGGGTGGGGGATGCAGGGAGGTGAAGGGAGATGGGGAATGAATGTGAAGGAGACCACCGTTTGTATTTTTTTCTTCTTTTGTTTTGAATAAAATATGATGATTAAATAAAATATGTTTGTTACATAAGTAAAGATGTTATTTGTTATTGAATTACATATTTATTCTTTAAATAAAGGTACATGGTTAAAATAAAGTTAAAATTTATTATTATATAGAAATTAATGTGTAAATAAAATAAGTACTAATTTTATTTGTTTACATATTTTTTTCCCTCTAATAGCATATTTGCTCTTTATTGAATTAATGATATATATTTTATTTTTTGATGTTATTTGTTTTATTTGAATTGCCTTTCAAGTTTTCCTAAAATTTGTAGAATATTTTTAATAACTTTTCATTTTTTCACTTCATTTTTGTTTTAGTATGGCCACATCAGCTTGGGATTTTCTACCAAGGAAACCGGGATGAACTTCATCCCAATTTTTGAGGGACCTAATGTATTGTAATTTTAACAGTAATCTGTTGAGGAGAGGACTCATGTCTTGTCAAAAAAAAATTCATTTTCATTTCTTTTACTCTTTTTCTATTGCTCTTCTCAAGTTCCGAATAATGTCTAGCAATTCTTGTTCATAAAAATTGCTTTTCTGAATAACTATGTTACTCTCACTCTGTTGCAGTTGAACGATCTTATGGCTATGCCTTCGACAAAACAAGCCCTTTCTGCAGTGAAGATCCTCAAAACTATTGGAGTTACAGTTGCTGGAGTGGCCATTATATCTGGCATCTATTTTTCGAGCAGAAAATAGAGCACCAGCACCAGGACCTTGTTCAAAAAGTTGATAAATTTGAAAATTCTTCTCGAATAAATTGCTAATGGTTAGTATACATACAAAATGTGATGATTAACTATTGTAATTAGAAGCTGAAAGACGGTTTTAAATTTATTTCATTCAGTTCTGTTGATTTTTGGCCCATTTTGATGTGGTTTTTGTAGTCCTCAGGTAAAAAGCCAAACATGAAACACTACCTAGTAGTGTACACAAACTGGCGAGGAACTTCTCCAAGGAAAATACATGGTGGAGAGATAATATAATATAGGCCATAAGTCGAAGTTCATATAACAAAACTATTACAAAGAGCCCGTTACCCGTGCAGGCACAGGCTACTAGTAAGTAATACAATCTAAAATTATGGTGTTGTTATTTGATATATTATAATTTGAATTTGAATATAAATAGTATAATATGAATGGTATTAAAGAGTCGTATGTATATTAAAATTATTGTATATATTTTTTAATATATACATGTATACTCATAATAATATAAAAAATGTACAAAAAGTTTGATATAATTATGAACATGTCATACATTATATTAGTAGAGGTGATAAACTTGAGTTACTGTCCAGATTAACTCATTGACCAATTAAAATGACTCAATTAATTAGAGAATATATATATATATATATATATATATATATATATATATATATATATATATATATATAATTTGCTCAAAATTAAACAGTGATAAAATTTTATTTTTATTCTATAAAATGACAAAGCTTTGAACTACTATTTATTTATATTGTAAGTAGATCAAAGTTTAAGGTATTTCGAATTGTTTGTTGAGTATAATTATGTCATAATTATTATATTTTCAATAAATGTTAAAGATATGCTACATCTGTTCCAAAATATAAGATTATTATTGATTTTTTGATGTTAACTTAAGACATTTTAAACTTAGAATATATTCCTTCAATTTTATTTAACACAATGAAGAATATTATAGACTATTTATAATGTATTTCTTATTGTAAAATTTATTATTTCATATATAATTTTTATAATTTGAAACGGTAAGAGTACATTTTAAATACAAATTTACGAAAAGAGTAAATTTAGAACATAGATTTGGAGAATGGGTTACCTTAACATATATATCCACTCTGTTAACATCCGTTATCATACTATTTTCAGAAGTTATATTTATAATTTTTTATTATTATTTATTATTATTTTCAATATTAGACTATCATTATTAAAAGTATATATTTATATATAATAAATTTTGGAAAGAATGGAATAGTAAATTAGAATATATTTATGTGCACACCTAAAGATAAAATATTAGAAGTGACGGAACCAAAACGTGTTTATATGGGGGTCAAAATACATCAATAAAAAAATTTTATTTATTGCGCTTGAAGAGCTTTTTTTCAGTTATACGACTGAGAGGAGGCAACTGTATCATGCGAGTCTGCATAGTTTGAAAACGTATGTAGCGATTTTAAGTAAGTTGAAAAACTGAATTTACGATTTGGTTTTGGTTACTGGGCAAAACTGTATGTATAAAACCGAAACTACACCAAATAAAACCCATAAAAATGAAATATTGTTATCACTTAGAATTTAGTGATTGTGTGTATGTTCACTAATTACTTAAACTCTCTCTTCTAATTTTATTGTTTCATATATATAACATGTGCTTAATTATTTCTATGTAGGCTGGCTATATATATAATTAATTAATTATTCTTATGTGCTTAATTATTACCTCCGTAAAGAAACTTTCCCACAAAAAGCCTATTAAAAAGGACAAAAATTGCCAAATTAGAACCAAAATAAGAGACAAAATACCCAAGTTAAGAATCGGGTTCATTCATGGGCTACTCTACTTTTCGTTCCCATCCACTTCTCACGATATCCAGCACTGAACAACCACCTGCTAATTCCTTATCAATTAGAATTTAGTGATTGTTGTGTGTTATCAAAGCGAAATTTAATATTGTGTGATGCTAAATTGTTAATTTAAATTGTATAAAATTTTGTTGTTTCATTTTGTTTTGGAACCAAAACTGCATCAAATAAAATAACACCGCACGGTTTAAAACCAAACCACATCGCACCAATCATATGCGGTAACATATACGGGTTTGAATTTATTAAACAACATTTAAACAGTTTCGTGTGCGGTTTGAACCTTAAACCGGACCATGCTCATCCATAGAAATGAGTAAACAAATCAAAATACACCACCATTGTAAGTAAAAATGCAAAGGTGAGGTTTGCATGTGTCTACCAACCAACTATTTGTTGATTTGGATTTTCATGTTTTTTTCCAAGCCTCTTGGGACTTTAGACCTCTTTCCATTTAAATAGTAGTATAATGTTAAGATATTTCATAATAAAAAAATGTCCCTAGTCTAAAGCATGAGCTAATAAATGACAATTAGTTATGGGCTATATATATAGGGCTGGGCTGACTCTCCTAATGTTGCCTGAAAGAAAAACCCACAGATACAACAAATAATAGGCAGGGGCGGGCGTAGTTAAGAAGGGACCAAAGACATATTCTTGTTCATGCATGCATAGGCAACCTACTAGGGTCAGGTGCCCCCCTACCCCCCTAGTTCCGCCTCTGAATACTAGTAAAATATTTCTCTCTTCATTCTCTACAATTCTTTCTTAAAGGTAAAATACCAGTTAAATATAATAAATGAAGTTTTAGAGTTGTGTACACGAATTAAGAAAATGATTGTATAACATTAAATATAGTATCATTCTCTCTCTCACATCTGTAACATTGAAAATTTTAAAAAAATTGTGACTAATTCTCTTGAATTATATAAAACGTCAAATAATTTAAAAAAATAAAATTATTTAAAATATTATATATTATGAGACGGATGATATGAAACAGAGGAAGCACACCGGTGTAGGTTTGCCTACCCTTACACTAATTTCTTATGAATATAAGTTGACCTAGTGCGCCTCTAACTTACCCATTAAACCATTATATATGTAAACTACATAATTGTGACCAGCCGGCCGGCGGAAACCTAGCTAATTATGAAAATTTCCAAAGGTTGAAATCTCATGTAGACTAATTATGGAAAATGTCAGACTTTTCAACTTCCTCTCATAATAAACCACTTGTACTTAATTAATAGTACTTGGTACTTAATTTACTTGCTTCTATTCTATATAAAGATGGCTGATTCTATCCCAAAATTAAGAACAAGTACTGTCTCTTGCATTAATTTCCATCCAAAATGTCTTCTTTGTTTGTGCTATCTTTTGCTCTATTCCTTCATATTGTGATCCTCTCTACCATTTCTGCTAAAATTCCGATCAAAATTTCACCACCACCAATAGCCCCTACGAAAAGAACCTAGACAAGGTCCTAGGTGATCTCTACTTCAAAACTCCTCCAACAGGTTTCGGCCTTAGCTCACGGGGACAGTATGATCAAGATGGAGCATTCGGGCTCTCCCTTTGTCGTGGGGACGTCTCAGCCCAAGACTGCAAAGCCTGTGTTGTGGATGCAAGCAGCGAGATACCCAAACGCTGCCCGTACAACAAAGGGGCGGCTATATATTATGATAACTGCCTCTTGAAGTACTCGAATATCGATTTCTGTGGCAAAATCGATAATCAAAATACGTTTTACATGTTGAACGTGAAAAGTGTAAATGATTCCGAGACTAGGGCATTATTGAGGCATTTATCTGAGGAAGCTTTTACTGCACCAAAAATGTATGCCACTGGGGAGTCTGAGCTTGAGCTGGAAGGGGCACAGAAACTATATGGTTTGGTTCAGTGCACTAGGGATCTTTCTGGTGTTGATTGTAAGAAGTGTTTGGATGATGCAGTGAGTCAACTTCCAAACTGTTGTGAGGGAAAAGAAGGGGAGAGGGTTGTGGGTGGGTGGGTGGGTGGGTGGGTGGGTGGGAGTTGTAATATAATTTTATCAATGTTTAAATTTGAGATTATTTTACTAGTGGTTGGTTTGGATTGTGAAGGTGGGATTGGGAATAATTCTCCAAATATGTAGAGGAATATAGTTTACTATTTAAGTGGGTGGCTATTTATTAGCTAGTTGTTTTATTTTTTCTTTGAATAAAGTTTTATGATGACCTTTTATGTTTTATCCCAAATGTCAGTTTAATAAACTCATGTACACATACTTCATGCAAAATTTTAAATTTATTACATGGCAAGATAACACTTCCTTTATTTCATTTTTATTTATCATATCTCTGGACTTTTAATATACTAAATCTGTTGGGTCTCTAAAATTGCTGAAATCATGTGATTTTGCAACTGTGATAGAGATATTTATCCCAACTTTCATATCTTATAGACGTTGTTGCTAATCTATTACACAATAAATTAACATCTGTCATTCTACAATTTTAACACCTGTTCATCCTATTTACTGCTCCACATTGGCCTTGACAAAAATACCCTTCACGGGCGACTAAAATAACAATTGAGATCGTAAAAACCTAAATACAATCCCCTAATTACTTTTATGATAAAAGGATTTTGTGCCTAGATAACATTATGAAAAAATTTGCACCACCCCAGAAATATCTTTGACTTAGTTTATTGCTCGAATCATGCATCTTCTAAAAATAAAGTTTATTTTTAGTAGGAATGTTAATTAATTATTTCTAGAAGGTACTGGCTATTTTTATTAGTAATATTGAGCCACGGAACGACAGGGATTGCAGCGTCGATGGGAAAGTCTTGGTGGACAGGTTCTTTGGACCGGAAAATTGGACAGGCCAGCTTTTTTTTTTGCTACTCTAAAAAAATGTATAGTATTTATTTCAATTGAAATTTTTACAGAATATAGTATTTTTAGGTATAATTTGGATACATACACAATACAGTGTTGAACAGACTGTTATTGTGTATGTATCTAAATTATATCTAAAAACACTGTATTCTGTAAAAATTTCAATTGAAATAAATACTATATATTTTTTGAGAGCAGCAAAAAAAAAATTGGCCTGTCCAATTTTCCGGTCCAAAGGACCTGTCTGCGTAGAACCACTCAGCGTCGATTTTTCCCAATTTTTTTTCTGTTACTGGAGCTGCATTCTTCGGCATTGCAGAATGTGGATGCTTTTCGGAAGGAAAACCGATTAGGGGAGTCGACGGCCAGAATCTGACTGGTAAATCGAAGGTAGCCGTCGAGATGAGAGGATCTAATGGCTTCAACACGCGGAAATAACTGAAGAGATGGAGATCATAACCCAAAGCCTGAGATCATAACCCAAACCCAAAGCCGGCGGAAATCACAACATATTGTTTTTTCGGTATGCAAAGTCTCTCTCAGTCACACACACACATACATACATACATATATTGTATTTATTAATATCCCTTAAAATGGTTTCGAAGATTGCATTAATTTGTTTTGCTATTTGAATTTTGTTAAAAGTTCTAAATTCTGCGGTTTTGCTATTTCCAAATGGGTTGCTCCTATGCATAACATTAAAGAGTTTTGTTCTAGCAGCGATTTTTACTGCTTGGACTTTTACCAGTGTATTTCTTCTTAAACGTTGTTGCTATTGGGATTTGTACATCTTTTAGGATACAATTTATTGGATAATATGGATTTTATTTCATTGCTGTCGGTATGTATTAATATGTGAAAAATATATTCAAGAAGAAAACTGACATTTGTGTTTTCTGCCCCTGGTATGTAGAATGTCTACTTCTTTGTGCTCCGTTGGTTACCAATAAACAATGAGAAGGTTTTGGGAAATTAGACTCAGCTTGCAGTTTGCAGCTGTGAATACTAAGTTTCTACTTTGAAGTTTATGAGCAACTAAGAATGTTCTTGTGTCCTATTATATTTCTTTGTTTCTCATTTTTTTCGTTGTCAGATAATTTCTTTACTAAGCATGAATTTTAGGTATATAATACACATTCTGCTATTCTTCACGGGTCAATAAGAATCCTGAGAATCTCATAACCCAAATCATTTTCAGTCGGCAAAATCCTCTCTTATTTTTATTGGATTTAAAATCGAATCGATTGAATCGTAGTGCCTTTCCTCTAATATGGCAATTTAGTGATTGATTAGAGGTAGGTGGGTGGATGACGATTAAACTTGCTGTTTCATGGCATCGTAATCATCTTTTAAGATGATCTTAATCTGATATGGCAATTTAGTGATTGATTTAATCGAATGAGTGTTTTAGGCTCATTTTACTCCGAGGCTACTTTAAATAATTGTGATTTACTTTGTTTCTTTAGTTTTTTTTTCTTCCATTGGCTTGTGTTTAATTATTTTCATTCTACGAAGGATTTTACTTTTCTTTCCCTTGCGTGTCTCCTTTTTGAGGTCTGTTCTTTGAGATATTTTTAATATAATGTGAATATATATTTAGTAAAAAGATAGAAATCTGAGAGACAATGAACAGAAGGATCATTAAAACATACAAAACTAGCAAATGTGCCTCTTTTAAAATCAAGTTATCACACATTATACAAGTATTCTAACAATTAAAATCATATATTGTTTGTAGGAATGTGTGTATTAGTTGCTATGATTGGATTGAAAAGTAGTTGTTCTCATGGGTTGGTATTACATGTATTATATAATGTATTGTTTGTAGAAACTTTTTGGATGAATGTGTGGCCTTTTTTGCATTCATTAAATCATCCTTTGTAATCCAAATCAATAAAATAAAATAAAAAAGAAAAAAGAGGGAAACCCTTTAGAAACCCTCAAGTGCCATCAATTGGATCCAGTACCTGCATCAAGCTCATGATTATTCTTTTTTAATAATTTGGTTCAAGAATAAGCTGTATCAAGTCCATGAAAACTAAACTTTTTTTAATACATAAGCCATATATTTTGTTTACTTTAAAATTCTGAGGAACTTTTAAATGTAAGTATATTATATGAAATAAAGAATTAAAGATTTTAATTTTTTTTTGGCAAGAATTAAAGATTTATAGAGAAACATAACGCACAACAATAATGTCTTGTGTTTGTTAAACTACTGTAGCATTGCCTTTTGGGATCTCTGAGTTGGTGGTATTGGGTCTCTTTCATTCTTCTCTGTATTGTATGGTTGGAGAATTGTGTCACGTACCTAAGTTGAAATTAATGAAGGGTGAAATTAAGGCTTGGATTCACTATGATTTACTAAAGTTAAATTTATCGTGTTCTTAAATGCTTAAGATAATATATGTAGGGGATCTATTTTTTCTTTTCTTACCACAGTTTAATCATTTATATGTCTAATGTTGTAATTTAAATTAATATGTTATAGATTAAAAAAATGGGATACATGTCATACATGTTAGAAGACAAGGAAAAACATGAATTTACTGTCTCTCTCTCTTAATTTATTGATTATCCTGTTTGCTCATGTGGTCGTATACAAAATAGAAAATTAAATGAGAATATAAATGATCTCTTTGTGCAGGGGAGAATTTGGAAAAAGAATCTGTTATAATGGAGTTAAGGAATCAGGTTAGTTTTTCAGCTTTCTCCTTTGACTCGAGGCTTCAAGATCAGTGTGGATTTTTTGTTGTTGTGTTGATACAGTGCAAAATAATCCGTACAACTGAATTGGCAACTGCTCAAGAGAAGCTAAATGAGCTTGAGAAGCAGAAGGCAGAGATCTTGAAGTTTTACTCCCCAGTATCCTTGCTCCATCAGATTCAAGGTAAATTAATGCTAATAGTATTGACATCTATACTGGAGTCCAGGTCATTGATCATGATAACCATACATCAAATACAGTCTCAGAAATAAGATCATGACATGCCTTATTTACAATAAGCAAAGATCTTGACATGTTCTTTTGCTCAGTCACGTGTTATGAAAGAAGGCAGGAGAAGGGAGTGCCTTTGCAATTCCTCTCAAATACAAGAGATGAAGACAGACTTTGATTCTACCACTAAAAGGGAATGTAGCATATGTCTATATGATCTACTACTTTCTGCCGCATGCTGTCCATGTTCCCCAGACAGATTTCTTGTTTGCATCAGGCAAAGCTGTTATGTTCCTGTGCTTGGAGTGATAGATTTTTTCTCTTCTGATATAAAATCAGCGATGTCCTGGTTGAAGCTTTGGAAGGAAAATCAAGTGCAGTTGATAAATGGGCTAGAGAAATTTTGGGACTGAGTGCCCATTCCAGTGTTTCAAAACATGCTTTACCAGCTGCAGCTATGCATGGCACAACATCCACTTCTGCAGAAGAATTGAAGCCCATAGAAAAAGTGCATCCATCTTTTAAAGAAACAGCCGTATTTAAGTTAAAAGAGAAAGAAAACAGAGCATCAGGTGCACTTGGTTCAACTGGTACAACGTATGATACACCTACATTACAGAAAATATCACCACCTATTGACTTATCGAAGAATTATTCTGTTATGTGTGCCTCAAAAACTGAAATAGCAGCATTAGATTATGGAATTTTGTCAAAGGGTTCAAATTCTCAACCTCATCCTAAAGAAGACGTTATGCCCAGTAAGCATCCTCCAAATACTTGTACTGACCTAACTATTGTCAAGAATCCTAAAACAAGTTTGGCAGAAACTCCATTGCGCAATTTATCCCCGAACAAACAGGTAACAGAAAAATCTCCACCTTCTTGTCAGCGATGATGATGAAGAGTAGGCATGAATGTGCAAATAGGACATGGTTCTAAAATTTCACCGTTATACCTGTCAATAACACATGAGATCTAATGATAAATCCCTTGTAGTGATACACTTACAGTTATTCTTCCTTTTTAAGATAGTCTGATACAATTACAGTTATACTGCCAACAAAACATGACATCAAATGATTTACCCTTGTAATGTTCTATTTCATAAACGTACCTTTGGATTTGTTTTAGCATCTACTATTATAATAATGTCATAGCCATTTCTACAATGTCCGTCATTTATTGATAAAGTAACCTTAATCTTGTCTGCAAATGTGAAGAAACTTTAGAATTCTCTCCAAACCTGCAACCTGCATTATACTGGCCTCTATGCGAGGATCCCCTCCCTACTTTTATACTCCATGGATTGCTCATCCTGTATAGAGTTGAACTTCCTTTGTGTGATTCCATGGTGGGATTTAACTGGGTGGTGTCGGTAAGTCCATCCTATTTTGTTGCATAATTTGGATGTCTGACAGTTGTGAAGATGATGAGTTTCTTACCTCTGAATCTTTGCAAGAGATTTAGGTAAAACTTTCCATTTTTCTTGAATGAAACAAACCTAAATGAAATTTTTTTTGACCGTCATAATCTATTACAATGAGTTATCCTAACTTAGGGGGATGAATTCTGCTTCTTTTGAATGTCCTAATCTATTACAATAAGTTATCCTAACCTTGGGGATGGGTCTAGGTGGTGAAGGGGAAAATTATGTCTTCATCGCTCGCACTGAACCCTTGTGGACTTGTCATCATTCAACTTTCTTCAATACCCTGCCAACACGAATCAAACCCTCGACCTCTATTTTATTATACCAGTGAACCAAGTGGTCATCGGTGTAGCTAAATGAATTAGAAAGTGCACATCCTACTTTTTTGGGTGATTAACAAATCATTTTTTCTGCACTGCTTTTAAGGTTATAGTTCAGCTACTAGGTATATGCTGATTGTATAATCACTTGGAATTTCATTTTTAGCTCCGTGGATGGTTTTTTTTGAACATTAATACTCGACTCTATTACATTGGGATGGGATATTGGGAATAGTGTATGATAGATTCGAAACCTGCTTTTCAATACAGGGCGTAATGGGTGGTGCTCAGCCGCCGGGAATTTCTGTCTACCGGAGACATCGCCGATGGACCCTCGAGTCAATTAACCTCGCCGCCGGTGTTTCAAAGAGAAATAAGATCGGAGGCCACCGGAGATAGAGGCATAGAGTGGTCCATTGTTGGTATTTGTTGTACAGTATTATTGTGTGTGTATGTATTGTTGTATTTTATGTTAAATAAAATATTACAAAATTAAATAAAATATACATATTAATTGATGGAGTTTTGTAACTGTTGGGGGATATATAATTTTATAGCTGTTGGGTTCATTTTACCGTTTGCAAATTCATTTGGGACATAAATTTTCTTTACCGTTTATATATCATATTAATATTGAGCAGTGAAGAATGTTACCGTTGTCAACTTTGCTACCGTTGCTATAGCTTTGTTACTGTTGCCATCTTTTTTCTATATAAAGGAAAAGGCTTCATATAGAGTATAATAATCAGCAGACTTTTGTCTTTTCTCATATAAATATATATCACTTTTCAGCAAAAAAAAAAAGAAAAAGAATAGTAGTATTTTATCAAGTTTTCAGAGAGTTATATATATATATTACCGAGCTTGTTAACACACATATATATATACACAGTTTATTTTTTGAGTTTGAGTAAGAAATAATTAGAAGTTGTTCCTGAGTCATTCAACTATTTCAAGTGCTGATTAGTTGGGTGAAGAGCTGTTGAATCCTGGATTAGGAATTCGTCAGTGACCTTAGCACCGAGAAAAGTTCTTCAAGGGGCGAAATTTCTACTTAAGGACAGTGCGCTGCACGCCTCTGCTCAAAATTATTCGCTCTAAATCGATAAGTTTATTTCTGTCCTTTTATTTGGTAGTTGAATCCTATATTTTGTTCATATTTTCCTACAATCTTAAGTATCAATTATGGATTCTGCTATGCTTACCGCCACTAAATATGTCCCTGATTTGACCAAAGTTGAGCCTTTTAATGGAGCAAATTTTAAACGTTGGCAAACCAAATTACTTTTGATTATGGACATTGCTAAAGTTGACCATGTCTTAACCAAACCAAAACCAGTTGAACCCCCTTCTGATGCTACCGATGAACAAAAGAAAGAATATGAATCTTCTGTTAGTACTTGGTATTCTGCTGATAAAATTTGCAAGGCTATCATTCTCAACTCTTTGTCAAATGAACTTTTTGATATCTATTGTCTACATAAACATGCTACTGAAATTTGGGATGCTTTAGTTTTGAAATATGTCGTGGAAGATGCTGGTGTCAAAAAGTATGCAATTGGAAATTTTCTTAATTTTTACATGACCGATGAAAAAGATGTCTCTTCTCAAATTCATGGTTTTCATCTTGTCGTAGCCGAGCTTAATAATGAAGGCATGAACTTACCAGCTCCTTTTATAGTTGGCTCCCTTATAGAGAAATTGCCCGATTCTTGGAAAGATTACAAGAATACTATGAAACATAAAAGGAAAGACATGACCTTAGAGGAGTTAATTGTTCATATTCGTATTGAGGAAAAGAACAGAAATTTAGATAAAACTACCAAAGCCAAAGAGATGTCTTCCAAAGCAAATTTGGTTGATGCTCGCAAGCCTCGTCACCCGTTCAACAAACATCCTAAACATGGGCATAAGTATAACTCCGGTCCGAAGGCAAAACCAAATCAGTTCAAACCCAAAACCTCAAAACCTAAAGGAGATTGTTTCGTGTGTGGAAGGCCAGGTCATCATGCTGCTCAATGCAAGTTCAAAAAGGGAAACAACCAGTCTGTTCCTCCGAGAGCTAACTTAGCTGAGGCAGACAATACTATTGTGGCGGTTGTCTCCGAGGTGAACATGGTGACTGATAAAGAGGCATGGGTAGTGGATTCCGGTGCTACCAGACATATTTGTGCGAATCGTGGTGCATTCATCTCTTACACTCCTCTTGAGGGAAAAGATGAACATGTATACATGGGCGATTCGAGGCCTGCACCAGTGTTGGGTAAAGGGAAAGTAAATTTAAAATTGACTTCTGGGAAAATCCTTTCTCTTACCGATGTGCTTCATATTCCTGAGATTCGTTACAATCTCGTATCTGTTGGGATACTTGGGAAAGTTGGGGTTAAGGTTATGTTTGAGTCTGATAAGGTAGTGTTAACCAAAAATGGGGTGTTTGTGGGAAAAGGGTATCTTAATACTGGATTATTTCATTTGAATGTACTTGAAATCATGAATAATAATGCTAGTACTTCTTTTGCTTACTTGGTTGAGTGTGATGATATTTGGCATGCTAGATTAGGCCATGTGAACTACTCTTATATAAAATTAATGAAAAATTTGGGAATTTTAAAAGATGTTAAAATTTCAAATACCAATAAATGTCAAGTATGCGTAGAAGCCAAAACTACTAAAAAGGCTTGTAAATCAGTACTAGTTAGAGAATCTGAACCTCTTAGTTTAATTCATTCAGACTTAGGTGATATGTCTAGAAATACTTCTAGAGGTGGGAAAAATTATTATGTAACCTTTATAGATGATTATTCTAGATATACTAAAGTTTACCTTCTTAGAAATAAAAATAAAACTGAAGATAAATTTCTAATTTATAAGGCTGAAGTTGAAAATAAATTAGAAAAGAAGATTAAAAGACTCAGGTCCGATAGAGGTGGAGAGTATGACTCCAGACTTCTTAGTAAATATTGCGAAGAACAAGGAATTATACATGAAGTAACACCTCCCTATTCTCCAGAATCTAATGGGGTTGCTGAAAGAAAGAATAGAACATTAAAAGAAATGATGAATGCTATGTTAGTAAGTTCTGGGGCTCCTCCGAATTTGTGGGGGGAAACTCTTCTTTCTGCTTGTCACTTGCAAAATAGAATCATTTATAAGAAAACTGGTAAAACACCTTATGAGCTTTGGGAAAATCATTTACCTAACTTGAAATATCTTAAAGTGTGGGGGTGTCTTGCTAAGGTAATGTTACCCGATCCTAAAAAAAGAAAAATCGGTTCTAAAACTGCTGATTGTTTGTTTATTGGTTATGCTGAACATAGTGCTGCTTATAGATTTCTTGTTTTGAAAAGTGATATATTAGATCATAATACAATTATTGAGTCAAAAAATGCTGATTTCTTTGAAAATATTTTTCCTTTGAAATCTAAAGTGGATCGACCAGTAGCTGAGCTTCCTACAACCTCTATAGTTCCAATTGAGGAATCTGAAATTGAACCAAGGAGAAGTAAACGTACTAGAAAATCCACTAATCTGGGAGACAATTTTTTTACGTTTTTGTTAGATAATGACCCATTAACCTTTAAAGATGCAGTTTCTTCTCCCGATGCTCCTTTTTGGAGAGAAGCCATAAATAGTGAGATTGAGTCTATTATGGCTAATCACACTTGGGAATTAGTGGATCTTCCTCCTGGTTCTAAAACTATTGGTTGTAAATGGATTTTTAAAAGGAAATTAAAACCTGACGGATCAATTGAGAAATTTAAGGCTAGGCTTGTTGCTAAAGGTTATAAACAAAAGCAAGACCTTGACTTTTTTGAGACTTATTCACCGGTTGCGAGAACATCATCCATTAGAGTTTTAATTGCTCTGGCTGCTATTAAAAATTTAATAATTCATCAAATGGATGTTAAAACTGCGTTTCTTAATGGAGATTTAGAAGAGGAGATTTATATGGACCAACCTGAGGGATTTATTTCCTTAGGCAATGAGCATAAAGTTTGTAAATTAGTTAAATCTTTATATGGTCTTAAACAAGCTCCTAAACAATGGAATGATAAATTTGATAGTGTGATGACTTCTAATGGATATATAATAAATGATGGAGATAGATGTATATATACCAAATTTAATAATGAAAATTGTGGTGTTATTGTATGCCTTTATGTGGATGACTTGCTTATTTTTGGAACCAATATTGATGTTATATTTGAGACTAAAAATATGTTATCCACTAAATTTGATATGAAAGACTTGGGAGAAGCAAGTGTTATTCTCGGAATTAATTTGAGAAAAGTGTGTAATGGGTATATGATTTCTCAAGATCATTATGTGGAGAAAATGCTTAGGAGATTTGGACATTATAATGTTAATCCTGTTAGTACTCCGTATGATTCTTCTTTACATCTAAAAAAACATGAGGGACCTAGTGTATCTTAATCTGAGTATGCCCAAATCATAGGTTGCTTAATGTATCTTACTAATTGCACAAGACCTGATATATCTTATGCAGTTAATAGACTCAGCAGGTACACTCATAATCCAAATAAGGATCATTGGACTGCTTTATGTAGAATACTCAAGTATCTGCGAGGTACTATTGGATTTAGTTTGTATTACTGCGGTAATCCTGCAGTTCTTGAGGGCTATAGTGACGCCAACTGGATCTCTGATTCAGATGAAATTAAATCCACGAGTGGCTACATATTTACCTTAGGAGGAGGAGCAGTTTCTTGGAAGTCTTCTAAACAGACTTGTATAGCTCGCTCTACTATGGAGTCTGAGTTTATTGCCTTAGAGAAGGCAGGTTCTGAAGCAGAGTGGCTCAGAAATCTTTTGAGAAATATTCCTTTGTGGACGAGACCAGTTCCATCTGTGTCTTTACATTGTGATTGCCAAGCTTCTATAGGCAGAGCTAAGAATAAGAGCTATAATGGCAAGAGTAGGCATATACGCCTAAGACATAATATTGTGAGACAGCTGTTATATGACGGGATTATATCCCTTAATTTTGTTAGGTCAGAGTTAAATCTTGCGGATCCTCTGACAAAGCCACTAAGCAAGAGGCTAGTGAGCAATACATCGAGGGGGATGGGACTACTGTCTATTACAGAAATCAACAATGATGGTAACCCAACCTATATGAATGGTAATCCCAGGAAGTAGGTTCATATGGGTAACAATAAGTCATTGGTTGATTGGTTGAGACACTATCCATTTTATAAATATTTGAGTTCATCCCTATGATGTAGGATAGTGTAATTCTACAGTGTTAGAGGTTGAGTTATATACTCTTAATGTTTTCCATAGTCCTATTGGGTGATGTATTTAACTGTAGAATACATTTGATGGAAACACCTATATGAGTGTAGAGGTGAGGCCGCCTCTTATGAAAACAAGACAGGTTTTCTAGAGCGCTCATGAATTCCAGGTATGGCGCAAGGCCAAAATGTGCCAAATCGCGTAGAACAACTTCTAATTTGAGTTTGTAATGTGAGTAATATGACTACTGATTCATAATAAGGAATAAGGTTCATAGAAATTTTAATTTCACCAAATTCCTGTGAATCAAGTCCTATTCACTCTATACATTGGTTCATAGTCCAAAAGACACCAGTGTTAACGCACTGCATTCTTATATTTCTTACTCAACTATTTTATTTTAATTTTGTAATATGTGGGGGATTGTTGTATTTTATGTTAAATAAAATATTACAAAATTAAATAAAATATACATATTAATTGATGGAGATTTGTAACTGTTGGGGGATATATAATTTTATAGCTGTTGGGTTCATTTTACCGTTTGCAAATTCATTTGGGACATAAATTTTCTTTACCGTTTATATATCATATTAATATTGAGCAGTGAAGAATGTTACCGTTGTCAACTTTGCTACCGTTGCTATAGTTTTGTTACTGTTGCCATCTTTTTTCTATATAAAGGAAAAGGCTTCATATAGAGTATAATAATCAGCAGACTTTTGTCTTTTCTCATATAAATATATATCACTTTTCAGCAAAAAAAAAAAGAAAAAGAATAGTAGTATTTTATCAAGTTTTCAGAGAGTTATATATATATATTACCGAGCTTGTTAACACACATATATATATATACACAGTTTATTTTTTGAGTTTGAGTAAGAAATAATTAGAAGTTGTTCCTGAGTCATTCAACTATTTCAAGTGCTGATTAGTTGGGTGAAGAGCTGTTGAATCCTGGAGTAGGAATTCGTCAGTGACCTTAGCACCGAGAAAAGTTCTTTGAGGGACGAAATTTCTACTTAAGGACAGTGCGCTGCACGCCTCTGCTCAAAATTATTCGCTCTAAATCGATAAGTTTATTTCTGTCCTTTTATTTGGTAGTTGAATCCTATATTTTGTTCATATTTTCCTACATGTATTGGTATAACATTGAAGTATTTCATGATTATAATTGTTAAATTCTTTTTTTATATATATATATATACGGATAGTTGAATTTTGTTACAAAAAGTAGCCTTATTTATTTTGGTTAGTAGGGTTAATCAGGGATATGTTGATTTTATTTTTTAGAATTTACTTAATGAAAACCAAAACAGATAATTATATTATTATTATTATTATTATTATTATTATTATTATTATTATTATTATTATTATTATTATTATTATTATTATTATTATTTTCTTCTTCTGGTTGTTTGGATCTGCATTATTGTTTGTATAAATGTATAGTTGTAAAGAAAGTTGATTAGTGTTATTGATTGTATGATTATGAATTTTGACTATAGAAATAGTTTTTCTTGTCCCCATTTTTCCCGCTATAAATTATCTTTTGCAAACTCTAAATTGGAGTGGAGGGGAAAAGTTTTATAGTGAGAGAGCAGCAGCAGCAGCAGCTAAATTCAGTTGAAATCTTAGAACTTTCTACAACTTGAGCTTACTGGGCATAACGGATAGTTGACAAATTCAACTATCCGTATTATGATGGGATTATTATATAGATAATCCCTAAATCACAACTATAAATCTAAACAATTTTTTGATTTATATCAACTATTTTGATATTATTTTTGTAATTTAATTGTTATTTCATAATTTATTGATTATAATCCACTAAATCACTACTATAAATTTGAACAGATTTTAGATTTATATCAACTATTTTAATATTATCCTTTGTAATTTAATTATGATATTATCCTTTATAATTTCATTGTTATCTCTTAATCCTCTAAATTACTACTTAATTATATCCTAAAAAATCACTAATTTATGATATTATGGCTATAAATACCAACTCAATACACAACAATTCATGCTACAAACAGTCAACTCAATTAGTATTTCCAAACACAATTAGTATCTTGGTTGTTTTAAATATTAGAAACTTCTAAACACAATTAGTACGTTGATCTTTGAGTTTTTAATTTGAATTATTTGGATGTTCTCTGTGAAATTTGATAATCGCACAACAATTTACCATCTTTTTATTATATTTTAATTTATTAATTGTACGTACATATTTATTATTAAAAAAATTAAATAATCCCGCTACAACGCGCGAGTTTGTATATAGTTATATATTATAAATCACAGTACATGACACAATTTATTGACATCTGTCTTTCTACAATTTCAACACCTGTCAATCCTAATTAATGCTCCTAAATATCCTTTACCAAAATACCCTTCACAACAATAATGACCCTTTAAAATAACAAGTGGAATCTTATCATATTTTCAACTTTGGTGTTCAAATTCGTTCAAATAACAACTGAAATCCTATCTTCAACTTTGGCGTTCAAATGATGAATCGGAAGAAGCATACCACAACAATAATTAGCGCTTTGTTTGGAATTTTACCATGGCAAGAATTAGCGGTTTGTTTGGAATTTTCGAAGCTGCGAGAGCTGGGTGTCATAGGTCTCCTGGGCTTTTGTTAGGGTTTTGCGTCAAAACAATCCTATCACAGCTTTTGACGATTGCTCCTCTTTCTCCTCATGGCACATTTTCTGGTACGTTTCAGAAAGACGGTAGCTTTTCTTTTAATTGTCTCTTAATTTGGCAAAAAATATTGGAAGAAAAAAAAACACTAAGAACAATGAAGCGAACTTATGAGTATTTTCTCTTAATTCATAAAATATATTCTGGAAAATCAATTAATTTTTCATGATCAACTTATGAGTAATTTGCAGAGAAAAATTCTACTGTGTATGGTAGCTTTGGCTACTGCCGGGTCAGGACTCCTTTATTCAAACCCCCGCTTAAATTCTGGTGAGCTGTTTTCAGTTTTCTTTTAATTTTCTGTTTGGTTTCTTTAATATGTGATGTGAATCATGATGTAGGGAGTAGTTTGATCGGATTGTTGCTAGAGGGCATTATACTGAAAGGGCTGCTGCGGCTGTGGCGCGCACAATTGTCCCATCCCCTTACTTCCGTTGGTTCCCGGATTGGGTTTGCTTACTGATTTGGGTTGTTTTTCCTATTATTTTGGTCTGTTTTCATCTGTTGCTGGAATCCATGGCTGGGGCTGTTAGGATGATCTCCACTGACTGGGTCTGATTATTTGGTTTCGCCTAATGTTTATGTTTCCAATCCTTTCAATTTATTGTAATTTCCCCTAATGTTTCCGTAATTGAGCACTTCATTTTTTATTTTGTTATTTGCACAATTATTACTATTAGGATTTTGATTTTGATCTGTTTTTGTTGGTAATTTATTATTTGTATATTATGTTGCTCGATACAGTCTCTTTACTTCAGTGAGGAAATCTTCTTCGGATCTTAGATTGTGTGAAAATTTTAATTTATTGTCTTTAATCGAATGAAGGTCCAACTATGAGGGTTTTAGGCTTATTGGCTTGTGTTTATTGACTACTTTCCTTTTTATTCTATGTGTTTCAGACTTTCATTTGTGGAGACTGATGTTTTTTTTGTCTTTTGTCTATTCATGGTTCTTGCTACAAGGTCTTCTTCTTCAATGTTGTCTGATTCTTAGAAAATGCAAGTCTCTTTGAATACCATGATTTGAGTCATTGCCCTGTGGAGGTATGTAATTGCTACTGTGTAGCTCAAAACAATTTTATCATAGAAAAGAATTAGTGGAGTTGTTTTCTTTTGATCATTCTCACGTGTTGTGACTGCATGCCTATTCCAATTAAGGTTACTATGATTTTTGAGTATGTGTTCTAATACTTGCGATGATCTTATGATTGTTGTTCAAATAAGAATTTTGCGTGTCTCCTTTTTCAAGATGTGACAAATAGAAAACATCTTCAAAATAGACAACTAATTCCAAGCTATATTTTGGATCCTCAGTCCTTAATCCGGCCCTGTGGGCCTAAGTCATGGTTGATGAAATATGAGCACAGTGCCACTTGATATTGTGATTTTCTATATTAAATTCCTTTTGTGAAACCTACTACTGAAGTTTGCTGTTTTTCTCTTCACGATATTCATTCTTTTACAAGCGAAAAATATAAACAGAGCATCTATTTTTTTGCCGAGTTACCTGCAACCATCTATTTTTGGCTTGCAGACTGTATATAGTTGATAACTTTATCGGATGTACATGTTCAGGGGAAGACCTCCTTCAAGTGTCAGTTAGAGTATGGGTGTTCTTGATCTATCTGGCAAAGGCAAATCTGCCAAACCTGCTAGAAGGCTCTCTATACCTGGAGTGAAATGGTAAAATGTTTAGAATTATATTTATTTTTCTGATTAATTTGTTGGTTGTATCCAAAAATTGGTTATAGTTCATACATGCCCAAGCAATGACATAATTTGTTAGACATTTCTATGGTTTCTGTGGTGGAAGATGTTATTCAGCAGCAAGGAAAGAGATTAAGTGACATTGATTTGGCATCCAGGAAAGCTAATGAAGCCTGTATTGATCATTTTTTTGGGCTCTTGTGTTAATCATTGTTTATCCTGAAATGTACTTTGAATTATGATATAGGTTTTAAGTTTTTGATGCATTTTAATAGAGATGTACTTTATTTAATTGATACTTTAATTTATTGAGGTTCATAAATTTCTGTGTTTATTTCCCCACCTAACAAAATACCTATTTTGTGATTTTTGTATAATATATCTGTTTGCTTGTGTTTGAGTAGCTTGGGGAAATTAATGATGATAGGTTACATTCATTGGTTATATAGTAAGTCAAATTGTTCTATTCTGATCATGATCATATTTGAAAGAATTTATGATTGGGATGTTAATTTGCAGCCTTCCGAAGATATGAATCAGCCGGTTGAAAAAATGGTAGGAGTTGTTGGGGGTAAGGATTTGCTTGCTCAGCCTTCAGAAGATGAATTCATGTTGGCGTTGCGAAGTGGAATTATCCTTTGCAATGTCCTTAACAAAGTCCAATTGGGCGCCGTCTCAAAATTAGGGCTTATCTTTCTTCTTGGTTTAAAAATCTGTGTTATTCTTTTATGTATAATCTGTTAGTTTCAGTTGGTTAAAATGCTCAAACTTGTCATTTTGGTTTTAGGTAGTTGAAGCGCCTTTGGATTCTAATATCATCCCTGATGGTGCAGCTCTGTCTGCATACCAATACTTTGAGAATGTTATAAATTTTCTTGTCAGAGGCTAAAGAGTAGTTACTCTGCAATATATATATATATATATATATATATATATATATATATATATATATATATATATATATATATATATATATATATCTTCTTTGGTATAACAGGAACATGCTTTACTTACTCAAAGCAGAGATAAGACCTTATACAGAGAGAGATAGTTTATTGATCATTAGCTTCTAATATTTTGTTTTTCAGTAAACCATTGTAGTATCTTTTTATTCTTTGTTAGCTGGAAATCATTGTAATCTGAGTTCAAGCATTGTGCAACTTGACTGGTCCAGTAGTGGACAGGTCTGTTCGATCAGAACTTTCAAGATTGCAAAGAAGGCAAATGTGTCCATCACGTTGGAAAGCTTTTGAACAGTGAGTTCTTTTTATTGTATTTAATTAAGTATTAAAATTAATAAAAACATTCTCCAATACCAGTTGATATTGAACGTGGATTAAGCCATTAGAGGTTAAGGGTAGAACCACGTAAAAATCTCGCTATCATTTACTATTCCGCACTTTTTTATTTTCTGGATATTTTGTTTTACTTAGGTTTAAAGATATACTAATTCAGACACTAAAGTAGACAGTCATAGCTGTCTGATTTAAACCTGTTGCAGAAAAATTAAAAAATTTCATCTTTTACCACTTTTAGCTTAAACACCTATTCACCCCCCTCTAGGTGTGCTTATTTACAGAATTACATTTGATATCAAAGTAAGGCTCTACTAATATTGATCTTTACACGTCGTAGAGAAAGATCCTAGGGCACACCTCAATTTCAATTTTCAAGAAGGTCAATCCACAAGCCGACCTCCCTTGTTGCTCGGAACTGAGAATTTCAACTTTTAAAAATTTAGAATGAAGATTTATCTCAAGAGAGATCTGTGGCAATGGTAGGTAGTTGAAAATAGACCTATTATTCCTAGACATGATGATGGTAGACTCATGACTCTCATGGAAATGGATGCAAATGAAAGTTACATGTTTTCCTACAATTCAAGAGCCATGAACACCTTGCTAAGCGGAATGGTCCAAGCTAAAATCGATAAAGTATCATTGTGCAATACAACAAAAGAAATGTGGGATACTATCTTGACAAGCCACAAAGGTATTTCTAAAGTCAAAGATGTGAAGTTAAGTATGTTGATGTAAGAATATGAGCTCTTCAAATTAGAAAAGGACGAAACAATCAATGAAACTCAAGGGAGATTTCTCACACTAATGAATTCACCAAGTATGTTTGGTCGAAAAATTGATCAAAGGGAGATAAATAGAAAGATACTTAGAGTCATGCCTAAACGATTCGCACCAAAGGTTATAACTCTTCAATATTCAACAACAATTAGTATCATGGAAACTCTTACCTTATTTGGAGAGCTTAAAAAAATTTGAAAATCAGATAAGAATGTATGATTAAGAAGATGAAGCACCAATAAAGAAGACATTGACACTTCAAGTTGAGAGCAATAATGAAATTGATCATGAAGATTTTGATGAAGAAATTAAAATTCTCTCAAGAAAACTCGAGAGGCTACTTCAAAGAAAGAAACAAAGGAAGAATAAAAAATGTAGTTCAACTCTAATGAGTAAGTCCAAAAAAGAACAAGAAAAAAAATTATCCAACTCTGTTTCATGGGACTGGAAGATGATATCAACTTGAGGTAACAAATTTTCATGAAGCTTTTGAAATATCTCTGTCTGATTTTATTTCTTTATAAAATGAAAATCAATAGCTCAAAAAGAAAACTGCTTATTTTAAGAATTGCGTAAATGAGCTAATGATCAATGAAGTTAAGTCACTTATTAAAGAGAGAAAATAAAATGAATATCTTAAAAATGAAAATGAAATTTTAAAAGAAAATTTGAAAATGAGAGATGCATGCATGGATGCTTTTAATGATGAAAAAATGATAAATATGTAACATGATGATACTGTATTAAATGCAAAAATAACATCTTAATTTACAAAATGATCTTGCTAAATTTGTGCAAGGAGAAGAGAACCTAAATGTTATGTTAGAGCCACAAAGGTCTAGTCTTGATAAACAAGAGATTGAGTATAATCCTATTAAAAATGTAAAAAATATAACTAATAATAATATTAGAATGATTAATAGGAAACCAATGCATAAACCATTTTATTATTCATTGTTTGTAACTTATAAAAAATATAGTTTTAAAGGTCATTTTGATTTTAATTGTAATAAAATTAGAATAAAACAAATTTTTGTAAAAAATTGTAATTCATATGCTACTAACTCAAAAGGACCTAATAAGATTTGGGTACTAAAAAGGTAGAGACTATTTGTTCATTTTGTAGAAGTCTTAAGGTCAAAAAGGAGACGGGTAGTATTTTACTTTGAGAGAAGAATGAGGTTTTTGCAGGAAATGACTATTTGATTTGTGGAACTCAAACAACTCAATCTGGACATCTTAAGTCGTCTGCATCACAATGAAAATCAGGCGAATCAAGAAAATAGACAAGTGAAATCAGTCAGCCTGAGCCGTCTGTTTTAGAAGAAAACTCAGACATACAAACACCTAAATTCAGACAACTCGAATTGTCTATTTTAGAAGCCAAATCAAATGAATATTATGATGCAAAAATTGATATTCTCGAGGCTGAATCTGATGAGCAAGTAACTAATACCAGGCTTCCTAAATCATTCAGAACTGTTAAAAATCATCCTCCTAACTTGAGTTTAAAGACCTCAACATTGGGGTGACCAAAATAAGTGCTTTTGAAGAAATTTGATTATGAAAATTCAAAATCAAAAGCTACACTACAGAGCACATATATCAAGCTTAATACTGGTAACAACAATATTGATTAGGTAACAAATCACAAAGGTATCATATTGTTTACTTGTTATATGTGATTTTGTTATAAGCTTGCTCCAATGTCATTCTTTATCATTGCACTTATTTTTTTTAATGCAAAGGGGGAGAGATAACAAAATTCTAGAATTCGAGTAGTTTTAAACAGTTCGTTCTTAAGAATTATTTTTTGTTGATGTCAAAGGGGGAGAAATAACTAAATGAATAATCAACTTGTGCTTAATGACTAATATGCATGGTTTGAATTTATTTCTTTTTGATAATGATAAAGGGGGAGAAATGTTTAGATATATGTTACTTATGATATCTAACGATTATATTAATTATAGTATGTTTGGATTTGTTGGATATCATATCTGGCTTATCTATATGTTTCCCTATCTGTTATGACTATGAGCATATAAATGGGATACTATTTTGTCATGATAAAAAAGAGAGAAAATTTTGGTTTATAATTTTAATGATGACAAATATTATTGGATGGGTATTATTTAATGCACTTATGTTTTTAATTGTTTGGGCTGTTTTAAGCATACTTCATATGATTGTATTATCCCAATATAAAATTATAGTCCATTGAATATAACCTTTCTAATTAATTTAGGATTACAGGATAGACTTTTTTTATTATAATGAATAATATTATTTGAAAAGGAGTCCTTTTAGGAACTGATTTTGATATGCTATTGGTATGAATCGAAACTCCATTCTATGGTCCTTTATTTCAGCTATTATAATTTGACTTGGATTCTATATATTTAATTTTTAATATACTCCCTTCGTTCATAAAAAATTATCCTTTTAAAAAAAAAATTATTCTAAAAAATTTGTCGTTCACAACTTTCAAAAAAAAAAATATTCTAAAAAATTAGTCGTTTACAATTTTCAAAAAAAAAAAATATTTATTTTTCTATATTACCTCTATCTTCTCTTATTGTCCCAAAAAATTCTCTCCCTTATATTAATAATTTTCAAATTCTCATAAAAGGATAATGATAAAATTTCACTAAATCTGTTAGAACTCAAAAATTATTGAAATCATGTGATTTTTCTAACTGTGATAGAGATATTTATCCAACTTTGATATCTTATAAAAGGTGTTGCTAATTAGAGGCTAAAGAGTCATTTTTCTGATATATATATATATATATATATATATATATATATATATATAGGGTCTCCATCCAGGCCTTAGAATTTTTTTTTTTATAAGCCGGTACAGCTTGTACCGGCTGAATAAAAATAGATTGCTCCCAACAACCGGTTGCTGTGGATTGAACCCCATATATATATATATATATATATATATATATATATATATATATATATATATATTCTGTGCTATAACAAGAACAAACTTTACTTGCTAGAAACAGAGATAAGAACTTATACAGAAATACACACAATTAAAAAACGGGGAAGAAAAAGAAGCTGAAAATAGATTGGTCAAAATCATACTAAATGAATTGGATGAAAAAAAAAGGCACTTTGTAACTGATTTAGGTGGTGTTTCCGGGATCAAATGGCATTGAAATAGCCATTCATCAGGATAGCCACTCATAGATATAGCGTCCAAGCCATTACACCTAGAGGAACAAATTTCTCCCCAGAATTGGTATAGGACGCAACTACTAGTTATATTCTTATTACTAGTTTATTATTATTGAAAATTCATTTGTTGTTAAATAAAACAAAATGAATCGAAATGCTCAGCGGAAGGAGAAGTCGTTAATAAGATGGGATCACGGCAAGACTATGCAGCCCTGTCCACTGCCCTTCAACACCAAAAGGTGCTTATCCTCATCACAGCAGATTTATAATTAGATTTAAACTCAACTTGCGAAACAACTAATAACAGACAAAGTCGCAATGAAATTACTAGATTGTTAAAAAACAAAATGAGCTAAATTATGTAATGGCTTCAGTGTGTGTAACAATCAGATCATCGATAGAAGAATCTCACTAAAATCCGCTAAGATATGTAAAAATTATCATCACAAGCCCCTCTAAATTTTCCAATCAAACAATGGATAATTTAAATTCAGATTGGTATTTAGCAACTAAAAAATTATATAGGCTGGACCTATTTGATTCAAAACTAAAAAAATAAGTTTTAAATAAAATAATTTTGTTGTTCAAGATTTTGGAAAAAGGGTGCTCAGACAGCCAAGGGTTTTGTCTTCAAAACTGGTATTAAACCAGATCAGAAACTCTAGTCCACATAAGCCTCATCAACACATCAATCCAGAAATAAACATACCGCGAATCAAAACGGACAAAAAGAATGGGGATGCTCAGACAGCCAAGGGTTTGTCTTCAGAATGGGGATTAAACCAGATCAGAAACTCTAGTCCACATAAGCTTCATCACCACATCAATCCGTCAGTCAAAAACATATGATAGAAAAATAAAATTAATACAAACAAATGACAAATTCATATAAATAGGATTCGATTAACAAAAATTGACAGCAAAAAGTGAGCGCTGTATTCGAATGGTGTCGATGAGGATTTGTGGAGAGGAGAAATGAGGTTTAAATAGGCTCTTGAGATATAATTTGTAGAAATGTAAGTTCTAGGGTTTTAGTTGGGGTTTGCGGCCATAAGAAAATAAAGGCTGGTAAATGGACCGGGCAAAATTGGCCCACTTTGAAGTTTACTACAAAAACCAGTGTGATGTGGGACCCAAGGCACTAGAGGTGATAATTTAAATTGAAAATCTTCGAGTTAATTAAAATTACGTGGGTTGATTAACTAAATTTTATACTATGAATTTATTTAGTTTTGAACCCATATTATAAAGTAGAAATATGAGTTGAAAGTAGTTTAACTACTTTTGGCTCATATTAATCAATACATTTCAATTTATTTAGTTTTCAAATTAATTAACTAGTTTTCACAAGATATTCCTCTTGTAAAAATATCATTTATTATATAAAAATATCAATTTTCTATTGTTTACTCCATTAAATTGAATTGACTTACTAATAAACAAGACTCGATTATTTACAAGTTTGAAAATAAGCGTTGTGCTTATTTAGTAGTATGCTATTGGCACTCGTGTACACTAACCATATTCATATTTTACCAAGCAGAGCCGGTCCTGTGTTTTACAAGGCCCAGGGGAAAAAATTTCAAGTGTGCCCCCTTTTAGAGATGGCAAACGGGCGAACGGGCGGGCGGGCGGGCCGGGTCCGGGCCGGGTCCAAAATGGCCCGAATTTTGGCGGGCTGAAATTGTGAGGTCCGTGGCCCGGGTTGGGTCGGGCCGCGGGCTTCTTCCTTCCTTTATTTATTTATTTATTTTTTAACAAAATCTTGCTACACCAAAAATAGTAATAATAATGAATATTAAAAATAATAAAATAATTTATAATAAACAATTATTCTAATTACCTACATTAACTACCTATCTCAATCAATTAAAATTTTAATAGTATTATAAATTACTTTCAAAGTATATAATCAAATTTAATTTTTTAAAATTATACTTTAAAATTAATTTAATTTATTTAACTTTTAAAAATATCTAGGATTATTACATATCTACAGATACAAGGATTGTTACAAAATAATTCTATTTGGTACGGATTGTGACTTTTTTGGAGGTGTATTCAACACAAGACACATAATTTACACTATATAAATATATAAAATTAACTATTTATTAGTACTAGTTTGTTTATATAAATATATAAAATTCACTTTAATATCTTTTTGTTAAAGGTTAATTACTATCTCGAGAGCAGTTTTGCCCCTGTCCTGGACATATATTAAGTTCAATTGTCGTATTTTTATTTAAATGCATATTTATGAAATATCATTAATTATGTACAATAAATTATACAATTAAATGAGAATTTAAATATGGATAAATTTTTTTATTTTTTTTATTTTTAATATACATATAAAGTCAACTAAATTTTTTATCATATTGCGGAGGGAATAATAAATATAATATTAAAACTCATAATCAAAAATCAAAATAGAACTTTTGTTTTTTCTTAAATTGTTAGCATCTATGATATAGAGATGTGTAATATAAACATCTTTTTAATCAAGTATGCCATATTTTGCAGTTAAACCGTGAATCAAATATGAACTGAGAGGGTTGAAGAGTTTTTTTTTTGTGGCTAAGAGTCTATTTTGATTCTCCATATTAATTTATTGATTTATTTTATATTATATTTTATAATTATTCTTTATTTTTTTATACACATATATACATAATTTTTAAAAAATTTTGGGCCCTCCTCAACTTTGGGCCCTGGGCGGTCGCCCCGATGGACCTGCCTCAGGGCCGGCTCTGTTACCAAGTTCACAAGGCACAACGCACTGGATTTTACCCTTAAAAATTCAGGATCCATTATTAAATCATACGTAATTAATGTTTTATAAACTTGCATACAAATAATTCTCCAAACAATAGTATCTAAAATTTTAACAATTCTATTACTCCATTTGAAAAATATCACAAATTATGAAATCTAATAAATTCACAAGTTAAATTAAGTGTAAGATCAAACAAACATTTAAAAATATAATTGTTTTCCATTCGAATGATGTAATACGCTATGAATAATATTAGAGACACAAACTATTCTATAAATATTTTACAAACTGCTGATGTAACAAACTCCATATCAACTTTTTATGTGGGGCCGAATACTACATTGAAGTAATTTGTTGATCAATATATTGAGGTGGAGTATGCCACATCAACAGTTTATAAAATATTTGTAGAATAGTTTGTCTGTAGCATTATTGAATACGCTATTACATCATTCAAACAAAGCATTTTTTTCTTCACTTCAAAATTCCTAATTTGCTAATACCTTTTTTGAAACATAATTTGTTGATGCCTAATAGCTAAACGTAGAATTTAAAAACAAGAGTTGGCCCAAAGTGGATCAACCCAAAATAGTCTAAATTGGGGGGCGTCCGGTACCTTAACGACCGGTACGTCCGGTGCCCCCTTTTTTGTTTTGTTTTTTTTTTACAATTATGAGAAAAAAAAAATAATAGAGCAATTTTGAACAAAAAATTGTAAAAGGAAGTACGTTTTTTATTGAAAAAACACTGTAAACTGTTTACAGTGTTTTTTCAATAAAAAACGTACTTCCTTTTACAGTTTTTTGTTCAAACTTGCTCTATTATTTTTTTTTCTCATAATTGTCGGAAAAAAAAACAAAAAAAAAATTAACACTGTGTACCGGACGCCCCCCCAACCCAAATAGTCTCGGTACATTAAATAAAAGGTAAATGTGTCATTTAATAGGGTCTATTAGTATAATAAATAAAAAATTAATTATTTTATATAACCTTGTAAGGTCATTAAAGACAAATTATTATTTTTTTACTCTCTTAATACCGGTAAAAAATATAGTTTATGATAAAAAATATCATTTGCTCGTCGTTTTGAGGTCAGAGGGAACTTTTACAATTTCCATTGGCTGGAAACAATCTGTAATATAATAGGCGAGATATATCTTTTTGCTTTTACTTTAATTATTAACCATCTAATAATTTAGCCCAAGTGTTCGCCTGCTCGGTGCAATCTCCCAGCCCACTAGAGCAACTGGGCCACAGTGCAAAAAAACATGGGTCCTTTATATAAGTATACAATATTTAGAAAGTAATTACACTATTAGTGCACTCATAAAATATTTACACAATTAATACACTTTCTATATTTATTTACAATATTAGTGTAATTAGGATTCCTTAATTTAGAGAATTAGTATAGGATTCAATTCATAATAATAAGGAAACCTAAAATCAAGGAGAAATAACTACTATAATTAATAATTCAAATTCAAATATCTTGGATCTAACAAATAAAATAAATTTAAATTCAAAAATAATAATTAAAATTCAAATATTCAACGTTTGGCAATGTCATCTTCCTCCTCTCCTTCGCTGCCGCTTCAACACCATGGACGCCGGCCACAGCTGCCATTATGACGCAGGTTGATTTAGTTCAAAAATTAAAAGGAGAAAAAGATAAATTTTAGTGCAGTTGGTATCCAAATATTTATACAAAGGTAGTCATTTAGTTTTTGTGGGTAACCAAGAGAAATTTGAGTGCAGTTGGTAACCAAAACTTTCAAAGGTAACAATTTAGTTTTTGTTGTTTACATTTGTATTAAGGTTTAGATTTTTTATAATTAATTGGTAACCCAATAAAACTGAATTGGTTACCTTTGTATTAAGGTTTGGCTACCAACTGCATTATAAAAAAAATCTACAATACATTTTTTTTAATTAATTGGTATCCCAATAAAACTGAATTGGTTACATTTGTATAAAGTGTTAGCTACCAACTGCACTATTAAATAAAAAAAAAATCTATAATAGATTTTTTTAAAATAAATTAGAAACCTAATAACACTGAATTTGTTACCGTGGTATGAATGTTTGGCTACCAACCGTAACTGCAACCGTTTAATCCTTCAGTGTTTTGGCTACCTCTACAATATGGGTTTACACTAGAAACTGCAACCAACCATTCATTTTCTTTCTCAATCGCAATAGAGCAGAGTGTCTGCACATCACCTGCAACTGAGAGCCTGTTGACAATGCCGCGTGCCATCTTAGTTGAAACGCCACTAACTGGACCCACTTCAGCATCTAGTTTGACCTTAAGTTCACTAACAATTTCATGAAGATCTTTAAATCTGGAAGTCCCATCTAGGAGCCTATAACTTATGCTTATCCTAAAACAGAGGATATCAACACGTCGCGCATCCTTAGCTATAATTAGTTGTTTCTTCCAACAACTGCCAGAATAATAGTTGAACCAAAACACGCTCAAATTTAAGTCACTGTAAATCAAATTACTTAAAAGTTTTACTACAACAAACTTTGATACTGATGGTGACGGTGGTGGTACTGATGGTGATGGTGGTGGTTCTGGTCAAAGCAACGGCGACATTTGAAAATATTAACGGAGAAGTAAGAGATCATACAGTAGAACCCATTAAAGGATGAATTACAAGAACGACGATTGAAAATTGTAAGAATGCTTATGCGACGATGATGTATATGGGAACGCCGAGGGACTATGTAATACAGTTGTACTGGATGAGGAGAGAGAGAAGAAGTCATGAGGATAACTATTCCTAAATTAAGGAATCCTAATTGTATAATAATTCCTTAAATTAAGGAATCCTAATTGCACTAATATTATAAATAAATATAAAAGTGTATTAATTGTGGAAATATTTTATGAGTGCACTATTGTTGTAATTATTATTAAAAATGTAATAGAATATGTAATTCTACCTTATTTATTGTTGGGTTTTGTATTTTCTAAAGAATTAATTACATATTTTAGTATATTTTTAGAAATAATTACAATAATGGTGTATATGTAAAATAATTATAAAAATAATACATTTTTTATATTTATTTATAAAATTAATACATTTGGGTATCCTTTAATCTCAACGCACGATTATCGATTATCTCCCTTATCTCTTCCATTAATTATTACCCATCACCATCGGATTCAGTTCCCTCCTCAACAAAATCTATCCACCATCATTTACCAATCCAAATCCGCCATCGTTCCTCCTCTGACCAATCTCACTATTCCGATGAAGCCCTTCCTGCTGGACGCTTATTCTTATCAAAATTTACATCATTCTCTAAAAACCCTAGGCCTTGCCTCAATTTGGAATCCACTAATAATGATCGGAATTCAACTTTCCCCCATTCACTATCCAAATCTGAGCTCGACATCTAGGAGGAATCTGTTCATACTGAGAATTTAGCCAGAGTTGCGAAGAAACACCCTAATTTGATTGGAAGCAGTGACAACTTTACATAACCTGTGAAGAAACCGAGATGTGTGAATGAAGGGAACTTTGTAAGGCTGAACATTAATGGCTATGGACGCAGTAAATTCACTTACAAGAGCAAAAAAAGGAACTTTAAATCTTTCAAAAGAAGTAAAAGAAAATTGAAGGTTGGAGGTGAAGGTGATGAGGGTAAATTTTGTGATGAAGAAGGTTTGGTTTTTGAGAAAATGGAGGAGATGAAGGGGAAAGAGAGTGCAGTTGGTAACCAAACTTTCATATCAATGTAACCAAACCTTCATACCAAGGTAATAAAATTTTCATACCAAGGTAACCAATCCACATCCACACCTGCAGTTTTTTCATAGTACAGTTGGTAGCCAAACATTCATACTAAGGTAACCAATTTAGTGTTATTAGGTTACCAATTTATTTTGAATGTGTTGCAGTTGGTAGCTAAACCTTCATGCAGTGGGTAGTCAAACCTTCATACCAAGGTAACCAATTCAGTTTTATTAAGTTACCAATTTATTTTGAATGTTTGGTAGCCAAACCTTCATGCACTTAGTTGCCAAACTTTCAATCCAAGGTAACCAATTCATACTGCAGGTGTGGAGGTAGATTGGTTACCTTGATATAAAGGTTTGGTTACCTTGGTATAAAAATTTAGTTACCTTGGTACGAAGGTTTGGTTATCAACATTATATTACACATCACTCGTTATCTCTCTTTCCTATGCAGTGTTCTTATATTCCTTTGGACATGAAATTGGAATTGAAATTTTCGGACATGAAGAAATTGTGAAGAATCAAATATCCACCTCCTTTCTTCATCCCATCGACCATTTTGTGGATAACTCTCGCTCTGTCTCACCGGTGAAGGGGGAGTAGGAAGATAATGTTGCCAAACCTTCAGACCAAGGTAACCAATTTAGTTTTCTTAAGTTACCAATTTAGTTTGAATGTGATGCAGTTGGTAGCTAACCATTCATACAAAGGTAACCATTTTAGTTTTTGTGGGTAACCAAATAGTCATAAAAAAATTTCAGAACAGTAAGAGTTACATCTATTTATTTTTAAACTTTTTGTAGGGCGAATCTTCTTCTTCTTCTCATTGGCGTTTTGGACAACGGAGATTCGCGGCGGAGTAGCGGAGGAGAGGGCAACCTGTGAAGAAGGAGATTCGCGGAGGAGAGGGTTACTATGAGGGAGATGAAAGTTTAAATTTGAATATTTGAATTTAAATTATTATTTTGAATTTGTTTTTGTTGTTAGATCCTAGATATTTGAATTTGAATTATTAATTATGACAATTATTTTTCTTTGATTTTAGGTTTCTTTATTAATGTGAATTGTGTTGTTTTTGTAATTATTTTGTGTATGTATTATTTTTGTAAATACTTTCTAATTGTAGTATATTAGTTTTAAGGACCCTTTTCTAAATGGAACTATGAAGGGTCTGACCCATTTGGTTGTTAACATGTTATCCAAATTGACTGAGTCAATTCTCTGTTGAATATTTTAAATGTTAATTTTGACGGCTTGTAGGAGAAAAATAAGCGCGGTCGCGCCACTTCGAGGGTCGACTAGAGTTGACTTTTTAACTTTGTAACCAATTAGATTGTAAATTTGATTCCTTAATTTCTAGTAGGACATGGATTTATGTTAGAGACTATAAATAGTTGTTATTATTTAGTATATTAGGAAAATTCAATTGTATTGATTCTATTAGCTTTCAGATTAAAACCCTAGGTTGGGAGAAAGATTGCAAGGCTTGAAGCAATTGAAGGAGCACAAATAATTCAATTTAGGAGCTGCAGGAGAGATTCAAATACTGTTTCAAAATTTTTTATTCTTTTCTCTATATCCTGTTTTCTATTCTTGAATGTTATTTCAATTGTGGATTATAGATTTTAATTCAGTGATGAACTAATTTCCAAGGTTTTAAAAACAGGATCGTTCATCAAACCGGAAAAGGTATCGGTGAATGGGTCACTAGTTCAAACAATGGTCAAATCATTATTAACCCAGTGACGTTATTAATATATAATAAATAAAAAATAATTAAAATATTAATTATTATTATATATATATATATATATATATATATATATATAAATTATTCAATTTATCTACAAAATTTAAAGGATACCTCACACTATAATAAACTAACTTGTGAAATTAAATAAGAAGCTAATTCACATCAAAATATATGGGACCTGCATATGCAGACTATAACACTCTATAATAATAGTATAATACTAAGAGTTCTATGCTTTACAACAAAAATCCTGCTATGTGGGGGTCTCCTTAAATTTCCACCAAAATTGGCCAACTACTACTACTACTACTACTACTTCCTCCTGTCCCACCCATATGCCCACTCAATTCATCAATTTTCTGATGCATTCTTTCTAATAAAGAGCCCCTGCTGTTGCTAAAGCTGACACCGATATTGTTCCAGTTCCCGTGGCGATAATTATCGACTGGCTCAGCTTGCTATAACAGTCATTGGATGGTTTCCCTATCAGATTTGTGTCCCAATTCTTTTGTCAGCTGGAAAATTCTAGCATCACATTGATCGACATCCTTATCCTCCTTCCGCTGTCTTCAACTTTGGTGAGATAATGGCGATGAGAGGCTGAGAGCACTGGCATATGAGCGGTGCAGAAGAAAAGCGGCCTAAATTATTTCCCCACTTTAGGTAGGGAACCGGGCAAACCAGTGAACCCATTACCAGTTCACTGGGCCAATCTGTTGGACCGCCGGTTCACTGGTTTTCAACGATTTTTGATTAAAACTTGTTCAATGGTTCACATAATCTGTAGCGTCTTTGAAAATCATAGGCCAATAACATCCCTGCCGAAACACTTTATATACCAACTCCTTTGCTCACATATGATCGCCACAAATCCCTTCACGCACTTCTTGTAGAACATAATTGACTTCGGATGGAATAAAACCCCTTAACAATGGAGAAGAGTGAGCCCTTCGGTATAAATACCCATCGATAAACATAAAATTTGAACTCCTGTATTTAATTTTCTTCACCATCATCCGATCCGAAGACAAGACGTCATTAGCCAAAATAATCCAAATAAGGCTTCCAACATTTCGACCGCTCGATACACATCACCTCTGAATGTTGAACACTTGGTGAATTGAAAATCTGTAGATAAACCGATCCACAAAATGAGTTTGCCTCTGTTGTAGCTAACCTCGCCAATGCATCGACAATAGTGTTATACGAGCTATCCACCCCCGGAAGGTAAACGATCTTAAGTAATGGAACCTATCTTTAACTTCAGCTAGGTGTTTACACATCCTTGCCCCTCGGGCCTTATGCTCCCCTGAAATCTGCTTGACCACTAGCAGGGAGTCACTGAAAATTATAACCTCTGTACTTTTGGACTTTTTGCTAGCCGAAGTCCTGCTAAAATTGCTTCATATTCTGCCTCATTATTATTCGTTTTGAAACCAAAACGGATTGCATGATGCACCTTGAAACCTTCGGGACTTGTTAGAATAACCCCAACCCCACTAATATCTGCCGTTAAAGAGCCATCCACATACAACGTCCAAGAAGTCTGAACCGGTTGAACACTCGAGATCGACCCAACCCTGCCTGGTCAACAATGTCATCTGGCTTAGAAAACGAACACTCCACTACAAAATCGGCCAGGATATGACCCTTTATTGCTGTTCGAGGATGATACTCCAACATAAACTGTGTCAATTCTATTGCCTAAGCTTCTAGTTGGCCCGAGACGTTTGGCTTACATAGAATCTTCTTTAATAGTTGATTTGTATACACCACAACCATCCAACCTTGGAAGTAATGCCAAAGTTTCCGGCTGACTAGCTATTATTAGAGAATAAACGAACTTCTGAAGGTTCGGATATCTAGTTTTGGCATCTCGAAGGGTATGTTTCACATAATACACCGGGTGCTGCTTCCCACCTATCTCCCAAACTAACACCGCTTTGACCGCCGAAGAAGTTGCTGCTAGATATTTGTATAAAGGTTCTGAATGAACCGGCTTCACCAACAAATGAGCCAAAGACAAGTACCTTTTAATCCCCCGAAAAACATCCTCACATTTCGAAGTCCATTGTAAGGTCTTCTCATTCTTCGGCCCTTTCAACGTATCAAAAAACGACAAACACCTTTCTACTTACTTAGACATAAACCTCCTCAGGGCTGCTATCTGACCGGTCAAATGCTGAACATCCTTGTACGACTAAGGAGACTTCATATCTAAAATTGCCTTAATATTCTCCGGGTTCACCTTGATTCCCCCTTTACTTATCAAATATCCTAAAAATTTTCATGCTCCTAGGCCGAAAGTGCACTTCGTCGGATTTAACCTGAGATTATAATGCCTAATGGTCTGAAAGCAGTCCTTTAAATCATCCAGATGTCCCCGAACTGACATGCTCTTGATGATCATATCATTGATGTACACTTCCATACTCCGACCCAACTTTCTTGCAAATACGTAGTTCATCATTCTTTGGTATATAACACCGAAATTCAATAGTCCGAACGTCACCTTCTTATAAGAATAAATTTCCGGATTAGTGATGAAAGCAGTCTTCAGGATATCCTCCTTGAACATTAAAATCTGATGGTATCCCGAGAAAACGTCCATAAAGTAGACTAAAACATACCCTGATGTGGCATCGATGAGCTAGTCGATGTGTGGGTTAAGATAGAAATCCTTCGGGAATGCCTTTTTCAAATCCGTGTAGTCAATACAAACTCACCACTTACCATTCTGTTTATGCACCAGTACCACATTCTCTAACCATTCTGGGTAATCAATCTCGAAGATGAAGTCTGCTATCAAAAGTTTTGCTATCTCCTCGTCAATAATTTTTTGCCTCTCCGGGGCAAAGATCCTTCTTTTCTGGCGGATCGATTTTTTTGCGGGGTCCACGTACAATCTATGCAGAGCAACCTTCTCCTCAACCCCCGACATATCGCTGGGAACCCATGTAAAAATGTCTGCATAACCCTGAAGTACATCTACCAAACTCGTTCAAAAAGTTCTTGTAGCCCCGGACCGATCTTGACTGTCTTATCCTTCTTTTCCGGAACCAACTCAATATCCCTTGTCTCTTCGGCAGGCATGGCGAGGGGTTCAGTACTGCCTTCGGTGAATGGTTCGATTTCTATTGCCATTGTCTGCCTTTGTTTGCTGACCCCTACCCCTCAAGACCCATAATTTTAAACGATTCTATTTTACGAATAATTTTTTTTAATTATTATTAGTATTGTATTATTATTTTGAGCATGTGTGATATGAACATAGAAAGTTAGTCAAATTTTTTATTGATTGAGAAATATGAATGAAGTTACGATGAACAGCTGATTAAAACCCTAACTCGAGTTACGGATAGGGTTGTGATTATTAATACAATTATTATAATTGTATTTACGATTATTTGTATGTGCAGCATGTGATTAATGATCAAATGTTGATCAGATAAGGTATAACATTAGTAAATTCTAATGTTAGACTAAAAACCCTAATGTTCAGTTAGAAAACCCTAAATGGGAACCCTAAACCTTAATTTGCAAACCTTAATGCTAAGTATTGAACCCTAAGAGTTAAGATTTAAGGGAATCATGTGAAATGACCAAACAATCCTTAAAATTATATGGGAAATTACCAAAATACCCTTTTAGATGTAAAATGACCAAAATACTCTTTTAGTTCTCTTTTAAGTAAAATGATAAAGACAAATCTTGTGACGTGTGACGCCCCCAAAATAGGTATACAACACCTATTCTGAGTCGCCAAATACATGGTACATAATACAAATACAATCTTTAATATACAACAAGAGAGCTGTGAGTTTTAATACAAATATTGTCTTCTAGACAACATACACTCTTAGAATAAGTTCTCATTATATTTATTGTTACACTATTTAACAGAATAGTGAGGACTACTAATACTATCATCTGGACTGTCACTATGTTCTCCGACTAGTCCCGGCTACATTCTCATTTCCTGAAGAGAACAGTGAAAGAAAGGGTGAGCTCAACTAGCCCAGTAAAAAATATTATGACTATGATAATGCAGAATAAATTATCATTAGTCTTCAACAATGTTAAACTGATAAAATATAATAGACATCAAGTTTAACTGCAGCGGAACAAGCAATCCATTAAAAGAGTCAAGTAGAGAATAAAATCTACTATCTTTTATATTTTAAAAGGTTTTTCATCACTTTTATCGCTGGGACTCAGCTTAATAAATAATCCACATCATCTCTGCACTACGGCCAAGGATATTCATTAGTATCACGACCACAAATTATCCATACACTACGGGCCAAGGATATTCGTGTATTCATCAATGGTCATGATTATGCCAACAACTGTCCATCAATGCACTACGGACCAATGAGGATTTTTACCACATCATTTGTAACATTACGGTCATGATTACACCGAATAATCCCTGGTCATAATCATACCAAGTCCATCTATGCACTACAGGCCACAGATGACTTTCAAAAAAATATAAACATGAGGATGATGACAATGATATAAGAATTCAATAAAACAAGTTCAAGAATTAATTTATTCAGGAACTAATAACGTCCAAATTGTCAACATGATACTTATTTGTAGTGTAAAATTCAAGAATGCTCAGAAGAATATTTCCATGAGAAGATACTAAATGAAGCACAAATATCAAGGATATTCCACTAATTTCATGGAGTATAGAAGTCAAAACTTTAACCAACTGAGTATAATAAAGAATGGAATAACAAAAGAAATCACCATGCATGCGGTACTTCGCATAGACAGGTTATTCCAACAGAATAATAAATAACGGAACCAGGTCAGGCGAAATTCGCACCGTCAGAATGTTCCAACAGAATAATAAAGACGAAACCAGGTCCGACGTAAAACGTACAGACATGATATTCCAACAGAATAATAATGACGGAACTAGGTCCGGCGTAAAACGGACAGATAGGATATTCCAATAGAATAATAAAGAATGGAATAATAGAAGAATTTCACCAAGTATAGGGTAGCTCGCGTGTACAGGTTATTTTAACAAAATAATAAAGAATGGAATAACAGAAGTTCTCTTCATGAATACAAAAGAAATAATACCCCTTACCGTAAAAAAAGAGTATTCCGACTAGTAGGGCGATGATATTCTTTAAGAAAAGTTGCACTACGCTCAAAGCTTCTTAAAACTCTATATATTCCCTCTTTTGTACGTTAACTCATCCCCCCCTTATTTCCTGACAACATTTTCTTCCTCCCCCATCAACATCATCAGCATATATATATATATATATATATATATATATATATATATATATATATATATATATATATATATAATTATCATACCCATAACACACACTATTTTGAAAAAAATAGGTAACTGGGGGTCCATAAATACTTCATAAAATTCCTTAAATATTTTTAACAACATTTATCATCATTATTACAATTCACAATATTAATCGACCAGGTCGTTTCCAGGAAAGAGGAGGCTTTCCAATAAGGATTTCTCCCTATTGGCGCGCAATTAGGTGACCAACCTCTCATTGACAGAACTTTTAGACATCGTTAATATTACAAATAATAATATTAATAACTTTGTCATCTCAATTATTGATTTAATAATATATAAAATATTGACAATAATTGAATCAAATAACGTGAGATACTATGCAGCAATTACTGTAGCAATAATTGAACAAAACTGAATGACTTCTCACGTAAGCATCAATAATCAATACTGTGTGCTACTAAGCAACCACGTGTATTACTGTACTTTTAGTACCGAGTAGTTCCACAGTTTTGACTGTAAAACTTCCATCGTTATTTTCATAAAAATATTTTTGTCGTTTTCTCAATCCGACAATAATTCCGTTGTGGGGTCCACCAATGATTGTACCGTTGTACGAATATTCCCGGCTAAAACGAATATTCCCCGACCAATTGAATATAATATAACAACTTTCATACTTTTCAGAATTTATAAATACTACCCACAACTATAACATTATATCAAATTTATTCCATAATATTCAAAAATGATAATTATAGAAAATTCATCTTTATTCATAAAAGTTGGGGTCTTACAATCTCCCCTTCTTATGAAATTTCGCCCTTGAAATTAGGGTACGTACCTGGTATGTCGAAGAGATAAGGATATATTGATTTCATTTCAGAGTCTAGCTCCCAGGTCATTTCCTCAACATCGTGGTTTCTCCACAAAACTTTGACTTGAGGTATAACCTTGGAGCATAGAATATGTTCCTTCTTATCCAAGATTTGAATAGGAACCTCTTTATACGTTAAATTTTCCGCTATTTCGTCCGGTTCTCACTCAATAATGTGGTTCGGGTTTTTCACATATTTACGTAACATGGATATATAAAAAATGTTATGAACACGAGACATACTTGGTGGTAAAGCGAGTCTATAGGCTACAGTCCCTACTCGACTGAGGATTAAAAATGGGCCAATAAATTGAGGATTGAGCTTTCCTCTCTTTCCAAATCTCGTAACTCTTTTCCATGGAGCAACACGTAACAACACATGATCTCCAATATCGAATTCCACGTCCTTTCGATGAAGATCAGCATAACTTTTTTGTCGATCTTGTGAGGTTTTTATACGTTGTTGGATCGTTTGAATCTTTTTTGTAGTCATACGTACTAACTCCGGTCCCAACAACGTTGCTTCACCCACCTCATCCCAACATACTGGAGAACGACACTTTCTACCATACAATGCCTCGAATGGAGCCATGCCAATACTTACTTGATAACTGTTGTTGTAGGAAAACTCCACCAATGGTAAGAACTTGTCCTAACTTCCCTTGAAGTCAAGGACACAGAGTCTTAATAAATCTTTAAGAGTTTGAATAGTCCTCTTTGATTGTCCGTCCGTCTGAGGATGATATGCCGAACTAAATCGTAAATCCGTGCCCATAGCTTTTTGCAAACTAACCCAAAATCGTGAAGTGAATCTTGGGTCTCGATCAGAAACTATGGATACTGGTATACCATGCAATCTTACAATCTCATTTATGTACATACGAGCAAGACGTTCAAGTGTATAAATTTTTCGTATAGGTAAGAAATGTGCACATTTGGTCAATCTATCGACAATGACCCAAATTGCATCCATGCCCTGAGAAACCCTGGGAAGACCAGTAACGAAATCTATGGTAATGTGTTCCCACTTCCATTCTGGAATTTTAAGTGGTTGCAATGGACCTTTTGGTACTTGATGCTCCGCCCTGACTTGTTGACACGTTAGACACCTTGAGATAAACAGTGATATCTTTCTCTTTATATTGCCCCACCAAAATGTATGTCGAAGATCATGATACATTTTAGTACTCCCAAGATGGATTGCAAACGTTGTGTTGTGTGCCTCCATCATGATTTTATATTTTAAATCAGAGTCGTTAGGAACACAAAGTCTGGAGTTGACTCGAAGTATCCCTTCTTCATCAATTCTTGCTTCCGACATAGCACCTTCTTGCACTTTCTTCCTCATACGCATCAGCTCCAGGTCTGTAGCTTGAGCAGCTTTAACTTTATCAATTAAAGTCGATTCTACTCGTATATTCGCCATCATCACGTGGGTCCCTGGAGTCTTTATCTCTATCTCCATCCTTTACAAGTCATACAAAATGGGCCTTTGCATTGATAATATCGCACTCGTACCCACATATGATCTTCTACTTAATGCGTCAGCTACCACATTCACTTTTTCAGGATGGTATTGGATGGTATGATCATAATCTTTCAACAGTTCAAGCCAACATCGCTGTCGCATGTTGAGTTTCTTTTGAGTGAAGAAATATTTGAGGCTTTTACGATCCGTAAAGATCTCCACTTTCTCTCCATACAAGTAATGCCTCCAAATTTTAAGTGCGAAGACAACAGCTGCCAACTATAGATTATGATTAGGATAATTCCTCTCATATTCTTTGAGTTGTCAAGAGGCATAGGCTATGACTTTCCCATGTTGTATGAGAACACATCCTAACCCTTTGCCTGAAGCATCACTATAGATGACAAATCCCTCCGAGCCGGATGGTATTGTCAGAATAGGTGCTGAAATTAGTCTTCTCTTGAGTTCTTAAAAACACTTCTCACATTCCTCGTTCCAACCGAATTTTGTATCTTTCCGAGTCAGCTGAGTTAAGGGAGTAGCGATTCGAGAAAACCCTTCTATGAATCTCCGATAATAACTAGCTAAGTCGAGAAAGCTACGTACTTCGGTCACTGATTTAGGTTGCTCCCAGCTTTGAATAGCTTCAATCTTTGCCGGGTCAACAGATATTCCATGACTTGATACCACGTGCCCAAGGAATGCTACTTCCTCAAGCCAAAACTCGTATTTCTTTAACTTGGCATAAAGCTTATATTCTCGAAGCTTTTGGAGTATTAGCCTCAAGTGTTGTTCATTATCTTCACGGCTTTTGAAATAAATAAGGATGTCATCAATAAAGACGACCACAAAGTGATCTAAATATTCCTTGAATACTCGGTTCATCATATCCATGAAGGCATCAGGAGCATTTGTCAATCCAAAAGACATGACTAGGAATTCATAATGCCCGTACCGAGTTCTGAAAGCCGTCTTTGGAATGTCATCGGTTCTAATCTTCAATTGGTGATATCCGAAACGAAGATCAATCTTTAAAAAAAATTTGGCGCCTTGCAACTGGTCAAACAGATCATCAATACGAGGCAATGGATATCTATTTTTGATAGTGACATGGTTCAACTCCCAATAATCAATACAAATTCGCATACTCCCATCTTTCTTCTTCACAAATGTAATAGGAGCACCCCAAGGAGAAGTACTAGGACGAATAAAGCCAATGTCTAACAATTCCTGCAGTTGGGTCTTTAACTCCTGAAGTTCAATAGGAGCCATTCGATATGGGGCTTTTAAAATGGGTTTTGTACCGGGTTCAAGGTCGATACAAAATTTAATTTCATGCTCCGGGGGTAGGTCAGGAAGTTCTTCAGGGAGTACATCAGGAAATTCATTAACAATAGAAATATCATTCAAAACTGACGTATTTTTGTTTAGATCCATGACATGAGCTAAGAAAGCTTGACATTCATTTTTCAATAAATGAATAGCTTTATGGCTTGAGATGATAGTGATTGATTTTAATGGTTTGGTTGCTTGAATTCGTATAATAGGTTGGTTAGGAATATGAAAGCTAACAACCTTATGAAAACAATCAATTTTTACATGATGAGTAGTTAACTAATCAATCCCTAGAATTATGTCAAAAGTATTTTCAGTGAAATAAGATCGCTAGGTAATGTGAGGGTACCGATTTGAACTAAACAAGACTTATAAACAGTGGATGTAATGAAGGTTTCTCCCAACGGAGTTTTAACAGATAAGTCAAAGTCCAATTTCTCTAGAGTCAAATTTAAACGTTGAGCGCAAATAGGAGAAATAAAAGAATGGGTAGAACCAGTATCAAATAAGGTATATACATCGCTAGTGTTTATGATAAGCTTACCCGTGATGACCTCGTTCGGGTTCCTTGATTTCTGGGAGGTCACGACAAACGCTCTCCCTTGAACTACCGGTTTTGTCTTATCTGGGATGGCTTTTGATGCCTCCATCCCAGCTGGACTTGTCTTCGGTGCACGAAAAAATCGGGCCAGGTGACATTCTCTTCCATAATTGTAACATACTTTGGACGGCATCGCGTAGTTTGGTCTGATGTGTCCCTCCCCTCCACATTTGAAATATATGATAGGTGGTCGTTCTCCTTCCATAGCGACAGGTGCTGATGCTGACGTCTTTCCATCATTGTTGAATCTTCTCTTCTTGAAATGTCCATTCTTATTGTTTTGGCCATGATTACCACCGAAGTGGTTACCATTTCTGGCATGTTGATTCCCTCTACGCTTATTGTCACCGCTTCGATGTCTGTTATCACTAGTATTATCATTTTACCTGCTGCTCTCTTTTGGTTGGGTTGACTCATTATCGCGCTCCAATAACTGAGCCCTATTAACAACATCTGAATACAAACACAGTTTATGAGAGATAAGATATTGACGTATCTCAGGTTTCAAACCTCTTAAAAACATTTGCGTCATTCTCTCCTCATTATCAACCAAATGGGACGCAAACCGGGACAACTCGGAAAACTTGGCTTCGTACTGTGACACGGTCATGTTATTTTGCTCTAGTTTAATGAACTCTACCTCTTTCATGTGACGAATACTTTCAGGAAAGTACTTGTCGTTGAACAGTTCTTAGAACTTCTCCCAAGACATTTTTAGTGCGGCAGGTTGAGTACGCTTTACTGATTTCCACCAGTAATCTGCCTCTGCCCGCAACATGAAGGTGGCAAAGGGAACCTTTTGCTCCTCAGAGCAACCCAAGACATCAAATATCTTGTTGATCTTCTTTATCCACGTCTCCGCCTTAAGTGGTTTTGGCTCTCCAAAAAACTCTGGTGGTCCCAGCTCTTTGAACTATTTGGCGGTGACCGTCCGAGAGTTGCCAGTGTTTCCACCTGCATTTTAGACAGGAGCCGCTCTCGCCTGATGTTGCATGAATTTCATGAAGCCTCGGAACATTCCATCGTTTATCATTTGGTCAGTATTGTTGTTTGCATTAGGATTGTCGCCTTCCTGATGCACATTGTCCTGATTATTGATCTGTGGAGACTCAACAGTCTCCTGTGCTCCATTGCTATTCTCAACATTCTTGGATGCCATTTTTAAATACAGCCACAAAACAAGGGTTAATTAACATATCACATATTATCCCTATACTCTGACCGACCGATTAAATACAATTAAACTTAGGTAGGTCATACTAGCGAAGGAATTTCCCGTCTCTCCCCTCCTAGTTCTTGTCTCACATCTTAGCCAGGGATCATACCCCTAAGCTTTGATACCAACTGTGACGCCCCCAAAATAGGTATACAACACCTATTTTGAATCTCCAAATACATGGTACATAATACAAATACAATCTTTAATATACAACAAGAGAAATGTGAGTTTTAATACAAATATTGTCTTCTAGACAATATACACTCTCAGAATAAGTCCTCATTACATTTATTATCACTCTAATTAACAGAATAGTGAGGACTACTAATACTATCATCTGGACCGTCACTCCGTTCCCCGACTAGTCCCGGCTACGTTCTCATTTTCTGAAGAGAAGAGTGAAAGAAAGGGTGAGCTCAACTAGCCCAGTAAAAAATATTATGACTAAGATAATACAGAATAAATTATCATTAGTCTTCAACAATGTTAAACTAATAAAATATAATAGACATCAAGTTTAACTGCAACAGAACAAGTAATCCATTAAAAGAGTCAAGTAGAGAATAAAATCTACTATCTTTTATGTTTTAAAAGGTTTTTCATCACTTTTATCGCTTAGACTCAGCTTAATAAATAATCCACATCATCCCTGCACTACGGCCAAGGATATTCATTAGTATCACAACCACAAATTGTCCATGCACTACGGGCCAAGGATATTTGTGTATTCATCAATGGTCATGATCATGCCAACAACTGTCCATCAATGCACTACGGGCCAATGAGGATTTTTACCACATCATTTGTAACATTACGGTCATGATTACACCGAATAATCCCTAGTCATAATCATACCAAGTCCATTTATGCACTACAGGCCACAGATTACTTTCAAAAAAATATAAACATGAGGATGATGACAATGATATAAGAATTCAATAAAACAAGTTCAAGAATTAATTTATTCAGGAACTAATAACGTCCAAATTGTCAACATGATACTTATTTGTAGAGTAAAATTCAAGAATACTCAGAAGAATATTTTCATGAAAAGATACTGGATGAAGCGCAAATATCAAGGATATTCCACTAATTTCATGGAGTATAGAAGTCAAAACTTTAACTAACTGAGTATAATAAAGAATGGAATAACAAAAGAAATCACCATGCATGCGGTACTTCGCATAGACAGGTTATTCTAACAGAATAATAAATAACGGAACCAGGTCAGGCAAAATTCGCACCGACAGGATGTTCCAACAGAATAATAAAGACGGAACCAGGTCCGACGTAAAACGCACAGACATGATATTCCAACAGAATAATAAAGACGGAACCAGGTCCGACGTAAAACGGACATACATGATATTCCAACAGAATAAAAAAGAATGGAATAACAGAAGAATTTCACCAAGTATAGGGTAGCCCGCGTGTACATGTTATTACAGCAGAATAATAAAGAATGGAATAACAGAAGTTCTCTTCATGAATACAAAAGAAATAATACCCCTTACCGTAAAAGAAGAGTATTCCGACTGGTAGGGCGAGGATATTCTTTAAGAAAAGTTGCACTACGCTCAAAGCTTCTTAAAACACTAAAGAAATACGCTCAAGATTATAGAAGAGAATTACTCTGAATTTCTGATGTGATTTCAATTCTAACTAAGCATCCTATTTATAAGAGAATTGAAAGGATACTATTTAGAATTCTCACGGACTGCACAGTAGGAATCAGACGAAGTCATTTGTAGAATCACGGGCGAAAGGACATTTTATTCAGACGCAACTTAATAATATTACACGTGAATTCCCTCAATTCATGGCCAGCTTGTTGGTGTGTATATATATATATATATATACATATATATATATATATATATATATATATATATATATATATATATATATATATATATATATATATATATATATATATATATATATAATAGAAGTACTTCCCTCTTTGTTAGACAATTCCCTAAATTCAACACATGCAAGAATCAATAATCTATATATTCACTCTTTTGTACGTTAACTCATCCCCCCTATTTCCCGACAACATTTTCTTCCTCCCCCATCAACATCATCAGCATATATATATATATATATATATATATATATATATATATATATATATATATATATATATATAATTATCATACCTATAACATACACTATTTTGAAAAAAATAGGTAACTGGGGGTCCATAAATACTTCATAAAATTCCTTCAATATTTTTAACAATATTTATCATCATTATTACAATTCATAATATTAATCGACCAGGTCGTTCCCAGAAAAGAGGGGGCTTTCCAATAAGGATTTCTCCCTATTGGCGTGCAATTAGGTGACCAAACCTCTCATTGACAGAACTTCTAGACATCGTTAATATTGCAAATAATAATATTGTTAACTTTGTTGTCTCAATTATTTATTTAATAATATATAAAATATCGACAATAATTGAATCAAATAACGTGAGATACTATGCAACAATTACTGTAGCAATAATTGAATAAAATTGAGTGACTTCTCACGTAAGCATCAATAATCAATACCGTGTGCTACTATGCAACCACGCGTATTACTGTACTTTTAACAACGGGTGTTTCAACAGTATTAACGGTAAAACTTCCGCCGTTATTTTCATAAAAAATATTTTTGTCATTTTCTTAATCCGACAATAATTCTGTTGTAGGGTCCTCCAATGATTGCACCGTTGTATGAATATTCCCTGCTAAAACGAATATTCCCTGACCAATCGAATATAATATAACAACTTGCATACTTTGCAGAATTTATAAATACTACCCACAACTATAACATTATATCAAATTTATTCTATAATATTCAAAAATGATAATTATAGAAAATTCATCTTTATTCATAAAAATTGGGGTCTTACATGACGCACCACTTTGAGATCTCCCATGTGCTTAAAATCCATCCCAAATCTGATATCTTTGACACCTAGCAACAATCACATGTATCAAATTAAAGATTGGATTTTAAAGAAAGAGAAAAAGATAAGAAAGTTTTACTTTATTCACTAACCGTAGCCAAGTCTCTCTCTCTCTCTCTCTCTCTCTCTCATAAGCCACGAATTCTATATAGAAATTCAGTCCAAAGAAAAGCCAAGAACACCCCATAAACTACTCAAGATCAGAAGAGTAAGAGGAGATCAAAAGTTATTCAAGAAATGTATAAACCCTAACCCTAAGCTAGATCTTGTATGCTTAGGTAAATTTTTTGTTTTTATGTTTAAATATGTGGTATGTGATGTTATTTAGTGATCTATGTTGATATATTATGGATCCATAATATTTAAGTGCATGAAAATGAAGATTTAAGAAACTGACCAAAACCCTAAAAATATTGCCTGACAGTCAAATGTCAGAGGCCATAGATCATAATCTGTTAAGTGTTAGACTTGCTAAGTGTTTCCTTGTTATAGTATGCCATGAGGAGAGTAAACTGGAAGTGGAATCATGTCCAGATTTCAAGTTATTAATGGTCAAACATGGTTGACCAGTCACAGAAAAGTATTTCTGAAAAACCCAGAAATTGCCCAGAAAGGGTCTGATAAGCTTTTAAGGGCTTATATCTTGCATATGTTATGTTGTTAGCTTGTCTAAGTGTATCATTGTTATACCCTGACATATAGACTACAAAACCATGACATCAAAACACCTAAATGATAAACATGATCCAAGTTATTAATGGTCAAAATGGATTGACCAAGCACATAAATTGATTTCTGGAAATTCCAGAAATTTCCCAGAACAATTTCTGACAGCTAGTTGACTAAGCTAGATCTTGAAATTGTGATGTTGTTAAACTACCTAAGTGAAATAATTTTGTACCTTGACATGTATTCTACAAGAGTGTGACATTATAACACTAAAACAATACACATGAATCAAATTATTAAAGCTCTAAAGTGGCTACTCAACACTGTCTAAGTTTCTGGGTTACCCAAAAACTCAAGAAACTCAAGAACAGTCCTGACAGAAAGTTGGTCACTTAGATCTTTTTCCTATGATGTAGTTAGATCATGAAATTGGTTTGTACTTGTAGTATTACATTAATACTACACCATTGATACACTCTCATGCCCATAAACATAACTAGATGGAAATTATTCATGATCAAAGTAGCCCCCAGGGCATTGACCAAGACTGTTCTTCGTTGATGAAGAACACCTATTGCGACAGTTTTTGTCGCTAAAGCCTTTAGCGATAGTTTTAATGAAAATTAATTAATTAATTTAAATAAATAGAAAATAATAGAAAATAATTATTTAAAATTCATAATTAAGTTTTAAAAATTATTTTAAGTTATAAATTAAACTTTTAATAATTTGACTTAAATTTAATTAATATTTTAATTTATTTAAATATTAATGATATTAAATTTATTCAATAATTATATTAAATAAATTAGTTAAAAATTATTTTAATATTTAAAAAATGACATTAAAGTGTTAAAAAATATTTTAAGTTATAATGAATAACTTTTAATATTTTGATATAAATTTCATTAATAACTTAATATTAATGATAATAAATTTATTTGATAATTATATTAAATATATTGTTTAAAAATGATTTTTATGTTTTAAAAATCATTTAAAAATGATATAAAGGTAAAACTATTTTAAGTTATAATAAATAACTTTTAATATTTTGACATAAATTACATTAATATTTTTTTATTTATGGTAATTATTTAAAACTAATTTTAAATATTTTAAAAATCATTTAAGGGTGATATTAAGGTAGTAAAAATATTTCGAGTTATTATAATTAACTTTTAACATTTTGACATGTATTTCATTAATATTTTAAATTATTTAAATATTAATGATAATAGAATTATTGAGTATTTAAATCATTTAAAAATGATATTAGTGTTTGAAAAATTATTATAAATGATAATAATTATTTGAAAATTATTCTGAACTTCTGAAAAATATTTTAAATAATAATTAAATTATTTAAAATAATATTGAAGCTTTTAAATAGTTTTTTATTGAAAATAAACTGAATAATTATCCGATAATGCAATCGGGACACCGAATTGATACCGAAATCAAATCAGACTGAAATAGTTTGACTTGATAATTGTTTTTACATGTTCTAATCACTGTTATGAATATGTGATAAGGTGTTTAAGTTATATAATGACTTTAAATAACAATATTATGTGCCATGATGTATTACGCTAATTGAGAGATCAATATTATTAATGATAGGTCTTTCAAACGAAGCTAAAATAGATTGTGTAGTAGTAGTCAACGACAAAGACAAATTTCCTTAACTCAAACTCGAGTTATTATTTTTTAAGCATGTTAAGTGGAAAATTATTGTTGATTAATCCATATCTAAGATTATTATTGAACATTCACATTTATTGCAAGTTTCATAACTTAAGTTGAGTTATTAATTTCAAAGCATGATTAGTGAATAACTGTTGTTGGTTGTTCACGACCATAATGGTTATTGTTATTCGCACATAGTTCAATTAATTGTTGTCTATTATTGAACAGTTTATGAGCTATGTCTCAGCTAATTATTTTGGCGAGACTAATATTTGTTAAAACATGAAACATTCTATTATATGAACTAAGTTATTATTGAAAGACCTATGCCATTTATTTTGGCTAGATCAATTTTGATATTATATGTTGAAATCATTGCATTTCTTTGAAAGTAATTCAAACCATATTGTTGTTGTACGAACTTATTATATAAGACTGAAATGAACAACCCTTATAAAAGGGGACTTTATTGTCGGACATTCGACTATTGCGCTATTTTTGAGTATTATGCATAAAATAGGGTACAATGAAGTTGATCACTTCATGTACTTGCAGAAGAGTATAGTTTAGTTTTTATAACTAATTTATATTCTTGAGATAATTTTGTTTCAATAACTAATGATTCCTCTATTAGTTCATGATCCATTTGTGATCACTCAGCATGAAATATGGGAATATCTCCCTTTATTGTTGCAGCAATATTAATTCTTCATAATCCATCGGATATTATTGAAACTTCAAAAGAGTTTTACTTTCTCATCATTGAATTGTTATTCAGCATGTAATTTAAGAAAGTCTTGTTATTGGAAAATGATTTATTCAGCTACTTCGAATTTCTTTAAACATTGTTGAAGTTCTATAGAAGCTAGACTCATATATTCCTATTTCATATCTTTTATTATATACTTGCGGAGCAAACTCGTTGCTCACCTTTGCTTAAATAAAATATTTTAGCTAAGGACGAGGTATCTGAGGAGGCAAAGAAAGACATTGACAAAGACAAAGTTCAGGAGTAGTTATTGTGAACTTTAATTATTATGTTACTGTATGTAAATTTAATTATGTAAATTTTTTTGAATATCTAAATGTATGTAAGTTATGATAAGGTTAGGTAACCTGAGATATTGTTATAACTATGATTTAAGGTATGTTTTTATTAAAGACATGTAATGAATGATGAAATTCACAAATGAATGGGTAGTTAGATGATATATATATATATATATATATATATATATATATGATGGACCGTGAGCAACAAACCTGAGATTAGGGAACCCGGATTTGAGGAGCATCACACCCCCAAAGAGATGAATGTGTTTCTGTAACATCTCCTTGCCAAATCAAAGTCCTCTAACAGTTCTCCTATTCCATTGTGTGTGGGGAACTTGATTTTGAAATGCGGAATCGACGTCACCGCTTGCAATGCTAGTTTTCGCATCTCTAAGAAGATTCTAGAGAGACTTGGAGAGAAAGTTTTTGTTAGCTATAAAACTCGGCTTGTGGGTTGAATGGAAAAATAACTTTTGATTTTGATAAATATAACTTCAAGCATTATATCTAGAAGATTTCTCTGTGTTTTTGGTGAATCTCTTGTTTCTTTACCTGTGAATTTCTTGTTACCCTAGCTCGCAGGATAATCGCTATCCCGCTTGACGTCAAAAAATGTGTAAAATATCCAATAGTAGGTCTTCATTCCTATTTTTATTTCTCTTTTTATATTTTGTGTGTACACTTTTTGTGCATAGTTTGTCTCCTTAGCATTGCTCATTGTTATTTCCACAAGTATAACTTGATATTTTCACAAAGTCTCTCTCACACAAATGTGGGACTCATTTACTTTTTATGTAAGAGGGATCTTGTTAAACTATTACTTGTGCTTGTGAAAATATCAATTCCATAAATTAATTAACATATAAATTATTTTCTTTTTTATTAATATGAATTACATGAGTCCAACCATTTCTACGTAATTATTTATATATTGTTTGTAAATATAATTATTGAAAATCTAATTATTACACACTACGAGATTAAAATGATAAGATTTTATACATGCCTCCCAAGCATCGATCAACACAGGAGATAAGAATGATACTACTATCAAATTGTGTTTGGCAATTTGAAAGAATACACCCATACACCCATACATACATACATACATACATACATTCATGTATGACATAAACATTAATATTTTTACAATTAAAATATTTATTTCACGTAAGATTTCTCTCATATAAAAGTAGTCCATTTATTATTTTATTTTGAAAAGTGGGGAGTAGTTAATATTGATTTCGAAAATGATAAGGTCCAGCTAGCAGTCTTAGGATTTAACAATTTTGTAATGACAACATAATAATATTCCTGCTGAAATTAATTATGTGGTAGATATCAACTGACTAATTCAAGTGAATGGCATCAAGGTTGAAATCACATGCTTGCAGTACTCTCATATTTTCCCCATTTCTTAGGCATGTTTGTTACCGAACTAACTAATCTATACACAATGCCGATTTTATGACCAGCTTTCATTTTATGGTCATCATTAATTAATTGTCTAATGAAGGTGGTGATAGAGATACTAACAGGAAAATTGTTCTACATTCAAGTTGGCAAAAAAGATGCGACCGTATCAGACCTAAAGAGAGAAATTGAATCTCAAGAAAACCTTCCTCATGATCGACTCATCCTCCTGCTGGATAACAACTTGATGATCCAGAATGAAGCCACACTTGCTGATTATGGAGTTGGAGATGGCTCACATCTCTATCTCTTTTTCAATTCACTCCAATTCGACCACGGATTCTCCTCCACTACTCATCATTTGCTTGCAACTTCCCAAGATTGTTGCTATTCTCCAGAAACTACTGCTGTTTAATTTTTCTAGCTAATATTTGATTGATTTCCAGAATACTACTTTAGTTTAGTTTTGTTTCCTGTTGAGTGAGCCAATTTGCTATGCTTGTACGTGTATGTAACCCCTCACCTTCATTAATTCATAGTGTTCATTAATATTTTACCTTATTCTATTCTTAATTTCTTGGTGGAAATTATTAGGGAAGTTAGTTTTTTTGTGACTTTATCCGGTGCATATATATATATATATAGAGAGAGAGAGAGCAATCAACATGTCAGCCGTAGATCAATTAAATGGAAGGTTGAGATCGAAAGTAATATATACTCAGCCACTACATGTTGTAGCGACTTCTATTTTAATAAAAGTCAAATTAACTTGCTAACGTGGACCCATATTGTCAGATAGTCATTTAAAAAATGAATTTATTTTTTTATATACCAACCGCTACAGTTTGTAGCGATTTGGTCATATTTTTTTAATAAGGTGAGCCCATTTTTGAAAAATAGAATTTATTTTTTTTATATACCAATCGCTACAGCTTGTAGCGGCTTGGTCATAACTTTTTTGTGTGCCATCCGTTTTCCCACTTTTTTGGTAATAGTGTTTTTACTTGCTTTTTTATTACCAATATTAATATTAATTAAATGAGAATTAAAAAGGCGAAAAAAAGAAATTAATTTTACAATATTATCTTTCTATCTCAATTTTCTTACAACGGAAGTGATTAAAAAATAATATCAAGCCACTATATCTTGTAACGGTTGGTAATAATTAGACCTGACAATTTAGGCCCAGGCCTGCAGGCCGGCCCGACCCGTCCGTAGAAACATGGGCTATGGGTCGCAATATTTCAATCCAGGAAAATGCGGGCTATTTTAGCTCGGCCTGTGGTCCATGATTAATTGTGAATTATAAGACTTGAATACAAGAGTTGTAAATAAATAAATAAAAGTTTAAACCAACTCAACTAAACACGTGCAACATTAAGACATTTTAATGCTCCGTTACAATAAGCTGGCTTGTCTTCCCTTGACAATGCACTTCCCTTTTTTTTTTAATCTTTTAACTTGATTTTGTTTTGTTAGAGCAGACAGTGAGTGCAATTCTTTGATGTTGACTGTTGATGGCATAGACTAATGGGTGAGAGGTTATCTGAAGAGGTGTTTGGGTGGTAGCATTTTAAATCAAGAGGACAATGACGTGCAACAAAAAATTGGGTAATTTAGTAAAAACTATATTTTGTAATTTGTATATTGGAGAAATTGGACAATAAACTCTAAACACAATTAAATACTCAGAGGTACTGTATATACCAAAACAAAATCACTCAGTCTCCAATTGCACATGATTAAGTAGTAGTAATGTTTAGGGGTGCTCATCGGTAAAAAACCGAACCGGTACCGAAAAAACCGAACCGATACCGATCCGAAAATACCGAAAAACTAAGAACCGAAACCGGTACCGAATTACCGGTTTCGGTACCGGTTCGGTACACAATCGGTTTCGGTTTTTTCAGTCCGGTTTTCGGTAAAACCGGTTCGGCTATGTAAATTGCAGAATATATAAATTACATTCTTAAAATTGGAAGGAGTTTGTGTTTACTAGTATGCAAATAGGCATAGGCATGATGGACCCATCAAAAGTGATCTGCTTCACCAAGCCAAGGTCCTGAGCATCCCATTCAAATCCTCATTTATTTTCTTCATCTTCCACGGTGACTTTGATGGAATCTTTGAAGGAACGGATTTGTTCTTCTTTGTTCGTTTTGCTTGTTGCACCTTAGCAGCTTCAGATGAAATGGCTTGTATCTGAAATACATCAGTTATGTACCCTTCCCTCGTCTTGTTGTAAGCAGATTGAGTAGGTATGGCAGGTTTGTTTATGACATGGAGCATTCTCTTTGATCCACATTTGATACCACAGTTCAATGCACTGTTCATGGTTTTTTCCTGGAACCGAATGGCTGCAATGACATTATCTCGTTCCTTTCTAGCATTATCTCGCACTGTTCATGGTATTTATTAGAGTTTCGGTATTTTTTCGGTTTTTCGGTTTTACCGAATTCGTAATTTGTATTACCGCTATCGGTACCGAAAAATGTAAAAAAATCGAAAAACCGGTATCGAAAAAACCGAAACCGAAAAAAATCGGTACCGCCGGTACTGGTTCGCACCGGTTCGGTAAAAAAACCGAAAAATCGAATTTTTTGAGCACCCCTAGTAATGTTCTCTCTCTTCCCAAAAAAAGTCAAATTTTCTCCACAGAGCATCACTTGAGAGGGAAAAAAAAGAAGACAAATCCTTTTATATTATAGTATTTGACTCTTAAAAGTATATATATTTGATTTATAAATGCATCATTAAATTGGTGTAGCAAGATTTTGTAAAAAAAAAAAAAAGGAAGCCAGCGGGCCGAGCCGGGCCGGTCCAACCTGGGCCACGGGCCTCACAATATCAGCCCATCAAAACCCGGACTATTTTGGCCCTGCCCGTCGTTGGCTCGACCCTCCCATTTACCAAGTCTAATAATAGTGTTAAGCCTTTTTATTACTAATATTAATTGTCTTTTTATAACTAATAATGTTACTAATACTAATATTAATTGCCTTTTAGTAATATTAGTAATTGCCTTTTTAGTAATAATATTAGTAATTGACTTTTTATTACTATTACTAATATTAATTGATTTTTTATTACTAATACTAATATTAATTACCTTTTTAGTAATATTAGTAATTTCCTTTTTCGTATTAATATTAGTAATTTCCTTTTTAGTATTAATATTAATTGCCTTTTTATTACTATTACTAATATTAATTACCATTTTATTACTAATACTAATATTAATTACCTTTTTAATTCTCATTTAATAATATTAGTATTATTTATAAAAAGACAAGTAATAACACCATTATCAACTGTTACAAGATGTAGCGGTTTGATTTTTTTTAATGCATTTCGTTGTAAGAAAATTGAGAGATAGAAAGATAATAATATAATATTAATTGTCTTTTTTTTGCCTTTTTAATTCTCATTTAATTACTACTATTACCAACAAAGTGGGACAACGGATGACAAAAAAAAAATTATGACCAAGCCGCTACAAGTTGTAGCGGTTGGTATATAAAAAAATAAATTCTTTTTATTATTCTATTTCTTAAATATGGGCCCACGTTATAAAAAAAATGACCAAATCGCTGCAAGTTGTAGCGGTTGGTATATAATAAAAATAAATTTATTTTTTAAATGGCTATCACACAATATGGGCCCACGGTAGCAAGTTAATTTGATTTTTATTAAAATAGAAGCCGCTACATATATTACTTTTGATTTCAACCTTTCATTTAATTGATCCACGGTTGACATATATATTGATTACTGGAATAGTGATCTAGGCAACCGGTTGCCATATATATATATATATATATGGTTCTATCCACAGCAACAGGTTGTTGTGGAACAATTTTTTTTTGACCTGTTAAAATTTCGGCTGGAGCAAAAAAAATAAAATTCAACAGGCCAAAAAAGAGGTTGCTCCACAGCAACCGGTTGCTGTGGAGCAACCCCTTTTTGGCTTGTTAATTTTTTTTTACTTCAGCTGAAATTTTAACAGGTCAAAAATGGGTTGCTCCACAGCTTGTGGATGGAACCCCATATATATATATATATATATCAATTTGTCTAAATATTTATTTGTTTTTCTTCTTTTCAGCTCTTTGTAATGTGAATTTAAGAATCATTCCAAAAGAATGAATGAGTATTCACATCATTTTATTAATTATAATTATAGGGTTGTAACCAAATCAAACCAAACCAAATTCTTGCACAATAAATTTTAATTTTACTCGATTCAAATTTAATAATAATAATAAAAGAATCAAGATTAGCTCGACTTTGATTAAGGCTACAATTAAATAACTCATCTATTATAAATGCTCGAAAAGTTTATTTGGACTCTTAGAAAATCGATTTGATCACTATACTCGGTTAATCTTTTATAAATTGGAACTCGTCAAGTTAAAACAAAATTTAACTCCCCTCTGACATCGAACGGAATAACGATTATCCTGTGGACTAAGTAACAAATAAATTCACAAGAGATTCACCGAAAAACACAGAGAAACTTCTTTAATACTTGAGTTTATATTTATCAAAATCAAAATTATTAAATTCAACCCACAAATCGGATTTTTATAGCTAACAAAAACTTTCTCTCCAAGTCACTCTAGAATCTTCTTAGAGATACGAAAATAAAATTCCTAACAAAGTTACTAAAAATACGGAAATAAAATCTTAACAAGTAACAACTCCGAAGTTATGATGCCATTCCCGAAGAAGTTCTCCATACCCGAAGTCATGACGCCATCTGAAGCCGAACTTTCGACCCCAATGTAAAATTCTAAATTTTACGAATAAAGATTTAAATTTCTCGAAATATTTTTTAAATATTATGGTGTTGATTTGATATAATGTTATAGTTGTGGGTAATATTTATAAATTTTGTAAAGTATGCAAGTTGTTATATAATATTCGATTGGTCGGGGAATATTCGTTTTAACAGGGAATATTCGTACGACGGCACAATCATAGGTGGACCCCACAACGGAATTATTGTCGGATTGAAAAAACGACCAAAATATTTTTATGAAAATAACGGCAGAAGTTTTACCGTTAAAACTGTTGAACTACTCGGTAGTAAAAGTACAATAATACGCGTGGTTGCATAGTAGCACATGATATTGATTATTGATGCTTACGTGAGAAGTCACTCAGTTTTGTTCAATTATTGCTTCAGTAATTGTTGCATAGTATCTCACGTTATTTGATTAAATTATTGTCGATATTTTATATATTATTAAATCAATAATTGAGATGACAGAGTTATTAATATTATTATTTGCAATATTAACGATGTATAGAAGTTCTGCCAAGGAGAGGTTTGGTGACCTAATTGTGCGTCAATAAGGAGAAATCTTTATTGAAAAGCCCCCTCTTTCCTGGGAACGACCTGGTCGATTAATATTGTGAATTATAATAATGACGATAAATGTTGTTAAATATATTGAGGTGTCTTTTTATGAGGTCACGGAAGTTTATATATATATATATATATATATATATATATATATATATATATATATATATATATATATATAACTTTGTTTTAATAGTATTATTAATGTAATAAAACAGAAAAACTTTTTATATAAAATTAAATACTTTTATAAAGTTATTTATTTTATTAGACTATAAATAGAATATATTATATTCTATTATGTATAGTGTTTTGCATAGTAAAATCTTTTTATAAAAAATAGAATACTTTTATAAAGTTATTTGTTTTATTAGAATAATAATTAGAATATATTATATTTTATTATGCATAGTATTTGCATAGTGCCTGCATAGTGTTTGCATAGTAAAATCTTTTTATATAAAACATAATATTTTTATAAAGTTATTTGTTTTATTAGACAATAATTAGAATATATTATATTTTATTATGCATAGTGTTTGCATAGTGTCTGTATAGTGTTTTGCATAGTAAAATCTTTTTTATATAAAACAGAATACTTTTATAAAGTTATTTTTTTTATTAGACTATAAATAGAATATATTATATTTTATTTAAAAGATTTTATTTTATTAGAATATTTTATTAATACTGCATAGTAAATCAATATGGACCGTCCGTTTAAAAGTAAATCAATCTAGACCGTTCATGAATTAGTTACTATTCAGTCCATTCTCCTATAATTAGAAGTTCATTCCTTCATTATTTCTTACGAATTCATTGAAACACTAGAGAGAGAAACTATAGAGAGAGTTCTTCTTCTGTAATCTTGAGCGTATTTCTTTAGAGTTTAAAAAAGCTTTGAGCGTAGAAGATAGTGCAAGTTTTCTTCAAGTATATTCCCGCCCTACCCGTCGGAATACTCTTCTTTCAAATGTAAGAGATATTATTTGTTGTACTCGTAAGGGGTATTATTTCTTTCGTATTCATGAAGAGAACTTCTATTATTACATTCTTTATTATTCTGTTGGAATAACATGTATATGCAGGCTACCCTATACTTGGCGAAATTCTTCTGTTATTCCATTCTTTATTATTACATTGGAATAACCTGTTTATGCGAAGTACCGCATACATGGTAAAATTCTTCTGTTATTCCATTCTTTATTATTATGTTGGAATAACCTGTATATGCGAAGTACCGCATACATGGTGAAATTCTTCTGTTATTCCATTCTTTATTATTCTGTTGGAATATCCTGTCTGTGCGTTTACACCTAACCTAGTTCCATTAATTATTATTCTGTTGGAATAACCTGTCTGTGCGGTCTATCGCATGCATGGTGATTTCTGTTGTTATTCCATTCTTTATTATTCTTTTGGAATATCCTGTCGGTGCGAATTTCGCCTGACCTGGTTCCGTTATTTATTATTCTGTTGGAATAACCTGTCTATGCGGTCTATAGCATGCATGGTGATTTCTGTTGTTATTCCATTCTTTATTATTCTGTTGGAGTATCCTGTCGGTGCGAATTTCTCATGACCTGGTTCCGTTATTTATTATTATGTTGGAATAACCTGTCTGTACGGTCTATCGCATGCCTGGTGATTTTTTTATTATTCCATTCTTTATTATACTCAGTTGGTTAAAGTTTTGGCTTTTATACTCCATGAAATTAGTGGAATATCTTTGATATTTGCGCTTCATCCAGTATCTTTTCATGGAAATATTATTTTGAGCATTCTTGAGTTTTAGCCCACAAAGCAGTATCATGTTGACAACTTGGACGTTATTGGTTCCTGGATAAATTAATTCTTGAACTTGTTTTTATTGAATTCTTATAACATTGTCATCATCCTCATGTTTATATTATGTTGAAAGTCATCTGTGGCCTGTAGTGCATAAATGGACTTGGTATGATTATGACCAGGGATTATTCGGTATAATCATGATCGTAATGTTACAAATGATGTGGTAAAAGTCCTCATCGGCCCATAGTGCATTGATGGACAGTTGTTGGCAAGATCATGACCATTGATGAATACACGAATATCCTTGACCCGTAGTGCATGGACAATTTGTGGTTGTGATACTAATGAATATCCTTGGCCCGTAGTGCAGGGATGATTCGATGATGTGGTTTATTTATTAAGCCGAGTCTCAGCGATTAAGTTGATGATTTTTTTTTTAAATCATAGAAGATAGTAGATTTTATTCTCTACTTGACTCTTTTAATGGATTGCTTGTCCCGCTGCAGTTAAACTTGATGTCTTTTGTATTTTATCAGTTTACCATTGTTGAAGGCTAATGATAATTTATTCTGCATTATTTTAGTCATAATATTTCTTACTGGGCTAGTTGAGCTCACCCCTTTCTTTCACTGTTCTCTTCAAGAAATGAGAACGTAGCCAGGACTAGTCGGGGAATGGAGTGACGGTCTAAATGATAGTATTAGTAGTCCTCACTATTCTGTTAAATAGTGTGACAATAAATATAATGAGGACTCCTTTGAGCGTGGATATTATCTAGATGACAATATTCTTTTTAAAACTCTCAATTTATGTTTTGTCGTATTTTACACGATAGCTGTATTATTAGTTTGTATTTGTATTCAATATCATATATCTGGCGACTCAAAATGGGTGATGTATACCTATTTTGGGGGCGTCACACCCAAAGACATGAACCGAACGTCTTACCCCGAAGTTAACCGATACCGTTGCGCTGATACCTTAACTCATGGTCCTTTAGGCTATATATTTGTTTGCAATGATTATAATCCTGGAATTATAATCTATAGGATTATAATTCCAAAACTATTTATACTAAGATTATAATCCTGGGATTATAATTATAATGTCAAGACTATTAAGCCAATTTATAATCCCGAGATTAATAGTCCCAAGTCTAAATTTGAAAACAAACAAGACACTTGAGATTAATAGTCACATGCCAAGTATAATCCTTACAAACAAACATAGTCTTAGCATATTCATCCAACTGTCTGACCTGTTTGACCACTCTACATCATCGGCCTCGGATCCTACTACTTCAGTCTCTCCGTGTTGGAAAGAACCCGTCCTCGAGTTCAACACAGATAAAATGGTAAATGTACAAGAAGATACTTCGACAATTGAAATATTTTCCCATAAATTTGATCCTGGGATAAGATATATCTGGTGTTGAATGTCCTTCATCGACGATAGTCCCAATGGAAGCTCATCGGGCAATTCCTGCACATCGGCTGACACTTCAGTGCTTTCTTCTGTCAAACTGCTCCCACAAGGAAGTAGAACATACATCACATCTTCACAATTAGCCTCCACTAAGAATCTAATCATGGACAATAGGTTCGGATTCTCGACTGCTCGAGCCGAACTGTCTTCTTCTCGCCGAGGTGCTAACACAACCTTCTTCCCTTTAATACTAAGGGAATATATACGTATTCTTCCAACCATCATGAATGACATGTCTGTCATATTTCCAAGGTCGACCCAACAACACATAACATGCGTCCATTGACACCACATCGCACCAAGCGTTATCCAAGTACCTTTGACCGACCGAGAATGTTACTAAACACTTTTTATTCACTTTTACCTCAACACCTTTATTTAGCCATAAAAACTTATATGGTTTGGGATGCCGACCCGTTTTTAACTATAATTTTTGGACAACCTATTCAGACACCACATTCGCACAGCTGCCATTGTCAATGATTAACTTGTAGACTTTATTTGTTATGGTGCAAGACATTTGGAAGATATTGGTTCTCAACCAATAATCCTCTGAATCACTTTAAGGTGTTGGGAGACTCTTGCGAATGACCAGGGTCTCTTGATTATCTTTATATAAACCATTTTCCTCTTCATCACCATCATTATATTCGTTATTCTTAGGTTCTCAATAAGGTTCTTGTGACGCCCCCAAAATAGGTATACATCACCCATCTTGGGTTGCCAAATACATGGTACAAAATTTAAATACAAACTTCATTTATACAATACGACAAAAGCGTAGCTGAGAGTTTTTACATGAATATTATCTCATAGAAAATATCTAAACTCAAATGGAGTTCTCATTACATTTATTATCACATTATTTTATCAATGGTCATGATCATGCCAACAACTGTCCATCAATGCACTACGGGCCAATGATGACTTTTATCACATCATTTGTAACATTACAAGTCATGATTATACCGAATAATCCCTGGTCATAATCATACCAATCAACAGTCCATCTATGCACTATGGGTCAAAGATGACTTTTATCACAATATAAGCTTGAGGATGATGACAATGATATAAGAAATCAATTAAATGAGAGTAGGGATAAATTTTAAAGATCTATAATTCAATTTATCTAGAATTTAATAATGTCCAAATTGTCAACATGATACTGCTTTGTTGAGTAAAATTCAAGAATAATATTGTATTAAAAATGATTTGGACAGAAAGAAATCAATTTTTGTCATGAATTATAGCCCGGGTGAATAGTACCCGAATGAATAGTACCCCATAAATAGTACTTCGGGAATAGTACCATGTGAATAGTACCCCGACATGAAAAGATTAAAATTTAACAAGAATATTCAGAATAATATTTTCGTGAAAAGATACTAGATGAAACGCAAATTTCACGGATATTCTATTAATTTCACGGAGTATAGAAGAAATACTTTAACAAAATGAGTTTAGAATTCGAAATCTGAAACGAAATAATATTACTTACATACTACAGAGTATGGAAGAAAATATTATTTCTTATGAATATTGAACAAAAATAATATCCCTTATCTTAAAAGGAGAGTATTTTTGACTGGTAGGGAGAAGATATTCTTGAAGAAAACTTATACTATTTTCTACGGTCAAAGCTTCCTTAAACTCAAAAGAAATACGTTCAATATTATAGAAGAAAAATTCTCTAATTCTGGTGTGATTTTTCAATTCTAAACTAAGCATCCTATTTATAGGAGAATGGAAGGATACTATTTAGAAAATAATCACAGACACACAGTGTGAAAAAAAAAATTCACGGGCGTTCGGCATCCGATTTTCCTGATTTTTACTATGCAAACACTATGCATAATAAAATATAATATATGATATTTTTAATAATTTTTTTATTACAATATATATATATATATATATATATATATATATATATATATATATATATATATATATATATATATATATAACAAAATTGAGATAACTTTTTCCAAATAATACATCAAACTTATAACAAATACTTCATAAAAATCTCCTCTATTTATCTTAATTCACATAACTTTCACAAAACACATTTTTAATAACATCCATCATTAATATTATAACTTGCAATATTAACAAATAGATCATTCTTAGAAAAGAGGGAACTTTTCGATAAAGATTTCTCCCTATTTGTGTACAATTAGGTGACCAAACCCCTTTCATCGACAGAACGTTCTAGACATTGTCAATAATGTAAATAATAATATGAATAATTTTGTCGTCTCAATTATTAATTTAAAAATATAAAATATTATGACAATAATTGAATCAATAACGTGAAATACTATACAGTTATTACTGTGGCAATAATTAAACAAAACTGAGCGACTTCTCACGTAAGCATCAATAATCAAAGATTATGTACAATATCGTGTGTTATTATGCAACCATGCGTATTACTGTACTTTTATCATCAGGTATCTCAACAGTTAACGGTAAAATTTTTTCCGTTATTTTTATAAAAAGTTATTTCTGTCGTTTTCTAACTCCGACAATAATTCTGTTGTGGGGTCCACCAATGATTGTATCGTTGTACAAATATTTCCCGACCAATTGAATATTTTATGAAAACTTGCTTACTTTGAAAAATTTATAAATATTACCCACAACTATAACATTATATCAAATCCACACCATAATATTCAAAAATATATTTAGAAAAAATTAATCTTTATTCATAAAAGTTGTGGTCTTACAGTTCTCCTTTATCTTCATATTTATCATAAAGTTCTTCTTCACCTGCATATTTATCATAAAGTTCTTCTTCATCTTATTCATCATATACATGTTCTCCATACCCATCTACTTCATTGGCTACGTCTTCCTCAACTAATTGTTCTTTGTCAAAATCAGAATTAAAATTATAAAATTCCTCATCACGATCAAGGTGCGAGAAATACGTCGGGACTTCCTCAGCCGGATACTGTCCACGAGAGTAATACCCTTCCTTGTCATGATCAAGATGTGGGACTCCCTCAGTCGAAAACTGTCCAAGATAGTGATCAAGGTGCAAGACTTTCTCCACTGGAACCTGTTCACAACAACCCAGATTTTGCGCTGCTAGAAGTTGGGTTAACTCCGTAACTTACCTTAATCATCTCATCCCTAAATGTTACGATCATGGTTCGAGACTTCCTCAATCGGAACCTGCCCTCGACGACTGTAAGACCCCAAAATTTTTAAATAAAATGGAATTTCCTCTAATTATTATTTTGAAATATTATGGTGTGGATTTGATATAATGTTAAAGTTGTGGGTAATATTTACAAATTTTGCAAAGTAAGCAAGTTGATATAAAATATTCGTTGTGTCGGAGAATATTCGATTGGTCGGAGAATATTTGTTTTAACAGGGAATATTCGTACGACGGCACAATCATTGGTGGACCCCACAACGAAAGTATTGTCGTAGTTAGAAAATGACAGAAATAATATTGGTCTAAACTTTCTCATGAAATTTTTATCTTTTCATGTCGGGGTTACTATTCACGGGTTACTACTCACGAGTTACTATTCATGGGTTACTATTTAATAGTTACTATTTACGAATTACTATTTATGAGTTACTATTCACGAGTTAATATTCATGGGTTACTATTCATTAATTACTATTTACGAATTACTATTTACGAGTTATTATTCACGAGTTACTATTCACGGGGTACTATTCACGATAAAATTGGTTTGTTTTTCTAACCAAATTTTTACCGTTAAACTGTTGAAATACCCGGTGATAAAAGAACAGTAATACGCGTGATTGCATAGTAGCACATGGTATTGATTATTGATGCTTACGTGAGAAGTCACTCAGTTATACTCAATTATTTCTACAATAATCGCTTTTAGGCTTGTAAGATTTATGAATGCAATCAAATTGCACAAAATAAGCGGAAACATGAAAAAAAATCAGAATTTTAAAATTTTACAAACCATATACCAGGATAATCCTTTATACACAATTATTAATTAAACGAAAAGATAAAGAAAAATAATTATAACCTTGAAGATTCAAGCTTTCTCAGGTACAAGTTACCTCCAAATCCTTTCGCGTTCAACTTGAAACCACTGGGTTTGGTTCCTTCCTTTGATCAACGTTAATCACTCAAGTGTTTGACCTCTAGAGGTGATCCACCCAAGAAGAAGACAGATTCAAAAAGATGAGTATTTAGAAAAGGGTGTACTCTTCAAACTATTGGAATTACGTATTCACGTGTTTTGTGAAAGATTCAACCACCTTCATCCATAATAATCCATAATAAGACTCCTCTTATTTATAGATGTAGGCAACTCTCCTTAACAATTAAGGAATTTGGTTTTATTTTAATTAATTAGGCTCCTAATCTTATTAGGAATAATTAATTAAACTCTTTTAATTAATTAGTCTTCTAATATTATTAGGAATATATGAGAGTACTTTTATTAATTAATTCCTAAACTACTTTAGAAATTAAATTATAATAGTAATAATAATAATAATAATAATAATAATAAGACTCCTCTTATTAATTTATATTTAATATTTTCAAAATACTAAATAATAAATATTAAGCTATTTAATTTATTCTATCACCATAGATTAAATTAAATATACTTAACTTATTGTAACGATTATGCCATTAACTTCATAAATAATTATTTTTCCTTTTATGGTGTGACCTTTTAGGTTTTCCATATTAAACCGGTTGTAAATAAATCAGTTAGAACAATTCTAATCTTATTTAAATAAATAAATTAAACTATTAATTTATTTAAATAAATAATATTTATTCTACAATAGGGATAAGCCTCTCTAGTGATTAACGACTTTTCAGATAATATAGATTTCAACATTAATCATAAAAGAACCTTTGAGTAAATAGTTATCGTACAATTCAATCCTTCCACCATACAATGTCCCAATTAAATATAAGACATGAAATTACGGTCAAGTCTTATTTTATTTAATTATATGTATTTCGACTCTTAAATGCCAACTCCAAATAATGCAAATTAGAAACTCCTTTCTAATTTCATTCTGCCTTGGCCAAGGACTACTAGGTTTTCATTTATCGAATCACATATGACATTTCTCTTCTTTTACTAGAAGTGGTAGATTCTTTATTGATCATACATTATCTCCATATACAACTTATTATACCCAAGTGTGACGCCCCCAAAATAGGTATACAGTACCCATTCCGAGTCACCAAATACATGGTACAGAAAATAACTACAACTTTATTACAATTGTTGTGCAAAATACGACAACACATACTGTGAGTTCAAATAAAAATATTATCTTCTAAACAATATCCACACCCAAATAAAGTCCTCATTACAATTATTGATAGACTATTTTACAAAAATAGTGAGGACTGCTAAAACAACTGTCTATGACCATCACTCTATACCCCGACTGGTTCCTGCTATGTTCTCGCTTCTTGAGAAGAAAAATAGAACAAAAAGGAAAAGGGTGATCTCAACTAGCCCAATAAAGAATATTATGACTAAGATAATATACAACAAATTATCCTTAGTCTTCAATAGGGAAAATCTGATAGAATATAATTGACAACAAGTTTTAGATCAACAACTGCAGCGAAAATAACAATTCATTAGAAGAGTTAAGTAGAGAATGAAATCTACTATCATCTATTTATTTAAAAGTCCATCATCAATATTTTATCCCTGTAACATCAATCAATATACATCATGAATCAAATATTCATCTCTGCACTACGAGCCAAAGATATTCATTTGTATCACCAGTTGGTCATGTTCATCTCAACACCTGTTCATCTTTGCACTACGGGCCAAAGATATTCATCAGGTAATCATTCATCTTTGTACTACAGGCCAAAGATATTCATCAAGTATCACCATTAAGGATTGAGGATGATGAAAAACATTTTAGAGAACGAATCCAGTGAGACAGAAGGACAAATATTAGGGATTCATATTTTGGTTTATCCATATTCAATAATACTCCATAATAACCAAGTGTGAAGTAGAATTCAAAAATAAAGATCAAAACATGGATACAATCAAAGATAGTAACCATAAAAGACATCTGGGACGAAAAAGAGAAAATTCCATTTTTCGGTGAATAGTACCGTATTTATAAATAGTGCCGTATACGTGAATAGTGTCGTATACGTGAATAGTAACCCCGACACAAAAAGGTAGAAATTCCACAATAAAATTCATAACAATATCTCAGCATAATGATATTGAAGAAAATAATATCATTTAAGAAGAAAATAACATCCCTTATCTCAAAGAAACAGTACTTCAGAATGAAAGGTCGGATGTGATGCTGAATGAAACTTGTACTGAATAGCAACTCTCAAAGTATCTAAATACTCACAAAATACGCTCGATAATATAGAGAGAGAAAGAGAGAAAGCTTATATTTCTGGTGTGATTTTTAATTATAACCTAAGCACCTATTTATAAGAAAATGCTAGCACGCCGAAGCAGACTTGAGTTGCTACCTGATGGCTTTACCTGCTACTATTGCCACCCACCACATTTGAAATAAAATTTGAGCACATTTCTCACCAACCAAAAGTGGGGCCCACTCAATTCTAGAATTTTCCACCAAAAATTATTTATAACATAATTTCTGAATCAGTCACCTCTTAAAATTCATAACAAATCATACATTCATTTTTAACGGTTCAAAATTTGTGGACATATACTCAACTTATATATGTATAACATATCTAAAAATCACAAAGATCCAACGGTCGGATTAAAAATTATAACTCACGCAATATATCTCAAGAACACTGATTTGATTTTTAATACCTCCATTCTGACAAAAATACTGATAAAACACCTTAATATTAATAGCCACATAAAATAAATATTTCCTTATCATATAAATCAATAAATAATTATTCACAAATATATTACAGAATCGCAATAATGACAACCAGGCCGTTCCCAGGAAAGAGGGGGCTTTCCAATAAGGATTTCTCCTTATTGGCACGCAATTAGGTGACCGAACCTCTCCTTAGACAGAACTTTCTAGACATTGCCAATAATGTTATCTAATAATATTATTCAAATAATATGAATTATTGATCTGATAATGAAAAATACTGTGCAGAGACAATTATTGAAACAACAATAATATAAAATGTGAGATCCCAAAATTTTATGAAATAAAAGTATTCAATTTTCTTATAATTATTATTTTATTTCGTAAATGGTTAGATTGATAAAAGGTTAAAGTTAAGGGTGATATGTGAATTTTGTTTTTGCAAAATATGCAAGTTGTTATAAAATATTCGTTTGGTCGGGAAATATTTTTTTTGTCGGGGAATATCCGTACTACGGCATAATCATTAGTGGACCCCACAACGGAAGTATTGTCGTAGTTAGAAAATGACAGAATTATCTTTTTATAAAAATAACGGCGAAATTGTTACCGTTAAAACTGTTGAACTACCCTGTAGTAAATGTACAGTAATACACGTGGTTGCATAGTAGCACACGGTATTGATTATTGATGCTTACATGAGAAGTCACTTAGTTATACTCAATTATTGCTACAATAATTGCTGCATCATATCTCTCATATTATTGATACACTTATTATCACAGTATCAATATTTTATATTATTAAATCAATAATTGAGACGGTAAAGTTATTCATATTATTATTTACAATATTGACAATGTTTAGAAGTTCTGTCAAAGAGAGGTTTGGTCACCTAATTGCGCGCTAATAAGGAGAAATCCTTATCGGAAAGCCCCCTCTTTCCTGGGAACGACCTGGTTGTTAAATATTGTGAGTTATAATATTTATGATGAATAATTTTTTGTTAATTAAAGATGAAATTGATAGTTTTATTGTGTTGGAATTATTAGTGTTAGTGAAAATCAACTTTTATTTCGATAATAATTGATGTCTGGAGGTTATATTGACCAATCGAGTAATTAACCGGATAAATGAGCAATTAATTGCTATTGATTCACATAATTATAATTATTTGTTCACATGTGTGTACTATTAATTCACATTCATTTACTATTAGGGGAGTTGGTGCAAGTGTAAGACCATAATTTTTTTTATAAAGATGATTTTTCTATAAATATCATTTTTAAATATTATGAAGTGAATTTGATATAATGTTATAGTTGTGGGTAATATATATAAATTTTGCAAAGTATGCAAGTTGTTATATAATATTCGATTGGTCAGGGAATATTCGTACGACGGCGCAATCATTGGTGGACCCCACAACAGAATTATTGTCGGATTGAGAAAACGATAAAAATATTTTATTGAAAATATTAGCAGAAGTTTTACCGTTAATATTGTTGAACTACTCGGTAGTAAAAGTACAGTAATACGCGCTGTTGCATAGTAGCACACGGTATTGATTATTGATGCTTACATGAGAAGTCACTTAGTTTTGTTCAATTATTGCTACAGTAATTGCTGCATAATATCTCACGTTATTTGATTCAATTATTGTCGATATTTTATATATTATTAAATCAATAATTGAGATGACAGAGTTATTAATATTATTATTTGTAATATTAACGTTGTCTAGAAGTTCTGCCAAGGAGAGGTTTGGTCACCTAATTGCGCGCCAATATGGAGAAATCCTTATTGGAAAGCCCCCTCTTTCTTGGGAACGACCTGGTCGATTAATATTGTGAATTATAATAATGATGATAAATGTAGTTAAAAATATTGAGGATATTTTTATGAAGTATTTGTTGTATTTGTGGACCACCCATTTACCCATTTTTCAAAATAATCGGTAGAAATTTATATGGAAGAAATGGTTGAAAGGAAAATGGGGTGGGGGAGGAAACATATTAGGAAGGTAATTAGTATAATATATATATATATATATATATATATATATATATATATATGATTATATATATAACATGTGTGTTTATATATATATATATTATATTGTTATTTGATTGAAAACATGCATCAGTGAAAGGAAATTAATGCATATCAAACCAAAGTTTATATATATCAGCATGTGTGGTGCAAGGATACCTTTGCCGTAAGATAAAGGTTATAATTATATATATATATTTATATATTTTATAAGTTTTGTTTTATTAGAATATTTTATGGACCATCCGATTAAAAGTAAATTAATCTGGACCATTAATGGATTAGTTACTATTCAGTCCATTCTTCTATAAATAGAAGCTCATTCCTTCATTATTTCTGACGAATTCATTGAAACTTTAGAGAGAGAAACTATAGAGAGAAAGAAGAAAAGTATTCTGCTACTTCACTACTCCTATATCCAGTTTCTTTTACGGTAAAAGGTATTATTTCTTTTGTATTCATGAAGAGAACTTCTGTTATTCCATTCTTTATTATTCTGTTGGAATAACCTGTATACACGAGCTACCCTATACTTGGTGAAATTCTTCTGTTATTTCATTCTTTATTATTCAGTCAGAATATCCTGTCTGTGCGTTTTATGACTGACCTGGTTCCGTCTTTATTATTCTGTTGGAATATCCTATCCGTGTGTTTTACGCTGGACCTGGTTCCGTTTTTATTATTATGTTGTAACATCCAGTCGGTGCGAATTTTGCCTGACCTGGTTCTGTTATTGATGACCTGTTTAACCAGTTACAAGGCACCAATTTTTTTTTCAAAGATTGATCTTCGTTCCGGATATCACCAATTATAGATTAGAACCGATGAAATTCCAAAGACGGCTTTCAGAACTCGGTACATGCATTATGAATTCCTAGTCATGTCTTCTGGATTGACTAATGCTCCTGCTTCCTTCATGGATATGATGAACCGAGTATTCAAGGAATATTTGGATCACTTTGTGGTCGTCTTTATTGGTGACATCCTTATTTATTCAAAAAGCCGTGAAGATCATGAGCAACACTTGAGGATGATACTTCAAAAGCTTCATGAATATAAGCTTTATTCCAAGTTGAAGAAATGCGAGTTCTGGCTTGAAGAAGTAGCATTCCTTGGGCACGTGGTATCACGTCATGGAATATCTGTTGACCCAGCAAAGATTGAAGCTATTCAAAACTGGGAGCAACCTAAATCAGTGACCAACGTACATAGCTTTCTCGGCTTAGCTGGTTATTATCGGAGATTCGTAGAAGGGTTTTCTCGAATCGGTACACCATTAAGTCAGCTGACTTGGAAAGATACAAAATTTGGTTGGAACAAGGAACGTGAAAAGAGTTTTTAAGAACTTAAGAGGAGACTCATTTCAACACCTGTTTTGACAATACCATCTGGCTCGGAGGGATTTGTCATCTACAGTAATGCTTCGGGCAAAGGGTTAGGATGTGTTCTCATGCAACATGGGAAAGTCATAGCCTATGCCTCACGACAACTCAAAGAATATGAGAGGAATTATCCTACCCATGATCTAGAGTTGGCAGCTGTCGTTTTTGTACTATAGATTTGGAGGCATTACTTGTATGGGGAGAAAGTGAAGATCTTTACGGATCATAAAAGCCTCAAATATTTCTTCACTCAAAAGGAGCTCAACATGCGACGGCGATGTTGGCTTGAACTGTTGAAAGATTATGATCATACCATCCAATAGCATCCCAAAAAAGCGAGCGTAGTAGCTAACGCATTGAGTAGAAGATCATATGCGGGTACGAGTACGATATTGTCAATGCAAAGGCCCATTTTGTATGACTTGCAAAGGATGGAGATAGAGATAAAGACTCCAAGGACCCACGTAATAATGGCGAATATACGAGTGGAACCGACTTTAATCGATAAAGTTAAAGCTGCTCAAATTACAGACCTGGAGCTGATGCATATGAAGAAGAAAGTGCAAGAAGGTGCTATGCTGGAAGCAAGAATTGATGAAGAAGGAATACTTCGTGTCAACTCCAGACTTTGTGTTCCTAACGACCCTGAGTTAAAATATAAAATCAGGATGGTGGCGCACAACACACCGTTTGCAATCCATCTTGGGAGTACCAAAATATATTGTGATCTTCGTCATATATTTTGGTGGAGCAATATAAAGAGAGAGATAGCGCTGTTTATCTCAAGGTGTCTAACTTGTCAACGAGTCAAGACGGAGCATCAAGTACCAAAAGGTCCATTGCAACCACTTGAAATTCTAGAATGGAAGTGGGAGCACATTACCATGGATTTCGTTATTGGTCTTCCCAAGGTTTCTCAAAGCATAGATGCAATTTGGGTCATTGTTGATAGATTGACCAAGTCTGCTCATTTCTTACTAATACGAGAAACTAATACACTTGAACGTCTTACTCGTATGTACATAAACGAGGTGGTAAGATTGCATGGTATGCCAGTATCCATAGTTTCTGATCGAGACCCAAGATTCACTTCACAATTTTGGGTTAGTTTACAAAAAGCTATGGGCACATATTTATGATTTAGTTCAGCATATCATCCTCAGACGGACGGACAATCAGAGGGGACTATTCAAACCAAAGTTTATATATATCAGTATGTGTGGTGCAAGGATACCTTTGCCATAAGGCAAAGGTTATAATTATATATATATATTTATATATATTATAAGTTTTGTTTTATTAGAATATTTTATAGACCGTCCGATTAAAAGTAAATCAATCTGGACCATTCATGGATTAGTTACTATTCAGTCCATTCTTCTATAAATAGAAGCTCATTCCTTCATTATTTCTGACGAATTCACTGAAACTCTAGAGAGAGAAACTATATAGAGAAAGAAGAAAAGTATTTTGCTACTTCACTACTCTTATATCTAGTTTCTTTTACGGTAAGGGGTATTATTCCTTTTGTATTCATGAAGAGAACTTCTGTTATTCCATTTTTTATTATTCTGTTTGACTAACCTGTATACGCGGGCTACCCTATACTTTGTGAAATTCTTCTATTATTTCATTCTTTATTATTCAATTGGAATATCCTGTCTGTGCGTTTTACGCCGGACCTGGTTCCGTCTTTATTATTCTATTAGAATATCCTGTCCGTGCATTTTACGCCGGACCTGGTTCCGTCTTTATTATTCTGTTAGAACATCCTGTCGGTACGAATTTCGCCTGGCCTGGTTCCGTTATTTATTATTTTGTTGGAATAACCTGTCTATGCGAAGTACAACATACATGGTGATTTTTTTGTTATTCCATTCTTTATTATACTCAGTTGGTTAAAGTTCTGACTTCTATACTCCATGAAATTAGTGGAATATCCTTGATATTTGCGCTTCATCCAGTATCTTTTCATGTAAATATTCTTCTGAGCATTCTTGAATTTTACTCTACAAAGAAGTATCATGTTGACAATTTAGAAGTTATTAGTTCCTGAATAAATTAATTCTTGAACTTGTTTTATTGAATTCTTATATCATTGTCATCATCCTCATGTTTGTATATTTTTTTTAAAGTCATTTGTGGCCTGTAGAGCATAGATGGACTTGGTATGATTATGACCAGGGATTATTCGGTGTAATCATGACCATAATGTTACAAATGATGTGGTAAAAGTCCTCATTGGCCCGTAGTGCATTGATGGATAGTTGTTGGCATGATCGTGACCATTGATGAGTACACGAATATCCTTGGCCCGTAGTGCATGGATAATTTGTGGTTGTGATACTTATGAATATCCTTGGCCGTAGTGCAGGGATGATGTGGATTATTTATTAAGCTGAGTCCCAGCGATAAAAGTGATGAAAAACTTTTTTAATCATAAAAGATAGTAGATTTTATTATCTACTTGACTTTTTTAATGAATTACATGTTTCATTGCAGTTAAACTTGATGTCTATTGTATTTTATCAGTTTAACATTGCTGAAGACTAATGATAATTTATTTTGCATTATCTTAGTTATAATATTTCTTACTGGGCTAGTTGAGCTCACCCTTTCTTTCACTGTTCTCTTCAGAAAATGAGAACGTAGCCGGGACTAGTCGGGGAATGAAGTGACGGTCCAGATGATAGTATTAGTAGTCCTCACTATTCTGTTAAATAGTGTGATAATAAATGTAATGAGGACTTATTCTGAGAGTGGATATTGTCTAGAAGATAATATTTGTATTAAAACTCACAGCTCTCTTGTTGTATATTAAAGATTGTATTTGAATTCTGTACCATGTATTTGGCGACTCAGAATAGGTGTTGTATACCTATGTTGGGGGCGTCACAGTTGGTATCAAAGCTTAGGGATATGATCCCTGGCTAAGATGTGAGATAAGAACTAGGAGGGGAGAGACGGGGAATTCCTTCGCTAGTATGACCTACCTAAGTTTATTTGCTATTTAATTGGTCGGTCAGAGTATAACGATAATATATGATATGTTATTTAACCCTTGTTTTGTGGCAGTATTTAAAAATGGCATCCGAGAATGTTGAGAACAACAATGGAGCATAGGAGACCGTTGAGTGTCCATAAATCAATAATCAGGATAATGTGCATTAGGAAGGCGACAATCCTAATGCAAACAACAACACTGACCAAATGATGAACGATGAAATATTCCGAGGCTTCATGCAATTCATGAAACATCAGGCGAGAGTGGCTCCTGTCCAAAATGCAGGTGGAAACACTGGCAACTCTCGGACGGTCACCGCCAAACAGTTCAAGGAGCTGGGACCACCAGAGTTTATTGGAGAGCCAAAACCACTTAAGGCGGAGACGTGGATAAAGTAGATCAATAAGATATTTGATGTCTTGGTATGCTCCGAGGAGCAAAAGGTTCCCTTTATCACCTTCATGTTGCGGGCAGAGGCAGATTACTGGTGGGAATCTGTAAAGCGTACTCAACCTGCTGCACTAAAGATGTCTTGGGAGAAGTTCCAAGAACTGTTCAACGACAAGTACTTTCCCGAAAGTATTCGTCACGTGAAAGAGGTAGAGTTCATCAAGCTGGAGCAAAACAACATGACCGTGTTGCAGTACGAAGCCAAGTTTGCCGAGTTGTCCCGGTTTGCGTCTCATTTGGTTGATAACGAGGAAAGAATGACGCGAATATTTCTAAGAGGTTTGAAACCCGAGATACGTCAATATCTTATCTCTCATAAACTGTGTTTGTATTCAGATGTTGTTAATAGGGCTCAGTTATTGGAGCGCGATAATGAGTTAACCTAACCAAAAGATAGCAGCCGACAAAATGATAATACTAGTGATAACAGTCATCAAAGCGGTGACAATAAGCATGGAGGGAATCAACATGCCAGAAATGGTAACCACTTCGGTGGTAATCATGGCCAAAATAATAAGAATGGACATTTCAAGAAGAGGAGATTCAACAATGATGGAAAGACGTCAGCATCAGCACCTGTCGTTAAGCAAGGAGAACGACCACCTATCATATGTTTCAAATGTGGAAGAGAGGGACACATCAGTCCAAACTGCGCGATGCCATCCAAAACATGTTATAATTATGGAAGAGAAGGTCACCTATTCCAATTTTGTCGTGCACCAAAGACAAGTCCAGCTGGGATGGAGGCATCAAAGGCCGTCCTAGACAAGAAAAAACCGGTAGTTCAAGGGAGAGCTTTTGTCGTGACCTCCCAGAAAGCAAGGAACCTGAACGAGGTCATCACGGGTAAGCTTATCATAAACTCTATCGAAGTATATACCTTATTTGATACCGGTTCTACCCATTCTTTTATTTCTCCTGCCTGCACTCAATGTTTAAATTTGACTCCGAAGAAATTGGACCTTGACTTATTTGTTGAAACTCCATTGGGAGAAACCTTCATTACATCCACTGTTTATAAGTCTTGTTTGGTTCAAATCGGTACCCACACATTACCTGTCGATCTTATTTCATTGAAAATACTTGCATTTGACATAATTCTAGGGATTGATTGGTTAACTACTCATCATGAAAAAATTGATTGTTTTTGTAAGGTTGTTAGCTTTCATATTCCTAACCAACCTATTATGCGAATTCAAGGAACCAAACCATTAAAATCAATTACTGTCATCTCAAGACATAAAGCTATTCGTTTATTGAAAAACGGATGTCAAAATTTCTTAACTCATGTCACGGATCTAAACAAAAATACGTCAGTTTTAAATGATATTTCTATTGTTAATTAATTTCCTGGCGTATTCCCTGAAGAACTTCCTGGCCTACCCCCAGAGCGTGAAATTGAATTTTGTATCGACCTTGAACTCGGTACAAAACCCATTTCCAAAGCCCCATATCGAATGACTCCTATTGAACTTTAGGAGTTAAAGACCCAACTGCAGGAATTGTTAAACATTGGTTTCATTCGACCTAGTACGTCTCCTTAGAGTGCTCCTGTTCTATTCGTGAAGAAGAAAGATGGGAGTATGCGACTTTGTATTGATTATCGGGAGTTGAACCATGTCACTATCAAAAATAGGTACCCATTGCCACGTATTGATGACCTGTTTGACCAGTTACAAGGCGCCAATTTTTTTAAAAGATTGATCTTCGTTACGGATATCACCAATTAAAGATTAGAACCGATGACATTCCAAAGACGGCTTTCAGAACTCGGTACGGGCATTATGAATTCCTAGTCATGTCTTTTGGGTTGACTAATGCTCCTGCTGCCTTCATGGATATGATGAACCGAGTATTCAAGGAATATTTGGATCACTTTGTGGTTGTCTTTATTGGTGACATCCTTATTTATTCCAAAAGCCGTGAAGATCATGAGCAACACTTGAGGCTGATACTTCAAAAGCTTCGTGAATATAAGATTTATGCCAAGTTGAAGAAATGCGAGTTCTGGCTTGAGGAAGTAGCATTCCTTAGGCACGTGGTATCAAGTCATGGAATATCTGTTGACCCAACAAAGATTGAAGCTATTCAAAACTGGGAGCAACCTAAATCAGTGGCCGAAGTACATAGCTTTCTCGGCTTAGCTGGTTATTATTGGAGATTCGTAGAAGGGTTTTCTCGGATCGCTATACCATTAAGTCAGCTGACTTGGAAAGATACAAAATTTGGTTGGAACGAGGAATGTGAAAAGAGTTTTCAAGAACTTAAGAGGAGACTAATTTCAACACCTGTTTTGACAATACCATCTGGCTCGGAGGGATTTGTCATCTACAGTGATGTTTTGGGCAAATTGTTAGGATGTGTTCTCATGCAACATGGGAAAGTCATAGCCTATGCCTCACGACAACTCAAAGAATATGAGAGGAATTATCCTACTCATGATCTAGAGTTGGCAGCTGTCGTTTTTGCACTAAAGATTTGGAGGAATTACTTGTATGGGGAGAAAGTGGAGATCTTTACGGATCATAAAAGCCTCAAATATTTCTTCACTCAAAAGGAACTCAACATGTGACAACGATGTTGGCTTGAACTGTTGAAAGATTATGATCATACCATCCAATACCATCCTAAAAAAGCGAACGTGGTAGCTAACGCATTGAGTAGAAGATCATATGCGGGTACAAGTGCGATATTATCAATACAAAGGCCCATTTTGTATGACTTGCAAAGGATGGAGATAGAGATAAAGACTGCAAGGACCCACGTGATGATGGCAAATATATGAGTGGAACCGACTTTAATCGATAAAGTTAAAGCTGCTCAAATTACAGACCTGGAGCTGATGCGTATGAGGAAGAAAGTGCAAGAAGGTGCTATGCCGGAAGCAAGAATCGATGAAGAAGGAATACTTCGAGTCAACTCCAGACTTTGTGTTCCTAACGACTCTGAGTTAAAATATAAAATCATGATGGACGCGCACAACACACCATTTACAATCCATCCTAGGAGTACCAAAATGTATAGTGATCTTCGTCATACATTTTGGTGGAGCAATATGAAGAGAGAGATAGCGCTGTTTATCTCAAAGTGTCTAATTTGTCAACGAGTTAAGACGGAGCATCAAATACCAAAAGGTCTATTGCAACCACTTGAAATTCTAGAATGGAAGTGGGAGCATATTACCATGGATTTCGTTATTGGTCTTCCCAAGGTTTCTCAAAGCATAGATGCAATTTGGGTCATTGTTGATAGATTGACCAAGTCTGCTCATTTCTTACCAATACAAGAAACTTATATAATTGAACGTTTTGCTCCTATGTACATAAACGAGGTGGTAAGATTGCATGGTATGCCAGTATCCATAGTTTTTTTATCGAGACCCAAGATTCATTTCACGATTTTGGGTTAGTTTACAAAAAGCTATGGGCACGGATTTACGATTTAGTTCGGCATATCATCCTCAGACGGACGAACAATCAGAGAGTACTATTCAAACTCTTGAAGATTTATTAAGACTCTGTGTCCTTGACTTCAAGGGAAGTTGGGACAAGTTCTTACCATTGGTGCAGTTTTCCTACAACAACAGTTATCAAGCAAGTATCGGCATGACTCCATTCGAGGTGTTGTATGGAAGAAAGTGTCATTCTCTAGTATGCTGGGATGAGGTGGGTGAAGCAACGTTGTTGGGACTGGAGTTAGTATATATGACTACGGATAAGATAAAAATAATCCGTTAACGTATAAAAACCTCACAAGATCGACAAAAGAGTTATGCTTATCTTCATCGAAAGGACTTGGAATTCGATATTGGAGATCATGTGTTGTTACGTGTTGCTCCTTGGAAAGGAGTTACGAGATTTGGAAAGAGAGAAAAGCTAAATCTTCGATTCATTGGTCCATTTTTAATCCTCGATCGAGTAGGAACTGTGGCATATAGACTCACTTTACCGCCAAGTATGTCTCGAGTTCATAACATTTTTCATATATCCATGTTACGTAAATATGTGGAAGACCCGAACCACATTATTGAGTTAAAACCAGACGAAATAGCGGAAGATTTAACGTATGAAGAGGTCCATGTTCAAATCTTGGATAAGAAAGAGCATATTCTACGCTCCAAGGTTATACCTCAAGTTAAAGTTTTGTGGAGAAACCACGATGTTGAGGAAATGACTTGGGAGTTAGAATCTGAAATGAAATCAAGGTATCCTTACCTCTTCGACATACCAGGTATGTACCCTAATTTCGAGGGCGAAATTTCATAAGAAGGGGAGGTTGTAAGACCCCAATTTTTTTATAAAGATGATTTTTTATAAATATTATTTTTGAATATTATGAAGTGAATTTGATATAATGTTATAGTTGTGGGTAATATATATAAATTTTGCAAAGTACACAAGTTGTTATATAATATTCGATTGGTCGGGGAATATTCGTACGACGACGCAATCATTGGTGGACCCCACAACGGAATTATTGTCGGATTGAGAAAACGATAAAAATATTTTATTGAAAAATAACGGCGAAAGTTTTACCGTTAATACTATTGAACTACTCGGTAGTAAAAGTACAGTAATACGCGTGGGTGCATAGTAGCACACGGTATTGATTATTGATGCTTACGTGAGAAGTCACTTAGTTTTGTTCAATTATTGTTACAGTAATTGCTGCATAGTATCTCACGTTATTTAATTCAATTATTGTCGATATTTTATATATTATTAAATCAATAATTAAGATGACAGAGTTATTAATATTATTATTTTCAATATTAACGATGTTTAGAAGTTCTGCCAAGGAGAGGTTTGGTCACCTAATTGCGCGCTAATAGGGAGAAATCCTTATTGGAAAGCTCCCTCTTTCCTGGGAACGACCTGGTCGATTAATATTGTGAACTATAATAATGATGATAAATGTTGTTAAAAATATTGAGGATATTTTTATGAAGTATTTGTTGTATTTATGGACCCCACATTTACCCATTTTTCAAAATAATCGGTAAAAATTTATTATTTATAATAAAGGTGGGGGCCACATGCGGGGCCCATATGTGGAAAAAATGGTTGAAAGAAAAATGGGGTGGGGTGGGCTGGGGTGGGGTGGGGGGGGAGGAAACATATTAGGAAGGTAATTCGTATAATATATATATGGTTATATATATAATATGTGTGTTTATGTATGTATATATATATATATATATATATATTATATTGTTATTTGATTGAAAACATGCATCAGTGAAAGGAAATAATGCACATCAAACCAAAGTTTATATATATCAGCATGTGTGGTGCAAGGATACCTTTGCCGTAAGGCAAAGATTGTAATTATATATATATATATATATATATATTTATATATTTTATAAGTTTTGTTTTATTAGAATATTTTATGGACCGTCCGATTAAAAATAAATCAATCTGTACCATTCATGGATTAGTTACTATTCAGTCAATTCTTCTATAAATAGAAGCTCATTCCTTCATTATTTATGACGAATTCACTAAAACTATAGAGAGAGAAACTATAGAGAGAAAGAAGAAAAGTATTTTGCTACTTCACTACTCCTATATCCAGTTTCTTTCACGGTAAGGGGTATTATTTCTTTTGTATTCATGAAGGGAACTTCTGTTATTCCATTCTTTATTATTCTGTTGGAATAACCTGTATACGTGAGATACCCTATACTTGGTGAAATTCTTCTGTTATTTCATTCTTTATTATTCAATTGGAATATCCTGTCTGTGCGTTTTACGACGAACCTGGTTCCGTTTTTATTATTCTGTTGGAATATTTTGTCCGTGCGTTTTATGCCGGACCTGGTTTCGTCTTTATTATTCTGTTGGAACATCCGGTCGGTGCAAATTTCGCCCGACCTGGTTTCATTATTTATTATTTTGTTGGAATAACCTGACTATGCAAAGTACCGCATGCATGGTGATTTCTTTTGTTATTCTATTCTTTATTATACTTAGTTAGTTAAAGTTTTGACTTCTATACTCCATGAAATTAGTGGAATATCCTTGATATTTGCGCTTCATCCTGTATCTTTTCATGGAAATATTTTCTGAGCATTCTTGAATTATACTCTACAAAGAAGTATCATGTTGACAATTTGGACGTTATTAGTTCCTGAATAAATTAATTCTTGAACTTATTTTATTGAATTCTTATATCATTGTCATCATCCTCATGTTTATATATATTTTTTAAAGTCATCTGTGGCCTGTAGTGCATAGATGGACTTGGTATGATTATGACCAAGGATTATTCGTTGTAATTATGACCGTAATGTTAAAAATGATGTGGTAAAAGTCCTCAATGGCCCGTAGTGCATTGATGGACAGTTGTTGGCATGATCATGACCATTGATGAATACACGAATATTATTGGCCCGTAGTGCATTGATAATTTGTGGTTGTGATACTTATAAATATCCTTGGCCGTAGTGCAGGGATGATGTGGATTATTTATTAAGCTGAGTCCCAGCGATAAAAGTGATAGAAAAACTTTTTTTAATCATAAAAGATTGTAGATTTTATTGTCTACTTGACTTTTTAATGAATTACATGTTCCGCTGCAGTTAAACTTGATGTCTATTGTATTTTATCAGTTTAACATTATTGAAGACTAATGATAATTTATTTTGCATTATCTTAGTCATAATATTTCTTACTGGGCTAGTTGAGCTCACCCTTTCTTTCATTGTTCTCTTCAGGAAATGAGAACGTAGCCGGGACTAGTCGGGGAACGGAGTGACGGTCCAGATATTAGTATTAGTAGTCCTCATTATTCTGTTAAATAGTGTGATAATAAATGTAATGAGGACTTATTCTGAGAGTGAATATTGTCTAGAAGACAATATTTGTATTAAAACTCACAGCTCTTTTGTTGTATAGTAAAGATTGTATTTGTATTCTGTACCACGTATTTGGCGACTCAGAATAGGTGATGTATACCTATTTTGGGGGCGTCACAACAAGATTGATAATACTTGTATGACTAAGTTAAAAATGAAGGTATAGTTGAAGGTACTATACTATAATTAATTTTTTCATATTATTCGAACTATTGATTCACATGATTTACTATTAGGGGAGGTGGTGCAAGTTTGATAATACTTGCAGGACTAAATTAAAAATAAAGGAAAAGATGAAGGTATTATACTGTAATATTTCGAGCCCCAAAACATGTAATTATCGAAACTATATTTTCCTATAAATAAAAGCTCATTCCTTCATTATTTTTCACAAATTCACTAAGTCTCACAAGTGCAATTATTATAGAGAAATTATAGAGAGAGAAACTATAGAGAGAAAGAAGAAGTGAAGTCTGCTACTTCACTATTCCAGTATCCAGTCTTTTTCTGAGGTAAGGGATATCATTATTATAGTAAGGGGTATTATTTCTTTCATTCATAAAGAGAGTTATTTTCTTTCAATACTCGTAAGGGTTGTTATTCCATTCTTTATTATTATGTTGGAATAACCCGTCTATGCGAAGTACCGCATACATGGTGAAATTCTTATGTTATTCCATTCTTTATTAATCTGTTGGAATATCCCGTCTGTGCGGATTACACATGACCTGGTTCCATTCTTTATTATTCTGTTGTAATATCCTGTCTGTGCGGATTACGCATGACATGGTTCCATTCTTTATTATTCTGTTGGGAATAACATGTCTGTGCGGTCTATCGCATGCCTGGTGAATTCTATTGTTATTCCATTCTTTATTATTCTGTTGGAATATCCTGTCTGTGTGGATTACACATGACTTGGTTCCATTTTTTATTATTCTGTTGGAATAACCTACCTGTGTAGACTACCGCATGCATGGTGAATAATCCTTCGTATTCATTCTTTATTAAATTATGGAAATGATCTGTCTACGTGGATTACCGCATGGCGGTTGAAAATCCATTTACAGTTTCGTATATTCTATTATACTCGTATGAGATATCATTTCTTTCTATTACTATTCACGAGTTACTATTCACTCTAGTATTATTCACTCGGCTATTCGGGGCACTTTTCGTGTCGGAGTACTATTCACGAGTTACTATTCACCAGAATTACTATTCACCCGAATATTATTCCCTCGGTATTTGGGGTATCATATTGGGGTACTATTCACGAGGTACTATTCCCGAAGTACTATTCATAGGTTACTATTGCGGGGTACTATTTACCCGAAAAATATATTTCTTTTCTGTCCAAATTATTTTTTTGTACATGAATATTATTCTTGAATTTTACTCCACAAATCAATATCATGTTGCCAATTTGGATATTTTTAAACTCTGGATAAATTTAAAGTCTTTAATATTTATATTTGATTTTATTTGATTAATTCTTATATCATTGTCATCATCCTCATGCTTATATTATGATTAAAGTCATCTTTGGCTTACGTGCAAAGATAGACTGTTGATTATTGGTTTTACAGTTGTATATCTTTGGCTTTCGTGCAAAGATGGATTGTTGATTATTGGTTTTACAGTTGTATATCTTTGGCTTACGTGCAAAGATGAACTATTGATTAATGAGTATCTTTGACTTATGAGCATAGATGAACTGTTTATTATTATGATTATGACCAGGGATCATTCGGTATAATCATGACTCGTAATGTTATAGATGATGTGGTAAAAGTCCTCATTGGCCCGTAGTGCATTGATGGACAGTTATTGGTATGATTATAACCAATGATTATTCGGTATAATCATGATCATTGATGATTACATGAATATCCTTGGCCGTAGTGCATGGATGATTCGATGATGTGAATTATTTATTAAGCTGAGTCTCAGTGATAAAATATTGATTATACACTTTTAATTCGTAAAAGATAGTAGATATCATGTTCTACTTGACTCTTCTAAAATACAGTTGTATGTCTTTAGCCTGTAGTGCAAAGATGAATTTATTAGTATGATTATGAGCAGGAATTATGATTTGGTATAACCATAATTTTTGATGTTTCAAGTGAAGATAGGTGATGAAAATTATCTTTGTCTTGGGTGCGAAGAGGAATTTAGAATCACAATTATGATTATGAGTTATTCATATAATTGTGGACAGGAATTGTTGATTGATGTTACAGGGATAAAACATTATTGGTGGACTTTTAACATGGAGAAGATAATAGATCTGATGGTCTATTTGACTCTTCTAATGGATTGCTCGTTCCGCTGCAACTATGGTTGAAAAGTTTTATCATCTACCATATGTTCTAAATCTCTGATTTATTACTGATGAAGGCTATTGATGATGTAAATTATCTTTAGTCATGATATTTTTTACTGGGCTAGTTGTGCTCTCCCTTTTTGCTTCATAATTCCTTTCAGGTAATAAGAGTGTAGCTGGGTCGAGCGAGGGTGACAGGAGAATAGAACGGTGGTCTATAGCTATTGAGGTTCTCCCTAAATAGTATTGAAATAATTTTATTGAGAACTTTAGATAAGTGTGTCGTATTGTATACGTCATTTGATATTTAATTTTGGTGAACCGAATAGGGTGAGGTTAACCCAACTTTGGAAGAGTGTTTTGCCACTATCATACAAGATGTCTAATGACATACAATCTCGTGTTATCATAAGATAGGGTTGTGCACATCCACTTGCTGAGTATATCTATGAGCACTACCTATATGATCTTGGTGTTTGGTTGAAATATAATTTTCAATTGCAGACAGTGGAGATAGTTATATGTCAAGAGAAAACTCACCATTGGAAAGAACATGATATTAATCTTCTCATTTTTCTTTGGGGTCTATTGGGTCAACCAAGGATAATTCTTTGGACATATGATATCTATAATAGCCTAGACGCATGGCCTCCCATGTACGAAGGTTTCCTTGAGCACTTCCCAAAGATTTTAATTTCTAAAATAGTTTTTGACTGTACTTTTATGTAAAGTACCTTTGTAAGGTTGTGGTCGAGACACTATGAGAGTTACATATAGTTGTATCAAAACTCACAGTTTAATTGTGGCCGTATTCTGCACGACAGTTCTACAGTTGTATAAATGAATTTTGTATTTGATTTTTATAGAATGATATCTGGTGATTCAAGATGGTTGATATATACCTGTTTTGGGGGCGTCGCATAAAATATCAACACAACAATTATTGAATCAATAAAATAAAATATTGAATAGTAATTACTGTAACAATTATTGAGTAGTGCCTTCTTACATAAGAATCAATAATTCAAAAATACTGTGCATTACCGTGTGCTACTGTGCAACCATGCGTATTACTGTATTTTAACCACCAGGTATTCCAATAGTGTTAACGGCAACAACTACACCGTTATTTAATAACTCAAACTTGTCGTTTTCTTCACCCGACAATTATTCTGTTATGAGGCCCACGAATGGCTGTGCCGCCGTACAAATATTCCCCAATAACAAGAATATTACATGACCAAATGAATATTCCTTGACAAAAATGAATATTTTATAACCACTTGCTTATTTTATAAAATTTGCACATTTCACCCATAACCAAAGTATTATATCAAATTAACATCTTAATATTTCAAGATAATAAATAGAAAAAATTTAATTTTATTCATAATAAGTTGGGGTCTTATACAAGTATACCCTTTGATATACTATAAGGGTCTTAAGGAGTAAGTCAAAGTACAACTCATCATACACAAGATACGATAATGATCTCAAGTCCAAGGATCACTTGTACTACTATCACTACAGAAATTCCTATTGGCAGGCAAATAAAACTCCATTAGGTATTCCTTAGCGAGCCACATTCAGTGAACTTATTCTCTAATAAGCACCTACATACTTGCTTTAGTGTCTCCACACAAATGATCATGAGATCAATCATCATCATCCAATGAGCAAACAACATATGTACCAATCTATTCAGATTCACTAATCCCCAATTTAGTAATCCAATGATTGGGAACTATTTTAGTTTTAAGCTTTCTAAGAATTTAGATCTCATTAGAATAATCATCATCATTATTCTAAAATCATTTCTTAAAACTTTGAGTTTATCACATATTATAAAGCAGCATCATGTAGATAATTAAAAGCCTTTAATAAATTAATACTTTTTATTAATAAATGAATAAGATTGTTACAAAGAATATGCTTTATCATCAAACATGATTGGCTTATGTGCATACTACTTTCAATCTCCCACTTTCACTAAAGTTAATCGTCATGGTATCTCATATCCTTCTTCTCTAAGTGACGATTATCATGTTGTTGGATAAGCTTTAGTTAATGGATATGTAATGTTCTTCTTGAGAGCTGTTGCCTCTTTTATAATCTTAATAAAAGAGCTATAACTCATGTAAGAATACATGTGTCAACAAGTAATACAGAGTAAGTAGAGTATCGATCCCACAGAGAAATTTGTTAAATTTAAACTATTATGCATCAATTAACTCATTGTATTTATATGCTTAGACTAATGACTAAAAGTGTTGAATTAGACTAATTGTGAATACAAACTAAAAATAAGAATACAAATGGAATAGATATAATCTGGAAGTAATGGGACCCTAAATTAATTTAATATTTCATCTGATGGCCACTATCATGCAAGAAGTGTTCACATATCATAGGAAAATAGCCAAGAGCACAAATAGAGTTATAACCATTTTTCAATGCACTATAACCTACTTACACATCATCTACAGATGTTAGACTCTATGTAATCACCATTACAACCAAAATCACTATATGTCTATGTGAAATTGCAATTATAATGATTTTAAGCTCAAGCCCTTATTCTAACTCATACGGTAAAACAATATATGTCTATCTGGTTCAAAAAATACGCAAGCCATATACAATAGCCCAATATTCGCATGCTATCATGACTACAATCCATATTTGTATGTTCATTGTCAATTCCATACAAATACTGAGATGAATGGTGATCAAGCATTCATGCATGTTAAACAATCATGACAGATATTCCATATGATATGCAAAATAACCCTAGCATTTAAATGTGTAACCAACTACATATTAAAATCCGTTAGAATCCCATAATGGAGTTTAGTTCATGACTGAACCAAAAGCCATTATGGGATCAATGCTAAACATGATCAATAAGCAACAATTGAAATAAGAAAGATAGAACGATCAAACCCAATCGCTGAATAAAAACCAATGATAAACGCTTAAATCCTCATAGAAATCCAGTAGCTAATAATGAAAATCCATAATGACAAAGAATCCCAAGAAGAATTGGAGAAGTAGACGTTTTGGGTTCGTTCTACGTTGGAATCTCTCCCAAAGTGTAAACACTAGTTACTATGATGAAAATATGCTAAACATTATCTAGTGTACGTCTGACACCAGTCAGGATCGTTTTTAAAACCAATTACACATCATTTAATAAAAATTAAAATAAAAAAAAATCACAGCATCAGCATCACGCGCGGCCGCACGTTTCTCTAGCATAAGTCTCACGCGGGCGCGAGACTTATATTCTAAAATCCTTCACAATTCACTATCATCATTGGCTAGGCAAAAATTTCTATTAAGCAAGAATTTGTGTGAGACATGCAACTAAAACATACTAACACAATCAATAATGAATAAAAGTTAAAAATTTTCTGCAAAAATTTATCTAACACATAAACATCCAAAATTAACTAAACATGCAACAATTGAATAAAACTACACTACTATGATATAACCCCCAATACCCCCAAACTTAAAATATTTAATGTCCCCATTGAATGAAGGTAAAGGGTACAGAAAACTCCCCTAATGATCGGCATGACCACCCTCCTCGGGTGGTGAATCTGGTGGTGGATATGGCACTGCGGTTCCAAACTAAGGCCACTCTAGCATTGTTCCTTGTTGCGCGAAGGCTTCGACCAAGGCCCTTGTGAATCCCGTAGAAAATGTTCCAAGATTGTCATACATGGCGTCGACTTTGCGCTCCAACCTTCGGAGCTGTCGATCGCTAGGAACAGTATGTGCTCGGGTGGATGGGCCTGCCTCATCTGTCTGAGGGGGCTGCTGGGATGGCTCGGGAAATGTAGGCCTTAAAATGAATCCTCGTCCGCGCGGGTGTGGATCACCGCCTGCCCAGTCCTCAAATTTTGCAATGGTGGCGTGGGTGATGTCCTGACTTGGATATTGTATTTGTTCTTTGCCCCAATTGCACCCCTGATGCGCACATAGCATGGCTACCACTGAAGTATGTGGAATGCTCCCAGTGGTAGTTCCCTTCAGATACTTCATAATATTTTGATTAATCAAATAACCTACATCAATGTACTCGTCAGTAATTATGCCCCACAGTATTATGGCCCTTTCCGCCATGATCTCGTGCTGATGCGATGAAGGTAATAGCTTGGCACAAATGAACAGATTCCACGCCTTGGCATATTGATTCAGTGCGACTGCTGGGAATATGCGAGGCTGGGTCGTGCCAACTTTGTAAGTCCACTTTGTGTCTAGCACGTACAACTCAGTGATAACAAGCTCCAAGTTCGTTTTTAGATGTGCCCCTGTGATCCAATTGGCCGCCCCTGTTGGTGGTCTTGCGATGATTCTCAGGACAGTTCTGATGGCCGAAGGTATATAGTCTATCTTGACACCAAAAACCATAGCGGTATCGTTCATGGTGACTTTGGCATTGGCGTAAAATTCTCGGACTATGCTCATCGAAATGGGCGTGGGAGATGCAGTCAGTCCACCCCAGCCTCGTTCCTATATCATGGCACACAGCTGTCCATCATGGCCTTCTGGTTTGAATCCTCTTTCCTTGATGAATGTTTTTCCTACGATTCGATAGTACTCCTGCAGGGCTTCCAAACATAAGAACTTGGTGTGGTCGACAATGTCCTCCTCGTGACTACCGGAGGAGGATGAGGAAGATGAAGATGGCAGTGCTCTCTTCAGACCCATTTGCAGATAATTGATTGAGAATGCAAAGGAACTTACTGAGAGAGAATGAGAATTTGTGAGTTGATAAGCTTCACACTTGTTTCTACTAACCCAATAGGGAGCCCTAACTTTATAGAGTAGATGAGAGCGTGGGTAGAGCCTTGAACATAGAGAGAATCGTGGAGATTTGATGGAGAGGTATACAGCTTCAATATGCAACTGATAGAGAGATAGAGACGTGAATTATGGAGAGTGAGAGAGTTTCACGTCTGTTATTATCGTAAATGAGAGTCCAAATGGTCCATAACTCTAATTTAAAATGTTCAGATCTGCCTTGATTTGGTGCTACGCGCGGCCGCGCGAGTGTGTAGTGAGCTGGGCGCGCGGGCGTGAGACTTACAGAATGATGTTTGTTCTGAGTGGCTTGATGCGCAGGCGCGCGGGTTTGTACTATATAGACCTCGCGGCCGCGCGCTCCTCATATCTGCAATGCTCAAGTTCAATTTTTCTCTGCCTCTCAGTAATACTTTCCACTGCTTGTTCCTGCATAGACATTAATGCTCCTTGTTAAGAAATGAATTAGTGGCCATATAATGCTACTCATCTTGCAAATATTCGCAAAGCAATTCTCGCTACGCACTTAAGCATGAAAATCTAATATCCTAATAAAAATGAATGAGATATAGCTAACTAAAATAATTCAAAATGAATAACTAAAAAGTCAATGGTGGTGAAAATAATGGGTTGCCTCCCATCCAGCGCTAAGTTATAGTCAATTAGCTCGACTATCTCTGAATCTCACGTCACATCAAGAATTGAGGTGCCTTCCTTACTGTCCATCGCACCCAAAATTTAATGACTTTAGCTTTCATCAACGGTTCTACCTTTGACTCTTAACTTTTGCCCGTTACATAGTTTAACGGTCCATAATTTTTCGATTTTTGTACTTCATCCTTCGGACCCAAATCCACACCAATTCAACCAAGAAGCATTCTTCTTCATCCGATGGGAACTTTATCGCCTTAAAGACATTAAATATGACCTCTTGATCATGTACACGCATCGTTAGTTCCCCCTTTTGCACATCGATTGAAGTCCTTCCTATGGCTAAGAATGGTCTCCCCAGTATTATTGGTATGCTTTCGTCCTCCTCATAGTCTAGAATGATGAAGTCAGCCGGAAAAATGAACTTGTCCACCTTTACCAACACATCTTCAACAATTCTCCGTGGATACGTGATGGATCTGTCAGCTAGCTGTAATGATATGTTTGTCTGCCTTGGAGCTGGCAATCCCAACTAATTGAACACTGAAAAGGGCATCAAGTTTATACTTGCCCCCAGATCACATAAACACTTACTAAAGTTCATTTTCCCAATTGTGCACGGAATTGTGAAGCTGCCCGGATCCTTTAATTTTGGAGGTAATTTCTGTTGGAGCACTGTACTGCATTCCTCTGTCAAAGCCACTGTCTCAAACTCATCTAGTCTTCTCTTCCTTGACAATATACCCTTCATAAACTTTACATAGCTTGGCATTTGTTCCAATGCCTCGGTGAATGGTATGTTAATCTGCAGCTTTTTGAATACCTCCAGAAACTTGCTGAACTGTTTGTCTTCCTTCTGCTTAACTAACCTCTGCGGATACAGAACTTGAGGGTGAATTGGTTGTACTGGACTCTTACCTTTCTCTTCTGAATTTGCCTTGTCTTTCTCTTCCTGCTGAGCCTCAAAATTTTCCAGATTTTCTTCTTTGTCAGTTAACTGTTCTGCCTCGCTCGGCCACGCGGCTTCCTTAGTATTATTAGGCGTGGGCACGTGACTTGTAGAACCTGTCAAATCTTTCCCTGATCTCAATGTGATCGCTTGACACTGCTCCTTCCCGTCTCTTCTAGGATTTGTCTCTGTGTTACTTGAAAATGAACCTTGGGGCCTATTGTTAAGTATGCTCACCATCTGCCCCATCTAAGTCTTAAGATTCTTGATAGCCACTGCTTGGCTTTTGATCATGACTTCAGTGTTTGCCATGTATTTCAACATCATCTCCTCTATCTCTGATTTCTTTTCTGGCTGTGGAGCAGCTGGAGTATGGTGTTGTTGTTGCTGAGAGAATCCCGGTGGAAACGATAGTTTTGGTGTAAACTATGGCTGAGATAATTGTGAATGAAATTGATGATTCGGCTGAAACTGACTTTATTGATTTCCTTGGTTATTCGACCAACTAAAGTTCGGATGATTTCGGTTGTTGGGGTGGTATGTATTCTGGAATTGACCTTGGTCTTTTCTGTAGTTACTCACATATTGTACCGACTCCGAGCTGATAACACATTAATCCGTGGAGTGTGACCCCACACAAATCTCACAAACGAAGGAAACTATTTTTACTTTGCTATCTGCCAAAGTATCAATTTTCTTAGCCATAGCTTCCATCTGTGCCGACAACTGAGTATTCGCATCTACCTCCAATACACCTGCAACCTTGGGCTGTGGCATCCGAGCTATAGGATTTTGATAGTCATTTGCAGCCATAATCTCGATAAGCGTATAGGCCTCATCATAACTCTTTGCCCATAATTCCCCTCCTGCAGCTGCATCCATAATCGGTCTCGACTGCCATTCCAAACCATTATAAAATGAGTTGATCACCATCCAATCTGGCATACCATGATGCGGACATTTTCGGAGCATCTCTTTATATCGTTCCCATGCTTCATATAAGGACTCACCCTGTTGTTGCTCAAACTGAGAGATAGCCATCCTCATCTTTGCAGTCTTCGCCATTGGAAAGAACTTGGCTTAGAATTTCTGTGCTAAGTCCTCCCATGTGGTTATTGACCCCGACGACAAAGAATGTATCTAACTCCTAGCCTTATCTCTCAATGAAAATGGAAATAACCGTAGTCTAATGGAATCCTCCGTCACACCATTGTACATGAATGTATCACATATTTTAATAAAGCTCAATAGGTGCTCATTCGGATCATCTGTAACAGCACCCCCAAACTGTACTGAGTTTTGCACCATCTGAATAGTGCCCAGTTTGATCTCAAAGGTATTAGCTGCTATCGCTGGTCTGACTATGCTCGATTGTAATCCATTTATGTTTGGCATTGAATACTCCCTTAGAGCCCGATGTTCTTCTCTTTGCTCAAGTCTCGGTTCTTCCGCCATTCTGAATGTTGTACTGTCTAACCGTGCTTGCAAATTTCTTCGTACACTAGCCTTCCACCCTCTTCTGTTTATGTTATCCTGTGCTAGTGTTAGTTCTGAGTTGGATGATCGCGTTTGATTAAAAATCTACAAGTACCTGAAACCAAAAACAAAACAAAAATAGATATGAAAACGATCAGAATTTTCTAAGTCATACAATATAGCTTTAAACTAATTATAATTATTTAAATTCAACGCCCTTCCCCGGCAACGACACCAAAAACTTGTTGCCTCTTTTATAATCTTAATAAAAGAGCTCTAACTCATGCAACCATACATGTGTCAACAAGTAATACAAAGTAAGTAGAGTATCAATCCCACAGAGAAAGTTATTAAATTTAAACTATTATGCATCAATTAACTTACTGTATTTATATGCTTAGACTAATTACTAAAAGTGTTGAATTAGACTAATTGTGAATACAAACTAACAATAAGAATACAAATGGAATAGATATAATCTGGAAGTAATGGGACCCTAACTTCATTTAATATTTCATCTAATCGCCACTATCATGTAAGAAGTGTTCACATATCACAGGAAAATAGCCAAGAGCACAAATAGTGTTATAACTATTTTTCAATGCACTATAACCTACTTACATAACATCTACAGATGTTAGACTCTATGTAATCACCATTACAACCAAAATCACTATATGTCTGTGTGAAATTTCAATTATATTGATTTTAAGCTCAAGCCCTTATTCTAGCTCATACGGTGAAACAATATATGTCTATCTGGTTCACAAAATACGCAAGCTATATACAACATCCCCATATTCGCATGCTATCATGACTACAATCCATACATGTATGTTCATTGTCAATTCCATACAAATACTGAGATGAATGGTGATCAAGCATTCATGCATGTAAAACAATCATGACAGATATTCCATATAATATGCAAAACAACCCTAGCATTTAAATGTGCAACCAACTACATATTAAAATCCGTTAGAATCCCATAATGGAGTTTAGTTCATGACTGAACCAAAAGCCATTATGGGATCAACGCTAAACATGATCAATAAGCAACAATTGAAATAAGAAAGATAGACCGATCAAACCTAATTGCTAATATAAACCAATGATAAACGCTTAAATCCTCATAGAAATCCAGTAGCTAATAATGAAAATCCACAATGACAGAGAATCCCAAGAAGAATTGGAGAAGTAGACGTTTTGGTTTTGTTCTTCTTTGGAATCTCTCCCAAGGTGTAAACCCTAGTTACTATGATGAAAATACGCTAAAAATTATCCAGTGTATGTCTGACACCAGTCAGGATTGTTTTTAAAACCAATTACACATCATTTAATTAAAATTAAAATAAAACAAAATCACAGCATCAGCATCGCACACGCTTCTCTAGCATATATCTCGCGTAGGCGCGAGACTTACAGAATGTCCTGCCTGTCCAGCCAGCATCTCACGTGGGCGCGTGTCTCCTGCACTTGTCCTGCTTACGTCCACACAACTTGCAGTAAGTCATCATGGTCTGGCCGGGTACTCACGCGGGCGCGCGTTTCCTAACTCAGCATGCCGTGCGGCCGCGCGGCTCACAGTCTGCACTTTGTTTCTGGTTCTGTCATGCTGCTGCTGCTACTACTTGTTCATTCATGCTTGATGTCTTGCTCCATTGCACCTCTATGCCATGCATTCCCCTGTTTATGCCTTGCCTTCATGCCTCTATTAGCCTTGTATCTCTAATACCACCAAAATTAAGCCAATTCCTGTACTTATTCACCAAAAGGAGTTTTAAGTAAATGCAATGCAAAATAACATGAAATGCAACTAAAACACAATAAAATGTACTTGAGTTGGGCATAATTCGCATGAATTGGTATTCAATAAGTAGGTAAAAATACCACTTATCAAGAGTCCAATATCTCTATAGTGATTTCCTGTGACGCCCCCAAAATAGGTCCATTCCATCCAACCCATTTTGAGTCGTCAAATACATGGTACAGAAACAACTACAACTTTTACAACCCATAAACTATGAGTTTGAATACAAACATTGTCATCTAGACAATATACATACCCAACTATGTCCTCAATACAATTATTGATATATTATTTTACAAAAATGGTGAGGACTACTAAACAACTCTCTCAAAGACCATCAATTCATACCCCGACTCGTACTCGCTATATTCTCGTCTCCTGAGAAGAAAAATGGAACAAAAAGGAAAAGGGTGAGCTCAACTAGCTCAGTAAAGAATATTATGACTAAGATAATATACAACAAATTATCGTTAGCCTTCAACAGGGAAAAAATCTAATAGAATACAATAGACAACAAGTTTTAAATCAATATTCGCAGCGGAAAATATTAATTCATAGAAGAGTTACGTAGAGGATGAAATCTACTAATGTCTATGAATTTAACAGTCCATCAACAGTATTTTTATCCCTGTAACATCAATCAATGCACATCTTGAATCATATATTCATCCTTGCACTACAGGCCAAGGATATTCATCTGTTGGTCATGTTCATCTAAACACCTGTTCATCTTTGTACTACGGGCCAAAGATATTCATCAGAAATCATTCATCTTTGCACTACAGGCCAAATATATTCAATAGTAACATCATTTAAGACTGAAGATGTTAAAAAAAATATTTTTAAAGAAGCGAATCCAGTGAAACAAAATGACAAGGATTAAGGATTAAGGATTCGTACTTTGTTTTATCCATGTCCAAAAATACCTCAAAAATAATCAAAGTGGTGTAAAATTCAAGAATGATCAAAACATGGATACAATCAAAGCTAGTATCCACAATATATATTTTGGACGAAAAGAAAAAAAATAATTTTTCTGTGAATAGTGCCGTATACGTGAATAGTATCGTATACGTGAATAGTAACTCCGGCACAAAAAGTTCCAAATTTGATAAAAAAAAGTTCACCAATATTCCGGCATAATGATATTGAAGAAAAAAATATCATTTGAGAAGAAAATAACATCCCTTACCTCAAAATAGTCGTACTTCTGACTGAATTTCGGTATAGTGCTGACAGAAACTCGCACCGTATAGCAACACTCAAAGTATACTCACAAGGATACGCTCGATAATATAGAGAGAGAAAACTTTGTTTCTGGTGTGATTTTCAATTCTAACTTAGCCCTCTATTTATAGGAAAATGTTAGAACGCCAAAGGAGACTAAATTAATAAAATATATTATTATTTATTCAAAATTCTTACCCACATATTTTGAAAACTCTAGCATGCCTTCTTTGGTCAAAAACATCAGCCACCCATGTGCCAACAACCACAAAAACGTTTTTCTTATATAAAATAATTAAAACTTCCAAAAATCAATTATTTCGGAACTCCGAAACTTCAATAATTCATGATAAATAGCCCTTTTGTCAGAAAATTCGAATCTCGCGGCTTTTTATAGGAAATTCAATTCTCTACAACTTTGCAGAAGGAAGTTTTTCCAAATTCCAAATAGAAATTGACCGAAATCCACAAACGGGTGATTTTACAGTCTATACTCAATTTTCGGTCAAAAATTATGTCCACCGACACAAAACATGTGTTAAACATTTAATGCCACAAAAATACTCTACCTCCTCATATATTCATATATCCCACATTCATTGTGAAAATATCATCGTTAATATATTATTAAAATAATATATTTAAATGAATTATTTTATCAGAAAAAGATAAAATATTAATTTTCAACAATTATCACATTAAAAATTTTCTCCATCTATATCCACATAAAATAAATATTTTCTTTATCATAATAATCAATAATTAATTATTAAAAATAATATTACAGAATCACAATACTGACAACCAGGCCGTTCCTAGGATAGAGGGGACTTTCCAATAAGGATTTCTCCTTACTGGCGCGCAATTAGATGACCAAACCTCTCCTTGGCAGAACTTTCTAGACATTGCCAATAATGTTATCTGATAATATTATTCAAATAATATGAATTATTGATCTGATAATGGAAAATATTGTGCAATGACAATTATTAAAACAATAATAATATAAATATCAACGCAGCAATTATTGAATCAATAAAGTAATGAACAGTAACTCATGTAACAATTATTGAGTAGTGCCTTCTTATGTAAGGATCAATAATTCAAAATACTATGCAATACCGTGTGCTACTATGCAACAACGCATATTACTGTATTTTAACCACCGGGTATTCCAACAGTGTAAACGGTAAAAACTACGCCGTTATTTTTAAACAGCTTATATTTGTCGTTTTCTTCCTCCAATCGCTTTCCGTTGTGGGGCCCACATATGGCTGCGCCGTCGTACGAATATTCCCCGACAGTACGAATATTCCACGACCAAACGAATATTCCCCGACAACAATGAATATTTTATAACCACTTGCTTATTTTGAAATATTTGCGTATTTTACCCATAACTATCCTCATTAATCAAATCAACCCTTACTATTCAAAATAATAATTAAAGGAAATTAAATTTCATTTATTAATTATTTGGGGTCTTACATTTCCCATCTTTCAATGATTCCTATAATCAAATGAAAGTGCCACAACACATGTTTAGATCCAATATGAGACTTATGAACTATTCCTAGTTCTGTAATAAACTTTTTATCTAAACAATCAACTTGCAGCTTTATTTACAGCTATATACTTTGTCTTTATCACTAAACCAGCAACTCTTTGTTGTTTGAAACCTTTCTAATTCACTGCACCACTGTTCAAGGTAACCCTTTACCTTAAAGTGGATTTTCTGTCGTCTTGGTCTATCTGAAAAACTTGAGTCTGTTAAGCTCTCTAGTTTTAATTTAGATCCACCATAAATTTTAATCACATCGTTAGTGCCGATTAAGTACTTTAAGATGTTTTTCACTGTCTTACAGTGATCTTCTCTAGAATATGATCGATCATCATCAGGACTCGTATATTTCATTGTATACATGATTGTCACTCATGCGACCTCCCTTTTCAAGAGTCTATGGAGACTATTAAGAGAGATACACTCCATGGCTCATCAACATGAGACATCTCTTGGAGTTTGTCATGCTAAAAGACTTTAGCATCAAATGAATATACATTCCTTGGGTTAAGTCGAGCATTCTCTTGAATCTATCTCTATAGATTTGTATCCCCAATTAAGATACTCTTCCCAAATCATTCATGGATGAATGTTTAAACAACTTTATCTTTACTGATTGTAGCATTATTATGTCATTCTTTATCCATAGTATATCAACATATAATATTAGGAATGTCACGGCGCTCCCACTGACCCTTTTGTACACACTAGGTTCATTCTTATTTGTGATAAAATCAAACTCTTTTGATTTGTTTCATCAAAACGAATGTTCAATTTTTGAGAAGCTTGCTTCAATCCATTTCTCCAAGTGTCTACAACTCTTACCTTATCGTATGTAACTGGATTATCATCTTCTATGATACGTACCTCATCATCATCATCCATGATGAATCCATACCTCCTAGGTATCTTCGATACTATTCTAGATTTACGATTCGATTGTGGTACAATAGTTCTATCTACAGGTTCCTCTTATTTAACTTATTGTGTTTTGTGGTTCTTGAACTCTTCGAGATCTATTATCCTCACACTAGCCCCTTTAATGATTAAAAACCTTTATCTTAGAAGGTAGTGTGTTTTGCAACAAATACCTTTTGCTAAGTAGGATTATAGAACATATACCCTGAACTTACTTTAGGATGTACCACAAACCTGTACTTGTCAAATCTTGTCCCAAGCTTATCCTTCAAAACCTTTTTCACATAAGTTGGACAACCCCTTATCTTAAATTACTTACAATTAGGAATCCTTCCTGTCCATAAATTTTATGGAGTCTTATGGCTGGATTTTGAGGTTACCTTTTCGTAGATATGCAGCCATTTCTAGGACATTATCCTAGAAAGATACTGGAATGTGGGTAAAATCATTATGAACCGCACCATGTCCAACAATATATAATTTTTCCTTTCAGATACATTAATAAATTATTGCGTATCAGGAGGTGTTCTTTGTGAGAAAACCATTTGAGATGATCTAGAAACTCATTGCACAAGTATTCCTTCCTTGATTAGATCAAAGAATCTTAATACTTAGCCAATTTGTTTCACTTCTAAATTCTTTGAACCTTTCAAATAATTCACACTTGTATTTCAGTAAATACACACATTCAAATCTTTAAATGATCATCTCCTTTTCTTATACTAGTTTGTTCAATTTGCAAAATATATTTTCGTGTAAATCAAGTACACAAAATCCATTATGTAATATTTTAGTTATATACAAAACATTATTATTATAAATAGAACAACAATTGTTCTTAATTATAATACTAAAGATTTCACTGTCCAACAATAAAATGGAAATAATGTTTCCAACGAGAACTGGAATACAATAACAACTTATTGACTTAATAGACTTGCCCGTAAGTAATGTTAAACTATAAGTTCCTATGGCTAATGCAGCAACCTTTGTTTCATTTTCCACACGTAGGATTACTTATCTTTGTTTAGCTTTTTAGTTCTGCTTGGTCCCTTCATAAATCTATATTTATGATAACCAAAATCGGTATCCAATACCCAAGTAGAACCTTGACTTAAAGAAAAATTTATTTTAATCATGAACAAAAACTATATTTGTAACCGAAGCTTCACTAAGCTTCTTTGGTTAGCCTCTGCAAGATGCTTTTTGCAGTTTCTTTCCAGTGTCAAGGCTTAATGCAGTGGAAGCAAACTCTTTTGGTATCTGTATCAGTTTTGTTCTTATTATCCTTTGTTTATGCCTATTCTATTTATCTTCTTAGAATTGTTCTTCTTTTCAAAAGATCCTTTGGCCCCTATCAGTAAGACTTGGTCTTTCTTGGTTGGATAGTGACTCTTAACATTTTTTAACATGTTAAGTAAATCTGCGAGGCTGATATCTAGCTTGTTCATATGAAAAATTTACAACAATTGTGAAATGAGTCTGGGAGTGAGTGCAAGATCAAATCTTGGCTTAACTCTCCATCCATGACAAAACTTGTTGTCCTAATTTTTTAATCAAATAAATCATGTTTAGGACATGTGTCTGTACTGTAGTGTCGTTGGTCATTCTAGATCGGAAGAGTTCCTTAGATATATGATATCTATTAGTCCTACTTTCCTCACTATCAACTACTTGACGTACATGAGTATAGTAAGATTAACTATAGTTTCATGCTGACGCTGAAGCTCGTTACTCATGGATGCTAGCATAATGCATTGAGCCAACTATGCATCATCTTGCCACTTTCTAAAATAATAACCTTTCCTCAGAGGCATTGTCTGCAACCATTGCATTGATAGGCGTATTAAGGACATAAGATAACATTTCAGCCGTAAGAACTATTCTCACTTTCCTTAACCAATCCGTTTAATTCGGTCCGATTAATTTAGCGTCTAATATGCTACGCAGTGATAGTAATTTAGACATTCTGTAAATGAATTTGTTTTTAACAATATTTTAGCATACATTCTTTTATTAATTACCAAAATAATTTAGGTCTTGTTTTAAATTGGTATCTCCCACTATTTTCTTCAAACTATACTACCCTCAATATATATAGTTCGGAAATATTTAATTAAAAATATGCTAGTGAGAATAAGTATTCCATTTCAAATGTATATAGCCTTGTGTGTGCACAACAAACTATATATAAATAAATAGGTAGACAACTCTTGTCAATTACATCAACTATGTAACTCCTTGTATTTAAGTTAAGTCAGACCCAACATTTCTATATAAGTGAAGAGAAAACTACAACCCTTGTGTGCGCGCAACAAAGCAGTAATGTTCAATTCCTTATAAACATCATATGTAATAAAAACAACATCTTAAATATTTAATACCTGCCTTGTGTATGCACAACAAACTCATATTAAATATTCAATACTCTATTGTTTCTATCATGCTAGAAGGTGATGTTCAATATTCTAAATATCTTTGAACTTTACAACTTAATATAAAATATTTGAGAGATTTGTTATTAATTTGTCTCATCTTATTTAGCGCACATGCACATATATATAAAATATGCGTCATATTAATTAACATTCGAAGCATGTTTGCATAATATATATATATATATATATATATATATATATATATATATATATATATATATATAGTATAAGCATGCACATATAGAATACTATATTCTACCCAAATTGATTATGGACTTTATTCTAGTTTGATTCATTAGAGCCACCAAGTGAACCAAGAGGTCAAACCTAGGGTGCAAGAATTAAATTTAAATATAACTATTACATTTAAACCCGGGCTCCATTACAAACGGGTCTTCAAACGCTCCTTGCTCCTTGATCTCTAATTCTTCAAAATTAATTTTAACGATTCCTATTACAAAACTATTTTAAAATAAATAGAAACCTTGATCAGCAGTCAAGGGAAAATAAATAGGAGGGAGATAAAATTTACATCAAGAAAAATTAGAGAAGATGAGGTACGTACACCCCACTTAATAAAACTCATACATTCATGCATCCAACTAAAATCCAATCACATTGATCAATAGTCCATAATCAATCCCATTTATTATCATACACATCTACGTATGCATCAATAAATAACCTTCATATCATAAATAATTAACATTCAATATGTATATTAATATCATTTAATGGACAAATTTAGTTAGCATAATTTTGAATAAAAAAAAACTCCTTTATTTTAATTCAAATTTAAATCAAAATAAACATCTTTTATTTTAATTTATCCAATTTTAAATAAAATAAACTATTTTATTTTAATCAAATTTTTTAATCAAAATAAACTCATTTATTTTAATTACTTATGGAATCCAATTCCAAGTAAATAAAACTCCTTTATTAAAGACAATACGGATTCTCTTTCCTATTCATAAATAAACTCCTTTATTTTAGGAAATATGTAATCCAATTTTAACTCCAATTAGTTATCATGGAATCCAATTCCAACTCTAATTATTTAGCATGAAATTTAATTTTAAGATTAAAATAAACTCTTTTATTTTAATTATAAAATTATTAAGAATATTATATATATATATATATATATATATCCACCAGGAAAAGGTTCACCCTGTTAAGTATTAAGAATACGTAACTGTTATAAATATATATTATCATATATCCACATGTTTAGGAATCAGGCTATGTGACAATAACGGATCAGTGAAAATAAAAAAAACGGTTTTGCGAATGTTTTTTTTTTAAATAAATTTTATACAACAAATTATGCCCAATTAAATTGTTCTAAATACATATCTACATACATATCGAATCTGAACAATTAATAATTCGCATAAAGAGGTTTGGCTCTGATGCCACTGTTAGGCTTGCAAGATTCATGAACACAATCAAATTGCACAAAATAAGCGGAAACATGAAAAAAATCAGAGTTTTAAAATTTTACAAACCATATATCCGGATCATTCTTTATGCACAATTATTAATTAAATGAAAAGATAAAGAACAAGAATCATACCCTTGAAGATTCGAGCTTCCTCAGGTACAAGTTCACCTCCAAATCCTTTTGCGTTCAACTTGAATCCACCAGGTTTGATTCCTTCCTTTGATCAACGTTAACCACTCAAGTGTTTGGCCTCTAGAGGTGATCTACCAAGGAAGAAGAAAGATTCAAGAAGATGGGTATTTGGAAAATGGTGTACTCTCCCAACTATTGGAATTACGTATTCACATGTTTAGTAAAAGTGTCAACCACCTTCATCCATAATAAGACTCCTCTTATTTATAGATGTAGGCAACCCTCCTTAACAATTAATGAATTGGGTTTTATTTTAATTAATTAAAATCCTTTAATTAATTAAGCTCCTAATCTTATTAAGAATAATTAATTAAACTCTTTTAATTAATTAGTCTCCTAATATTATTAGGAATATATGAGAGTACATTTATTAATTAATTCCTAAACTACTTCAGGAATTAAACAACAACAACAACAACAACAACAATAATAATAATAATAAGACTCCTCTTATTAATTTATATTTAATATTTCTAAAATATTAAATAATAAATATTAAGCAATTTAATTTATTCTATCACCATAGATTAAATTAAATATACTTAACTTATTATTATGATTATGCCATCAACTTCATAAATAATTATTCTTCCTTTTATGGTGCGACCCTTTAGGTTCTCCATATTAAACTGGCTGTGAATAAATCAATTAGAATAATTCTAATTTTATTTAAATAAATAAATTAAACTATTAATTTATTTAAATAAATAATATTTATTCTACAATAGGGATACGCCTCCATAGTAATTAACGACTTTCCAGATAATATAGATTTCAACATTAATCATAAAAGAACCTTTAAGTAAATAGTTACCGTACAATTCAATCCTTCCATCATACAATGTCCCAATTAAATATAAGACAAGAAATTAATATCAAGTTTTATTTTATTTTATTATATATATTTCGACTCTTAAATGCACAACTCCAAATAATGCAAATTAGAAACTCCTATCTAATTTCATTCTGCCTTGACCAAGGACTACTGGATTGTCATTTATCGAATCACATAGGAAATTTCTCTTCTTTTACTAGAAGTGGTAGATTCTTTATTGATCATATATTATCTCCATGTACAACTTATTATACCCAAGCATACCTTTTGATATACCCTAAGGGTCGTAAGGAATAAGTCAAAGTACAACTCATCATACACAAGATACTATGATGATCTTAAGTCCAAGGATGACTTGTACTACTATCACTACAGGAATTTCTATTGACAGACAAGTAAAACTCCATTAGGTATTCCTTAACGAGCCACGTTCAGTGAACTTATTCTCTAATAAGCACCTACATACTTGCTTTAGTGTCACCACACAAATTATCATGAGATCAATCATCCTCATCCAATGAGCAAGCAACATATGTACCAATCTATTCGGATTCACTAATCCCCAATTTAGTAATCCAACAATTAGAAACTATTTTAGTTTTAAGCTTTCTAAGAATTTAGATCTCATTAAAATGATCATCATCATTATTCTAAAAGCATTGCTTAAAACTATGAGTTTATCACATATTATAAAGAATCATTATGTAGATAATTAAAAGCCTTTAATAAATTAATACTTTTTATTAATAAATGAATAAGATTATTACAAAGTATATGCTTTATCATCAAACATGATTGGCTTGAGTGCATACTATTTTTAATTACTGCATAGTATCTCATGTTATTTGATTCAATTATTGTCACATTATCATTTGCATAATATTTTATATTATTAAATCAATAATTAAGACGACAATATTATTCATATTATTATTATTTGCATTATTGACGATGTCTAAAAAGTTTTGTCGAGGAAAGGGGTTTGGTCACCTAATTGCACGCCAATAGGGAGAAATCTTTATCGAAAAGCCCCCTCTTTCCTAGGTATGATCTGGTTGTTAAATATTGTGAGTTATAATATTAATGATGAATAATTGTTGAAAGTTTTAAAATGTGTTGATTAAAGATAAGTGATTTGTGGTAAATATTTATTCAATTTTTGATATAAATAGAGGGTTTTGTAATGAGGTATTTGTTATAAGTTTGGTTTATTATTCCATGAAGAGATTTGCTAATATTTCAAACCGTTGGTTGAAGTTATAATAGTAAATCAATATGGATTGTTGGTTGAAGATATAATAATAAATCAATATGGAACTCTGGTGGAAAGTTATAATAGTAAATCAATATGGATCGCTGGTTTAAAGTAAATCAGTATGAACCGTTGCTTTAAATTTTAATAGTAAATCAATATGGACCGTTCGTTTAAAAGTAAATTAATTTGGGCCGTTCATGAATTAGTTACTATTTAGTCATTTTTCCTATAAATAGAAGCTCATTCCTTTATTATTTATTACGAATTCACTAATACTCTAGAGAGAGAAACTATAGAGAGAAAGAAGAAGAGTATTCTGCTACTACCCTACTTCAGTATTCAATCTTCTACTATGGTAAGGGGTATTATTTATTTCATATTCACTTACGATATTATTTTTCGTATTCGTAAGGAATATTATCTTCGTTCAATATTCGTAAGGGATATTATTTGTTGTATTGGTAAGGAGTATTATTTCTTTCATATTCATGAAGAGAGTTATTTTCTTTCAATACTCGTAAAGGTTGTTATTCCATTCTTTATCATTCTGTTGGAATAACCTGTCTACGCGGACTACTGCATGCATGGTGAAATACTTTTGTTATTGCATTCTTTATTATTCTGTTGGAATAACCTGTCTACGCGGACTACAGCATGCATGGTGAAATCATTTTGTTATTCCATTATTTTTCATTCTGTTGGAATAATCTGTCTACGTGGACTACCGCATTCATGGTGAAATCCTTTTGTTATTTCATTCTTTATTATTCTGTGGGAATAACCTGTTTAGGCGGACTACCGCATGCCTGGTGAATAACCCTTCGTATTCAATGGTTATTAGAATTATGGAAATGATCTATCTACGCGGACTACTGCATGACAGTTGAAAATCCATTTGAAGTTTCGTATATTTTTCATTTTAGATTCCTAACTCCAAACTTACTATGGTAAGTATTACTTCTATAATTCCTGAAATGATCAGAAATTCCATGAGTTTTCTTTTCTGTATCCAAGTTGTCTGTTATGGTTCCTATCTTTGATTGGATCTATGTTTTAAACTTTATTCTTGAATTTTTCTCCACAATTGATTATTATGGAGTATTATTAAACTTGGATAAACTAAATTATGAATCCCTAATTGTGTCCTTTATCTCACTAGATTCGTTCTTTAAAATATTTTCATCATCCTCAGTCTTGAATGGTGATACTTGATGAATATCTTTGGCCTGTAGTGAAAAGATGAATGATTACCTGATGAATATATTTAGCCCTTAGTGCGAAGATTGACAGGTGTTGAGATGAACATGACCAACTGATGATACAAATGAATATCTTTCGCCTGTAGTGCAAAGATGAATATTTGATTCAAGATGTATATTGATTGATGTTACAGGGATAAAATATTAATTGATGATGAACTTTTAAATCATAGAAGATAGTAGACTACATTTGTGACGCCCCCAAAATTAGGTATACATCACCCATCTTGAGTCGTCAGATACATGGTACAGAATTCAAATACAACTTACTAATACCACTATCGTGTATAATACGACAAAATACAACTGTGAGTTTGAATACAATAATTGTCTACTAGAGATCATACAAACTCAAAATGAGTCCTCATTACAATTATTAATACATTATCTCTCAGAATAGTGAGGACTACTAATGCTATCCTCTGGACCGTCACTCCATTCCCCGACTAGTCCCTGCTATGTTCTCATTTACTGAAGAGAACAGTGAAAGAAAGGGTGAGCTCAACTAGCCCAGTAAGAAATATTATGACTAAGATAATGCAGAATAAATTATCATTAGTCTCCAACAATGTTAAACTGATAAAATATAATAGACATCAAGTTTAACTGCAGCGGAATAAGCAATCCATTAAAAGAGTCAAGTAGAGAATAGAATCTACTATCTTTTATGATTTAAAAAGTTTTTAATCACTTTTATCGCTGAGACTCAGCTCAATAAATAATCCACATCATTAAATCATCCCTGCACTACAGGCCAAGGATATTCTTTAGTATCACGACCACGAATTATCCATGCACTATGGGCCAAAGATAATCGTGTTTTCATCAACGGTCCTGATCATGCCATAAAACAATTATCTTTGCACTACGGCCGAAGAGAATCCATAACCATAATCATACCAAAAACTGTCCATCAATGCACTACGGGCCAATGAGGACTTTTTCCACATCATTTGTAATATTACGGTCACGATTACACCGCATAATCCCTGGTCATAATCATACCAAGTCCATCTATGCACTACAGGCCACAGATGACTTTCAACATAACATAAACATGAGGATGATGACAATGATATAATAATTTAATAAAACAAGTTCAAGAATTAATTTGTCCATGAACCAATAACGTCCAAATTGTCCACACGATACTGTTTTGTGGTGTAAAATTCAAGAATGCTCAGAAGAATATTTTCCTGAAAAGATACTGGATGAAGCGCAAATATCAAGGATATTCTACTAATTTCATGGAGTATAGAAGTCAAAACTTTAACCAACTGAGTATAATAAAGAATGGAATAACAACAGAAATCACCATGCATGCGGAACTTCGTACAGGCATGTAATTCCAACAGAATACTAAATAACGGAACCAGGTCAGGTGAAATTCACACCGACAGGATGTTCCAACAAAATAATAAATGCGGAATAATAAATGATGGAACCAGGTCCGGCGTATAGCACAGACAGGATATTCCGACAGAATAATAAAGACGGAACCAGGTCCGGTGTAAAGCACACAGACAGGATGTTCCAACGGAATAATAATAAAGACGAAACCAGGTCCGGTGTAAAACACACAGACAGGATGTTCCAACAGAATGATAGAAGAATGTCACCAAGTATAGGGTAGACCGCGTATACAGGTTATTCCAACAGAATAATAAGAAATGGAATAACAATAGTTTTCTTCATGAATAAGAAAGAATAACACCCCTTACCGTAACAGAAACTGGATATAGAAGTAGTGAAGTAGCAGAATACTCTTTTTCTTTCTCTCTATAATTTTTTCCCTATAGCTTCTCTCTATAATTTCTCTCTCTAGAGTTTCAATGAATTCGTAAGAAAATAATGAAGGAATGAGCTTCTATTTATAGGAAAATGGAATGCATAGTAACTAATCCATGAACGGTCCAAATTGATTTACTTTAATCTGACGGTCCATATTTAAAGAAAAATCTTTTAAATAAAATATAATATAATATATTCTATTTATATAAAAAGATTTTTACTATGCAAACACTATGCAACACTATGCAAAACACTATACAACACTATGCATAATAAAATATAATATATTCTATTTATAAAATAACTTTAATAAAGTATTCTGTTTTATATAAAAAGATGTTTCTGTTTTATTACGTTAATAATACGAATAAAACAAAACGTCATCATCGCTATAATAATTAAAACAAAACGTCATTATCGCTATAATAATTCATATTATTAATCGACAATAATTGAATCAAACTGAGCGACTTCTCACATAAATATCAATAATCAATACCGTGTGCTACTATGCAACAACGCGTATTACTGTACTTTTAGTACCCAGTAGTTCAACAGTATCAACGGTAAAACTTCCGCCGTTATTTTCAATAAAATATTTTTTGTCGTTTTCTCAATCCGACAATAATTATGTTGTGGGGTCCACCAATAATTGTACCGTCGTACGAATATTTTTCCGACACAAAGAATATTCCCTGACCAATCGAATATAATATAACAACTTGCATACTTTGCAAAATTTATAAATACTACCCACAACTATAATATTATCTCAAATTCACACCATAATATTAAAAAATTATTTCGAGAAAATTAATTCTTTATTCATAAAATATGGGGTTTCACAATCTCCCCTCCTTATGGAATTTCGCCCTCGAAATTTACGTACGTACCTGGTATGCCGAACAGGTGAGAATTCCTTGACTTCACTTCCAATTCTAACTCTTGAGATATAACCTTTGAGTGTTGAATACGATTCTTCTTATCCAAGATTGTAACACGTATCTCTTCATACGTTAAATTATCCGCTATCTCATCCGGTTCTAAATTAATAATGTGGTTCGGGTCGTCCACATATTTACGTAACATCGATACGAAAAAAAAAACGTTATGAACACGCAATATATTTGGCGGTAAAACGAGTCTATAAGCCACAGTTCCTACTCAATCGAAGATTTCAAATGGGCCAATTAAATCGAGGGTTGAGATTTCCGCTCTTCAGCAACTCTTGCTTCTAAAATAACACCCTCTTGAACCTTCTTCTTCACATTCATCAGATTCGGGTATGTAGCTTGAGCGTCTTTAACTTTATCGATTAAAGTCAATTTTACTCGTATATTCGTAATCTTTACGTGGGTCTCTAGAGTCTTTAACTCTATCTTCATCATTTGCAAGTTATACGAAATGAGTCTTTGTGTTAACAACATCGCACTTGTAAACGCATACGATCTTCTACTCAACACGTCAGCTACCACGTTCGCTCTTCCACGATGATATTGAATAGTACGATCGTAATCTTCAACAGCTCGAGTCAACGTCTTTGGTGCATGTTACTTTCGTTTTAGTTGAAAAAATTATTTAAAGGGTTTAAGAAATGGGTTTCGTACTGGTGTCAATACAAAATTCGATTTCACGCTCTGGGGTAGGCTAAGAAGTCTTCAGGAATACGTCAAGAGATTTATTAATGATAAAAATATCATTCAAAACTGTTACTCACATCCAAGACTTGGATAGTACGTCACATTGATACCAACTGTGACTTCTATCCCTTAACCTAGATAGCACCTTACAATGATACCTATCAACTTATTATCTTCATTCACGACGTCGCCTACAGAAAGTCTGTCTTCGGTGCATTCTACACAAGGAAGTCATCAACAAAAGGATCGGGGCTCTTTACTTATGGCTTGATATGACAATGATTGAATTTAGTGGTTTGGTTGCTTAAATTCGCATAATAGGTTGGTTAGGAATATGAAAGCTAACAACCTTACGAAAAACATGATGAGTAGTTAACCAATTGTTTCCTAAAATCGCATCAAAGGCAAGTATTTTCAAAGAGACAAGATCAACACGTAACGTGAAAGTGTCGATTTGAATCAAATAAGATTTATAAACAGTGGAGGTAACAAAGGTTTCTCCCAATGGAGTTTCAATAGATAAATCAAAGTTTAACTTCTCTGGAGTTAAGTACAAACATTGAACACAACTAGGTGAAATAAAAGAGTGAGTAGAACCGGTATCTAACACGGTATAGACTTCGTAAGAGCTTATGATTAACTTACCCGTGATAATTTTATTCAGGTTCCTCGTCACGAGAGAAAAAAAAAAACGCTCTCTCTTAAACTACCGGCTTTGGCTTGTCTGGGACATCATTTGGCATCATTATCCCAGCTGGAATTGACTTCATCATACGACAGAATCGAGCTAGGTGACCTTCTCTTCCGCAATTAAAGCATGCTTTGGACTGCTGCGCACAGTTTGGACGGATGTGTCCCTCCTGTCCGCATTTGAAACATACGACCGGTGGTCGTTCTTCTTCCTTTAAAACAGGTGCTGGTACCGACGTCTTTACGTCATTGTTGAATCTTCTCTTCTTGAAATGTCCATTCTTATTATTTTGGCCATGATTACCACCGAAGTGGTTACCATTCTTGGTATGATAATTTCCCCCGCGATGGTTATCATTGTTCTGATGGCCGTTGCCACCGGTATGATTATTATCGTGTTGCTGGTCATTACCTTTTGGTTGTGATAACTCATTATCGCGCTCCACTAACTAAGCCCTATTCACAATATCTGAATATAAACAAAGTTTATGAGAAATGAGGTATTGACGTATATCGGGTTTCAAACCTCGCAAAAACATTCGCGCCATTCGCTCCTCATTATCGACCAAATGGGATGCAAACCGGGACAACTCCGCAAACTTAGCCTCGTACTGCAACACGGTCATATTATTTTGCTCCAGCTTGATAAACTCTACCTCCTTCATGTGACGAATACTTTCGGGAAAGTACTTGTCGTTGAACAGCTCTTGGAACTTCTCCCAAGACATCTTGAGTGCGTCAGTCTGGGTACGTTTTACAGATTCCCACCAATGATCTCCTTCTTCACGCAACATAAAGGTGGCGAATGGAACCTTTTGCTCCTCTGAGCATCCCAAGACATCAAATATCTTGGTGATCTGCTTTAACCACGTCTCCGCCTTAAGTGGTTCTGGCTTTCCCAAAAACTCTGGTGGTCCCAGCTCCTTGAATTGCTTAGCGGTGACCAACCATGGGTTGCCATTGTTTTCTCCTGCATTATGAACAGGAGCCGCCTTCTCCCGTTGTTGCATGAATTGCTCCTTAAACTGCTTAGCGGTGACCGTCCGAGAGTTATCAGTATTTCTACCTGCATTTTGGACAGGAGCTGCCTTAGCTTGTTGTTGCATGAATTGCATAAAGTCTCTGACCATCCCATCATTCACCATTTCATCGGTGTTATTATGTTCATGAGGAGTATTGTCCTCTAGTTGCACATTATCCTGATTATTGATCTGTGGAGACTCAACGGTCTCCTGTGCTCCATTGATAATCTCAACATTCTCGGATGCCATTTTCAAACACTGCCACAAAACAAAGATTAATTGACATGTAACATAATATCTCTAAACTTTGACCAACTAATTTAAATACAAAATAAATTTAAGTAGGTCATACTAGCGAAGGAATTCCCCGTCTCTCCCCTCCTAGTTATAGTCTCACATCTTAGCCAGGGATCATATCCCTAAGCTCTGATACCAACTGTGACGCCCCCAAAATTAGGTATACATCACCCATCTTGAGTCGTCAGATACATGGTACAGAATTCAAATACAACTTACTAATACCACTATCGTGTATAATACGACAAAATACAACTGTGAGTTTGAATACAATAATTGTCTACTAGAGATCATACAAACTCAAAATGAGTCCTCATTACAATTATTAATACATTATCTCTCAGAATAGTGAGGACTACTAATGCTATCCTCTGGACCGTCACTCCATTCCCCGACTAGTCCCTGCTATGTTCTCATTTCCTGAAGAGAACAGTGAAAGAAAGGGTGAGCTCAACTAGCCCAGTAAGAAATATTATGACTAAGATAATGCAGAATAAATTATCATTAGTCTCCAACAATGTTAAACTGATAAAATATAATAGACATCAAGTTTAACTGCAGCGGAATAAGCAATCCATTAAAAGAGTCAAGTAGAGAATAGAATCTACTATCTTTTATGATTTAAAAAGTTTTTAATCACTTTTATCGCTGAGACTCAGCTCAATAAATAATCCACATCATTAAATCATCCCTGCACTACAGGCCAAGGATATTCTTTTGTATCACGACCACGAATTATCCATGCACTACGGGCCAAAGATAATCGTGTTTTCATCAACGGTCCTGATCATGCCATAAAACAATTATCTTTGCACTACGGCCGAAGAGAATCCATAGCCATAATCACACCAAAAACTGTCCATCAATGCACTACGGGCCAATGAGGACTTTTTCCACATCATTTGTAATATTACGGTCACGATTACACCGCATAATCCCTGGTCATAATCATACCAAGTCCATCTATGCACTACAGGCCACAGATGACTTTCAACATAACATAAACATGAGGATGATGACAATGATATAAGAATTTAATAAAACAAGTTCAAGAATTAATTTGTCCATGAACCAATAACGTCCAAATTGTCCACACGATACTGTTTTGTGGTGTAAAATTCAAGAATGCTCAGAAGAATATTTTCCTGAAAAGATACTGGATGAAGCGCAAATATCAAGGATATTCTACTAATTTCATGGAGTATAGAAGTCAAAACTTTAACCAACTGAGTATAATAAAGAATGGAATAACAACAGAAATCACCATGCATGCGGAACTTCGTACAGGCATGTTATTCCAACAGAATACTAAATAACGGAACCAGGTCAGGTGAAATTCACACCGACAGGATGTTCCAACAAAATAATAAATGCGGAATAATAAATGATGGAACCAGGTCCGGCGTATAGCACAGACAGGATATTCCGACAGAATAATAAAGATGGAACCAGGTCCGGTGTAAAGCACACAGACAGGATGTTCCAACGGAATAATAATAAAGACGAAACCAGGTCCGGTGTAAAACACACAGACAGGATGTTCCAACAGAATGATAGAAGAATGTCACCAAGTATAGGGTAGACCGCGTATACAGGTTATTCCAACAGAATAATAAGAAATGGAATAACAATAGTTCTCTTCATGAATAAGAAAGAATAACACCCCTTACCGTAACAGAAACTGGATATAGAAGTAGTGAAGTAGCAGAATACTCTTTTTCTTTCTCTCTATAATTTTCTCCCTATAGCTTCTCTCTATAATTTCTCTCTCTAGAGTTTCAATGAATTCGTAAGAAAATAATGAAGGAATGAGCTTCTATTTATAGGAAAATGGAATGCATAGTAACTAATCCATGAACGGTCCAGATTGATTTACTTTAATCTGACGGTCCATATTTAAAGAAAAATCTTTTAAATAAAATATAATATATTCTATTTATATAAAAAGATTTTTACTATGCAAACACTATGCAACACTATGCAAAACACTATGCAACACTATGCATAATAAAATATAATATATTCTATTTATAAAATAACTTTAATAAAGTATTCTGTTTTATATAAAAAGATGTTTCTGTTTTATTACGTTAATAATACGAATAAAACAAAACGTCATCATCGCTATAATAATTAAAACAAAACGTCATTATCACTATAATAATTCATATTATTAATCGACAATAATTGAATCAAACTGAGCGACTTCTCACATAAATATCAATAATCAATACTGTGTGCTACTATGCAACAACGCGTATTACTGTACTTTTAGTACCCAGTAGTTCAACAGTATCAACGGTAAAACTTCCGCCGTTATTTTCAATAAAATATTTTTTGTCGTTTTCTCAATCCGACAATAATTCTGTTGTGGGGTCCACCAATAATTGTACCGTCGTACGAATATTTTTTCGACACAAAGAATATTCCCTGACCAATCGAATATAATATAACAACTTGCATACTTTGCAAAATTTATAAATACTACCCACAACTATAATATTATCTCAAATTCACACCATAATATTAAAAAATTATTTCGAGAAAATTAATTCTTTATTCATAAAATCTGGGGTTTCACAACATTCTCTACTTAACTCTTCTAATGAATTGTTATTTCCGCTGTATTTGTTGATCTAAAACTTGTTGTCTATTGTATTTTTTTAGATTTTTTCCTGTTGAGGACTAAGGATAATTTTTTCTACGTTATCTTAGTCATAATATTCTTTACTGGGCTAGTTGAGCTCACACTTTTCCTTTTTGTTCCATTTTTCTTTTTTCAGGAGGCGAGAATATAGCGGGAACTAGTCGGGGTGTGGAGTGACGTTTCAAGGTAGTTATTTTAGTAGTCCTTACTGTTTTGTAAAATAGTGTATCAATAATTGTAATGAGTACTTATTTGAGTGTGGATATTGTGTAGAAGACAATATTTTTATTTAAACTCACAACATACGTGTTGTCGTATTTTGCACGACAATTGTAATAATGAAGTTGTAGTTATTTTCTGTACTGTGTATTTAGTTACTCAGAATGAGTTGTGTGGTCCTATTTTGGGGGCGTCATAGTTGGTATCAGAGCTTAGGGATAAGATCTCTGATGGAGATCTGGGGTTAGAATTAGGAAGGGAGTGACGAGTAAATCCTTCGCTAGTGTGTCCTACCTAAGCTTATTTGTGTTTATTTGGTCGGTCAAAATATAGGGGTATTATGTGGTATGTTAATTTCTTTAATTAACCCTTGTTTTGTGGCAGTATTTGAGAATGACTGCTGAAAATGTTAATAATAGAGTGTATGAGACCGTTGAGACACCTTTAATCACCAACCGGGTTAATGTGATGTCAAGCGAAGAAGAAATTAGAGATATCTACGTGGTGAGTGATGAACTAATAGTTTCACCCGAGCTAGTCGCAGAGGTAGCAGTTGAGAGTGAGGAAGAAGAAGAACTTGAGGAGGAATTATTAGAATAACTTTATGATCGAAACGTAGAATTTCAAAATCATATTCATGAGTTAGAAGTGCAGGCTGAAGAACGACAGGCGATCGTGGAGCAAAGAGATGCAATAATTCAAAATTGTGTTACCCGATGTGTGATGCTTGAACAGAAGCACTCTTTTGTAGAGTATAAGATATTAGAGCTGGAATCTAAGAATGCTATGATCAAAGTTCTAAAGAAAGAAGAAACAACTGAACGAATGAGAATGGAGGATGCAGGGTAAAAACAACACGACACGTTGATATTGTAGAAAAAAATGTCCGATCTAATAAGGCAAAATAGATGAAATGGATTTTGCTTTTTGGACAGCAATTAGAAGAATCCAACATCGAGTTTGGAATTACCCTGTGCAGAGCGGTCAACCCCAATTCGATATGGATCAGAGAGTAATGATTCAAATCATGGATCAGGAATGCGACGAAGCAATTAAGGGTGGAATGTACTCTATAGCAAAGTCAAGTCCAGCTGGGATGGTGACACCAAAGGATGTCCCAAACAAGTCAAAGTCGGTAGTTTAAGTGAGAGCATTTATCGAGGAACCTTAACGAAGTTATCACGGGTAAGTTAATCATAAACGCTTACGAAGTCTATACCTTATTCGATACAGTTCTACCCACTCTTTTATTTCTCTTACTTGCGCTCAACATTTAAATTTGACTCCAGAGAAATTATACTTTGACTTATTTGTTGAGACTCCGTTAGGAGAAACTTTCATTAAAGATACTTGCATTTGATGTGAGTTTAGGGATTGATTGGCTAACTACTCATCATGCCAAAATTGATTATTTTCGCAAGGTTATTGGTTTTCATAATCCTAACCAACCTGTTATGCGAATTCAAGCAACCAAAACACTAAAAAATACTTTCATATCAAGCCATAAAGTCATCCGTTTATTGAAAAAAGGATGTCAAGCTTTCTTAGCCCATGTCATGGACTTGAACAAAAATACGTCAGATTTGAATAATGTTTCTGTTGTTAGTGAATTTCCTGACGTATTTCCTGAAAAAATTCTTGACCTACCTCAGAGCGTGATATTTAATTTTGTATCGACTTTAAACTCGATACAAAACCCATTTCCAAAACCCCATATCGAATGGCTCCTATTAAACTTCAGGAGTTAAAAACCCAACTATAGGAGTTGGTACCCAAGCCTCTATCTGGTGACTTCATTTGTGGAATGCACCAAAGCCAGACTCTCCGTAGGGGACGCCATATTCGTTAGGTGGTAAACTGATAGGTGTCATTGTGACGTGCTATCCAAGATTGCGATATGAGTAACAGTTGAGAGCAACCTAAGTCAGTAATCAAAATATGTAGCTTTTTAGGCTTAGCTGGTTACTATCGAAGATTCGTGGAAGGTTTTTCTCAAATCACTACTCTATTAACTCAGCTAACTCGAAAAGATACAAAATTCGTATGGAGCGAGGAATATAAGAAGAGTTTCCAAGAACTCAAGAGGAGACTCATTTTGGCTCATGTTCTGATAATACCATCTGGTTCGGATGGATTTGTTATCTACAGCGATGCTTCGGGTAAAGGGTTAGTATGTGTTCTCATACAACATGGGAACGTCATAGCCTATGCCTCACGACAACTCAAAGAATATAAGAGGAATTATTCTAATCATGATCTAGAGTTGGCAGCAGTCGTTTTCGCGTTAAAGATATGGAGGCACTACATGTATGGGGAGAAAATGGAGATTTATACGGATCATAAAAGCCATAAATATTTCTTCACCCAAATGGAACTCAACAAGCGGCAACGATGTTGGCTTGAGCTGTTAAAAGATTACAACCATATCATTCAATACCATCCTGGAAAAGTAACGTGGCAGCTGACGTGTTGAGTAGAAGATTGTATGCGGTTACGAGTGCGATGTTTTTAACACGAAGACCCATTTCGTATAACTTGCAAATGACAGAGATAGAGTTAAAGACTCTAGGGATCCACGTGATGATGTCAAATATACGCGTAGAATCGATTTTGATCGATAAAGTTAAAGATGCTCAAGCTACAAACCCAGAGCTGAGGAATATGAAGAAGAAGATGCAAGAAGTCGTTATTCCAAAAGCGAGAATCGACGATGTGAGGAAAGCTCAAACCTTTGATTTATTAGTCTATTTAAAATCCTCGATTGAATCGGAACTGTAGCGTATAGACTCGTTTTACCACCAAGTATGTCTCGTATTTATAACGTGTTTTACATATCCATGCTACGTAAATATGTGAAAGACCCGAATCACATTAACGAATTAGAATCAGACAAGGTAGTCGAAGATTAAACGTACGAGGAGGTACCAGTTGAGATTTTGGATAGGAAGGAGCATGTCCTACGCATAAAGGTTATACCACAAGGCAAAGTTTTGTGGATGAAATATGCTATTGAGGAAATGACCTAGGAATTGAAATCAGAAATGAAAGTGAGGTACCCTCACCTTTTTGAAACACCAGCTACGCACGTTAATTTCGAGGATGAAATTTCATAAGGAGCGGAGGTTGTAAGACCCTAAAATTTTTAAATAAAATGGAATTTTCTCTAATTATTATTTTGGAATATTATGGTATGAATTTGATATAATGTTAAAGTTGTGGGTAATATATACAAATTTTGCAAAGTAAGCAAGTTGATATAAAATATTCGTTATGTCAGTGTTACTATTCACGAGTTACTATTCATGAGTTATTATTTATGAGTTATTATTCACGAGTTATTATTCAAGGGGTACTATTCACGACAAAATTGATTTCTTTTTCTGACCAAATTTTTACCGTTAAACTGTTGAAATACCTGGTGGTAAAAGAACAGTAATACGCGTGGTTGCATAGTAGCACACGGTATTGATTATTGATGCTTACGTGAGAAGTCACTCATTTATACTCAATTATTAATACAGTAATTTCTGCATAATATCTCATGTTATTTGATTCAATTATTGTCACAGTATCATCTACATAATATTTTATATTATTAAATCAATAATTAAGACGAAAATATTATTCATATTATTATTATTTGTATTATTGACGATGTCTAGAAAGTTCTATCGAGGAAAGGGGTTTGGTCACTTAATTGTTCGCCAATAGGGAGAAATCCTTATCGGAAATCCCCCTCTTTCCTTGATATGATCTAGCTGTTAAATATTGTGACTTATAATATTAATGATGAATAATTGTTGAAAGATTAAAAATGTGTTGATTAAAGATAAGTGATTTGTGGTAAATATTTATTCAATTTTTGATATATATAGAGGGTTTTGTTATGAGGTATTTGTTATAAGTTTGGCTTATTATTCCATGAGGAGATGTGCTAATTTTTCAGACCGTTGGTTGAAGTTATAATAGTAAATCAATATGGATCGTTGGTTGAAGATATAACAGTAAATCAATACGGACCGCTGGTGGAAAGTTATAATAGTAAATCAATATGGATCGCTAGTTTAAAGTAAATTAGTATGGACCGTTACTTTAAGTTTTAATAGTAAATCAATATGGACTGTCTGTTTAAAAGTAAATTAATCTGGGCCGTTCATGAATTAGTTTCTATTCAATCCTTTTTCCTATAAATAGAAGCTCATTCCTTCATTATTTCTTACAAATTGACTGAAAATTTAGAGAGAGAAACTATAGAGAGAAAGAAGAAGAGTATTCTGCTACTACCCTACTTCAGTATTCAATCTTCTACTAAGGTAAGAGGTATTATTTATTTCATATTCACTTACGATATTATTTTTTATATTCATAAGGAATATTATCTTCGTTCAATATTCGCAAGGGATATTATTTGTTGTATTGGTAAGGAGTATTATTTCTTTTGTATTCATAAAGAGAGTTATTTTCTTTCAATACTCGTAAGGGTTGTTATTCCATTCTTTATCATTCTGTTGGAATAATCTTTTTACTCGGACTACCGCATGCATGGTGAAATCCTTTTGTTATTCCATTATTTATTATTCTGTTGGAATAACATGTCTACGCAGATTATCGCATGCATAGTGAAATCCTTTTGTTATTCTATTATTTATCATTTTGTTGGAATATTCTAACTACGCGGACTATCGCATGCATGGTCAAATCCTTTTGTTATTCCATTCTTTATTATTTTGTGGGAATAACCTGTCTACGCGGACTACCGCATGCCTGATGAATAACCCTTCGTATTCAATGGTTATTAAAATTGTGGAGATGATTTGTCTACGCGGACTACCGCATGACAGTTGAAAATCCATTTGAAGTTTCGTATATTGTTCATTTCAGATTCCTAACTCTAAACTTACGACGATAAGTATTGCTTCTATAATTCCTGAAATGATCAGAAATTCATTGAGTTTTCTTTTCTGTATCCAAGTTGTCTGTTATGGTTCCTATCTTTGATTGGATCTATGTTTTCAACTTTATTTTTGAATTTTTCTCCATAATTTATTATTACGGAGTATTATTAAACTTGGATAAACTAAATTATGAATCCCTAATTGTGTCCTTTATCTCACTGGATTCGTTCTTTAAAATATTTTCATCATCCTCAGTCTTAAATGGTGATACTTGATGAATATCTTTGGCATGTAGTGCAAAGATGAATGATTACCTGATGAATATATTTAGCCCGTAGTGCGAAGATGGACAGGTGTTGAGATGAACATGACCAACTGATGATACAAATGAATATCTTTGGCCTGTAGTGCAAAGATGAATATTTGATTCAAGATGTATATTGATTGATGTTACAGGGATAAAATATTAATTGATGATGAACTTTTAAATCATAGAAGATAGTAGATTACATTCTCTACTTAACTCTTCTAATGAATTGTTGTTTTCGTTGTATTTGTTGATCTAAAACTTGTTGTCTATTGTATTTTTTTAGATTTTCCCTGTTGAGGACTAAGGATAATTTTTTCTACATTATCTTAGTCATAATATTTTTTACTGGGTTAGTTGAGCTCACCCTTTTCTTTTTTGTTACATTTTTCTTCTCAGGAGGCGAGAATATAGTGGGAACTAGTTGGGGTGTGGAGTGATGTTTCAAGGCAGTTGTTTTAGTAGTCCTCACTATTTTGTAAAATAGTGTATCAATAATTTTAATGAGTGTAAGACCCCCAATTGTATGAAATGAAAGTATTCAATTTTCTTATAATTATTTTTTTATTTAGTAAATGGTTAAATTGATTAAAGGATTAAAACTAAGGGTGATATGTGAAAATTTTTGCAAAGTAAAGCAAGTTGTTATAAAATATTCATTTGGTCGGAGAATATTCTTTTTGTCGAGGAATATTCGTACAACGACACAATTATTGGTGGACCCCACAACAGAATTATTGTCGGAGTTAAAAAAAGACAAAATTATCTTTTTATAAAAATAACGACGAAAGTTTTATTGTTAACTGTTGAAATACCCGATAATAAATTTACAGTAATACGCGTGGTTGCATAGTAGTACACAGTATTGATTATTGATGCTTACGTGAGAAGTCACTCAGTTATACTCAATTATTGCTACAGTAGTTACTGTTTACTATTTTATTTTATTGATTCAATAATTGCTACGTTGATATTTTATATTATTGATTCAATAATTGTCATTGCACAATATTTCAAATTATCAAATCAATATTTCATATTATTTGAATAATATTATTAGATATCATTATTGACAATGTCTAGAAAGTTCTGTCGAGGAAAGGGGTTTGGTTACCTAATTGCGCGCTAATAGGGAGAGATCCTTAATGAAAAGTGTAAAATCCCAAATTTTACGAATAAAGATTTAATTTTCTCGAAATATTTTTTTTAATATTATGGTGTGAATTTGAGATAATGTTATAGTTGTGGGCAGTATTTATAAATTTTGCAAAGTATGCAAGTTGTTATATAATATTCGATTGGTCGGGGAATATTCGTTTTAACAGGGAATATTTGTACGACGGCACAATCATTGGTGGACCACACAACAAAAGTATTGTCCTAAAACGACAGAATTATCTTTTTATAAAATAACGGCGGAAATGTTACCGTTAAAACTGTTGAACTACCCGGTAGAAAAAGTACAGTAATACGCGTGGTGGCATAGTAGCATACGGTATTGATTATTGATGCTTACGTGAGAAGTCACTCAGTTATACTCAATTATTGCTACAGTAATTGCTGCATCATATCTCTTATATTATTGATTCGATTATTGTCACAGTATCTTCTGCGTTATATGATATATTATTAAATCAATAATTGAAACGATAAAAGTTATTCATATTATTAAATTGTAATATTTACAATGTCTAGAAGTTCTCTCAAGGAGAGGTTTGGTCACCTAATTGCGCGCCAATAGGGAGAAATCCTTATTGGAAAGCCCCCTCTTTCCTGGGAACGACCTGGTTGTTAAATATTGTGAGTTATGATATTAATGATGAATAAGTTCATGTTGATTAAAGATGAATTTGTTAGTTCCATTGTGTTAGGATTATTGGTGTTAGTTGAAATCAACATCTATTCCGATGATAATTGATGTCTGGGGGTTATATTGATAAACCAGGTAATTAATCGGGTAAATGATCAATTAATTACTACTAATTCACATGCTCATATAACTATTTGTTCACATGTGTGTACTATTGAATCACATTCTTATACTATTAGGGGAGTTGGCGCAAGATTGATGATACTTGCATGACTAAGTTAAAAATAGAGGTATAGATGGATGTACTATACTGTAATTAATTTTTTCACATGTTTAGAACTATTGAGTCACATGATTTACTATTGATTCACATGATTTACTATTAGGAGAGGTGGTGCAAGTTTGATAATGCTTGGATGGCTGAATTAAAAATGAAAGAAAAGTTGGAGGTATTGTACTGTAATATTTCGAGCCCCAAAACGTGCAATTATCGAAACTATATTTTCCTATAAATAGAACTCATTCTTCCTTCATTTTCACCAATTCACTAAAGCTTTAGAGCCATTATTATAGAGAGAAATTATAGAGAGAAAGAAGAAGAAAAGTCTACTACCTCACTATTCCAGTATCCAGTCTTCTTTTGAGGTAAGGGGTATTATTCTTTCGTATTCATGAAGAGAATTATTTCTTTTAATACTCGTAAGATTTGTTATTCCATTCTGTATTATTATGTTGGGATAACCTGTTTATGTGAAGTACCGCATACATGGTGAAATTCTTCTATTATTCCATTCTTTATTATTCTGTTGGAATATCCTATCGGTGCGAATTTTGCCTGACCTAGTTCCGTTCTTTATTATTCTGTTGGAATAACCGGTTTATACGAAGTACCGCATACATGGTAAAATTCTGTTGTTATTCCATTCTTTATTATTTTGTCAGAATATCCTGTCTGTGCGTTTTACGCCGGACCTGGTTCCATTATTTATTATTCCATATTTATTATTCTGTCAGAATATCCTGTCTGTACGTTTATGCCGGACCTGGTTCCATTATTTATTATTCTGTTAGGAATAACCTGTCTGTGCGGTCTCTATCGCATGCATGGTGAATCCTTCTATTATTCCATTCTTTATTATTCTGTTGGAATAACCTTTCTATGTGGATTACCACATGCATGGTGAATGATCCTTTATATTCATTCCTTATTAAATTATGGAAATGATCTAGTTACATTGATTATGATGAGAGTCATAATATAAGCTTTGGACTGATGAAAATCATGGGTATATGAAGTATTAGTAAGTGTTATGATGAGTTATGTTGGTTATTATGTGAAAACATGAAAGTTTCTTAGAAATCACAAAGGGTAGAAAATCAAATTTTGGTGAAAATGGAATATGAAATTCAATTGACCATATATCCTATTATATTTTAAATTTTTGAGTGTGGTCAAGTTCTAGAGTTAGATCTATGAGTTTTCTAGCATCTCCAAGTGGAATCACTGGAAAAGGTGTTGTAGATTTTCACGTGGACTGATTTTAGCAAAGGAGTCAAAAGATGGAAATTACCGAAATTGTGAGTAAAATTCTAGCCTTTTGGGACACGAAAGTATATGGTATAAAGAACCTCTTGTCCAAAAATGATCTCATTCCGACTTAAAATGAACAAGTTATGACCATTTCAATATTTAGGTTTTTCTGACAAAAAAACGCTATAACCAGAGTTCTATAACTCCGATTACCATGAAATTTAAATTGGAGACTCACGTTGACATGTGTAAGATCCTGCCAAGATTTGGGAATTTTTGGAGTTAAACTTAAGGTAACTAATTTCTTAAACAATTAATTGGAAATTAATTTTTGAAAAATAGTAAATTAATTTTAAAAATTCTGAGAAACATATATGTTCATTATGGGACTATATTCTGCTAAATCCCAGAAAAGAAATATTTTTGGGACTGATTTGGTATTTTTCATGAAAATAGTTTAGTTACGAACATATGAGTTAAATATCTTATGTGAAGTTACAAAGTTAGAAAATAGGATTTTTTGGCTTGGAAATCCTATATAAGGTATATATAGATTTTTGATGAGGGATTTAGTCAATGGTGATGAAATCTTATGACTATGGCATCCTTTGAATGATTAAATGCATTATTTGGTAAAGTGTAAACAATTGAAATAAATTATTTATAAGTTTAAAGGTGATTAAAATATTGTTATGATATTAATAGTATTAGATTATGAGATTATTAAGTGATTGATAATATTTGGATAAATTTAAAACATTTATATTTATCCTTGTTTTAGTTTGATTAATGCTTATATCATTGTCATCATCTTCATGCTTATATAGTGATGAAAGTTATCTTTGGCTTACGTGCGAAGAGGGACTATTGTTTATTGAATTATATATCTTTGGTTTACGCGTAAAGATGGATTTTTGATTATTGGTTTTATGGTTGTATATCTTTGGCTTACGTGCAGAGATGGACTTGGTATGATTATGACCAGGGATTATTCGGTATAGTCATGACCATTGATGATTTAAATAATATCTTTGGCCCGTAGTGCAGGGATGATTCGATGATGTGGTTTATTTATGAAGTTGAGTCTCAGCGATAAAAATTGATGAAAATATTTTAAATCATAGAAGATAGTAGATTTTATTCTCTACTTGACTTTTCTAATGGATTACTTGTTCTGCTGTAGTTAAACTTGATGTCTTTTATATTTTATCAGTTTATCATTGTTGAAGACTAATGATAAATTATTTTGCATTATCTTAGTCATAATATTTCTTACTGGGCTAGTTGAGCTCACCCTTTCTTTCATTGTTCTCTTCAGGAAATGAGAATATAGTTGGGACGAATCGGGGAACGAAGTGACGGTCTAGATGATAGCATTAGTAGTCCTCACTATTCTATTAAATAGTGTGAAAATAAATATAATGAGGACTCCATTGAGAGTGGATATTGTCTAGAAGGAAATATTCTTGTTTAAACTCTCAGTTTATGTTTTGTCGTATTTTACACGAAAGTTGTATTATTAAGTTGTATTTGTATTTTTGTACCATGTATTTGGCGACTCGAGATGGGTGATGTATACCTGTTTTAGGGGCGTCACAAAAAGCTCACTCTTTCCTGAGAACGACCTGTTTGTCAATATTGTAGTTCTGTAATATTATTTGTGAATAATAAATTATTGATATATATATATATATATATATATATATATATATATATATATATATATATATATATGATAAGGAAATATTTATTTAATATAGATTTAAACGGATGAATGTTTAGCATGTGACATTTGTTGAAAGTTGGCATTTTATCTTTTCCGATAAAATAATTCATTTAAATATATTATTATAATATTACATTATAGTTGTATGATGTGATTATATAATAGTATGATTTTAATTTGAATGGTAGCATTATTATAGTAAATTCATGGTATAAAAGTAAAGGGGGTGGAAGAGAACAAATTGATTTTGAATTTTGATGATGTAAGCAATGATGTCATCGGAACGATGAGGTAAGCAATGATGTCATATGATCGATGATGTAAGCGATGATGTCATAAATTATGGTGAAAACACTATTTTATCCTTACTCTGCCAAGCCTATAAATAGAAGCTCATTTCCTCATTATTTTTTGCCAATTCATTCAAGCTATTAAGAGAGAAAGTATAGAGAGGATAATAGAGAAAGAAGAAGAGTATTCTGTTACTACACTATTGCAGTATCCAATCTCCTACTAAGGTAAGGGGTATTATTTCTTTCAATACTCGTAAGGATTGTTATTCCATTATTTATTATTCTATTGGAATAACTTGTCTACGCGAACTACCGCATGCATGGTGAAATCCTTTTGTTATTCCATTCTTTATTATTCTATGGGCATATCATGTCTACGCGGACTACCGCATGCCTGGTGAATAACCCTTCGTATTCATTTGTTATTAAAATATGGAAATGATCTGTCTACGCGGTCTACCGCATGACAGTTAAAAATCCATTTGCAGTTTCGTATATTGTTCATTTCAGATTCCTAAATTTAAACTTACTACGGTAAGTATTACTTCTATAATTCCTGAAATTAGTAGAATATCCATGATATTTGTGCTTCATCCAGTATCTTTTCTTAAAAATATTATTCTGAGCATTCTTGATAAGTTTAAACCTTTTCATGCCGAAGTACTATTCACGGGGTACTATTCTCAAAGTACTATTCATGGGGTACTATTCACTCGGGTACTATTCACCCGAGATACTATTTATGACAAAAATTAATTTCTTTTCGGTCCAAATCATTTTTGATACAATATTATTTTTTAATTTTACTCCACAAAGTAGTATCATGTTGACAATTTGGACTTTATTGAATTCTGGATAAATTAAATTATAAATCTTTAAAATTTATCATTTACTTTCATTTAATTGAATCCTTATATCATTGTAATCATCCTCATGTTTATATTGTTATGAAAGTCATCTTTGGCCCGTAGTGCATAGATGGACTGTTGATTGGTATGATTATGAACATGAATCATTCGGTATAATCATGATCTATAATGTTACAAATGACGTGGTAAAATTCCTCATTGGCCCGTAGTGCATTGATGGACAGTTGTTGAGATGAACATGTCCATTGGTGATAATAATGAATATCCTTGGCCCGTAGTGCATGGATAATTCAGTGATGTAGATTATTTATTAATCTGAGTCTCAGCGATAAAATTGATGATAAACCTTTTAAATCATAGAAGGTAGTAGATATCATGCTCTACTTGACTCTTCTAATGGATTGCTTGTTCCGCTGCAGTTATTGATCTAAAACTTGTTGTCTATTGTATTCTATCAGTTGTTATACTGTTGAAGGCTAAGGATAATTTATTTTGCATTATCTTAGTCATAATATTTCTTATTGGGGTAGTTGAGCTCACCCTTTGCTTTCATTGTTCTCTTCAGAAAATGAGCTGGGACTAGTCGGGGAACGGAGTGACGGTCCAGATGTTTGCATTAGTAGTACTCACTATTCCATGAAATAGTATGATAATAAATGTATTGAGGACTTATTTTGAGTTTGAATACTGTCTAGAAGACAATATTTGTATTAAAACTCACAGCTCATGCTATATACTTAAGTTTATATTTGTATTTTGTACCATATATTTTGTGAGGCCCCAAATTTTATGAATAAAGATTTAAATTTCTCGAATTTTTTTTATATTATGGTGTGGATTTGATATAATGTTATAGTTGTGGGTAATATTTATAAATTTTGGAAAGTAAGCAAGTTGTTATAAAATATTCGTTTCGTCGGGGAATATTCTTTTTGTCGGGAAATATTCGTACGATGGTACAATCATTGGTGGACCCCACAACAAAATTATTGTCGGATTGAGAAAATGACAAAAATATTTTTATGAAAATAATGGCTGAAGTTTTACCGTTAAAACTTTTGAACTACTCAGTAGTAAAAGTACAGTAATATGCGTGGTTGCATAGTAGCACACGGTATTGATTATTGATGCTTACGTGAGAAGTCACTCAGTTTTTTTCAATTATTACTATAATAATTGTTGCATAGTATCTCACGTTATTTGATTCAATTATTATCAATATTTTATATATTATTAAATCAATAATTGAGACGACGAAGCTATTAATATTATTATTTACAATATTAACGATGTCTAGAAGTTTTGTCAAGGAGAGGTTTGGTCACCTAATTGCTCGCCAATAGGGAGAAATCCTTATTGAAAAGCCCCTTCTTTTCTGGGAATGACCTGGTCGATTAATAGTGTGAATTATAATAATGATGATGATTTTTTATTATTATTATTATAAATGTAATAAAACAGAAAACTTTTTATATAAAACAGAATATTTTTTATAAAGTTTTGTTTTTTTTGATTATAAATAGAATATAATATATTTTGTTGGGAGAATGCATAACATGATTTGATGTTTTAATATGCTTGTGATTATTGTAAGGTCCTTAAAATTGAATTTATGTACAAGGACTTAGTAATGTAAAGATCAAGATTGTTAGGCTGATCTAAGCTTTCAACGTGTATCATTCTGTTCTAGAATGCATAGATAAAAAGATCAAAACAGTTAGGTTGATCTTATGATGTAATAGATAGGCTTGTCTGAACGTCGAAGCACTGCACCAGAAGTCGTAGTCTGCCAGGAGAGTCAGAATCAACTCGGGAGCTATCGAGGTAGAATAGGAGTATGCAAGATGGTGAGATCTCAGAGTTCGTAGACTTCCAGGGGAAACGAAGAAGGATCGTAGTGTATCGAGAAGAGCCTCCTCAGGATCGTAGTGTACTGAGGAAGTTATGTTCTGAATCGTAGAGACAACCTGCCTAAAAGCCGAACGACAATCTGCAAAAGCTAAGTATGAAATGCACTGTACGCTCAGAGTCGCAGAGTCTAGCGATGCCAAAGTCTAAGACAAGGATCGTAGACCACACTCTGCGATCGTAGAGTTCACTGAACAAGTGCAGAGATCGTAGTCGGACAAGATCAGATGAAGACAACAAGCTCAAGTCAGCGATCATAGAGTGGACTCAACGTTCACCAAGCTAACTCTACGATCGTAGTATGCAGAGTCAGCGATCGTAGTATGCTCTTGGGATCGTAGAGTCAACAACACGATCTGAATCATAGAGCACAACAATCCAAATAGTAGAGCAACATCTGTCATGTCAGAAAAACGTTAAAGCCTCATGAGTTGTTAATTCAACAATACGAGGAATGGATCCTAAATGCTACAGTGCCCATCAGTCCCAGAATAAATGAAATATCCTTAGGATGCAACAAAGAAGCGTATTGAAGAAGCTAAGGATAGTACTATGAATGAAAAGGGACAAAACACCTTTTCAGGTGGTAGGTGAAAAAGCAGCCTGCAGTGTCAGTGGTCCAGAATGCAGAATTCAGAAGATGTACAGAAATGTCTCCATCACAGTACAGAAAATTCAGATGCATTTAATGCCACAACTGATGGATCCAACGGATAGTTTTCAACATCACATATATACAGATCAGACAGATGAAAGAAAAGTAAGCATAAACATTCAACGTGAAGAACTCTCTAAGGCTCAACTCTACGATCTGAGATATTACAAAGCTTGCTCAGCTACTCAGCTATTACGAACCAGAGCTTACACAGCAAACTGAGTAGCAACCTTCAGAACGCAACAACAACAATCATCAATCAACTGAAGAAGTATACCAAGTCTGCTGGACTTGAAGAGTTCGCAGTGAACTAAGAAAGCCAAGTCTGTTGGACTTGAAGAGTTCAAAAGTGAACTAGAAAAGTTCCTAGACTGTTGGTCTAGAAGGAATCTGTGTGATTCAGAAGATTGTATAAGACATCCTTAGTGGATATCCTACTCGTTGAGTAGAAGAGTGGACTAGGAGCTTTGAGTGCTCTGAACCACTTAAAAACAACTGTGTCATTTACATTCATACTATAACTGCTATATCTGCCATAACTGCCTTAACTGATCATAACTACATTGCTTGATAAAAGAGATTAAAACAAACACTAATTCCGCAAAGTCTTAATAATTATCTTAGATCAAGCTACTCAGAAAAGATTATAAATTATCTATTCAACCCCCCTTCTAGATAACTTGTTCCTACTAAGAACTAATAATTGGTATCAGAGCAGGTTCTATTTTTACAGCTTACACACTTTAGTAGATCCAATGGCACTCGTACCAAGCGAATCCAGGACCGGGGGAGGCAGCAAGCCACCAATGTGCAACAGGGATAAATTTGCGAACTGGAAAGTCAGGATGCAAGCTTACATGGACTCAATAGATGAAGATCTATTTGAGACTGTTCTTAATGGGCCCTATATACCAACAAAGCTTGCACCAACCATTGACGATCCAAACAGAGTACAAATAAAAGTAAAAGAAGAATGGACAGACACAGAGAAGAGAGCTGTCCAACTTGACAAAAAGGCGAAGAACATCCTGTTCCAATCTTTAGAGGACGATCTGTTTGAAAACGTTGTAAACAGCAAAACAGCTAAGGAGGTTTGGGAAGCACTGCTGATCATGCACGAAGGAACTGAAGAAGTTAGAGAGAACAAACAGTCTCTTCTAACACATTAGTACGAAATGTTTGCTCATGTGCAAGGCGAAAATGTAACTGCCACTTATGAAAGATTCAATATTCTGCTCAACTCTCTACGAGCATATGGAAAGATCTATCCCAACAAAGATCTGACCATAAAGTTCATGAGAGCTCTACCGAGCAAGTGGGATGCAAAGACCACTGCAATAAGAGAGTCAAAGAATCTTAATGAGATGACAGTTCAACAACTGTATGGCAATCTCCTGACATACGAGCTGGAGCTAACTCAACGTGCTGAAACCCTTTCAGAAGGAAGAAGAAAAGACAAAGGTGTTGCTCTCAAAGCAAATGAAGGTGCATCAAAAGCCATCACTGAGACTGACTATGATGATGATGAAGACGATGATGATGACTTTGCTATGCTGGTAAAGAGACTAAGAAGGTTCACGCGACAAGGCAGAATCGGCAAGCCAAGGAAAGTCAGCAACTACGTCAGCCAGGAACAAATAAATGATCTATGCTACAACTGCAAGAAACCTGGTCATTTCATTGCCAACTGCAACAAGCCTATCAAAGAAGAGCTAAAGAAGAAATCCAAGGCAAAGAAAGAATACAAAGGAACCAAGGGGCCTCAGAAGAGAGACAAAGGCCTGGTTGCCGGAGGATCGTGGAGTGATTCAGATAACGACTCAAATGCAGACTCCGGAGATGAGGAAGAACCACATATGGCCAAACATGCAAAGGACAAACAAAGACTAAGTATACATGATGTAAGTATCGATGAGGTATTTGATTTTAATTCTCCTGATGTAGATATAAGTGACTTAAGAACTGCTTTGCATGGCATAACCACTGATCTACATCAATACATGAAGTGGTTCAGAGTCTTGTCTAAAGATCATTCTCTTCTTCAAGAGGAGAAGAAGAAAGTTCAAGAAGAGCTTGAAACAGCCCTTTTAAGTACTAATCTTCTCTCCAAGCTTGAAGTTGAGAATGAAACTTTGAAACAGACACACACACATCATGCTCAAAGAGAGTCTATGCTAACCTCTAAAATTGAGGATCTAGAGAAGACTATCTCTGCATGGAACAGATCCACATCTTCCATGGATTGCCTGCTCTCTAGTTAGAAAAACGCATTCGACAGAACGGGCTTAGGCTTTGGGGGATCCATCTCAGAGCTAAGTATGGAAAAGACAATGGAAACTAGCACCAGTAATGTCTCAAATTTTGGTAGAGGTATTGCTTGTGTAAAATCTTCACAGTTGGAAGAACCAGTTCAACCTTGTTCCACTGTCTCTAGTTATACTCAGAGAAGTAAAGGATCTCACGCTGGTCTGGGTTTCATCAAGGAAAAGAGTAACCCAACCTCTACTTACCAACCTCGAAGAATTGTAGAGTCAAACAAAATCAACTCTACGAATCAACTGGGAAGGTACAGTAGAGGTAACGCACACTCATCACTATCTATGAAACCTAAGGACACGTGGAAGAAAGAGAGTCAGTTTAACAGAAGGTTGACTAAGGAACCATACAAGTCCAAGTGGAAGATGAATCACCACACACACACAGGCATGCATTATAATAGATGCTTCATATGCAATAAATATGGTCATAGGGCCACAAAGTGTTATTATAATTCCATGCATGTGAGACCCAAGATTAGACAAATTTGGGTCCCCAAAGGCACTAACAAAGAAGGACCCATGCAAATATGGGTACCAAAATGAAGGTTCAAATGTTTTGACAGGAAAAGAGCTCCACGTCCTCAACATGGTATCTGGACAGTGGTTGCTCAAGACATATGACAGGGAACAAAGCTCTACTATCCAACTATGTAGAAAAGGAGGGTCCCTCAGTCATCTTTGGAGATAATGGTACTGGCAAGACAAGAGGCTATGGCTCAGCCGGAAATGGTGTGATATCATTCAGTAAAGTGGCCTATGTGGAAGGTCTGCAGCACAACCTTCTAAGCATTAGTAAACTCTGCGACAAGGGACATCAAGTAACATTCATCAATAATCAATGTCAAGTCAGAGATTTGAAGACATCTGCAGTAAAGCTAACCGGAACAAGAGAAGGAAATGTCTACACAGTAAATCTTGGACAACTAAGCTCAGACGAAATAATATGTTTTCTAGCTAAAGCCTCTGAAGAGATGAGCTGGCTATGGCATCGAAGATTATCCCATCTCAACTTTAAAAGCATGTCCAAACTGGCATCAAAAGATCTCGTGGCTGGCCTTCCTAAGTTCAACTTTGTGAAGGAAAGGCTATGTAATGCCTGTCAGTTTGGAAAACAAACCAGAAGCTCATTCAAAAGCAAGATTGATAACTCCATTGATAAGCCCCTGCAGTTGCTTCACATGGATCTTTTTGGACCTATACCAACAACCAGTCTCGGAGGAAAAAGATACTCTCTAGTCATAGTCGACGACTACACTCGATTCACATGGGTATTCTTCCTGACTTCAAAGGATGAGACAAGCTCCGTATTAATCAAGATGTTCAGAATGGTGATGAACGAGAAAGGAGAGAAAATCAAGGCTTTAAGAAGTGATCATGGTAGAGAATTCGATTTTTCAGAAATGGATCAGTTCTGCACAGACAATGGCATCAATCATAACTTCTCAGCTCCACGAACTCCTCAACAAAATAGAGTCGCTGAAAGAAAGAACAGAACCCTGATAGAGGCTGGGAGAACCTTGCTAGCAGCAGCCCGTCTGCTTGAATACTTTTGGGCAGAAGCAGTCAACACTGCATGCTACACTCAGAACAGATCACTAATCCACTCTACGATCAAAAAGACGCCCTACGAACTATGGAAAGGAAGAAAGCCAAGTGTCAGCTACTTCCATGTCTTTGGATGTACATGCTATATTCTCAACAATGGAAAACAATACCTGACAAAATTTCAACCAAAATCAGATGAAGGAATCTTCCTTGGATATGCCACGGACAGCAAGGCATACAGAGTGTTCAACAAAAAGACGTTGAATGTCGAAGTCTCAATACACGTCATTTTTGATGAAACTGACTTAGACAAAGCGGTACCTCAAGACACTACGACCAATGATGCGAACACTACGACTGAAGTTGTCGAGGCCAACACTACGAGTGAAGTACCAGACAGAGAAGTCGTAGAGCATGATAATGAAATCGTAGAGAGGACCATCCAAGATAATGAATCTCCACTACAAGAAGAAGAAATAGACCTTGAAGACTTAAGACAGGAAGACATCAGGACAGATGTTCCAACTGGCAGCAGATGGGCAAGAGATCACACTCAGGATCTAATCATTCGAGATCCGAATGCTAGAATCAAAACAAGATCTGCTACTCAGAATGAATGTTTCTATCTAAGCTTCCTGTCACAAATTGAGCCAAAGAAAATAGAGGATGCAATGGAAGACTCCAGTTGGATAGAAGCTATGCAAGAAGAACTCAACCAGTTTGAACGAAGCAAAGTGTGGAGATTGGTGCCAAGACCAAATGATCATCCAGTGATAGGAACTAAGTGGGTCTTCAGAAACAAAATGGATGAAGATGGGGTCATTACCAGGAACAAGGCAAGATTAGTGGCTAAGGGCTATTCTCAAGAAGAAGGTATCGACTATGATGAGACTTTTGCACTCGTTACAAGACTAGAAGCCATCAGAATCTTTCTTGCCTTTGCTGCCCACATGAAGTTCAAAGTCTTCCAGATGGATGTCAAGAGTGCATTTCTAAACGGAGAGCTTCAAGAAGAAGTCTATGTCGAACAACCTCCAGGTTTTATCAATCCATCCCTTTCCAATTATGTCTATAGATTAGATAAATCCTTATATGGTCTTAAACAAGCACCTAGAGCATGGTATGAAACTCTAACTAACTTTTTAATAGAAAATGGGTTCACTAGAGGCAGGGTAGATACCACATTATTCCTTAGAAAGCACAAAGACAAAGTCTTACTAGTTCAAATATATGTTGATGACATCATTTTTGGTTCTACTGACGAAAAATTATGCAAGAGATTCTCTAAGCTAATGCAGAGCAAGTTTGAAATGAGCATGATGGGTGAACTGAATTTCTTCCTTGGACTACAAGTGAAGCAAACTGATGAAGGGATATTCATAAATCAAGCCAAATACATCAAAGATTTGTTAAAGAAATATGGCATGGAATCAGCTTCCCCCATGAAAACTCCAATTGCTCCTGCAACTAAGCTTGACAAAGATGAGAATGGTAAAGGTATTGATATAACTCAATACAGAGGTATGATAGGTTCTCTTTTGTACCTAACTGCTAGTAGACCAGACATAATGTTCGCAACATGCATATGTGCTAGATTTCAGGCTAACCCTAAAGAGTCTCATTTATCTGCTGTAAAAAGGATCTTCAGGTATCTCAAAGGCACACCTTACTTGGGGCTTTGGTATCCCAAGGAATCCTCATTTGAACTAACAGGATACACAGATGCTGATTTTGCAGGATGTAAGATAGATAGAAAGAGTACCAGTGGCACCTGTCAGTTGCTAGGAAATAGGCTTGTGTCCTGGTTCAGCAAAAAGCAAAACTCAGTGTCCACTTCGACTGCAGAAGCTGAATATATTGCTGCTGGCAGCTGCTGTGCTCAAATTCTATGGATGAGAAACCAGCTAGCTAACTATGGGTTTGATTTCAAATCGATACCCATACACTGTGATAACACAAGTGCCATAGCAATAACTCATAATCATGTTATGCATTCTAGGACCAAGCATATTGAAATAAGATATCACTTCATTAGGGATCATGTGCAAAATGGAACTATATCACTACAATATATTCCTACTGAAAATCAACTTGCAGATGTTTTTACTAAACCACTAGATGAATCCAGATTCAATAAGTTATTAAGTGAACTAGGGATGCTTAATCTTCAACCATGAAATATATGCTCTAGACTGTACTAACCATAACAGGTACAAAGGCTAAACTCAACATCATAGACATAATCAAGGGAAGTCCACGACCTTAGAGTAGAAAGGACAGACTCTACGAATAATGATCAGACTCAACAACTGTCAAACGGACTCGACGATCGTCAAACAGACTCGACGATCGTAGACCGTAGAGTAAAAAGGACACTACGAATGGTAGACAGACTCAACGACCAGAAGACTACCTCAACGATCGTAGTCATTCTAAGGACATCTCAGCACTGAAGACTCAAAGGGAAAATCAGTACATTCAAGCAAATCAAAGACGTAGAGCCAAACAAAAAGCGACACCTGTCCCACTAAGTCAAAAAGAGAGAGGGAAGCTACAAGAACAAATTGGAACCGTATTTTTGAAATCTGAAGTTCAAAAGATTATCTCTCTCTCTCAAAGCAAAACCCTAACTCAAGAAAAAGCTCAATCGCATTCCACTTCTCAACCACAGAATCATGGCTGTCTCAAATGTAATCTCAGGCTACAGACTCTGTTTCGATGAGTTCAAGAATGCTCCTCCAAAGTTTCACAAAACATTAGCACTACTAAAGAAGGTATGTCTCGAAGAATCGCTGAGTACCGACACCCTCATCTATCCCGAGTTAGTGAAAGAGTTCTACAAGAATGGAGTATACGAACTCAACACCATCACTACACGGGTAAGAGGAGTTGAAATGATGCTAAGGGAAGAAGACTTCAATCTGGGGCCCTTGGTTTCAAGGATACAGGGCACTCACCTCTCGACAGCATAAGATTTGAAGAGGGATTGAAGAGAATGCATAACAAAAAGAACTCCTCTGTAAAAGGCTATAAAAAGAAGGAATTCCCTCAAAGGTATGAATTTCTAGTTGATATTGTTGGGAAATGTATCTGCTGTAAGAGTTCAGGTCATGACTCTGTTAATGAAGTTCAACTAAAACTCATGACTGCAATAACTCTTGGAATTCAACTAAATTATGGAGCCATACTACTGGAGTGGATTGGCAAGTGGATTGGCAAGTGGATTGTAGGCTCGAAGAAGTCAAAAAGTCCTCAGAAGATGCTGTATGGAAGATTTATTAGCATCATTCTGCAATCTGTTATGGGTGATAAAATTGGGGATGATGAAGGAGAAGCCATCAACCCAAACCGAAGAATGACACAGCAGTTGTTTAAAAATTGGGAAAGAAACCCGGCTGAATATACAAGAATGATGACAGAGTCAAGTGGGAGAACTGGGGAGCGAGGGGAAGCAGGAATTGCTATTGTCAATGAGGCTGAAGAAGAAGAAGAAGCAAATAAGGGAGAACCCTATGGTCTTGTCAGGAAAAGCAAGGGCAAGAGAAAGCTGAGGGGAACACAAGTCGAAGAGCCTCAGGGATCTGCAACTAACATGCCTGAAGAGTCCTCTGACATAGAAACTCTAAGGAGGCTGAGGAACATACAACAGCAAGAAGAGGCTGAAGAGGATCAAACCACCATTTCACAACTCTTAAAGAAGAATAAGGCTGGTCATGAGTCCAAAAGACCAACAGTGTCTTCAATCATAGAGACTCTGCTGTTCTCTGAAACCATTCCAAGTGTGGCAGAAATGGAGGAAGTTGCTTCAAGGACAGTGGCCGGTCAATGTGGTAGGACAACCAAAGAAAACACTGGCAAAGCAAAGAGAAGGCTGGTCAAGAAGTATATTCTTGAAAATGAAAAAGTTTTGAAGAAGGAAGCCAAGAGCATGGCTGTAAAAGTAGAACTTCCCCAAGCAACCGAAGAGAAGAATGCATCAGCTAAGGGGGAGAAGCCTACTGCTCAAGAAGAAGTTCCAGCTGAGGGGGAGTTTCTAAAGGAAGATGATCATATTGAGGGGGAGCCTCACAATATCCTAATGACTAAAGAAAAAGTCCTTGCTCAAGATAAAGATGAATCAATGCCAAAAGTCATTGAGTTAATGGACTCTTCAGAAGACAACAAAGAAGAGAAAGAGGATGATGATGATGAGCTTGAAATAACTAGTGTAGGTAGAGATGGATACAGAAGCTATCTGTACAACCAAATGTTTTCTTACCTACCCATGATGGCATACCATCAAGCTCAGATTCTGAAATCATGGGACCACATGTTCTGGAGCTTCAAGGAATATCCAGCAATCACAGTTCTGGCTCATGGATTTCCAAGGGAAGTCATCTTTGCTAAAAAGTTGATTACAAACTATTCCTCATCCAATGTCACATCTGAGGTACTAACTATCCCCACATGCTTTAGAGTTAATCATCAACCATCATCTTCATTTAGTTATTTCTATGAATTTCCTAAATGGATGGAAGTAGTTCTCAACCCAGTAAATCAGTTTCCAGTTACAGAATTCCAAAATTCTGTGACTAAAGAACCAGAAGAAGCCAGTTTTGCTCAGCTCCAACAAATCTCTTGTTCCACGATTCCAGGCTTTAGTCCTCTAGAAGAATCAAATATCGGAATCGTAGAGTCACCTATCCCAACCATCCAAACACAAGCCCCTCCATCAGACATCCCTTCCTCGTCCAGAAATGACTGCTTTAATCTTGAACTTGCTCTTTGTTCCCTAAAAGAACAATTCAACAATACACCACCCTCTTCCTCAAGAATTCCCCAGATGGATGAGATTCTCTCAGAATTGTCTACCAAGGCCGATCTATCAGCTATGTCTAAGAAAGTGATCAAGGAACTAGAAGAAAGTCTTGACGATCACTCTGAACTGATTCAGCTAAGACTGACATCCATGATCAATGCTGCAAACACCCTTCCACAATCTCTGAGCTCTGAATTGTCCAAAACACTAAAAGAGATCATCAGAGAAATGCTTCAAAGCATAAAGGACAGGGATGACATTGACTTCCAAGCATCCAAAAGACATAGGGATGCAGTCTTAATCTTACAGCAAACTCAAGAATCTCAGAACAAACAGATGTTTCAAAGCATTCAGAATCTCCAGACTGCTGTCAAAGAGTTTCAACAATTCTATGTCAGCAGCGGCCAACAAACAGACAACATTCTATCCATTCTTCAACAAAGAGAAGCACGGTCTGAAGTTCTCATTGAAGAAAATAAAGAAGACATTGCTCAGACCAAAAGTCAGCTGAACGAACTTGTCCAAGGAATTGCTCGTCTGTCAGATGACATTCGAACTCTTGATGCTGACATAAAGGGGGAGAAAAGAAGCAAGGGAGATCGGGAAATAGATCGTACAGACCAAGGACACAAGGGACGCGGATTCCAAACAACAAGAAATCCGACTGTAAGACATATCTCTCAGCAGACTCAACGATCAGATCAGCAGGAAGTCTTAGTGGCTCAACCTTTAAGAAGTCAAGGGCCAGCTTCTAGCTCACAAGGAGTAACCGCAACAGGCCTAAGAATGCCAATTGGAGATCCGGCATTTATGAACAGGCACAACCACAATCCAAGACTAAGTCCCAGTGAGCTCGAAGATTTGGCTAAAAGAGATGAAGCTAGCAGAAAGAGGAGAGCAGAAGAAAAGGCAAATCCTCCAAGGAGCAAGAAGCCAAGAAAATAGAGATAAGTTGAATTTTCACTTCTTATTGATGTATCTATTTCAAATGTAACATCTATCTTCATACATCAATAAATTCATGCTTATTCTCTAGAAATTTCAGCTGCTCACTGAAATACTAAGTCATGTTTATTCCTCTGCACTGCATATAATCAATAATCATAACAACAAATCTCCTTAGTTATGTCAACATCAAATAGGGGGAGATTGTTGGGAGAATGCATAGCATGATTTGATGTTTTAATATGCTTGTGATTATTGTAAGGTCCTTAAAATTGAATTTATGTACAAGGACTTAGTAATGGAAAGATCAAGATTGTTAGGCTGATCTAAGCTTTTAACGTGTATCATTCTGTTCTAGAATGCATAGATAAAAAGATCAAAACTGTTAGGTTGATCTTATGATGTAATAGATAGGCTTGTCTGAACGTCGAAGCACTGCACCAGAAGTCGTAGTCTGCCAGGAGAGTCAGAATCAACTCGGGAGCTATCGAGGCAGAATAGGAGTATGCAAGATGGTGAGATCTCAGAGTTCGTAGACTTCCAGGGGAAACGAAGAAGGATCGTAGTGTATCGAGAAGAGCTTCCTCAGGATCGTAGTGTACTGAGGAAGTTATGTTCTGAATCGTAGAGACAGCCTGCCTAAAAGCCGAACGACAATCTGCAAAAGCTAAGTATGAAATGCACTGTACGCTCAGAGTCGCAGAGTCTAGCGATGCCAAAGTCCAAGACAAGGATCGTAGACCACACTCTGCGATCGTAGAGTTCACTGAACAAGTGCAGAGATCGTAGTCGGACAAGATCAGATGAAGACAACAAGCTCAAGTCAGCGATCGTAGAGTGGACTCAACGTTCACCAAGCTAACTCTACGATCGTAGTATGCAGAGTCAGCGATCGTAGTATGCTCTTGGGATCGTAGAGTCAACAACACGATCTGAATCATAGAGCACAACAATCCAAATCGTAGAGCAACATCTGTCATGTCAGAAAACGTTAAAGCCTCATGAGTTGTTAATTCAACAATACGTTGAATGGATCCTAAATGCTACAGTGCCCATCAGTCCCAGAATAAATGAAATATCCTTAGGATGCAACAAAGAAGCGTATTGAAGAAGCTAAGGATAGTACTATGAATGAAAAGGGACAAAACACCTTTTCAGGTGGTAGGTGAAAAAGCAGCCTGCAGTGTCAGTGGTCCAGAATGCAGAATTCAGAAGATGTACAGAAATGTCTCCATCACAGTACAGAAAATTCAGATGCATTTAATGCCACAACAGATGGATCCAACGGATAGTTTTCAACATCACATATATACAAATCAGACAGATGAAAGAAAAGTAAGCATAAACATTCAACGTAAAGAACTCTCTAAGGCTCAACTCTACGATCTGAGATATTACAAAGCTTGCTCAGCTACTCAGCTATTACGAACCAGAGCTTACACAGCAAACTGAGTAGCAACCTTCAAAACGCAACAACAACAATCATCAATCAACTGAAGAAGTATACCAAGTCTGCTGAACTTGAAGAGTTCGCAGTGAACTGTAAGAAAGCCAAGTCTGTTGAACTTGAAGAGTTCAAAAGTGAACTAGAAAAGTTCCTAGACTGTTGGTCTAGAAGGAATCTGTGTGATTCAGAAGATTGTATAAGACATCCTTAGTGGATATCCTACTCGTTGAGTAGAAGAGTGGACTAGGAGCTTTGAGTGCTCCGAACCACTTAAAAACAACTGTGTCATTTACATTCATACTATAACTGCTATATCTGCCATAACTGCCTTAACTGCTCATAACTACATTGCTTGATAAAAGAGATTAAAACAAACACTAATTCCGCAAAGTCTTAATAATTATCTTAGATCAAGCTACTCAGAAAAGATTATAAATTATCTATTCAACCCCCCTTCTAGATAACTTGTGCCTACTAAGAACTAACATATTTTATTATGCATAGTGTTTGCATAGTAAAATCTTTTTATATAAAACAAAATACTTTTATAAAATTATTTATTTTATTAGATTATAAATAAAATATATTATATTTTATTATGCATAGTGTTTATATAGTGCCTGCATAGTGTTTGCATAGTAAAATCTTTTTATATAAGACATAATACTTTTATAAAATTATTTGTTTTTATTAGATTTTAAATAAAATATATATATATATATATATATATTTATAAATAGAGTATATTATATTTTATTGCATAGTATCATTTCCATTCTCCTATAAATAGGATGCTTAGTTAGAATTGAAAATCACACCAGAAGTTCAGAGAATTCTTCTTCTATAATCTTGAGCGTATTTCTTTAAAGTTTAAGAAAGCTTTGAGCATAGAAAATAGTGCAAGTTTTTTTCAAGAATATCATCGCCCTACCCGTCGGAGTACTATTCTTTATAAGGTAAGGGGTATTATTTTTTTGTATTCATGAAGAGAGTTATTTTCTTTCAATACTCGTAAGTGTTGTTATTCCATTCTTTAACATTATGTTGGAATAACGTGTCTATACGAAGTACCGCATACATGGTGAAATTTTTCTGTTATTCCATTCTTTATTATTCTGTTGGAATAACATGTCCGTGCGGTCTATCGCATGCCTGGTGAATTCTATTGTTATTACATTCTGTATTATTCTGTTGGAATATCCTGTCTGTGCAGATTACGCATGACCTGGTTCTATTCTTTATTATTCTGTTGGAATATCTTGTTTGTGCGGTTTACGCATGACCTAGTTCCATTATTTATTATTCTCTTGGAATAATTTATTTATGCGGATTACGCATGCCTGGTGAATTCTTCTGTTATTCCATTCTTTATTATTCTGTTGGAATAACCTATCTATCTTGATTACCACATGCATGGTGAATGATCCTTCATACTCATTCCTTATTAAATTGTGGAAATGATCTGTCTACGTGGATTACCGCATGGCTGGCAAAAATCCATTTGCAATTTCATATATTCTATTATACTCAGTTGGTTAAAGTTTTGGCTTCTATACTCCATGAAATTAGTAGAATATCCTGGATATTTGCGCTTCATCCAATATCTTTTCATGGAAATATTCTTCTGAACATTCTTGAATTTTACTCCACAAAGCAGTATCATGTTGACAATTTGGACATTATTGAGTTCAGGATAAATTAACTTATAAATCTTTAAAATTTATTCTTGAACTTGTTTTATTGAATTATTATGTCATTGTCATCATCCTCATGCTTATATTTTGATGAAAGTCATCTTTGGCATACGTGCATAGATGGACTTGGTATGATTATGACCAGAGATTATTCGGTATAATCATGACCTTTAATGTTATGAATGATGTGGTAAAAGTCCTCAGTGGCCTGTAGTGCATTGATGGACAGCTTTTGGTATGATTATGACCAGGGATTATTCGGTATAGTCATGACCATTGATGATTTAATGAATATCTTTGGCCCGTAGTGCAGGGATGACTCGATGATGTGATTTATTTATTAAGCTGAGTCTCAGCGATAAAAATTGATGAAAACGTTATAAATCATAGAAGATAGTAGATGTCATTCTCTATTTGACTCTTCTAATAGATTACTTATTCCGCTGCGGTTAAACTTGATGTCTATTGTATTTTATTAGTTTAACATTGTTGAAGACTAATGATAATTTATTCTGCATTATCTTAGTCATAATATTTCTTATTGGGCTAGTTGAACTCACCCTTTTGCTTTCATTGTTCTCTTCAAGAAATGAGAACGTAACCGGGACTAGTCGGGGAACGGAGTGATGGTCCGAGATGGTGTATTAGTATTCCTCACTATTCTATAAAATAGTGTGACAATAAATGGAATGAGGACTCTATTTGAGAGTGGATGTTGTCTAGAAGGCAACATTCCTGTTTAAACTCTCAGCTATATTTTATCGTATATTACACGACGGTTGTATAATTAAGTTTGTATTTTTATTCTGTATCATGTATTTGGCGACTCAAGATGGGTGATGTATACTTGTTTTGGGGGCGTCACATATTTGGCGACCCAAGATGGGTGATGTATACCTATTTTGGGGGCGTCACAATGAGGACTTATTTGAGTGTGGATATTGTCTAGAAGATAATATTTGTATTTAAACTCACAGCATATGTGTTGTCGTATTTTGCACGATAATTGCAATAATGAAGTTATAGTTGTTTTCTGTACCGTGTATTTGACGACTCAGAATGGGTTGTGTGGACCTATTTTGGGGGTGTCACAACGACCACGACCACCAACCATTGAAACTGATGAAATTTATTCCTAAGAAGATGTTGATGCTTTGATACCAACTGACGTCGGGCGGGATAACGATTATCCTTCGGGCTAGGGTAACAAGAAATTCACAGGTAAAGGAACAAGAGATTCACAAAAAAACACAGAAAAATCTTCTCTAATGCTTGAAGTTATATTTATCAAAAGAAAAAGTTATTAAATTCTACTCACAAGCCGAGCTTTTATAGCTAACAAAAGCTTTCTCTCCATATTACTCTAAAATCTTCTTAGAGATACGAAAACAAAATCCTCCTAGAGATACGAAAATAAAAATCCTAACAAACTTCCTAAAAATACGAAAATAAAATCTTAACAAGTAATAACTTATTGTAAAATATTTACTACCTAATAAAATACTATTACTATAAAGAGCTAAGTAATAATAATAATAATAATAATAATAAAAGTAAAATACACTGACATACCCTTGTAGATAATCATAATAACACTCACCACCTTTCTAGTTTTTCAAGTAACAGTCAGTACCCCTCTAGTCTACAAAATGTAACATTCACTATCCCTAATGTGGTTGACTAACTAATATCAAAAAATATTTTTTATATAATGTTTACACCCTTCAAGTTATAATGTTTAATTTTTTCACTAAATATAAATTTGTATATTATAATTTTTACTTTATTTGATCTAATTAATTAAATTATGAACTCGTGCAATAAATAACATAAATGTCAAAAAAATATAATAAATATTCATTTTATCAGGAAAATAAAGTTACAATTTTTGCTAATTAAATTTCTTAAAGATTAAAATTTAAGTTATATATATTCAAATATATTTTTTAAATTAAAAAGCAAAATTTTAATACCCATAAAAATTATAAATTAACTCAATAAAATTATAATTATTTTTTAAATATTAAAATTTAAGTAAAACAAACTAATTATTACAAAATTAATCTTATTATTCATATAAAAAATATTAAAATTATATTAATTATTTTACTCATATATTAAACTAAACATAAGTTACACTTGAGCATACTTATTTACAGTAAAAATGACAAATATTGTTACTCAAAAAATAAGATATTAAAAGAAAAATCTTTTTACAAGATACAGATAGTAATAAATATTTTTTTTAATTTAACATTACACAAATACTATGCCAACTGTATACTAAAAAAATGTAATCAAAATCATAAACATCCCAATTTTGTACATATACTCAAGAAAATTTAACATATAAAAATCATTATATGAAACTAAGAATTCAAATAATATTTTTTGTTGTTAAACACCAAAAACTAAACTATCAACATTCTCAATCACTCTAATTAGAATAGCTCCATTAATGATTTAATTTAAATTTTTTAATATTTGTATCACTTATCCAAAAATATGTGTTAAATAAACTAAATTAGTTTTTTTTATAAGTTATCAACAATTTAAATGAGATAGTTTTAATTACAAATAAAACTATAACTAAAATGTATTGTATAAAAAAGTATAATTAAACACACACACACACACATATATATACAGAAAGGCTCTAAAGCGAACCTTAAAAAACGAATCAAAGACGAACCGTTGTCTTTGGTGTCTATGGCGACGGTTCGACCCGTCGCCAAAGACTACATGGCTATGGCGACAGATCGAACCGTCGCCATAGACACCAAAGACGACGGTTCGTCTTTGGTTCGCTCTTTAAGGTTCGCTTTAGAGCCGAACCGCACACACACACAGACACACACACACACACACACATATATATATATATATATATAGGAAATACTCCATCCGTGTCGTATTTAACGTCCTAATTAGTTTCGGGCATGCTAATTAATAATATATTTGTTTACCTAAATTACTTTTTAATTAAAGTATCCTTTCACTTTTTAATGACCACAACATTAATTATTCCTTGCTAGTTCCCACATGAATCAATTCTCTAGATCATTTTTATTGTTCACATTAAATAGAAGAGATGTTATAATGATAATATGAGAGAGAAAGTGGTATACCAATACATCACTTCCCAATGTAAACCTTTTATTATTTCTTAAGTTTCTAACAAAAGTTGACTAAAAAGATTATGAGGGTATAAGTGGAAAAATAAGATAAAAATAGTTACTAATATAGAAATAGGACATTTATTGTGGAACATCTTAAAAAGAAAATTAGGACGTTTAATACAGGACGGAGGGAGTAAAATTTTATAACATACAAGGGTAAATATGTAACTTTATTTATTTAGTCAACCCTAAAAACTTGCAGGAGTACTAATTATTATTTAAAAAATTAGAGGGGATGTGAGTGTTATTATAATTATTTAGAGGGAGTGTCACTATATTTTACTCTAATAATAATAATAATAAAATCACTCCATCGACTTCCAAAATTATGACACCATACCCGAAGTCATGATGTTATCCAAAGCCGAACTCCTGATCCCGAAGATATGAACCGAACGCCTGACCCTGAAGTCAACCGATACCGTTGCGCTAATCCCTTAACTCATTTAACTCATGGTCCTTTAGCGTCTTCATCGAACTGTCTAACCTGTCTGACTACTCTACATTATCAGCCTCGGATCCTCCTGCATCGTTCGTGAACTTGATATACTTACTCCTATTATATTACAGCTTTCTTTGTTATGACCTATATGTTAAACTTGGTTTGATGCAAATACGTTTGTGTCAAATAGTTCCTTCTGATGTTTCTCTTTCTGATTTTTGATGTATCAGGCCACTGATAAGTGATAACTTGAAGCAAGTTGAGTTCACCCAAATTAGTAAATTAAGGTAGATATTGTGTTTAAGTTTAGCTGGTTATTTAGTAAATGATGTTAGATTTATGTTCAAATTGGATTCTTAGTATTTATGTAACTCCTTGCTATTGCTAATCTTACATTAATTTAAGTCGGAGTTAATAACGAACCAGCTCAAGCTGAGCTCGTCATGAACTGAAATTGACAAGAGCAATATACTAGTTTCATTCAGCAAACTTGGACGAACATAAAAAATGCCATAAAAAATGAGATCTTAAAATTATGAGAAAGTTCTTAAAGAAAATGATAAAAATTAAAATTTGAACAAATCTCAATTTAAATTAAAGAACTATGACTGTATACTTAATTACTTGAAAGAGCATCTTAATTAAAAATCTGACATAATTATCCTCATATCGTAAAGAATTCTAATACCCTTAACCCCACTTACTTAAGTATAATAGGCTGTGTATTGTATTATTCTCTCTATATACCCTCTCTTTCTTCACTTGTTCTTTAGGGTATCATACGGCTGGTCCACTGGTTGGCGTATAAGAAATGTAGACAACTTTTCAGTTACCTGTTTATATATATTTGCACCCACTGGCCTGGAAGTTAGTTTCATCACTTGTATTTAGACACTACCTGAAATTAATTACTTCCATATTTATTATATGGAAATCAATATATTCACCTTATTTGGTAAGTTACACTCCATTGAAAATGTTAAATTGATCACATTTTACATTATATTGCAATTTTTATTGGAATGATTTTACATCTCCCTTATTTCATTATTGGATAGGTAACGATCGAAAAATTTGTAATGTAATTTAAATATTTATTAAATTAAATAAATATTCTAAATAATTTATTTATTGAGATAAATAAATATTTGATGAATTGTGATGTAATAATTTAGTTGAGTATGTGTGCTAACTAAATTAATGAATGATAATTTTATTATTTGAGGATTTAATTTAATGAAAATAATTAAATTAAATAAATTATTTAATATTAAAGAAAATAAATAAATTAAATAAAGTTATGTTTCTAATTTATTAATTAAATTAGATATTTAATTATTTATTAATTATCAGTATAATTATAATGAGATTATAATTATTATTATTATAAGTTATTTAAATTAACTAAATGTGTGACACATGAAACTATATAATATAATATTATTAAAATAATCTAGTTTGGGGGATTAGGTGGTTGCCAAACAAGGCCTTGTGGCCTTTGGCTTATTTGAACCGACGTATGTTTGGGTTTTATAACTGAAGTACGTGGGTAGCTTCAGTTTATTATACGCATCTTATTTTGCTAAGGAGAAATAACAGAGTATTGAGAGAGCTTGGTAGGAGGAGAGAAATTCTCTGAAAACTTTGCTAAAGAGTTGGAGTATCAAGGTCTTTATCACTCTTCTTCCCATCAATCAAGGTTTAAGGTATAAATTTTCTTCTAATTTATATGTTTTGATTTCTTTATGGTTGTTCCCTATAAATTTATAGTTATGATTAGTTTGATATATATACTTGTATATATGGATTATTGACTGTTAATCATCATATATGAGTAATACTTGATACATGTTGTCAAATTCGTGAGAATTGGGATTGTAGGAAGAAGAAGGAAATAACAGTGATATGTTCATATGATATGACTTTAGAAAGTATAAAATTTCATGGTCAATACTTGTTATAATCTGCTATTTGATGTTAGAATGTGTTAGTATGTTAAAAAACGAAAGCGGTGTAGTTTAAATCATGTTAATCGGTTAAGTAACGAAGTCGTGGCGATCGAATTCACTAAAAGTGTAAAAAATGATGAAAATGGGAAAACTAGGGTTTTGATTCCTCAAAATTGTGTATATCTAATGTTTTTGTATATAGAATGATGGATAGCATGTGTAACTATGTTATTACAAAGTTTAGTTGCTAGGTCTCATGAAATTCTGTGAAAATTGGGAGAGTTTTGGTGACTGCTAGCAGAACAGAGCTGCTGCAGTTTCTGTCTTGGTGTGGCGCAGCTGCGCCGGCACCACAGGTAGAAACGGCGCAGCTGCGCCACTCGGTTTCTGCAGACGAGCACCAGCGCAGCTGCGCCGGTGCCAAGGCAAGGGACAGCGCAGCTGCGTTGTGCCTTGAGCCCAGACAATGACTTTTGCTTATTTGCAGGTTATGACTTGTGGACTTAAATTAGTTTAGCATGCATGTTAATGATGTTAAGACATAATGTGGATTACAACAACAGATTGTAAGGTGTTGTAATCTGTTGTTGTAATTCAAAGTGTGAATATTTTTAAGTGATTGTTAATTAAGTTATATAATGAAACTAAATGTGATATTTTCAAAACTTAGAGATGAATGATTAAGTTATGTTGGATCGTAATGAGATTTCAGATTCATCAAGGATGTTAACCAACATGGTTAGATGCTAACTTAAGGTTATGACCTAAATGATGGTTTAAACCCCTAAAGCTAATATTCATACAACTAATTGTTGTTGCGATTTCAATGATATATGTAGGGTAATTGGAGAATATTTTACACTTGTGTAGCTTACATACAAGGCAAGTTTCTAAACCTTACCTCTTTACAACTGAACAAGTTTCTTATCCTAAACTTTTATTGAACAAACTTTCTAATTTCATTCTTTTCATATTGAATGCAAGTTTCCATTCTTAAATTATCATTGTACAAGTTTCCAAAATTCTTTGTAAAGTTGAGCAAGCCTAATCTATCTTGCTTATATTTGTACAAGCTCTTGTAACCTAATTCGTTACATCGAACGAGTTTTACTTTCCTTATTATTATTCGAGACATATATTGTTCTAATACATTGATTCAAGAGAGTTCTAATTCTTTGAATATAGTACTTTGCATGTATATCATGTTTATTCAATTATATATTGTTGATATTCGATCTTTGACTTTGATAACCTTGTTCAAATCTTTATTGTTGTATTAAACCTTCAAGTAGTAAGCAAACCTTTATTGATTGAATTAATCTATAATTGAATAGTGTTCTAAAATTCAAGAAACACTAATAAGTTAGTTCCGAGCTAAATTTTCTGAAGAGCGGAAATTCTAAATTCAAGTTGAGACGAACAACCCTAACATAGGGGATTATGTACGTGTAAAGTTTAGATATTTGTGCACTATATATGGTACAAAGGGCTGATCCCCTTAAGTACGTTAAGAAGAGTCTGTATAGCCTAAATGACTGATAAGGTTGGGTAATAATACCTAAATATCGAAGACATATAGTTCGTGGTCTTAAGACCCTCAGACATTAAATTCAAACTTGTTTTCTATTTTTGATTCGTAGAACAAGTTTATTATTGTTTAACATTCGTTGTTCATTCTCATGTTGTTATCATTACTAGTCTCTATATCAGTGAGCAATTGTTTGCTCACTCTTGCATTTAACACTGCAGCTAAAGCTGAGAAAGTCGATAAGACATCTACTAGCAAAGGAAACGGCAAAATGTCCAAGTGTTGAAGACTTATGAAAAATTTATTTAAATAAATTATGTTATAAGGCTTGTTTTATTTTATGTTGTATTCCGCAAACTGATGTAATAAATTTAAGGTTAGATTACCTAAGATTGTTTTATGATGATGTAACCCTTTAAAAGGGAAGATTATTGTTTAAGTTTTTTTTAAATTATGTCTTTGTCCTTTATGATGGATAGTTAGATGTAATGGTTTTAGATAGTGAATACCAAATTCTATGGAAATGGAGTACCCGAATTTGAGGGTGTTACATGATAACTGTTCATATTTCTACTTAGGTCAGTTGTTGCTCATTGATTGGTATGGTTCATTGGCAGGTTAATAAATTACTTGGCTCTTCCCAATTCATGTTGCCTATACACTAACAACAGATAATAGTCTTATCGAGACAAGTCACAGAATTATTCTCTTAGATTATTTAGTCTATATATCTGCATGTAAAGTTATATTCTAAATGGAAATGTTAATTATTTCAGGAAAATGACTCATACAAACTACTACTTACTTATATAGCATCTTTGTCAAACTTTTACAATTTTCATGTCTTTCAATCAGTGATATATTTTTAGTTAGTTTTCACCACCTACAATTTTTTCCATGTTGTAATAAGCTGATTTCCACAAGCTATTGTTCTATAGTTGATATAAGATGATCTGTTTATGTGTGATTAAACAAGTAGAAAAAAAAGTATTATGATATTTTGCCTTTTCGATCGGTAAAAAAATATATTCTCTGAGATATATTATGTGCTGTGCTCTGCGGCCATTTAGATCAGTGTCAGAGCCGGCCCTGGGCCAGATCAACCAGGGCGACTGCCCAGGGCCCAAAGCTGAGGAGGGCTCAATTTTTTTAAAAAATTATGTATATGTGTATAAAAAACTAAAAAAATAATTATAAAATATAATATAAAAAAATCAATAAATATGGAGAATCAAAATACTCTTAGCCACAAAAAGAAGGAAAAACTCTTCGACCCTCTCAGTTCATAAAGCAATGCAAGTAATTTTTTTTTTCGATGATTCTCCTTTTCTCCAACAAAGTTGGAAAATAAATCATCCACCAGCTAGACCAGTGCCTTTCTTTGAAGGTAATTTTTTTTAAGATACATATAGAATCTAGATACAGTAAAACCTCTATTTACTAAATAGAGGTATTGGTACAAAATATTTTTCCAACCCCCAAAAATATCCACTTTAACAAAAATATAGATTTTATAACAAAAATTTAAAAAAAAACATAAATTATTTAGATTTTCAAACTAGGAAAATGTAGTTTTTTTATAGGAAATGTAGTTTTTAATAGAAAAATATGGTCTTTTATAAAAAATATAGTCTTTTATAAGAAAATATAGTTCTTTATATGAAATCTAGTCTTTTATAAAAAATGTAGTCTTTTAAAATTAATATTGTCTCTCATATATATATATATATATATATATATATATATATATATATATATATATATATATATAATTATTACTATATAGAGGTATAGTTTCTCAATACGGGACTTAAAAAGTCTATAACATATTACAATTTAGATGTTATTCTTATTTATAATTGGCCCAAATTGGGACCAATTTTTTTTAAAATATTGTAGAGGTTATTCTTTTATAGAGTATTCTTAAATAGGAGTTTTACTGTATATAAATTTTATAAATTGTAATATATATATTTGTTAACTTTTCTTATTTATTATTTAATTCAACAGAAAACTTGGCTGAAATTCTTGTTCTTCGTTTTTAATATAATATTTACAATTCGGGGGTACTCTTTTTCCTTTGTTTGGGTTTTGTCCCATTAGATTTTTCCCAAACAAATTTTTTAACGAGGCCCCAAAATGTTATTACTTATCTTTTGTAAATTCTTATAATTTTAATAAAATTAATTAGTTGATAATTTATTTATTTTTTTGTTTAATTTATATAAAGGGGGCACACTTAAATTTTTGGAACAATTACATATTATAATACATTTTTAAAAGTAATTACAAAAATCATACATTCATAAAATAATTACAAAAATATTACACTTTTTCATATTTATTTACAATAATAGTGCAATTAGGATTCCTTAATTTAAGAGATTAGTATTAATGGGCTGATATGGCAAATCTGGTAGTTATTTTTAAACGCGTGAAATCTTCTTCTTCTTCCTTCTTTTTCTCCCAACTCCCATATCCTTTGTTCTGGTATTTCTCTCTCTAAAATCTTCTTATTCTTCTTCTTCTTATTCTTCTTCTTCTTCTCTCCGCCCTTACCATTTCTCTCACTCCTCTTGAAGCCACTCGTCGTCAACGGACTGAATCTACTTCTTCAAACGATGGAACCGCCTCCTTTTGGAACCTACCATGCGATATGTACATGGTTGAAGTGATGTTGTCATACTATGAGTTTTTACTTCTCTGGCGATATTCGTTCGATACCAAATTGGCAGTTTAAACTTGCATATTGTAGAGATGGCAGCACATCTGGGCAACTCTTCCCCATCTGAATTTGTACAAATATAATTTTGGGAGTTGCGCTAAATTTTCCCTATTTCGTACTTTGATTTTGTTGGATATTCATAACAATTTGTTATGATTTGTGAGTCTGTAATGTTTGTGAGTCTGTAATGTTTATTGGAGTTTATGTAAACTGGGTTGGATATACAGGTTATTTCTGTTTTGGTTATCATTATTAAAACTTGTTCTGGTTACTTTCATATAACTATCTGGTTACTTCTTTATTATGGTTTGGTTACTATTATTGTGCCATCAATGTGGGATTTTGGTTACTTTTATTTTTTATTCTGGTTAATATATAATTGTATAGTATATATGGATTGCCTGAACTGAGTTTTATTACATGATATTTCTTTTTTGGTTACCATTAAAACTTGTTCTAGTTACTATCATATAATTATATGGTTACTGTTTTATTATGTTACATTATGGTTACTGTTATTTAATGGTTTTTGACTACTATTATTGTACAATCAATGAGGTATTTTAGTTATTATTTATTATTTCTTTTAAGTTGTGTTTGCTACATTGTTTGAGATGTACAGTTAGTAACCAAATATGTATATAAAGGTAACCAACTATTATTTTTGATAGTAACCACAGAGTTACAAGCTTGTTTTAGGACATATATCAAATGTGAAGTGTACATGTCATAGTATAATTGGGTTGCCTAAACAAACAATATCACCTTCATTACATGATGCTGGATACACAGGTTGTTTTATGTTTTGGTTACCATTAAAACATATTATGGTTACTGTTATGTAACTATTTGGTTACTTATTTATTATATTTGTTTTACTGTTATTTAATTATTTTTGACTACTATTATTGTACAATCAATGAGGTATTTTAGTTATTATTTATTGTATCTTTTAAGTTATGTTGGATACATTGTTTGAGATGTACAGTTGGTAACCAAATATGTATATAAAGATAATCAACTATTGTTTTGATAGTAACCAGAGAGTTACAATCTTATTTCAGGACATATATCAATTGTAAAATGTACATGTCATAATATAATTTGGTTTCCTAAACAAACAATATCACATTCATTACAAGATGCTAGATACACAGGTTGTTTTATGTTTTGGTTACCATTAAAACATATTATGGTTACTGTTATGTAACTATTTGGTTACTTATTTATTATATTTGTTTTACTGTTATTTAATTGTGTTTGAATTGTGTTTGACAACTATTATTGTACACCATTTTAATTTTTGTTAGTAACCAAATAATTAAAAACTTATATCAGAACAGTTATCAAGTGCTTAATGTACATGTGAGGGTTCCCATTTATCTAGCTGATTGATACTTTTAAATTACATAGTTATAAAAGTTATTTGAAAATGGTCTATGCCAGTTGGTAACTAAATATGAATATAGAGGTAACAATTTTATTTTAGATGGATAACCAAATTTACATAAAAATATTTCAGAACAGTTTCCAATTGTTCAATGTATATGTTTACTTTATATTGATAACTCATGATGGAATCAAAAATTAAAATATTAATCAACATCAATTTTGGTTACTGTTCACTATCAAAAAAGTTACCAACCATGTGGTTAATAATTACTAGCAGTAAAAAATTATATATTCCTGTAAGTAATTAAATTTGTTGTATTGGTTACTGTCAATAGCCATTGTCTAACAACTGAATAAACATTGTAAAGTAACCAAATCAATATTAGACAGTAACCAAATTACATAATCTTAGTAACCAGAAAATAAACCAAATTTTTACATGCAATTTTGAATGCCTAAATGATGGAATTCGACCAAAAAACCCTGCAGTTCACCAGCAAAGCTAGTGACTTTTGATCGTTGACCCGTTTCCAATGAAATTAGGATCTGAAAACGCCAAAATATGTCACTCCAAACTTGACAGAAATTATCAAATTGTTACTGCAACCAAATAAACATTATACTGTAACCAATTAAATAGTATACAACAACCAATATATATAATCAGATTAGCAGTTGTATGAAGGTAACCAATGTATTCAATGAGTAACCACCAATATAAAAGAAACAATTATAAAACTGAATAACAGTATAGAGTAACCAAATAAACACCTTACAGTATCTAAATACATATTATACAGTAACCAAGATATATGTAATTAGTAGCCAAGATTAAAAAAAATATTTTTACATTCATTTTACAACCAAAATAATCAGTAATGACTTTGTTACAAATTAAAGACTAACAAATGTATGAATGTGCCTATCAATGTAGTTAATCAGTAACCATATAATCACTATAAAACACAGTAATATAATGCAGTAACCATGATAATATTACACAGTAACCAAGTCAGTATTATATACTAACCAAATCCAAATTAGACAGTAACCAACATATATTTACTTAGTATACACAAGATAAATACATTCTGCATTGCATTTTTATAGTAAAAAATAACTAGTATAATTTGTTTGTTACCAACTAAAGGCAAATTTTTGTAAGAATGTAACCAATGTAGCTAACAAGTAACCATTAATATAAACAATAAAAGTAGAAGTGTGCATTAATATGCTTCAGCAACCAATATTACAGTAACCAATTAATCATTAATGCAGTAACCAATTCAGCATTAATGAGTATCCATTATATTTTTACATAGTATCCAAATCAGTATTATTCAGTAACCAAAATAATGTTAAACAGTAACCAACTCAGCATTAGTCAGTAAACATATACATATAATTGTTCATACATAGGTAACTATATACATTTAATTGTTCAGTAACCATATATAACCATGAGAATTTGTAGTAACCATAGGTAAATATATACATATAATTTTTATACTGATACACCTCAATATTAGACAGTAACCAATACAATGTAGTCAATGAGTAACCTCAAATATATAATAATATAAATCAGAATTAGTTAGTAACTAATATATCAAAGTCAACATTAGTCAGTAACTAATTCATCATTTTTCATTAACCAATTCAGTATTGTTCAGTAATATTATACAGTAACCATTATAATTTTAAACAACAACCAGATCAGCAATATGCAGTATAATCGTATGATACGTCATACAATACAGAAACAATTCGATACGTATCGCAAGGTGAACCAATCATATGATCCAGTTACAATACAATTCTCACAGTATGATAAAATGCAAGATATTTTTTAAAGTTAGCAACTAACTTAAAAAAGTTCTTATGTAGATCCAAAAGAGTAAGCGAAGTTTTTAAGTCTTCTACCATTTCGCTTGATGAGCATTTAATCACTTTTTAGATTTTTATATCTTCTTCACATTTATTTTTTTCACGCAACTTCCAATAAGCAGATCCATAAATTTTCACTTGATAATTTGAATTATTCTCTTTTGTTTTTTAGTTTAAAACAAAATTTGATTCGTTTTCTCTTGTTACTCTATGCAAGTTACTAAAATAATATGTAATAAATCAAAGTATTTTGGTTACTATATAACTTTAAATTTTATTTTTTAGTCTATAATGATATTTACTTAACTATATTTATATATAATCAAGCTAATATACTTGTCCAACAAATTATGTTTTATATTTTAAAATATATATATTCCCAAATTTCTCAATTCGCGATACGATTCACGATACACAATACGAAGCACGATTTGACAATTATGATTTTAAGATATTTATTATGCAAGGTATTTATGTTTCTAATTATTTTGTTTTAAGTTTTATAATTCTCTATTAATAATTAAATTTATCTATTTTAAAAAATACATTTATTCTATTTATATATATATATATATATACACACACAGGATCCTGTGTGGACTCCCGGACAGGTCCTAAAATACGGAACCATTTTTTTTTTTTTGAAACAACTAAAAAAAATAAAAATAAAATTATGGAACTGGAATTTTTACATAATAAAGTGTTTTGGGTGTGTTTTGGATACCTATACCAAAAAATATATGTACAGTCTGCACAGACTGTACATATATTTTTTGGTATAGGTATCCAAAACACACCCAAAACACTTTATTATGTAAAAATTCCAATTCCATAATTTTTATTTTTATTTTTTAGTTGTTTCAAAAAAAAGCAAAAAAAAAAATAGGTCCGTATTTTATAGAGTCCGGGATCCCGAACTGGATCCGAACTCTATATATATATATTTTTGAATGTGTCCCCGACGTATTGTATCATATAAACTATAGAACACAACCAATAAAATGTCAAGTACATGCACTCGGAAAGGCAAATATAATTGCAGCCAGTACATGTGTTATGCGCATGATGACTAATATCAGAAACATGAAGCAAAAACAAATGAAAATGAAAAGAAAAGAAAAGTCATGCATAATTTGAACGACAGAAAGTTAACTTTTGAGGACTAAAATTACACAGAACAATTAAACAATAACAAAATAATTAGTATGATGTGCTCAGGTGAACACAAGAAATTGTTCCTAGCAAAACAAATTTAAGGGTAAAAAATGAGAGACCACAAGAAATCGAGATTGAACTTTGCCATTAGATGGTCCCATACACCAAACAATATAAGATTATCCAGAATTTTGAATATGAAGCTCTTGATTTAGAGAATTTGTAGACGTTATAATGCAGGAAGGTTCATAAGTCAATGTCTGCAAGAAATAGCCATCTAATGATTTCTAATCTTCAAGCTAGAACGAAAACATAAGGCAGACTCTTAACAGAATGTACATTATTTGTTAGCCAGTCAATCCCTAAGCTTCTCCAACATCAGGGTAAGTGTATAAACGTGACAGAGAAGTCCAGTTGCATAAAATTGTATTAGAACCTAAACACTAAAAGTAATAGTGAAACATGAAACTTTGATCGAGATGGAGATGCTCGTGTGTCAGTTACTAGTCCACATGTACCAACAAAGGACTGTTTCCAAATAAGAATGAAAAGAAGCATGCTACTTCTTTTGGTGTTTGAGTGCTTGTTTGTAACACACTTGATCTACTCACTGATTTGGGAGGAGTGTAAAGATGGTATAGAAGAGCTAAAAATAAGAGTTTTTGCATTAATAAATATGCAATGTCAACCTGTCAAATATATATATACACACACACACACGCATACATGCGATGTCACACACACAGACATCTTCTTTGAAATTGAATTGATACTCATTTAAATTATACATCTCAGCCTATTTTCTTTGAAGGGAACAATCTCCCCTTTCGCTAATGTATAAGACAACATGTTGCAGAAAAGAAAAACAATTCTACATATCAGTGTCCTTTATTTGGTCCTCCATAAAGTTACACCCACAAATTAGCCAAGAAAAAAGGGGTAATTATTTATCTTGTGCAAGATGTAAATCATGGATTACCAAGCTGAATTAGAGAAAAACAAAAACATACATGCAACTTTAAACATGAAAATAGTTAACTAATGCTCTCACCTTCCCATTAGTCAATGGTGAGGCAAGAACTCCTGAGATTTTTTTGTATCATCTTCTGATGAACAATCAGCACAAACAAAGTAATCTAGTTGCTTCACACAAGCAGGATGATACCTGCAAAGACCATGGAGAAAAACATAGCACACCTTTTACACAAAGAAATTTAACAAAAGTTAAAAGCCAAAGCAACATAAAACATAACTCTAGATTAAATCTTTCCTCTAATCAGCAACAATGCATTAACCTCACAACTTATGATTAGCCTATACTATAAACTCAAGTACCTTCACACAAACTACCACCTAGCAATAGCACATCGTGTTCACAATCAAGCCAGGTAAACACCAAACACTCAAATACCAGTTCAAGTCGCCTAATACTATACTACTAACAGCTAGCCCACTGTTTCTTTTGAAACAGATTCATTTGTTACAAGACTTCCCCCTATTTCACCTTTAATAGGCCGTGACTGCCCAGAATCTTGATCTGGGAACACTTCAGATTGCAAAGATGGAGAAATGGTATTCAAATGTAACCATGTCAATTCCCATAAGCTATCTCCGCCCAGGGCACTCCTCTGCACTAGCACCCCTTTTGTCTTCATCACAAGCAAGGTGTTCTTAAGTAGCTCAGGTACAAGTTCTTGAAGTTTCTCGCTTCTTTTCCCTCTGACTTTCACCTTCAAATATTTTTCCATCCTGCTGAGTACACCCAGCCACAATTTGCAGAAGGTTGTTAGCTGTGATAGCTCATGGAGTAACTGTAGGAACACTTTAGATAGTAGCTTCAAGGCATGGACAAGTGTCCCTTCCATGTTTCGGTAGTCTTTTTGAGAGTGCCCCTGTGCTAATTCAATCAAATCATCAAGCACCGTGAAGATGACCATGTCAAAACACTGCAACCATAATCCATATGGAAGGTGGACCTCATCCACTCCTGTTAAACACATTTGCAGTGACAAGAGAGCATGGTTCCTAACTTCTTCTCTCTGGTCAAGACAAACTTTACGTAGTCCCTGCACAAGCCTCAGCCACATTTCCCCTATATCCTGAGATGTTTTGACAGCCTCTTCCCCCATAGCTTCCTTAGCTTCTAGATCCCACCTAGCTAGGCAGATAACACAACCTGCCATAAGATCCAGAGCACGCACAGACCGATCGGCCTGTCCAACACGAGACTCAGCAAACTGTCTTGCTGCATCTACACAGAGAACATAATTAGCTGGCAATAAGTGAGCTCCTTCAGACATGATGAACAACAGCGCATCAAAGCCTGCTTCAGAAGCTTCCGGATGTCGAGCCGTGATAGAGAGTAACGATGTGATAGTTCGCCAACCCATTTGGGATCGGATGTGGGTGGCATTTGCTTTCACAAGACGACTGACTTCCTGTGTGATTTGCTCACAATATGCATCAGCAACACGGGCATCAAGCTTCAGAACTAGCTGCAGAGATCTCAACAATTCATCAGCGAGGTTCTCTTTATAGGGAAGAAGCCGCTGGCAAATCCGGAGCAGTCCAAACACAGCCTTCTCAACCAGGGCACATGGCATCACAGTTGACTGAACAATGTTAGATATATGCTCATAGACACCCTGCCATAAAAGCACTATCCTATCCCTATTATTCAGTGTGATTGCAATCAGCAATTCCAAGCAGAAAACGGCAGTGTCTTCATCTTCAGGGGAACTATTTCCTTTCTGTGGTCGACCAGCGGCCCAAATTAGGGCTCGTGCAAGATGTAATAAAGAATCAGACTGCAGAAACTTACTCTCTGTGAAAATGCTGTCAATGTGGCACTTCTGAATTGTCTGAAGGGTGCGTTGATGAGCAGCTAGTTGTTGTTCAGTAGGTTGCAGTCTTGGCTCCTCTGTATCGAGAGATAAGAGTTGACTAAACCGGCCCATCAGACCAGAAGATCTTGTTGGAGTACCCACTGAGTGCATGTGAGCTGAAGATAAAGAATTTGTTAGAGGCTTTCCATGTCCAGGTTCAGAGGAGAGCTCTGAGTCATCAGCTGCATCACTAGCTACACGAGCGGGAAGAAGACCAAGCTTATGTAACTTCAATATACAATCAAGAATATTCCTCCAGCCAGCACGGATAAAATCACCATATCTATTTGCAATGGTGAAGACTGTCACTGTTGCCATCCTAGCTTTTGTGTCATCGCCAAAGGCTAGAACAGGTTCCTCAACAGAAGACGGGTTCAAGAGGGTTGTGAATTTGCATAGAGACACAACTAGATCATCCAGAATGTCTTCAAGATGATGGCATGCCGAGATCTTTGCAACAGCTAAGAATCCATCAATACATGTTTGGTATACATCCTCAAGTTCAGCATGATCAAATACAACAGAAATAGCAGCAATAGTGGGACCTGACATTATAGCAAACATATCTCGGTCAAGGTGGGCCCTGGAATCAGACACAATAAATGGTGCAGTCTTCTTGGATTTGTGCATTAAATCAATCCAACGACTTGGGGTCATTTCAGGGAAACCAACACCTTGTTCTGGGGTCGTACGGATCTCATTCTTGCAGATTGAGTGATACAGCTCCGTTAAGAATTCACGAGGAAGATCATTACCTCCATTTATGTGCCGATTATTCCGGATAAAATCCTCTTCTGTCATTTTTTTCTTAACTTGCACATTGTGTTGATCTGTATTGAGCATTATCAGTGAATAGGACAACAATAGAGCAGCATCCTTGTTAGCTAGAATTAGAGGTGATTGCTCATAATATCTCTCCGAGAACGCCTCAAGCACCCTTTGTATTTTTTGCGATTCTCCTGGCAATCTGAAAGTCTCCAAAAAGAGGCGCAGTGCCGTATCCAAATTCATGTCTTGGAAATCGAAAGTCCAAGCAAATTCATGAAGAACCTGAACGCAAAACTCATCATGATTGCCCAGGAAGTCCCCAACAAGATTTTTATCTAATCCAGCAGTATACCTGAAAAAGCAAGCCACACTCTGGGGGTCAAGTTTGTCAGGCAAGAGATGTGTTCCTTGAAGAAATTCTAGCCCTTTCTTGGGATCCCGGTTGAAGTGATCAGCACCAATCATTAGCCTTCTTTTGATATATTTCCTCCGTCGGACAAACGGAACCCAGTGATCAGGATCATTGTAGTTGTCACACTTCACCATCCAGAATGGGGTATACTCCTCAAGATGCACATGAGCTGGTTCTGAACCAATTGATGCATTGCCTATCCTTTCAGCCATTCCTTGAATCACGGCAATCAGACCATCCAAAGCAAGAATGTGCATTGCGGACAAAGGGCAGTTCACAGGAAAAGCACTTTTTGACAACAAATTTGCAAGGTCTTCAAACACATTACTGCAAGTTATGTCACAGTCTAAGTTCGCATACATTTCCACCATAAAGGCTTTCTGGCTGCAAAAGTCAACAAGAGCTTCCATGGCAACCTCCTGCTGCTGGTAAGAAGCTCCATAACGACTTTGTGCAAGCCTCAAAATAACACAGGAGAAGAAAGCCTCCAGCTGCAGTTTCAATTCAGTACGCAAATGCTGATATAGATTTAGAACAATGCTACATACCATTGAAAGAATCAGTGGACTCATTGACAATCCAAATTGCATCAGATTACGAAACAGCTCATCCTGTATCAAACTCAACAATCTGGGGTGTCGGCGTATAGAAGGACCACCCAATTCAATTGCTGAATTGATCAAACCCAAGGCAAAAAGGGGGACATCTTCATCAAAAGCAATAGTATTTGATCTGGGACCCATTCCCATGTGCTCAACAACATTCAACAATGAGCATAAGAAGTGAAATATCTCCACCATGCAGGGGACACCATATGGCTCTGTCATCAAATGCAGATCATAAGGAACAGCATCCTTTCCGTTACCAGGAGTGACTATATTTTCATCCATCGGAGCAGCAACCATACCACTTGAAGCATTAGAAGCAAAATTTCCAGAGGATACTTGACTATCATATTCAGAATTACCATTGCCGTTCTCTAATTGTTTACTCCCAATACTGTAATCAGTATGCAGAACACCTACCTGTAAAAGAAACAATATCTTCATATTTCATAACTTGCTCTCATGAGAATATATAGTGACCAAATACAGGTTGCTGATTCTTTTCTTGTTGGTTTTATTTTTAAAAAGTTTATATGAAGGAAAAAGAGATTAGGAGGAACAAAAGAACAAGCAAAGAGACAATATAGTTGAAAGAATAGGAGGAACAGCACATCACATTAATCAAAAGCAGCAAAAAGACGTTCCCTTACCTCTTGTTTGGTAGAACTGCCTCCCTTGACCAATGAACTTTCCGTGTTGTCAACATCTTGTAGATGTGAAAAAATACATCTTATAAGTTCATGCATTGCATGGCGAGCTATCCTTTGTAACAGTTCACCCTTCGTTCCTGCTTGATGAACTACACGGAAACAGGTGTTCACAATGGTACAAACATGCTGATTACTTAACATAACCGACGCCTTACTTTTCATGCAAGCGATAAGAACCTGAAGTATCTTCATGAGAACTACTTCCTCTGATGCAGGATCAGTTACCTCGAATCTGCAACTAGTTACAGCATCCACTACTAAGTGCATTGCGTCTTCAACATTAACAGTGTTCAGATCAAGCACGTCAAGACTTAAAATCTTGTAAAGAGATGACAAAGCAACACCAGTGATTGGTGCACCAGTTTCATCAGATCGGATCACATCCAAAAATGGCTGCAGATACACAGCTGGATTGACTGTATACCACTGATGCTGCCATGTAAAAATTTGCCTGCGCAACGCCTTGAGAGACTGGATGAGAGAATGCTCCAGCTGATCATCACCTGACATATAACGACCCCCCCATCTGACATTCCTCCTCATCACTGCCAACACGGCACCTATTTCTGAGTTGATCATGCATGCTAAAGCAGCTTTATCTTTACCAGAAAAACTAGTCTCAAAGTCTTCTGGTTCTTCTTCAATAGCTTTAATTCCAGACTGCAGCTTTAGACGCCCCATCTTGAAGTAATCTCTTCTCTCACACCAAGTTCCAATCTGTAGTTAGCAGCTGCTAAGAGTCTAAGATCTGAAATTTGGCTGAAGCTTGTCCTTTACATTCAACAGAAAAATCCAACAAACTAAACTCAGCATGAATTCGCTAATAACAGAAGCTCAAAAGTAACATAAAATATTCCAATTCTACCCCCTAGTCAACTATGGATGTATAAGATTGTAATAGAAATTGAATACGCCATACTCTACTGAGTTTCAGACAGGAAATGGGGTACTCCACTAAGCCCCAATATAACATATCACTTAATAAGCAAGTAGTCAAACAAACAAAATACATACCACACCATAGTAAAATTTCAAATAATATTTTCAAGGGAGAAAAAAAGGAAAAAGAAACCTCCGCTAAATTAGCATTTCACTAGCAATCTCATAACTTTAGCAAGCACATCACAGCACTGCTCCAATTTTCTTTCGTTGGCTTTCCATTTTATTGTTGCCAATTCCCTCGTGTACTTCTCCGCACTGCCAAATCATCTACTTCTTACAACACCACCCACTATGCAAATTTATTTATCTATAAATATCGGAAACTATATGTCAATTTTATCGGGTTGTTATATATGCCAATGTAAAGACTTTAATACTATGTCTTACATCCAAATGCCACACAAAAGCATGACTTTCATTCCAATTTCCAGATAGTCAAACTAGGATGAAGATGCTACTCAAATATGTTAATTTGCAGTTTAGCTTGCAATAGACCTCCCCACTTAAACTCTCAACAATCAATCATCTATAGGAATTAACTCAACATTGTCATACACTGGACCCTTTCACCAGCAATGTTATAACTTTAGCAAGCACATCACAGCACTGCTCTAATTTTCGTTCGATGCTTTCCATTTTATTGTTGCCAATTCCCTGCGTATACTTCTCCGCACTGCCAAATCATCTACTTCTTACAACACCACCCACTATGCAAATTTATTTATCTATACTATGGAAACTATATGTCAATTTTATCGGGTTGTTATATATGCCAATGTAAAGACTTTAATACTGTCTTACATCCAAATGCCACACAAACTAGCATGGCTTTCATTCCAATTTCCAAATAGTCAAACTAGGATGAAGATGCTACTCAGTTATCATATCGGAATGTCTCAACTCGCAAATAATTGAAATGAACCAAAAACTCACAAACAATAAGTTCCAAGAAAATATGTTAATTTGCAGTTTAGCTTGCAATAGACCTCCCCACTTAAACTCTCAACAATCAATCATCTATAGGCTAATACTCAACATTTTCGTACACTGGACTGGACCCTATGAAGATGAAGCCCCATTTCCTCAAAATAGTCCACATAGTTCTGCATCACGCCCCAATTTTTATACCAAAAAAATGCGAGCACCAAAATTCTAGTTTAAAAATCGTCAATTAATACATCTATGTATTTAAAAACAACAATTCTGTTCCTTTTTGCCATTCCAGCCAAATACGTCGGAGAAAGACGTGTCAAAAAATTAGCTAAATTATACGAATTGAATTGAATACAGATGCTTACGTATTTTGTATTTCAATAACTGTAAAATACCATAAAAAATATAAAAAATACCTAATTGCACCTCTCTTTCTCTCTCCTCCGTCTCTTTCTCTCAAAATTTCAAAGCCGCGTCTTTTTTACTTTGCAAGTATCCCCCTCTCCTCTCTCTATCCATATACAATGCAAATGTAAGTTTAGTGATTTCTATATAGTTTTACAAAATTTTGCTCATATATGGATTCCAATTCTGAAATTAGAGCTATTTCGATTTAGGGTTGTATCTTTCTGTTATATTTGTAGTTCTTTAATAACATTTTCGTATTCTTGATATTGCTCATCTGTATTCTTGATATTGCTCATCTAAAAAAAATACGGTCTTGAAATTGAAATATATGTATATATAGATTCTGATGGTAATTTTTTTATTTTTTATTTAATGAAGGGGCGATCGTCTCTTTGCGCGTGTCCCGTTTTCTTCTCCATTTCCAAATTCAGTTTTAAAAAGAAAAACCCTAAAAAATGTATACTCTCTAATGGATGTGAAGCTATTGAACAACAAGTGTGAAAGGGAAATGTATGAAAACTTTGTGGAGCTCTTTGCCATTATTAAGGCGACGGAAAAGCTAGAAAAGGCATATGTTAGGGACATAATTTCATCATCAGTGGAGAGGGAGAAGAGAGAGAAAGGCGGTAAAGCAGTGTATTTTTTATTTATTTTTGTTATTTTAGTGTATGAAATACAAATTACGTAAGCATTTGTATTCAATTCGTATAATTTAGCTAATTTTTTGACAAGTGTTTTACTCCGGTGAAATATTTGACTGTAATGGCAAAAAGGAACAAAATTGTTGTTTTTAAATACATAGAGGTATTGATTGACGATTTTTAAACTTTTGAGTATCAAATTGATTTTCGTCCAAACATGGGGGGCAATTTTGTCATTTGCAATGTTCTAAAAGACGCTAGGCGGGAGGCAGGCGGCCGGCGGCCTAGGCCGAATTTTTTACTTTAAGCCAATTTTAATATTTTATCTTACATTTATCCAAACAAAACAATAATATAAAGCAAAACAATCTATAATAAAGGTCTTTGCTTAAAGTTCAAACACATATCCATATTGCTAATGTCAACGTTCAAACACAAACATGCAATTATTCAAAATTCAAACATATTTTTAACGTATTAGTTTTTTTCATAAACAAGATTGCTATTAAATAATAAAATTTAAAATTTCAAGAATTTAATTCAATATTAAAACTTAAGAGACTAAACATAAATTTAAGAATTATATTAAATAAACTAAATATTACAAATGTATCATCATTTATATAATTTGAAATTGGTACAAGTTCAAAAAATTACAATTATAATAAAATTATCCATTTTGACTTGATATTGTTCACTTTTTGTTGTGATTTGATATGTTACAACATGTATTATAAATATGATAAATCATTAGAAAAATATATATATCAAAATTTGGTTTGGGTAGTTATTAAAATAAAAAAAACATCTCCACCTAGACCCCACCTAGGCACTGCCTAATTTTCTGGAGAAATTTTTTTGCCGCCTTGGACCTAAGTGAGGCGCCAGGGCGGCCTAGCGCCTAGACGAAGCGCCAAAAGGGACCTAGGGCCTAGGCGGGGCGCCAAGGGGGGCCTAGCGCCTAGGCGAGAATTTTAGAAGACTGTCATTTACCCATTTTTAAATCTTACTTGAGACCATTATTTGAAATTTCATTTTATTTCTCTTTGGGTGCAAAAGTAAGTAATTAATTCGGTAATTCAAGTGCTTTGCGGTAGTTCGACACATCTCCGCTACAGTCACAAAGTATGTCTCTGCTCGTTTTCTGAGGTCAAGTAGAATTTCTATGTTTGGATCGGTAAAAGTTTGAGTCTGATTCTTATTCCTGGTAATCAAATTACTTGATTTGATCTCTACTACTTCAACTAGAATTTCTAATTCTTAGGTACATAATTCAGCCTCGTGAATTTCTTATATTTCTAGCTGATTTGTAGTGTTATGTTTTCTGATTTTGCATTTCAAATTGGACTATAAGTTGATTTCATCTCTTAACTTTTAATCAATTAGTTGATTTTTTTTTTGAAGGAGAAAATCTGTTAGCTGTAAGTTGATTTCATCTAAACTTAATCTTAATTATCCCGGTTGATGATGCTCAAACTCTCATGTTCTTTTTTATTTTTCAAGCTATTGATATTCAAGTATTGCTGACTTAGAGAATTTTGGTGCTCGCATTTTTTTGGTATAAAAATTGGGGCGTGATGCAGAACTATGTGGACTATTTTGAGGAAATGGGCTTCATCATCATAGAGTCTAGTCCAGTATGACAATGTTGAGTTTTTAGTCTCTTGATTTAATAACTATAATAATTATAGATGATTGATTGTTGAGAGTTTACGCGGGGAGGTCTATTGCAAGCTAAACAGCAAATTAACATATTTTCCTGGAATTTTTTGTTTGTGGGTTTGTGGTTCATTTCAATTATTTGCAAGTTGAGACATTACAGTATAATAACTGAATAGCATCTTCATCCTAGTTTGACTATCTGAAAATTGGAATGAAAGCAATGCTAGTTTGTGTAGCATTTGGATGTAAGACACAGTACTGAAGTCTTTACATTGGCATATATAACAACCCGATAAAATTGACATATAGATATAGTTTCCATAGAGATATTTATAGATAAAATTGGCATATATTTTGATTGGTGTTGGTTAGGTGAGTGGAAGCATTGACAACAATAAAATGGAAAGCGAGCAGTGGAGATGTGATGTGCTTGCTGGCATTGCTGGTGAAATGCTAATTTAGCGGAAGTTTCTTTTTCCTTTTTTTCCCTTGAAAATATTATTTGAAATTTTACTATGGTGTGGTATGTATTTTGCTTGTTTGACTACTTGCTTATCAAGTGATATGTCATATTGGGGCTTAGTGGAGTACCCCATTTCAAATAATATTTTTGACCCAGTGACGTCATTAATATGTAATAAATAATAAATAATTAAATAAATTTATTATTATTATATATTATATATAATATTTACTAAATATATAAAATTAATCAATTTATCTACAAAAAAAAACTAAACATATTTGTATCATGTTTACTTTATACAATTCAAATAAATACTAAATCAATATGAAAAGAAAGATATTAAATTATGATCATAATTCATAATTCAAAACTCAATAGTGATAAAATCAAACACAACAAATGAACATAAACATCTCTAGGATACATTCAAATTTGAAAATTCAACCACAAGTTCAAGTGTTTGATTAAATATGAATGCAATCATATCTAAAATACCAAACAAAGTCTCAACTAAATTACTAAAATAGAATTCATGACACTTAATTCACAAAAAACATAAATCATTCTAAGGTCGATAAGGTGATGCTTCTTGCCAATTCTCATCATCTTCATCTATTAATCCACGAGTACCAAACAATTGATATTTTCATATGGATCTATGATTACCGTGTGTACCTAAATCAACTTCTATTACTAATATGTTTCTAAAACTTACTTGAAGAGTACTAATTTTTGAAGAGTACTAAATAGAAGTTATTCATATTTCATAAGTTGAAGACTTACTTGAAGAGTGATGTCCGTGTATAATCAATTTATGAATCTATGATTACCGTGATACAACTTATGAATCTATAGTTGTATCACCTCCACCTACAAGGCCTTCGACTAGTAAAGCCATTTCAACTGTAAAAAGAAAGAGCCCCAAATTAAGGTCAGGTCTATTTGTTTACTTGGATGAATGGAACCATAACTCCGAGTTTCAATCTCAAAAGAATTACTTATCACATGCAATTAACAATGAGTTTGGGCTAGGATATGTGTGTTTTAGGAAAAGAAATGTAACAATGTACCAAATATATATACCTGCTATTGTTGCATTGTCCCACCCTTGCAACAAGTTGCCAATAGCTGCAGCAACAGCTACGATCACGGATCCACTCATTCTCCTTCAAATTACTTCAATTGCTGGTTGCACTGTTGAATTCTTTGCTTTTTATCTTTGGCAAACATGTGAGGATCGGCTGGTTTTCAAATTATAGCCCAAATGTAGCTTCTTCAATCACATATTACTGAAACTGAAACCAAGATTTCAGTTGTAGACCACCTATATAAAGAGAGAGATCAGTGGCAATGCATTTTCTACAACTCACTTGAGACCTTTGCAATCAATTGATATTTTCACATAAAAAATTCTAATAAACATATGAATCAACTTATGAATTTATGATTACCGTGTAAAAAATTCTAATAAACATATGAATCAACTTATGTGTCTATGATTACCGTGTATAATCAACTTATAGAAGTTATATTCAAAAACTAGTATTAATAGGTTAATTCATATGTTTCTAATAAACATATGAATCTATGATTACCGTGTACAGAGCTTCGAAAATTCAACACAATAAAAGTATAAAACATATGAATCTATGATTACCGTGTACGCACGAGCTTCAAAAATTCAACACAATATAGTCAAGGGGAAATGAGATTTTAACGGTAGGAAATGAGATTCACTAATTCACTATGAATCTATGATAACTGTATACAGAGCTCCTCGCTGCAGAGACCAAACAGGGGTCGAGACTCGAGGGGCACAGCCGCACAGCAGAGCTTAGGGCTCGATGGGGAAGGATCGCGATGGGCAATGGGCAATGGGCGATGGGGGCAATGGGCGATGGGGGCGATGGGCGATGATTTACTGGTTTAGTGGTCAATAGGTAGACCTGGCAAACGGGTCCAAAGCCCGCGGGCCGGCCCGCCCCCGCCCGCCCGCCCAAAACCCGGGTTTTGGGTTGTAGTTTTTAAGCCCATGAAAATTTGGGCTTTTTTTGCCCGGCCCGTGGAGGTCCGGCCCGCCCGCCCCCTATGAATTTTTTTTTGTAAATAAAATGTTACTACTTGTGGGTTGTGAGGCTTGAACACAAGACTTGTAAGTTGTAAGTAAATAAATAAGAGTTCAAACCAATTGAGCTTAGTCCCACTTAGTTTCATCATCATCCTAAGTATTAAAATTTAATTATTTAATTAGCAAAGCAATTTAAAATTAAACAAATAATATTTCTTATTAATTTCATAGAATTAACTAACAATAACTCAACAGAAAATAACCCTTAGTTAAAAATTTAAAAGGAAAATAATCACTTCATAAGTTCATATGTTAAAAGGAACAAACTGATTAACTAAGAATAAACGAAAATAATATAAAATAAAAACTACTACTACACATAAGTTAAAATTAATGCAGTTAAGAACTAAAACCAAATTCTTGAAGCATGTTTCCAATTACAGTGGCCGAAATAAACCTCCTTTCTCTAAAACAAGATACCTTTTTATAAGGGAAAATAATGTTTATATCAGTCATTTGTTACTGGCTTGATATAATGATATTGACTTGCAGCGCATACAAATAACTCTAGGAAGGTTAAATATTGATTAATTTTTCATCATTAGTAGTTTACTACTTGTGGGTTGTGAGAGTTGTTTATCGTGTTTGTTTGTATTATTGTTTATTATTAATTATTTTATTATTTTTATTATTATTATTATTTCTTGTCTAGCAAAGAGTGCAAAAAAAAAAATTAAAGTTGAAAGCCCGCGAGCCGGGCTGGCCATTTCCAGCCCACCAAAATTCGGGCCTTTTTGGCCCAGCCCGCGCTCGGCCCGGCCCGCCCGTTTGCCAGGTGTATCAATAGGTAAACAATACATCAGTCATACTCTTTATGCACAACTATTTGTGTTTGTGCATAACAGACAATTTAAACCCCAAACTTTATACTTATGTTCACTTTTGCACTTTAAACTGAAAAAATATCTAAATACACCCTAAACTTCAATTAAACATAACAAAAAGCACACTTTTTTTACTTAACAGGTCTAAAGTAACCGGCTAAGGCACACATGTGGATCTGAAAGGGTATTTAAGTCTTTTCCATATCTTCTTCATCAGTTAATTCCTCTCCTGTTTCTTCACCAAACCAAACCAAACCAATTTCCCCTGTTTCTCTAATTTAAAGTCAATTGCTACCAATTTCAGCCACAATCATCCCACCCAATGAAACACAATCTTCTTCTTTATGTTGGATATGAAAAGAGGCATATGAATGAAACACAACAATAACCACAAAAACACCGCATCACAACCTTTCATCAACACTGCAACACTACCTTTTACCACAATTCCACCACCATAACCCACCACAAAAAAAAATTAATCCTTTGTTCCTCCACTGTCGCTACAAAAATCACTGGAAACCTTCATCTCCCACCACCAAATCCATTTCACAAACCAAATACATCAAAGGAAACAACTCATAGAATTTACCTAAATTATTCTCAATGGATCTCATTTTCACTCCCCTCTAATATCTAATACAGAGAACCTAAACTTTTGGGTTTTGGAGCTGACTCCCCTCTAATATAAGTAGAGTATAAGTTCCAGAATCCATAAAAAAATCATCCTCTATGATAAATTCAATTATTTGGACTCGGTATTTGTGACGCCCCCAAAATAGGTTCATTTCATCCAACCTATTCTGAGTCGCCAAATACATGGTACAGAAACAACTACCGCCACATTATTACAATTGTCGAGCAAAATACGACAACACATACACTGTGAGTTTAAATACAAATATTGTCATCTAGACAATATCAACACTCAAATAAAGTCCTCATTACAATTATTGATACACTATTTTACAGAATAGTGAGGACTACTAAAATAACTATCTTGAACCATCACTCCACACTCCGACTAGTTCTCGCCTCCTGAGAAGAAAAATAGAACAAAAAGGAAAAGAGTGAGCTCAACTAGCCCAGTAAAGAACATTATGACTAAGATAATATAGAACAAATTATCGTTAGTCTTCAACAGGGAAAAATCTGATAGAATACAATAGACAACAAGTTTTAGATCAACAACTGCAGCGAAAACAACAATTCATTAGAAGAGTTAAGTAGATAATGAAATCTACTATCATCTATGAATTTAAAGGTCCATCATCAATATTTTATCCATGTAACATCAATCAATATACATCTTGAATCAAATAGTCATCTTTGCACTACGGGCCAAAGATATTAATCAGTCGGTCATGTTCATCTCAACACCTGTTCATCTTTGCACTACGGGCCAAAGATATTCATCAAGAAATCATTCATCTTTGCACTACATGCCAAAGATATTCAGTAATATCATCATTTAGGACTGAGGATGATGAAAAATATTTTAAAGAAACGAATCCAGTGAAACAAAAGAATAAATATTATGGATTCATACTTCAAACAATCCAAGTTCAAAAATACTTCATAAATAATCATAGTGGAGTAAAATTCAAGAATGAAGATCAAAACATGGATACAATCAAAGCTAGTATCCATAATAGATGTCTTGGACACAGAAAAGAAAGTTTAATTTTTCTGTGAATAGTGTCGTATTTGTGAATAGTGTCGTATACGTGAATAGTACCGTATACATGAATAGTAACTCCAACACTAAAAGACAAGAATTTCACAAGAAAAATCTTACCAATATTTCAGCATAATGATATTAAAAGAAATAATATCATTTATAAAAAAAATAACATTCCTTACCTCCAAAAAGACAGTACTTCTGACTGGAATACTGGATATAGTGCTGAAGGAACTTGCACCGTATAGCAACACTCAAAGTATCAAAATACTCACAAGAATACGCTCGATAATATAGAGAGAGAAAACTTTAGTTTTTGGTGTGATTTTCAATTCTAATCTAAGCACCATATTTATAGAAAAATACTTAGAACACAAAGCAAAAAATTTAATAAAATAATATATTTATAAAAATTATTCACGCCCACCTCTTTGACAACTGAATTCAACATGTTTACAACACCAATGGGGCCCTCCAAATGACAAAAAACATTTTTATTAAAAAATATTTAAAACTTCAAAAATCAATTATTTTAGAACTTCGGAACTTCAATAATTCATAATAAATAACCCTTTTATCAAATAAATTCGAAACTTATGTCCATTCCATAGGAAAATCCATTTTCTACAACTTTGTAAGTTTAAGTTTTTCCAAATTCCAAGCAGAAATTGGCCGAAATTTATATACGGACGATTTTACAGGCTATAATCAAATTTCAGTCAAGAAATAGGGTCCACAAACATGAAAAACATGTTTTAAATATTTTTTTGTAACAAAAATACTCTTCCTCCTCATTTATTCATACATCCCACATTCATTGTAAAAATATCACCATTATTATATTATTATAATATAATAATATATTTAAATGAATTATTTTATCAGAAAAGATAAAATATCAATTTTTTAACAATTGTCACTTTAAAATTTTCTCTATCTATATCCACATAAAATGAATATTTTTCTTATCATATAAATCAATAATTAATTATTCACAAATAATATTACAGAACCTCAATATCGACAACTAGGCCGTTCCTAGGAAAGAGAGGGCTTTCCAATAAGGTTTTCTCATTACTGACGCGCAATTAAGTGACCAAACCTCTCCTTAGATAGAATTTTCTAGACATTGCCAATAATCCTATCTAATAATATTATTCAAATAATATGAATTATTGATCTGATAATAGAAAATACTATGTAGTGACAATTATTGAAATAATAATAATATAAAATATCAATGTAGCAATTATTGAATCAATAAAATAAAATATTGAACAGTAATTACTGTAACAATTATTGAGTAGTGTCTTCTTACGTAAGAATCGATAATTGGTGCAATCTCGTGTGCTACTGTGTTTTAACAACCGAGTATTTTAACAGTATTAACGGAAACATCTACGCCGTTATTTATAAACAACTTATACTTGTCGTTTTCTTCATCCAATCGCTTTCCGTTATGGGGCCCACACAAGGCTGCGCCGTCGTACGAATATTCCTTAACAGTAAGAATATCAAACGAATATTCCTTGACAACAATGAATATTTTATAACCACTTGCTTATTTAAAATATTTGCGCATTTTATCCATAACTAACCACATTAATCATATCAATCCTTACTATTTCAAACTAATAAATAGAGGAAATTTAATTTCATTTATAATAAGTTGGGGTCTTACAAATTGCATACTGATTCATTGTCAAATCGCATCGCAAATCATATTGGCACCATCGGGTACTGCCTGGGTCTTTGTTGGTTTATCGCTAACGGATTCTACATCGGGGTCAAGTCGACGTCTTCATTGGTTGTCTCCAAGGGATTCTACATCGGGGTCAAACAAACGTCTTCATTGGGTTGTCGCCAACGGATTCTACATCGGGGTCAAGCCGACGTCTTTATTAAGTTGTATCCAATGGATCCTAAGATTGATTATCGATAAAAGTGATTTTGATTAAAAAATTTGGTTTTCCATCGTTCCACGGCGGGGGTTTTTGTTTTTCCATATTTTCTGCCCCTTTTTGATGGTTTTCAGGGTTTTTAAGGCCTAAAAATGACCCGAAAGGGTATCTTTTTAAATGAACACACTTTCTCGGATCCAAAAAAAGCGTCTCAGACTACATTTTACCAAACGGGGAGCTGCGGATGTAAGACCCCAAATAATTAATAAATGAAATTTAATTTCCTTTAATTATTATTTTGAATAGTAAGGGTTGATTTGATTAATGTGGATAGTTATGGGTAAAATACGCAAATATTTCAAAATAAGCAAGTGGTTATAAAATATTCATTGTTGTCGGGGAATATTCGTTTGGTCGTGGAATATTCGTACTGTCGGGGAATATTCGTACGACAGCGCAGCCATGTGTGGGCCCCATAACGGAAAGCGATTGGAGGAAGAAAACGACAAATATAAGTTGTTTAAAAATAACGGCGTAGTTGTTACCGTTTACACTGTTGGAATACCAGGTGGTTAAAATACAGTAATACGCGTTGTTGCACAGTAGCACACGGTATTGCACAGTATTTTGAATTATTGATCCTTACGTAAGAAGGCACTACTCAATAATTGCTACAGGAGTTACTGTTTATTACTTTATTGATTCAATAATTACTGCGTTGATATTTATATTATTATTGTTTCAATAATTGTCATTGCACAGTATTTTCCATTATCAGATCAATAATTCATATTATTTGAATAATATTATCAGATAACATTATTGGCAATGTCTAGAAAGTTCTGTCAAAGAGAGGTTTGGTCATCTAATTGCGCGCCAGTAAGGAGAAATCCTTATTGGAAAGCCCCCTCTATCCTGGGAACGGCCTGGTTGTCAGTACTGTGATTCTGTAATATTATTTTTAATAATTAATTATTGATTATTATGATAAAGAAAATATTTATTTTATGTGGATATAGATGGAGAAAATTTTTAATGTGACAATTGTTGAAAATTAATATTTTATCTTTTTCTGATAAAATAATTCATTTAAATATATTATTTTAATAATATATTAACGATGATATTTTTACAATGAATGTGGGATATATGAGTATATGAGGAGGTAGAGTATTTTTGTGGCATTAAATGTTTAACACATGTTTTGTGTGTCGGTGGACATAATTTTTGACCAAAAATTGAGTATAGACTGTAAAATCGCCCGTTTATGGATTTCGGTCAATTTCTATTTGGAATTTGGAAAAAATTTCTTCTGCAAAGTTGTAGAGAATGGAATTTCCCATGGAAATTCGCGAGTTTTGAATTTTTCTGATAAACGAGCTATTTTCTACGAATTATTGAAGTTTAGGAAAATAAAATGATTTTTATTAAATTTATGGTGGGACCCACTTTTTGGTGGGTGTTGAATGCACATGGGCTGCTGAAATTTTCAGCATTGAGGGGCTGAAAGCATGCGTAGAAATTGGTTTATAAATAATATTAATTTATTATTTTAGTCTCCTTTGGCGTTCTAACATTTTCCTATAAATAGAGGGCTAAGTTAGAATTAAAAATCACACCAAAAACAAAGTTTTCTCTCTTTCTCTCTCTATATTATCGAGCGTATTCTTGTGAGTATACTTTGAGTGTTGCTATACGGTGCGAGTTTCTGTCAGCACTATACCGAAATTCAGTCAGAAGTACGGCTATTTGAGGTAAGGGATGTTATTTTCTTCTTAAATGATATTATTTTCTTCAATATCATTATGCCGAAATATTGGTGAACGTCTTTATCAAATTTGGAACTTTTTGTGTCGGAGTTACTATTCACGTATACGGTACTATTCACGTATACGACACTATTCACAGAAAAATTATTTTTTTCTTTTCGTCCAAAATATCTATTGTGGATACTAGCTTTGATTGTATCCATGTTTTGATCATTCTTGAATTTTACACCACTATGATTATTTTTGAGGTATTTTTGGACATGGATAAAACAAAGTACGAATCCTTAATCCTTAATCCTTGTCATTTTGTTTCACTGGATTCGTTTCTTTAAAAATATTTTTTATCATCTTCAGTCTTAAAGGATGTTATTATTGAATATCTTTGGCCTGTAGTGCAAAGATGAATGATTTCTGATGAATATCTTTGGCCCGTAGTGCAAAGATGAACAAGTGTTTAGATGAACATGACCAACAGATGAATATCCTTGGCCTGTAGTGCAAGGATGAATATATGATTCAAGATGTGCATTGATTGATGTTACAGGGATAAAAATACTGTTGATGGACTGTTAAATTCATAGACATTAGTAGATTTCATCCTCTACGTAACTCTTCTATGAATTAATATTTTCCGCTGTGAATATTGATTTAAAACTTGTTGTCTATTGTATTCTATTAGATTTTTTCCCTGTTGAAGGCTAACGATAATTTGTTGTATATTATCTTAGTTATAATATTCTTTACTGAGCTAGTTGAGCTCACCCTTTTCCTTTTTGTTCCATTTTTCTTCTCAGGAGATGAGAATATAGCGAGTACGAGTCGGGGTATGAATTGATGGTCCTTGAGAGAGTTGTTTAGTAGTCCTCACCATTTTTGTAAAATAATATATCAATAATTGTATTGAGGACATAATTGGGTATGTATATTGTCTAGATGACAATGTTTGTATTCAAACTCACAGTTTATGGGTTGTAAAAGTTGTAGTTGTTTCTGTACCATGTATTTGGCGACTCAAAATGGGTTGGATGGAATGGTCCTATTTTGGGGGCGTCACAGTTGGTATCAGAGCTTAGGGATATGATCTCTGGCGGAGATCGGGGAATAGAACTAGGAGGGGAGAGACGAGTAAATCCTTCGCTAGTGTGTCCTACCTAAGCTTATTTGTTAGTTGGTCAGTATATAGGGATATTATGTGATATATTGATTTCCTTAATTAACCCTTGTTTTATGACAGTATTTGAGAATGTCGACTGAGAATATTAACAGTGGAATTGAGACCGTGGAGACGAATGTACTCACCAACGAGGAGAACGTGCAACAGGCTGGCAATGTTCCTCCTGTAAACAACACCACTGATCAGACGATGAACGAAGTAATGTTTAGAAGCTTTTTGCAGTTCATGCAAAATCAGACGAGGGAGACTCATGTTCAAAATACAGGAGGAAATGATAACAATTCACGGGTTGTCACAGCCAAGCAGTTCAAAGAGTTGGGACCACCAGAATTTAAGGGAAAGCCAGATCCGATCATGGCGGAGACATGGGTCAAGCAAATTACCAAGATATTCGATGTCTTGGGATGCACGGAGGAACAGAAGGTTCCATTCGCCACCTTTATGTTCCGTGGCGAGGCAGACTACTGGTGGGAGTCTGTGAAGCGTACCCATCCAGCCGCACTCAACATGTCTTGGGAGACGTTTCAGAAATTATTTAATGACAAATACTTTCCTGAAAGTGTTCGTCATATGAAGGAAGTGGAGTTCATCAGATTAGAACAAAATAACATGACGGTGTCTCAGTACGAGGCAAAGTTTGCAGAGTTATCCAGGTTTGCACCTCATTTGGTGGAGAATGAGGAACGTATGACGCGTATGTTTCTGAGAGGTTTGAAACCCGGCATACGTCAGTATCTCATTTCTCATAAATTTTCTCTCTATTCAGATGTTGTCAACAGGGCTCAATTGTTGGAGCGAGATAACGAGTATGGTCAACCGAGGTACCACAATCAGGATCATACTGGAGATAGCAGTTAGCAAAACAACAATAACCAGTGGAGAAAGAAAAAGACGGACAAAAATGGTAACCACTCTGGTGGTAATCAAAGCTATGAAAATAGAAGAAGCGAGTTTGGAGGAGATTTTAAAAAGAGGAGATTTAACAACGACCATGTGAAGACGACAGTGCCAGCAGCAACTGGTTCTAAGGGAGGAGAAAGATCACCGGTTATATGCTATAAGTGCGGGAAAGATGGACATATCAGTCCAAACTGCCCACAACAGTTCAAGGTATGCTATAATTGTGGAAATGAAGGACATATCGCTCGAGATTGTACGGTAGCGAAACCTAGTTCAGCGGGGATGGTAACTCAAAAGACTGTCCCAGAAAAGCCAAAGTCAATGGTTCCTGGAAGAGCGTTTGTTGTGACTGATCAACATGCGAGGAACCCAAACGAGGTGATCACGGGTAAACTATTTATAAATTCTTGCGAAGTTTATACCTTGATACCGGTGCTACCCATTCATTTATCTCTCCTGCTTGCGCTCAACGTTTAAACTTGACTCCGGAGAAATTAGACTTTGACCTATCTGTGGAAACTCCGTTAGGAGAAACTTTCATCACATCCACTGTTTATAAATCTTGTTTCATTCAAGTTGGCACCATCACCTTACCTGTTGACCTGATCTCTTTAAAGATACTTGCTTTTGATGTGATTTTAGGAATTGATTGGTTAACTACTAGTACATCATGCCAAAATTGATTGTTTTCGTAAGGTTGTTAGTTTTCATATTCCTAATCAACCTGTTGTTCGAATTCAGGCAACTAAACCATTAAAATCAATCACTGTCATATCTAATCATAAATCTATTCGTTTATTGAAAAATGGATGTCAAGCTTTCTTAGCCCATGTTATGGATTTGAATAAAGACACGTCAAAATTGAATAATATTCCTGTTGTTATTGACTTTCCTGACGTATTTCCTGAAGAACTTCCCGGTCTACCCCCAGAACGTGAAGTTGAATTCTTTATTGATCTTGAACCTGGTACAAAGCCCATTTCTAAAACCCCATATCGAATGGCTCCTATTGAACTTCAGGAGTTAAAAGTCCAACTACAGGAGTTATTGGACATCGGTTTCATTCGTCCTAGTACATCTCCTTGGGGTGCTCCTGTTTTATTCGTAAAGAAGAAAGACGGGAGTATGCGACTTTGTATTGACTATCGGGAATTGAACCATGTCACCATCAAGAATAGGTATCCTCTACCTCGTATTGATGACTTGTTTGACCAGTTGCAAGGAACACAATTCTTTTCAAAAATTAATCTTCGTTCTGGATATCATCAGCTGAAAATTAGAACTGAGGATATTTCAAAGACTGCCTTCAGAACTCGGTATGGGCATTATGAATTCTTAGTCATGTCTTTTGGATTGACTAATGCTCCTGCTGCTTTCATGGATATGATGAACCGAGTATTCAAGGATTATTTGGATCAATTCGTTGTTGTCTTTATTGATGACATCCTCATATATTCCAAAAGCCGTGAAGATCATGAGCACCATTTGAAGCTGGTACTCCAAAGGCTTCGTGAAAACAAGTTATATGCTAAGTTGAAGAAATGCGAGTTCTGGCTTGAGGAAGTAACATTCCTTGGGCACGTGGTGTCAAAAAATGGAGTATCTGTTGACCCGACGAAGATTGAAGCAATACAAAGTTAGGAGCAACTGAAGTCGGTCACTGAAGTACGTAGCTTTTTGGGCTTAGCTGGTTATTATTGGAGATTCGTGGAAGGGTTTTCTCGAATTGCTACTCCATTAACTCAGCTAACTCGGAAGGATACAAAATTCGTATGGAACGAGGAATGCGAGAAGAGTTTCCAAGAGCTTAAGAGGAGACTTATTTCGGCACCTGTTCTAACAATACCATCTGGTTCGGATGGATTTGTTATCTACAGCGATGCTTCAGGCAAATGGTTAGGATGTGTTCTCATGCAACGTGGGAAAGTCATAGCCTATGCCTCGCGACAACTTAAAGAGTATGAGAGGAATTATCCTACTCATGATCTAGAGTTGGCAGCAGTCGTTTTCGCGCTAAAGATCTGGAGGCACTATCTATACGGGGAGAAAGTGGAGATATATTCATATCATAAAAGCCTCAAATATTTCTTCACGCAGAAAGAACTCAACATGCGGCAACGACGTTGGCTCGAGTTGTTGAAAGATTACGACCACACTATTCAATACCATCATGGAAAAGCAAACGTGGTAGCTGACGCATTGATTAGAAGATCATATGCAGGAATGAGTGCAATGATGTCAAGTATACGCATAGAGCCAACTTTAATAGAAAAAGTTAAGGTTGCTCAAGCCACCGATCAGGAGCTGATGCATATGAAGACGAAAGTACAAGAAGGTGCCATTCCAGAAGCGAGAATTGATGAAGAAGGAATACTTCGAGTCCACTCCAGACTTTGTGTTCCTAACAATTCTGATTTGAAGTACAAGATCATGATGGAGGCACACAATACACCGTTTGCAATTCATCCTGGAAGTACCAAAATGTATCGTGATCTTCGACATACATTTTGGTGGAACAATATGAAGAGAGAGATTGCAAAGTTTATTTCAACGTGTTTAACTTGTCAACATGTAAAGGCGGAGCATCAAGTGCCAAAGGGTCCATTGCAACCACTTGAGATTCCGAAATGGAAGTGGGAACACATTACTATGGATTTCGTTACGGGTCTTCCTACGGTTTCTCAAGGCATCAATGCTATTTGGGTTATTGTTGATAGATTAACCAAGTCTGCTCATTTCTTTCCGATACGGGAGACTTATTCCCTTGAACGTCTTGCTCAAATGTACGTAAATGAGATTGTAAGATTGCATGGCATGCCAGTATCCATAGTTTCGGATCGTGACCCAAGATTTACTTCAAGATTTTGGGTCAGCTTGCAAAAAGCTATGGGTACGGAGTTATGATTCAGTTCGGCATACCATCCTCAAACGGACGGACAATCAGAGAGGACTATTCAAACTCTTGAAGATTTATTAAGACTCTGTGTCCTAGACTTCAAGGGCAGTTGGGATAAATATTTACCATTGGTGGAATTCTCCTACAACAACAGTTATCAGGCAAGCATTGGTGTGGCCCCATTTGAAGCATTGTATGGACGAAAGTGTCGCTCTCCAGTATGTTGGGACGAGGTGGGTGAAGCAACATTGTTGGGACCCGAGTTAGTACGTATGACTACGGAGAAGATCCAAACGATTCGACAACGTATACAAACGGCACAAGATCGACAAAAGAGTTATGCGGATCTTCATCGAAAGGACGTAGAATTTAGTGTTGGGGATCATGTATTGTTGCGTGTTTCCCCATGGAAGGGAGTTACAAGATTCGAGAAGAGAGGAAAGCTTAATCCACGATTTATTGGTCCGTTTCAAATTCTTGATCGAGTAGGTAATGTAGCCTATAGACTCGCGTTACCTCCAAGTATGTCTCGTGTTCATAATGTTTTTCATATATCTGTGCTTCGTAAATATGTGAAAGACCCGAACCACGTCATTGAGTTAGAACCGGACGAGATAGCCGAAGATTTAACGTATGAGGAGGTACCTGTCAAGATTTTGGATAGGAAGGAGCATGTCTTACGCACGAAGGTAATACCACAAGTTAAAGTTTTGTGGAGGAATCATGCTATAGAGGAAATGACCTGGGAGTTGGAAACGGAAATGAAAGCGAGGTATCCTCACCTTTTCGAAACACCAGGTACGTATGTCAATTTCGAGGACAAAATTTCATAAGGAGGGGAGGTTGTAAGACCCCAAATAATTAATAAATGAAATTTAATTTCCTTTAATTATTATTTTGAATAGTAAGGGTTGATTTGATTAATGTGGATAGTTATGGGTAAAATACGCAAATATTTCAAAATAAGTAAGTGGTTATAAAATATTCATTGTTGTCGGGGAATATTCGTTTGGTCGTGGAATATTCGTACTGTCGGGAAATATTTGTACGACGGCGCAGCCATGTGTGGGCCCCATAACGGAAAGCAATTGGAGGAAGAAAACGACAAATATAAGTTGTTTAAAAATAACGGCGTAGTTGTTACCGTTTACACTGTTGGAATACCCGGTGGTTAAAATACAGTAATACGCGTTGTTGCACAGTAGCACACGGTATTGCACAGTATTTTGAATTATTGATCCTTACGTAAGAAGGCACTACTCAATAATTGCTACAAGAGTTACTGTTTATTACTTTATTGATTCAATAATTGCTGCGTTGATATTTATATTATTATTGTTTCAATAATTGTCATTGCACAGTATTTTCCATTATCAGATCAATAATTCATATTATTTGAATAATATTATCAGATAACATTATTGGCAATGTCTAGAAAGTTCTGTCAAGGAGAGGTTTGGTCATCTAATTGCGCGCCAGTAAGGAGAAATCCTTATTGGAAAGCCCCCTGTATCCTGGGAACGGCCTGGTTGTCAGTACTGTGATTCTGTAATATTATTTTTAATAATTAATTATTGATTATTATGATAAAGAAAATATTTATTTTATGTGGATATAGATGGAGAAAATTTTTAATGTGACAATTGTTGAAAATTAATATTTTATCTTTTTCTGATAAAATAATTCATTTAAATATATTATTTTAATAATATATTAACGATGATATTTTTACAATGAATGTGGGATATATGAGTATATGAGGAGGTAGAGTATTTTTTTGGCATTAAATATTTAACACATGTTTTGTGTGTCGGTGGACATAATTTTTGACCAAAAATTGAGTATAGACTGTAAAATCGCTCGTTTATGGATTTCGGTCAATTTCTATTTGGAATTTGGAAAAATTTTCTTCTGCAAAGTTGTAGAGAATGGAATTTCCCATGGAAAAACGCGAGTTTCGAATTTTTCTGATAAACAAGCTATTTTCTACGAATTATTGAAGTTTTGGAAAATAAAATGATTTTTATTAAATTTATGGTGGGACCCACTTTTTGGTGGGTGTTGAATGCACATGGGCTGCTGAAATTTTCAGCATTGAGGGGCTGAAAGCATGCGTAGAAATTGGTTTATAAATAATATTAATTTATTATTTTAGTCTCCTTTGGCGTTCTAATATTTTCCTATAAATAGAGGGCTAAGTTAGAATTGAAAATCACACCAGAAAAAAAGTTTTCTCTCTTTCTCTCTCTATATTATCGAGCGTATTCTTGTGAGTATACTTTGAGTATTGCTATACGGTGCGAGTTTCTGTCAGCACTATACCGAAATTCAGTTAGAAGTACGGCTATTTTGAGGTAAGGGATGTTATTTTCTTCTTAAATGATATTATTTTCTTCAATATCATTATGTCGAAATATTGGTGAACGTTTTTATCAAATTTAGAACTTTTTGTGCTGGAGTTACTATTCACGTATACGGTACTATTCACGTATACGGCACTATTCACGAATACGGCACTATTCACAGAAAAATTATTTTTTTTCTTTTCGTCCAAAATATCTATTGTGGATACTAGCTTTGATTGTATCCATGTTTTGATCATTCTTGAATTTTACACCACTATGATTATTTTTGAGGTATTTTTGGACATGGATAAAACAAAGTACGAATCCTTAATCCTTGTCATTTTGTTTCACTGGATTCTTTTCTTTAAAAATATTTTTTATCATCTTCATTCTTAAAGGATGTTATTATTGAATATCTTTGGCCTGTAGTGCAAAGATGAATGATTTCTGATGAATATCTTTGGCCCGTAGTGCAAAGATGAATAGGTGTTTAGATGAACATGACCAACAGATGAATATCCTTGGCCTGTAGTGCAAGGATGAATATATGATTCAAGATGTGCATTGATTGATGTTACAGGGATAAAAATACTGTTGATGGACTGTTAAATTCATAGACATTAGTAGATTTCATCCTCTACGTAACTCTTCTATGAATTAATATTTTCCGCTGCGAATATTGATTTAAAACTTGTTGTCTATTGTATTCTATTAGATTTTTTTCCCTGTTGAAGGCTAACGATAATTTGTTGTATATTATCTTAGTCATAATATTCTTTACTGAGCTAGTTGAGCTCACCCTTTTCCTTTTTGTTCCATTTTTCTTCTCAGGAGACGAGAATATAGTGAGTACGAGTCGGGGTATGAATTGATGGTCCTTGAGAGAGTTGTTTAGTAGTCCTCACCATTTTTGTAAAATAATATATCAATATTGTATTGAGGACATAGTTGGGTATGTATATTGTCTAGATGACAATGTTTGTATTTAAACTCACAGTTTATGGGTTGTAAAAGTTGTAGTTGTTTCTGTACCATGTATTTGGCGACTCAAAATGGGTTGGATGGAATGGACCTATTTTGGGGGCGTCACAGCGGAGCCCACCTTGGGCAGCCGCAAGTATAATGCAGCAGGCGTAGGTATGCATGAAGCTGGTCGCAACTGGGCTTATACCCTTGGGCAAGCTTTTTTTCTTTCATTCGATTCGAGTTTTCTTTCATTCTCTCTCAAAAATCCGACCTTTCTTCTCAGATTTACTTAGTTTGGGCTTGATTTCAAGCATTCTGCCACCATACATTCTACACACTATAAGTAATGTATACACACTATCTCGAATTCGGTGCATCATGATCTATAACTAAAATCAACAACAATGGAATAATAGAATAATTTACATTAATTTAATATAAATATTTTCGTCCCAATGTCTCATACCCATTACTACAACCTTATATGTCTTAAATCCAAACATAACTTAATACATAATACTAATCAAATCTTAATGCATAATCTTAGATAAATCTTAAATAAAATAATATGATAAATCTTCTAGTTATAAAAGAACAAAGCTATGTCATAGCCTTGCCCTTTCCCTTATCCTTGCCTGAAGGTTCGTCACGTTCTGCCTTATCTGAAAGGATTAAAAAAAGCAAGAATGAGCAACAAATTTGCCCAGCAAGTAATATAGCAAATAAGAGCGAACAGGCATAATGTGACGCCCCCAAAACAGGTATACATCACCCATCTTGAGTCGCCAAATAAATGGTACCGAAATCAAATACAAACTTCTTTAATACAACTGTCGTGTAAAAATATGACAAAACATAACTGAGTTTTTACATGAATATTGTCTCATATATAGACAATATCCAAACTCAAATTCAATCCTCATTACACTTATTATCACACTAAGTAGTGAGGACTACTAAAATAACCATCTCGGACCATCACTCCATTCCCCAACTAGTCCCAGCTACGTTCTCATTTCCTGAGGAGAACAATGAAATCAAAAGGGTGAGCTCAACTAACCCAGTAAGAAATATTATGACAAAGATAATGCAGAATAAATTATCATTAGCCTTCAACAGTGTTAAAATGATAAAATACAATAAACATCAAGTTTAACTGCAGCTGTGACGCCCCCAAAATAGGTCCATTCCATCCAACCCATTTTGAGTCGCCAAATACATGGTACAGAAACAACTACAACTTTTACAACCCATAAACTGTGAGTTTGAATACAAACATTGTCATCTAGACAATATACATACCCAACTATGTCCTCAATACAATTATTGATATATTATTTTACAAAAATGGTGAGGACTACTAAACAACTCTCTCAAGGACCATCAATTCATACCCCGACTCGTACTCGCTATATTCTCATCTCCTGAGAAGAAAAATGGAACAAAAAGAAAAAGGGTGAGCTCAGCTAGCTCAGTAAAGAATATTATGACTAAGATAATATACAACAAATTATCGTTAGCCTTCAACAGGGAAAAAAATCTAATAGAATACAATAGACAACAAGTTTTAAATCAATATTCGCAGCGGAAAATATTAATTCATAGAAGAGTTACGTAGAGGATGAAATCCACTAATGTCTATGAATTTAACAGTCCATCAACAGTATTTTTATCCATGTAACATCAATCAATGCACATCTTGAATCATATATTCATCCTTGCACTACAGGCCAAGGATATTCATCTGTTGGCCATGTTCATCTAAACACCTGTTCATCTTTGCACTACGGGCCAAAGATATTCATCAGAAATCATTCATCTTTGCACTACAGGCCAAAGATATTCAATAATAACATCCTTTAAGACTGAAGATGATAAAAATATTTTTAAAGAAACGAATCTAGTGAAACAAAATGACAAGGATTAAGGATTAAGGATTAAGGATTCGTACTTTGTTTTATCCATGTCCAAAAATACCTCAAAAATAATCATAGTGGTGTAAAATTCAAGAATGATCAAAACATGGATACAATCAAAGCTAGTATCCACAATAGATATTTTGGACGAAAAGAAAAAAAATAATTTTTCTGTGAATAGTGCCGTATTCGTGAATAGTGCCGTATACATGAATAGTACCGTATACGTGAATAGTAACTCCGGCACAAAAAGTTCCAAATTTGATAAAAACGTTCACCAATATTTCGGCATAATGATATTGAAGAAAATAATATCATTTAAGAAGAAAATAACATCCCTTACCTCAAAATAGTCGTACTTCTGACTGAATTTCGGTATAGTGCTGACAGAAAATCGCACCGTATAGCAACACTCAAAGTATACTCACAAGAATACGCTCGATAATATAGAGAGAGAAAGAGAGAAAACTTTGTTTCTGGTATGATTTTCAATTCTAACTTAGCCCTCTATTTATAGGAAAATGTTAGAACGCCAAAGGAGACTAAAATAATAAATTAATATTATTTATTTTTAAAATTCATACGCATGCTTTTAAGACCAGCCACCAGCCATCTTTGAATAAATTTTCAGCAGCCCATGTGTTTGAAAAATCAAAAGTGGGACCCACCCATAATTTAATAAAAATTATTTTATTTTCCGAAACTTCAATAATTCGTAGAAAATAGCTCGTTTATCAGAAAAATTCGAAACTCGCGTCTTTCCATGGGAAATTCCATTCTCTACAACTTTACAGAAGAAAATTTTTCCAAATTCCAAATAGAAATTGACCGAAATCCACAAACGGGCGATTTTACAGTCTATACTCAATTTTCGGTCAAAAATTATGTCCACCGACACACAAAACATGTGTTAAACATTTAATTCCACAAAAATACTCTACTTCCTCATATACTCATATATCCCACATTCATTGTAAAAATATCATCGTTAATATATTATTAAAATAATATATTTAAATGAATTATTTTATCAAAAAAAGATAAAATATTAATTTTCAACAATTGTCACATTAAAAATTTTCTCCATCTATATCCACATAAAATAAATATTTTCTTTATCATAATAATCAATAATTAATTATTAAAAATAATATTACCGAATCACAGTACTAACAACCAGACCGTTCACAGGATAGAGGGGGCTTTTCAATAAGAATTTCTTCTTACTGGCGCGCAATTAGATGACCAAACCTCTCCTTGACAGAACTTTCTAGACATTGCCAATAATGTTATCTGATAATATTATTCAAATAATATGAATTATTGATCTGATAATGGAAACTACTGTGTAATGACAATTATTAAAACAATAATAATATAAATATCAACGCAGCAATTATTGAATCAATAAAGTAATGAACAGTAACTTCTGTAGCAATTATTGAGTAGTGCCTTCTTACGTAAGGATCAATAATTCAAAATACTGTGCAATACCGTGTGCTACTGTGCAACAACGCGTATTACTGTATTTTAACCACCTGTATTCCAACAGTGTAAACGGTAACAACTACGCCGTTATTTTTAAACAACTTATATTTGTCGTTTTCTTCCTTCAATCGCTTTCTGTTATGGGGCCCACACATGGCTGCGCCGTCGTACGAATATTCCCCGACAGTACGAATATTCCACGACCAAACGAATATTCCCCGACAACAATGAATATTTTATAACCACTTGCTTATTTTGAAATATTTGCGTATTTTACCCATAACTATCCACATTAATCAAATCAACCCTTACTATTCAAAATAATAATTAAAGGAAATTAAATTTCATTTATTAATTATTTGGGGTCTTACAGCAGCGGAACAAGTAATCCATTAGAAGAGTCTAGTAGAGCATGATAGATACTATCTTCTATGATTTAAAAAGTTTTTCATCCACTTTATCACTGAGACTCAGCTTAATAAATAAACCACATCATCGAATCATCCCTGCACTACGGGCCAAGGATATTCATGTAATCATCAATGGTCATGATTATACCGATTAATCCCTGGTCATAATCATATCGACAACTGTTCATCAATGCACTACGGGCCAATGAAGACTTTTACCACATCATTTGTAACATTACGGGTCATGATTATACCGAATGATCACTGGTTATAATCATACCAATCAACAATTCATCTATGCATGTAAATCAATAGTACATACATGTGAATAAATAGTTATAAACATGTAAATTAATAACAATTAATTGCTCATTTATCCAATTAATTACCCGATTGGTCAATTTAACCTTTAGAAATTAATTATTATCGAAATAAATGTCGATTTCCATTAACTCTAATAATTCTGACACAATGAAAATATCAATTTCATCTTTAATCAACACGAACTTATTCATCATTAATATTATAACTCACAATATTTAACAACCAGATCATTCCCAGAAAAGAGGGGTGTTGCCTCTTTTTTAGTTCTAACAAAAGAGCTCTAACTCATGCAAATATACATATGTCAACAAGCAATACAGAGTAAGTCGAGTATCGATCCACGGAGAAAGTTGTCTAAATTAAACTTTCATGCATCAACTAAATCACTATTTTTATATGCTTAAACTAATACTTATGATTATGATTGTGAATTACTACAAAATCAAATAATAACTAAAAGATTAATAAAAATATAATAAATGAAATCTGGAAGTAATGGGATTCTAACTTCATTTAATAGTTCATCTAACTATCACCATCATGCAAGAATATTCACATATCACAGAAAATTAGCCAAGAGCACTAACGTAGACATAACCATTTTTCAATGTATTATGACCTACTTACATAACATCCACATGCAATAGATACCATGTAATCATCGATATAACCAAAATCACCATATGTCTATGTGAAATTGCAATAATATTGAATTTAAGCACAAGCCCTTATATAACTCATACGGTGAAACAATATATATCTATCTGATTCACAAAATACAAAGCTAAGCAAAACAGTCTCATACACGCATGCTATCATGATTACAATCTATACTCGCATGTTATTTTTTAATTCCATACAAGCACCAAAAACGAATGGTGATTAATCATTCATGCATGGAAATTAACCATGATAAAAATTCCTTATGATACACAAAATAGTCCAGCAACCAGGCCATAAGTTAGACTACGTATTAAAATCCATTAGAATCCCATAATGGAGTTTAGTTCATGACTGAACCAAAAGCCATTATAGGATCAAAGCAATACATGGATAATAAACAAATAATTAAAAGAGAGAAGATGGAATCGATCAAACCCAATTGCTGATTACAATCCAGATGTAACGTTTAAATCCACACTAAAATCCAACAAAATAACAGTAGTTTTCCCACCGTGATTGAAATCCAAAAGAAAAAGTAGAAAATATGGAGATTATGTTTGGTTCTACGTTGGAATTCTCTCAAAGTGTAAACCCTAGTTCTCAATATGAAAAATACGTAAAACTAATGAATAATACGTCTGATACCAACCAGAATTGTTTTAACCAACTCAAACTCTTAAAATTTAAAAATTAAAATAAAATAGATCAGCAGCCTCAGATGTCACGCATGGGCTCGCGCTTCCCCTTTGTATTCCACGCGCGGGCACACGTGTGTAAAGTCTGTCCAATCCGGGTGATTGCACGGGCACGCGAGTATTGGCTTGTATAGCCGTTCGGCTTCTGTAATTTGGATTCTGGTTCTGCTGTTGCTTCTGATTCTATCATGCTGCTCATCCTTGCCATATTGCTCTAAGTCAATTGTCCATCAATGGTTGGTTTCTTTGCTCCACTCGATCCTCATACCTCCATTAGCTTCACTACCACCAACCAACGCTAAGCTCATGCCATTTTTTGCACTTTTGCACCAAAGAGTTTTCAGTACATGCAATGCAAAATATTACGAAATGCAACTAAAAATACACTAAAATATATACTTGAGATGGGCATAGTTCGTGTGAATTGATATCCAATAAGTAGGTATAAAACCCACTTATCAAGGGGGCTTTCCGATAAGGATTTCTCCTTATTGGCGCGCAATTAAGTGACCAAACCTCTCCTCGACAGAACTTTTTAGACATCGTCAATATTATAAATAATAATATGAATAACTTTGTCATCTTAATTATTTATTTAATAATAATAAATATTATGCAGATGATACAGTGACAATAATTGAATCAATAATATGATAGATATTATGTAGCAATTACTGTAGCAATAATTAAGTATAACTAAGTGACTTCTCACGTAAGCATCAATAATCAATACTGTGTGTTACTATGCAACCACGCATATTACTGTACTTTTACCACCGGGTAGTTCAACAGTTTAACGGTAAAACTTTTGCCGTTATTTATAAAAAGATATTTCTGTCATTTTCTAACTACGATAAAACTTTCGTTGTGTGGTCCACCAATGATTGTGCCGTCGTACGAATATTCCCTGTTAAAATGAATATTCCCAGACCAATCGAATATTTTATAACAACTTACTTACTTTGCAAAATTTATAAATATTACCCACAACTATAACATTATATCAAATCCATACCATAATATTCAAAAATATATTTGGAGAAAAATTAATCTTTATTCATAAAAGTTGGGGTCTTACAATATCCCCTTCTTATGAAATTTCATCCTCAAAATTAGAGTACGTACCTGGTATGTCGAAGAGGTGAGGGTACCTTGACTTCATTTTATATTATAACTCCCAGGTTATTTCCTCAACATCATGGTTATCCACAAAACTTTGACTTGAGGTATAACCTTGGAGCGTAGAATATGATCCTTCTTATCCAAGATTTTAACAGGTACCTCTTCATATATTAAATCTTCTGCTATCTCGTCCGGTTCTAATTCAATAATGTGGTTCGGGTCTTTCACATATTTACGTAACATAGATATATAAAAAAATGTTATAAACACGAGACATACTTGGCGGTAAGACGAGTCTATAGGCCACAGTTTCTACTCGATCGAATGATTTTGAATGGCCCAATGAATCAAGGATTGAGCTTTCATCTCTTTCCAAATCTTGTAACTCCTTTCCATGGAGTAACACGTAACAACACATGCTCTCCAACATTGAATTCCACGTCTCTTCGATGAAGATCAACATAACTCTTTTGTCGATCTTGTGAGGTCTTTATACTTTGCCTGATCATTTGAATATTTTTCGTTATCATGCGTATCAATTCTGGTCCCAACAACGTTACTTCACCCACCTCATCCCAACATACTGGAGAACGACACTTGCGTCCATACAACGCCTCGAATGGAGTCATGCCAATACTTGCTTGATAACTATTGTTGTAGGAGAATACCACTAATGGCAAAAACTTGTCCCAACTTCCTTTGAAGTCAAGGACACAAAGTCTTAATAAATCCTTAAGAGTTTGAATAGTCCTCTCCGACTTCCCTTCCGTTTGAGGATGATATGCCGAACTAAATCGTAAATCTGTGCCCATAGATTTTTGTAAACTAACCCAAAATCATGAAGTGAATCTTGGGTCTCGATCAGAAATTATGGATATTAGAATACCATGCAGTCTTACAATCTTATTTATGTATAAACGAGCAAGACGTTCAAGTGAATAAGTTTCTCGTATAGGAAAGAAATGAGCAGACTTGGTCAATCTATCAACAATGACCCAAATCGCATATATGTCTTGAGAAACCTTGGGAAGACCAGTAACGAAGTCCATGGTAATGTGTTCCCACTTCTATTCTGGAATTTTAAGTGGTTGTAATGGACCTTTTGACACTTGATGCACCTCTTTGACTCGTTGACAAGTTAAACACCTTGAGATAAACTCAGCGATCTCTCTTTTCATATTGCTCCACCAAAATATATGTCAAAGATCACGATACATTTTGGTACTCCTAGGATGGATTACAAACAGTGTGTTGTACGCCTTCCATCATGATTTTATACTTTAAATTAGGGTCGTTAGTAGGAACACAAATTGGAGTTGACTCAAAGTATTCCTCCTTCATCGATTCTTGCTTCCAGAATAGCACCTTCTTGTACTTTCTTCTTCATACGCATCAACTTTAGGTCTTTAGCTTGAGCAACTTTAACTTTATCGATTAACATCAATTTTACTTGTATATTTGACATCATCATGTAGGTTCTTGGAGTCATTAACTCTATCTCTATCTTTTATACGTCGTACAAAATAGGTCTTTGTGTTAACAACGTCGCACTCGTAACCGCATATAATCTTCTACTCAACACGTCAGCTACCACATTCGCTTTTCTAAGATGGTATTAAATGGCATTATCGTAATCTTTCAACAGCTCGAGCCAACGTCCTTGGCGTATGATACGTTCGTCTTAGTTGAAGAAATATTTGAGGTTTTAGAAATTAGTTTTGTACTGGGGTCAATACAAAATTTGATTTCACGCTCTAGGAGTATGCCAAGAAGTCTTCAAGAATACGTCAGGAAATTTATTAACGATAGAAATATCATTCAAAATTATGACTCTCATCCAAGACTTGGATAACACATCACATTGATACCTATCAACTTGCCACCGTTGTTCACGGCGTCCCCTACAGAAAGTCTGGATTCGGTGCATTCCAAGACTTGGAAGTCACCAGCGAAAGGCTCAGGACTCTTTACTTATGGCTTAATATAACAATGATTGACTTTAGTGGTTTGGTTTCTTGAATTCGCATAACAGGTTGGTTAGAAATATGAAAACTAACAATCTTACGAAAACAATTCAATTTTAGCATGATGAGTAGTTAACCAGTCGATTCCTAAATTCAAATCAAAGGCAAGTATTTTCAAAGAGATAAGATCGACAGGTAACGTGAGGGTGCCGATTAAATCAAACAAGATTTATAAATAGTGAATGTAACGAAGGTTTCTCTAATCAGAGTTTTAACAGATAAGTCAAAGTCTAATTTTTCCGGTGTTAAATTTAAACGCTGAGTGCAAGTAAGAGAAATAAAAGAATGGGTAGAATCGGTATCGAATAAGGTATAGACTTCGCAAGAGTTTATGATTAACTTACCCGTGATAAATTCGTTCGGTTCCTCGCTTTTTGGGAAGTTACAAAAAACTCTCTCACCTGAACCACCGATTTTGAATTGTCTAGGACTACCTTTGGTGTCATCATTATCGCTGTAATTGACTTTTGCTATAGGGCATATTTCACCCTCAAGTTGCTTCGTCGTACTCCTAATCCATGATTTGAATCATTAATCTTCGATCCATATCGAATTGGGGTTGACCGCAATGTATAGGGTAATCCAAAACTCAATGTTGGGTTCTCCCAATTGCTGTCGAAAAAGAGAAATACATATCATCTATTTTAGCCTTCTTGGATCGGACTTCTCTTTCCACAATATCAACGCAGTCGTACGACTTTTACCCATGCATCCTTCATTCTCACTCATTCATTTGTTTCTTCTTTCAGCTGATCCTTGACATTTGAATTCTCAGATTCTAGCTTTATAATCTTATACTCTGCTAAAAAGTGCTTCTGTTTAAGCATTACATATCGGGAAACACAAGCTTGAATTATTGCATCCTTTTGCTCAACGACCGCCTGTCGTTCTTCAGCCTGCTCCTCTAACTCATGAATACGATTTTGCAGTTCTATATTTTGATCATAAAGTTCTCCTAATAAATTCCCCTCAGGTTCCTCTTCTTCCTCACTCTCAGCTGCTATCCTCTGCGACTAGGTCGGGTGCAACTATTAATTCTTCACTCACCACATGGATATCTCTAATTTCTTCTTCGCCTGACATCCTACAATCAAGTTTAATAACTTAATTAGTACTCCCCAATAAAAATCTTTGTTATAACAACATATTATACTCCAATATGTATTCTTTATATGAATCTCCTCGATTCAGCACTTAAAACTCTATATGAGTTCATCTATTGATTTTCAAATGTTATTCTCAAACACTGCCACAAAACAAGGGTCAATTAACATGTCACATATTATCCCTATACTCTGACCGACTAATTAAATACCAAATAAACTTAGGTAGGTCATACTAGCAAAGGAATTCCTCGTCTCTCCCCTTCTAATTCTTGTCTCACATCTCAGCCAGAGATCATATCCCTAAGCTCTGATACAAACTGTGACGCCCCCAAAACAAGTATACATCACCCATATTGAGTCGCCAAATACATGGTACAGAAATCAAATACAAACTTCTTTAATACAAATGTCGTGTAAAAATACAACAAAACATAGCTGAGTTTTTACATGAATATTGTCTCATATATAGACAATATCCAAACTTAAATTTAATCTTCATTACACTTATTATCACACTAAGTAGTGAGTACTACTAAAATAACCATCTCGGACCGTCACTCCATTTCCCGACTAGCCCAGGCAACGTTCTCATTTTCTGAGGAGAACAATGAAAGCAAAATGGTGAGCTTAACTAGCCCAGTAAGAAATATTATGACTAAGATAATGCAAAATAAATTATCATTAGCCTTCAACAGTGTTAAACTGATAAAATACAATAAACATCAAGTTTAACTGCAGCGGAACAAGCAATCCATTAGAAGAGTCAAGTAGAGCATGATATCTACTATCTTCTATGATTTAAAAAGTTTTTCATCCACTTTATCGTTGAGAATCAGCTTAATAAATAAACCACATCATCTAATCATTCCCTGCACTACGGGCCAAGAATATTCATGTAATCATCAATGGTCATGATTATACCGAACAATCCCTGGTCATAATCATACCAACAACTGTCCATCAATGCACTATGGGCCAATGAGGATTTTTACCACATCATTTGTAATATTACGGGTCATGATTATACCGAATGATCCCTGGTCATAATCATACCAATCAATAACCCATCTATACACGTAAGCCAAAGATGACTTTCATCACAATATAAGCATGATGATGACGACAATGATATAAGTATTAATCAAACGAAATCAAGGATAAATATTAAAGACTTTAAATTTATTCAGAGTTTAAAAATATCCAAATTATCAACATGATACTGCTTTGTGGAGTAAAATTCAAGAATAGTATTCATGTATCAAAAATAATTTGGACAAAAAAAATATATTTTTCGGGTGAATAGTACCTCGTGGATAGTACTTTAGGAATAGTACCTCGTGAATAGTATCCCGACATGAAAAGTGCCCCAAATACTCGAGTGAATAGTAACTGGGTGAATAATAACACGTAATAGTAACTCGTGAATAGTACTCCGACATGAAAAGTTTCCCTAAATACCTGAGTGAATAATATTTGAGTGAATAGTAATCGGGTGAATAGTAACCCGTAAATAGTAACTCATGAATAGTATTCTGGTATAAAAAGATCAACAATTATCAAGAAAGCTCAGAATAATATTTCATGAAAAGATACTGGATGAAGCGTAAATATCAAGGATATTCTACTAATTTCACGGAGTATAGAAGCAATACTTTAACAGAATGAGTGTAGAATTAGGAATATGAAAAGAAATAATATTACTCACATACTACATAATATGAAAGAAAATATTATTTCTACGAATACTGAAAAAAATAAAATCCCTTACCTCAGAAGAAGACTAGATACTGGAATAGTGAAGTAACAAACTTCTCTTCTTCTTTCTCTCTATATCTTCTCTATCTATAGTTGCTCTTGTGAGTCTTAGTGAATTGGTGAGAATGAAAGAAGAATGAGCTTCTATTTATAAGAAAATATAGTTTCGATAATTGCACGTTTTGGGGCTCAAAATATTACAGTATAATACCTTCATCATTTTCTCCATTTTTAATTTAGTCCTACAAGTATTATCAAACTTGCACCACCTCCCCTAATAGTATATCATGTGAATCAATAGTTCAGTCATGTGAATCAATAGTTCTATACATATGAAAAAATAGTTACAGTATAGTACCTTCATCTATATCTCCATTTTTAATCAGTCATGCAAGTATTATTAATCTTGCACCACCTCCCCTAATAGTACAAGCATGTGAATCAATAGTACATACATGTGAATAAATAGTTATAAGAATAGTGAATTAATAGCAATTAATTGCTCATTTATCTGATTAATTACCCGATTGGTCAATTTAACCTCTAGAAATTAATTATTATCGAAATAAATGTCAATTTCCATTAACTTTAATAATTCCGACACAATTGAAATATCAATTTCATCTTTAATCAACATGAACTTATTCATCATTAATATTATAACTCACAATATTTAACAACCAGATCATTCCCAGGAAAGAGGGGGCTTTCCGATAAGGATTTCTCTCTATTGGCGTGCAATTAAGTGACCAAACCTCTCATCGACAGAACTTTCTAGACATCGTCAATATTGTAAATAATAATATGAATAACTTTGCCGTCTCAATTATTTATTTAATAATAATAAATATTATGCAGATGATACTGTGACAATAATTGAATCAATAATATGAGAGATATTATGTAACAATTATTGTAGCAATAATTGAGTATAACTGAGTGACTTCTCACGTAAGCATCAATAATCAATACCGTGTGCTACTATGCAACCACGTGTATTACTGTACTTTTACCACTGGTTAGTTCAACAGTTTAACTGTGACACCCCCAAATTCGGGTGTCTTCTAACCCGACAGATGGTGCTACACGTTACTCATAACTATGCATTCATTCCATTGAAACAATATCAAAATGAGTGTATTAACTACATTCTTATTATAATAATAATAATAAATCCATTCCCTAGGTTCTGAAACCGTTACATTCTTTGTTCATCATAATATGATTCATACAACACACTAGTCTATTACATGATAAACTAATTATTCATCTTCGCCTTGCCTTTATTTTTATTATAACTCTCGGTTCGCTCGACCTTAGCTGCAATCATATAATTCAAGCAAGAAGTGAGCATAACTAGCTCAGCAAGTCTAACAATATATTATAAAAATACCACTTCAAGAATCATATGATTATTCTTCAATAACTGAACAATAGTTATGAAGTACTATGAAACATTGAATAACACTTCTCATCTTATAAAACAATTTTGAAGTACATATAGTGACTTAGAAATTCTGAGTAGGTCAATAGACCATAAACATTCTATTTAGTTTTTATTCATGAAAAAGGACAACCCGGTACTAAGACCGTAAGTTCGATATTTCTTACGAGCACTTCTAGGTGATCAGCCTATAGTACTCTATGTTGACCAACACTCATTCGTTAAACGTATTTATGTTTAAGTTTTGGCAACCTTGTGTGCCCATCGAATAATCGAATGTAAAATACATTTGTTTATAATACTCAGGCTTACCTTGAATCTATACCAAACAATTAGCGTAGGATAGCGTTATCAATTCTATATTGAAAGACTTGTAAATAAATCAATTAATCTTTTAAGATTAGTCTAGCCGAGTTAAAACTGGCATCAACCCTTTCTTTAAAACAATTCATGCATATCATAACATGAATCATAGAAACTTAGCTAACACAAAGGTTAGACAAGCGTTAAGAAAACTTGCCTTCAAGCGTCTTCAAATAAATCTTCAACAATTCTTGGTCTTTACAGTCTCTACAATACATAACCACATAACATACCACATTAGGTCATGAACAAACATGTATGGTTCCTAACGTATCTTACCCTTCTTCTCAATCTAATTGTTTAATAGATTTGTTATCATTGGTTACGGTTTATTACATTACATTGTTCTTACATTCAATTAATCTTTCTTCGACCTTTAGTTGTATTACTTAAGGTCTTTAAAAATTTTAAGGATGTTACTTCAAGTTTATTAAGGATTTAATTCACCTTCAATCAACTCTCTTTCATTTTACATTCAAAAACTTTTTTTACTGGCTACCTCATAGTGCTGGCGCTGCGGCGCCAGCTTCATATACAAGACTCGCGCTGCGGCGCGGGTTTCCAGTGTGACTTCCCTAGACGTGGAGCTGCGGGTCCAAGATCAATACTAACAGTCGCGCTGCGACACCACTTCCTAGTGTCTCACCATCCGGCCTGGCACTGTGGCGCCGATCTTTGTTCTCTGGGTCGCCAGACCTTGAGCCTCAGAAAATTTTTGCAGTCTTTTTGTTATGTGAACTTCCCGGGCTCATAACTTGTTCATTTTAAGTCCGAATTGGCTCGTTCAAAATTCATTAGCTCACAAATCACATGCTTTAAGTGTTCATATAAAAATTTTACATTTTTGAATCCGTTAACATGAAATTCACCTTTTAGTTCATTTTAACAAAAACGATAAACGTTCGTGAATGTTCATAGCTCGTTTCTTCATTCTAAGTCGAATTTCGACGATTCTTGAGTCCACGACTCTCAAATACGTTATGCCATCGAGAACCAAGGTTTTTGAGTTATACAGCAACTTTCAACTACTAATCCGAGATTTCTACGTTTTCAACGTTTAACGCCTAATCTTGGAAATTTCGCCATAACTTTGTTACTCGTGTTCTATACGTCAAATCAAATAGGAACAACTCTATTGATTCATTATCTACATCTTAACCAATCAACATGCACATAACCTATGATAGTTTTCAATTTGTCCATCAACAACCAAATAAACGCTTATTGGTTTTCTTCGATTACAACTTACTTAAACACTTACGATTACTAACCATACATGACTTATAATGTTTTAATCCACTATTAGCCATCCTTATTACTCCTTATTATACTTGCTCCACTAATCAACACTTCTCTATCAAAGTATAATTAAAGAGATGAAAGATTAATGATCTAGGATTCTTACCCTTGAAGTTCTAGCTTCTCTTCTTCTTCTTCTTCCTTCTTGAAATAGTAAAGTTCTAGCTCTTACTTCTTTTTTTTCTCAATATAAAGTGTTGGAGGAATTTTAATGAAGCTAAATAATCTAGCAACCTTCTCATATTTATAGGAAAAGCAAGGTGAGGGCATAATGGACTTTAAACTATCCCACCTTTTTAATTATCTCCTTAGTCACCTCCTTACTATTTCATTCTTGGCCATCAAGTAAATGCACTTTACTTGGCCACCACTTTGGGTCACCCATGGGTTTTAACCATCCGGTAACCCATCGGTTTGATCCACGATTTAGTTTCTTAATTTGGGCCTTAGCATAAATCATTTTAGGCCTATCTTGGCTTGACTTTACTTAACATTGGGCTTGGCATAATCCAAGTCCAATTGGATTCTACAAAGTCCATTAAGACTAATTGTATTCTACGCGTTTACTTCTCGTATTCTCTTTGTGTAGTATTCGTGCGATATTCGTATTATACGTCGTATTAATCTTCATACTATACTCATATAATACCTCATATCATACTCGTATTCATTATCTTGTACAATACTTACGTATCATACGATCATCGTTTACTCATTAACGCTTTACTTTCCCTAACGTTCACGAATTTAGTCTGTAGACGAAAAACTTTGTTTGCCATACGTGAATTATTATTGGATATTCCATCTCGTCTTAGAATTCTATCATTACGCGTTTCTCAGAAATTCAAACTTAATTCCTGAGCAGAAATGGATGAATAGTGTTTTTACGAAACTTTCTCGGAAAACTTTTATTTTCTTCTTGAAAATTAAAAACAATTACTTCTAGCATATAGCCAGAATTCTAACCACATCCGCACATTCTAGGTCATAGAACGACCTTCAAATAGCTAACTCACTTAAATAATCAATTAAATTCATTTAATCCACATAATCAAATAAAAATTTAATTCTCATAAAAATTCGATTTTCTCGGGCTGTTACATTAATGGTAAAACTTTCGTCGTTATTTCTAAAAAGATATTTCTGTCATTTTCTAACTACGAAAAAAACTTCCGTTGTGGGGACCACCAATGATTGTGCCGCCGTACAAATATTTTCTGTTAAAACGAATATTCCCTGACCAATCGAATATTTTATAACAACTTGCTTACTTTGCAAAATTTATAAATACTACCCACAACTATAACATTATATCAAATTCACACCATAATATTCAAAAATATATTTTGAGAAAAATTATTCTTTATTCATAAAAGTTGGGGTCTTACACATAACTTCTAAATCTCAAGGGTATAACAGTAAATAATAGTTCAGAAATTAAAAGAATAACGTTGTAAACAAGAAGTATCAATTGTTCAAAATCTGTCCTTTGAATTATAAATAGTGAGTCTTTATAGACTGAAGGATTTTAAAAGGATTCAAAGGTTTCAATACTGAGTAGTCACTATGGGCCAAGAACTTCTACCAAAATCATCAATATTAAACTAATAAGCCAATAAAACAAGTATAATAGGTGATCAGCCTTATATACCCTACGTTATGCATAACATTTAAACATGTTGTTTGTGCACACGTCGGTTCCACGACAATATAAAATTTCCCCTTCTAAGAGAGTTGTTCATCTAAGTAGATTTTTAAGAGTACGCACCAAGACAATTGGTTTGGATAGCTTTCTAACACATGATATTAGTCTAGCCGAGTCAAACGACTTAGACAACTTTTACAATACATTTTAGAACAATAAGTTCGATGCTCGCAAAATGAATCAAGATATACAATTAATTTTCGATTATGACTAATTATTCATACGAATATAGAAGTTTACTCAATATGAATATAGTTGGCATAACAACGATTCGAAGTTTGCACAATATGAGATAAGGTTTAGATATTTGCATTCAATGTAATAATGAAGTTAGGGAACTTGCCTTTTGCGTAGTTTATCACTTTATAGCTTAGCAATACCTCGAATTCCTATTTTATCATAGTTATATATATATATATATATATATAATTTTATTAGTTATACAAGTTTGATGCATAACTATCTCATATACATACTTAGTACGTATGTTAAGCACACACATCAAGCCTCCTCTTAGCTACACAGTCAAACAATACAATTATAACATCACATTGATGTGGTTTTGAAACTTTATCTAAAACTTTCTAAATTTTTTGATAAGTATTAAATCAATGTAGTCACTATGCACCAAAACAATTAGAACATCAATTTCATCACATATTATAGTTTAAACAATTAATACACACATGTATCGAGTTTCTGATTTGCAACAAAATAGTCAAATTACATTGTAGGGTGGCACGACCGCGCTGGATTTAGACTAGGGAGGGGCGCGGTCGCGCTGCTCTCTGTCCAAACCAATACTGAAAATCAGTTTGCATGATTTTAGCTCACTTACTAGCATACATTGGTGATGATACATGCAAAACATACATGTTATGAGGTTTATGATTAGGTTTGGTCCCTTCTATGGCCATTCTAAGATTCTTTTAATGTTATGGTTTTGTTTTTAGAAAAATTTATATCTTAACAAGGCTAAATGAAACCAATTCTCAAAAGGCTACTTTACTTCTTTAAAATTCATTTGAAACTATACTTTACTAGTTCACAACATACTTAGCTAGATGGGTGCACATATCAATCATGTTAAGATGCATAAAATATCCTATTATGATGGTCCGAAAGTCCAGAATACAAATAAGGTATTTCCCAACAAAGTTGGTTTTGATCAACATTAACATTTTTCTTGAAAATATCATGTTAAACTAACTAAGCACGCAAGGCAACTTTGAACCCACATTTTATACTCATGTATATATATAACTAAGTCACATAAGCATGCTCAAAAATTCTAAATTCAAAGGTCACAAGATCCACCAAGTTTTGTTTTCAAACTTCAAGTTTTCCTTTAGAAAATCATTAAAACCAAGCTAACAAAACTCATTATACACAAAGCAAGCTTATGCCTTATGTTAGACTCATTTACACACATATTTAGGTTATTTACACGTGATCACAAGGGCAAAATACAAGTAAGGTCATTTGCAACAAGGTTTGTTTCACAAACTTATAGGTTTTCTTGAAAAACTCAAATTAAAACAAGCTAAAGTGAGTGACTACAAGTAAGACAACATACTTTAGCACGTCAAGGACATTTATAACTAGAATCAAGTCAAACTAACATGCTCAACATAACGTAAAGCAACAAAAAATTAGATTTCATGACTGACAGGCGGCGCAGCCGCGCCACTTCGGTACAACACCAGACTTGGCTCTGCTTCTGTAGAACTTAGACCATATAACCTATTACTTAATTTAGCATGCTCAGTCCAGCCATACATTGTCCATAACATATATACAAACTTATATAACATCATGGTATCCATTTCCAAATTAATTATCAAGAAATTCATGAAATTTCTAAGAATTTATAAAACTTTGAAATCAAGAACATGCTACAGGATGTTACCTCTTGAAGATGAAATGCTAACTCTTGCTTCAAATTTCAGATTGCTCAACAACACTTACACACTAATTAGAACATTATAGAGAAATTAGCAACTAAAATTTGAGAGGTGGGGACTTCTATTTATAAAGAGATTATTACCTAATTGGGGGTTTGCCCTAAGGATTGAATCAATGGAAGATAGAAAGAGCCATTGGGTAACAAGAAGTTGGCGAAAAGCTTCACCTACTCCATCTTCTTCCATTCTCATAGCCATCATCACCGTTTTTGGTTTTCAGCAATATAGGCTATAGGCCTTTGGCCTAAACACGACTGAGAAATAGATTGGGACACAAAAAATGGGACAAGCCCTAATGCTCCTCATATCTTAATAAAATGGTTTTAGTATACTTAGGTTTATTTCATTTTTGGCTTATAATTCCACATTTGACGACGAAATGTTATTTCATAGGTTTTAGTTATGGTTACATATACACCAAATCATATAATCCATGTACACTGAGTTAGTCCAAATAATATTTAAATTGGGTTGTAATATAATTAGTTGGGTACTAACAACCCATTATTTCCACAAAAATTTATTATTTTGAATTCACATAAATGTTATAATAAATATTTATTTACTTAAATTCATTTTCTCCCATATACTTAAAATACTCATTTAATTTCCCCACCACACATCATATTGTCACATGAGCTACTTTATGTAATTTAGTGAATTATATAATTCCATTCATTTATATCATATGTTCCCATTCATATATTAATGTCACATCTCATATTATCTAATGAATGAAGAAACTTTATTATAAACGGCTACACATTATATGTCATTGCACATAACAAATAATTAATAGAAATTAGTCTATCACAATATTTAATATAATACTAATTAATCTCATTATTAACTCATTCCTTCATTAATTTACTTAATGAATTTCTTAGTCTTTCTTTATGCCACACTAGGCAATTCTCATAAGCTTTAAATTAAGCTTTTCATCAATTCTACCATATTATTTTATTATCATATGCTTATTCAATTAAATGAATTATCACAACTATATATATATATATATATATTCAAATAAATATTCACACAATTATAATTCTCAATACTAATATCATTTATTAAAATTCACGGGTATTACAGATGTGACATCTTAGATTGCATTTTTGGATGCCATGGAGGAGCCATTTGAGATCATTAAGTATTCCAACTATTGCTCCTTCCTCAGCTTTGTCAGTCATGTGACTGACCTGAATTTTTTTCCTCTGGCCGGTTTAAAGGGTGTGACCACATATCATCCTCTGGCGGTGATGGGTCAGTTTGATTAGTATCAGGATGTTCAGGCATTCGAGGGGGCTGAGGATTATCGATTTCCCATTTTCTCAACAACCAATGCAGATTTGGCTTGAGTCTACGGGTTTCGATCCCATCGGCACACTGCAGAGTTTAGAGATGGCCATCCGGGTCGAACAATAGAGTATTTGGCCTGGTTGGAGACTGACTTAGCTCCCGATGTGGTTCATTAGACCGATGCAGCGACTGAGGATGAGCTATTTGCAGGTTTGACAGTGACTTTGGTTAGCACTGTTCCGAGCTCTATATCGGTTTCTAGGGATGCCTAGGATCGCCAGGTTCATCTTTTGACCATTGAGCGGGATTGGGATCGGACTCATGCGCTGATGTTGACTGCTTTGGCTAGTGGGGATGCGGCTAGCGCTGAGAGAGATATCTCCATTATTACTCGAGATGAGGCTTTAGCTGAGAGAGATGTCGTTCGGTCCTTTAATTTGCTGATGGGATCACCGATCATGCTCATAATGTTGTTTAGAGTCAAGATGGGATCTTCAGGTCAGCTTTAGAGTTGTTAAGGCATGTTGATGTGCTAGAGCAGGAGCTTAGGGCTGCTCCCCAAATTGCAGAGATGGCTGAGTATTTGGAGATGTTGTCCCGCTTGACCTCAGACTTGTAGTCCTGCTTTATTTTCCTGTACAAACTATGTTATTATCTTTTGTCGCATGTTAGAAACACTTTTGTATTCTAAAAAAGTTGAATATAAAAATGAACAATGCTTTAGTTCACTTCCCTCATTTGAGCATGTCTAAACTTGCATATGGGTCGTCATTTTTGCTTCATGACTTAATATTTTGATATAGAGTGGCTCTCATAATCCTTGTGCAAGATTTGACAGCGTAATGCTGAGGTATTGTCAGGTCCTTTCAGCATTGACAGTCGACTTGGAGGGTTTGTATGGGTATTTTGGTTTTGTTTTGAGATAAAGTGTTTGGTTTCGAGGGTTAGACCGCACCATAAATGGCTACCTACGTACTCTTGGGGTTGAGGGAGATTAGGTCTTTCGTAGTTCAGGCTTAGCCTGAATAATTGGTGTTTTTTTTTAAATGATAGGCTTATGATAGGTAGTCTCAGACATAATACCACTTTAGAGAATTTGAATTGATTAGTTGCGGGAATTCTTCACCGTCCATCTCTTCCAACCTTATGGCTTCGCCTGATAAGATCGCTTTAACAACGAAGGGTCCTTCTCAATTTGGGGCAAACTTTCCTCTGGTTGCATCTTGGTCTAGGATGATCTTATTCAATACCAAGTCATGCTTTTTGAACACCCGGGGTTGCACCATATTGTTATAGGACCGGGACATTCGTTGTTGGTATAGTTGACCGTAAAATATAGTGACAGTCCTCTACTCGTCTATCAGGGATAGTTGATCGTATCGATCTTTAATCCATTGAAACTAACAATGACCTCCTTAGTAACTTTGGGGAAAGAAGTTGCATCCACCCACTTGGTAAAGTATTCAATCATGGTGAATATGAATCTGTGACCGTTACTAGCCTTTGGCTCAACGGGTCCGATCACGTCCATTCCCCACATGACAAATGGCCATGGTAATGTCATGCAGTGTAGCTGGTTAGGTGGTGCATGAATAATGTTAGCATGAACTTTACAGTGATAGTAGCGTTTGACGTGATCATCAAAATCAACTTTGAGGGATATCCAATAGTGTCTCGTTCTTAATATCTCCTTAGCAAGTAGGGGTCCACTCATATGTGATCCACATACTTTACCATGTACTTCATCCATAAATCTTTGAGCTTGATTATTGTTAAGGCACCTCAGGAGGCGTACACTCAGATCTATTTTGTAGAGAGTATCTCCGCTTAGGTAGAACTTCATTGCCATCCTCCGTATTTGCATCTCTTCAGCTTAGGTTATTCCTTCGGGGATGGATCTATCTCATAAATATTCTTTAATGTCTTTGTACCAAGGTAGTCCTCTAGAAGTAATTCATTGGATATTTCCCCAACATTGTTCCCATAAGCTGGTGCATCTTGCGTTGTGAAAGTGATAACAGGTTGGCCCTTTCTTGACGACATATTGATCAATGAGGCTAATGTGTCCAATGCATCACCGAAGTTATTTCTATTCCGAGGGATATGCATAGAGGTAATGTCTTCAAACTCTCCTGCTATTTTGACATTGTAGCGGTGGTATGATAATAGATGTAATTCTTTAGTACTATAGGCCTATGTGGATTTCCTAATGACTAGTTCCAAATCCGCGAACACTATCCACCTTTTTGGCACCCATAGATTGAGCCACTTTTAATCCCAGGAGGCATCCTTCGTATTATGTTATGTTGTTGGAAATGCTGAATCGCAGCTTGGTCGCCACGGGGTACTGCTCCCCAGTGATAGATACAAGGACTGCTCCTACTTCAGCCCCTTCAGCGTTTTCTGCATCGTCGAAGTATAATTTCCTAGAATTGACCCGCATCCTTCTTTTTGGATAACTAAATTGCCATAACTTCATAGTCAGGGAAGTATGTTTCGAGGGGTTCATAACCTTCCATCGATATTGCCAATAGATGGTCCACGATTCCATTCCCTTTGATTGACTTTTGTGTCACATAGACGATGTCAAACTGTTGAAGGATTAGCTGCCACTTAGATAATCGGCAGTTCAACATCGGTTTGTTAAAAATATGCCTCAAAGGATCCATGTGGGATATGAGATAAGTTGTATATATGGCTGTGCAAGCAGTGTTGCAGCCTCCTGGAAGCCCATGCACAACATGTCCTTTTTATCAGCATGTACTTTTGCTCTCCACTGTTAAATCTCTTGCTGAGGTAATAAATAGCCTTTTTCTTGCCCATATCATCATTCTGCCCAAGTAGAAAACCCATGGATTTGGAATTAATTGATATATATATATATATATATATATATGAACAACGAGACTCCATCCCTCGGGGGTACCAGTATGGGTGCTTCAATCAACCTCTTCTGGATGATGTGAAAACTTTCTGACAGTCTTCATTCTATTTCCCGGAGGAGTTTTTTCTCAACAACTTGAAAATGGGTTTACAGATGGCTGTCAACTGGAATATGAACCTGCTAATAAAATTTATTCGTCATAGGAAACCTCAGATTTCCTTCTCTATTCTTAGCTTGGGGTATCTCAGTGATGACTCTTATCTTAGCTAGGTCCAATTCGATACCTCGATTTATATCGAGGAATCCCAAAAGTTTACCGGACTTCATACCAAAGGCATACTTGTTGGGTTCAGCTTTAAGTTATATTTGCGAAGGCGATCGAACAGTTTCTGGAGATAGGTACAATAGTCATCGGCCTCTTTGGACTTTATAATGATATCATCCTCATATACTTCGATCTCTTTGTGCATCATGTCATGGAACAACACCATCATAGCCCTCTAATAGGTGGTACCAACGTTGGTGAGGCCGAAGGCCAATCTTCTATAACAGAAAGTTTCCCAAGGTGTGATAAAGGCAGTTTTTTCCTGTCTTCTTTAACAACCATAATCTGATGGTATCCGGTAAAATAATCAGCGAAGGAGTACATCTCGTACTGCGCTGTGTTGTTTATTGAAACATGGATGAAAGACATTGAGAAGTCTTCTTTAAGGCTAGCTCTGTTGAGATCTCGATAATTTACGCAGACTCGTACCTTCACACCCGGCTTCGGCACTGGGACCACACTGGATAACCATTCCGGGTAGGTTGATACCATAATGATACCCGCTTTGAACTATTTGATGATTTCTTCCTTGACCTTTAGGCTCCATTCTAGTTTAAACCGTCTTAGATTCTGCTTAACTAGGTTTGAACCCTTATTTAACTGGTAACCGATGGACGACTATGTCTATGGACAAACCGACCATATCTTCACGAGACCAGGAAAAGATCAACATCCTTGAATTGGGTTAGGAGGTTGATCAATTCTTTTTCTTGGCTATAGGAAAGGTTGGTTCCGATCTATAGCTATATAGGGTGGTCAGAGATGTTTATTGTGGTGGTTTGCTTAAGGCTGATTTTGGGTTTGTCTTCGATCCATTCTTTAATTTCCTCGGGCACCTCCTCATCATCCAAAGAATAATAGGTCACACATTGGTCTTGTTTTTGTCAAAATAAAAAATATAACCAAGTCTACAAGTGTACCTCGAAGAGTCGTATAGTCTGGTAAATTCAACTCTACAAACCAACCAGACGAAAATCTGGAACTAGTCCTTACTCTACGAAATTTCAAAATCACAAAACAATGTGGAAGGAGAAGAAGGTTCAACCAAAAAAAGAAGATATATCCGCTACACAAGTTATACACACACTCACTCATGTTGCATATTAAATGTTATAATTGTCATAAACATGGATATAAAGTTGCATATTGTTATTATAATCATGAACATAATTATTGGGTAAAATCTAATTACGCACAACATGCAAGTATACGTGGTCAACAAGTAATAAAGTGTAAGTAGAGTATCGTTCCCACGAGGAATTATTAATGCAAATTAACAAATACTGACTCTTAATTAAACTAATTTTATTTAAACAAACAATTTAGGATTATAAATTAAATTATCTAATTACACTAATTCTAATTACCACTAATTAAAAATCAGATTATGGAGATTTAAGATCACAACTTCACTTATTGATTTATTTAAATTAACACACTTCTCATCAATTATTCTCTATCCTGAATTGTTAATCAAGAACACTAAAGCAGATAAAACCACCTCTCGATGCATAATACCCATACTCACTTAAATCCATAATTGATAGAATTAAGCAAGACACCCTAATTAACTAATCCACTATATCTCTATGTGAATTACAATTAAAAAGGATTTAAAGCACAATTTCTCTATAAGATTACATATGGTGTAAAGGCATATATCTATCTTAAACACGAATCATGAATTCCATCTATGCATAAATCACAAGCACATGCTATCATGATCAGATCTAAATCTAAATTTCATCTCTCGAGTTCATATAGATTATCACGGTAATTGATGGCCAATCAATTAAACAATTAAGTTCAAATCACAATAGACAATCCTCACAATATAACATAATAATTAATAGCGACTCATATTAAAATAAACTACACAATAAGATCCATTGTAATCTCAAACAAAGAATTAGTTCATTGAATTAAAACTAAGAATCCACACTTGAATACACATTAAAAGATAAGAATACAATTAAGGAAAAGAAGTGAATCCGTTGTCGACAAATTCGTCCTCCGTCTCACTCTTGATCTTGATCTCCAATGACTTCTAAGTGCTTCAATCTCCAAATCTCATAAGAACTAGTGTTTTCTCCTATTCTACTCTAATCTAATCTAATGGAATCCTCTCTCATCTCCCCTAATCCTTGTGATTCTCCTCCTTTATATGTCTCTTTATATGTCTTTAAGTCCTCTTGGAAGTCTTTGAGTCAATCGGATCGAGCCAATCCTTCTTGGACTCAAATTCAGACAAAAAATGACTTTTTTACGCGTACTCCCGCCCCGGCGGGGGGTATAAGGTTAAAAGGGCCCGCCCCGGTGGGGGTACCTAATGTTTTGCAGCTTTTATAGCCACCCCGACGGGGGTTTTTTGAAGAGAAAGACTGCCCCGGCGGGGGTCCTTTTTCTGCCACAGTGTCCTTTGGTAAAATGGCCATAACTTTTGATCCGGTAGGAGTTACGGTGCCTTGCCACCTATCAAATCGAATCTATCGACGAGCTCTACAACTTTAATTATTTGAGAATTGAGAAATTCTGGCCGAAACAAGATCAAAATCGAGCTTGAAGTAGATGCTGTGTAAATTGCAAGCATGAGAACTCTTAGCTTTGATCTTCGTTGATAAAAAGACCATAACTCTCGCATCCAAACTCCGATTGGGATGATTCAAGATGTTCCGAAAAGATAAATAGAAGACCTACAATATAATCCAAGTTCCAAGGTAAGAACATGCATCCAAGGTGGTGTTAAAAGCCCTGCAATCTCCCATTCTTGTATTTACTTGCATATTTTAGTCCAAAAGATGTCCGAATTGCTTTTCCTTGCTTCTTCATGCCAATGTCATGTCATAGCCTACAAAATAACATAAAATGTATGAAAAGTAACTAAGAAACATAGGTTTAAGCAACTAATTCAAGTAATAGATACCGGATAAGTAGGTATAAAACCTACTTATTAATTATTATAATAATATATTTAAATAAATATATTATCAGAGAAGATAATTATGGTTTCATAGAAAAATATAACAAACTTTCGATAAATGTCTCATTCTAAAATTCCTCCATTTATATCAAAATTGCAAAAATATTTACTTATCATATTCATCAATTATTTACAATTCTTCAATAATTATTTCTAATTAATATTATAGATTCATAATATTGACAACCAGATCGTTCTCAGAAAAGAGGGTGCTTTTCGATAAGGATTTTTCCTTACTAGGCGTGCAATTATATAACCTAACCCATTTTCTTAACAGAAATTTTTAGACATTATCAATAATGCTATCTAATAATATTATTCAAATAATATAAAATATTGTGAAGATGTTACTACAACAATTATTGATTCAATAATGCAAAATACTATTCAATTATCACTGTAACAATTATTGCATCAATAATATGAAGGACTGTGCAATTTACTGTATCAATTATTGAGTGACTTCTTACATAAGAATCAATAATCAGAGATACTGTGCAATACCGTGTGCTACTGTGCAACCACGCGTATTACTTTACTTTTATCATCGGGTATTTCAACAGTTTAATGGTAAAAGTTTTGCCATTATTTTTTATAAAAAGGTTATTTCTGTCGCTTTCTATATCCAACAGTTATTCCGTTATGTTGTCCACCAATGATTATGCCATCGTACGGATATTCCCTGACAAAAAGAATATTCCCCGACAAAATAAATATTTTATGACAACTTGCTTACTTTGTAAAATTTGCACATATCACCCATAACTATACCATTATATCAAATCAACACCTTATTATTCAAAATAATAATTAGAGACATAAATCTTTATTCATAAAAAGTTGGGGTCTTACAACCTCCCTTCCTTATGAAATTTCGTCCTCAAAATTGATGTACATACCTGGTATGTCGAAGAGGTGAGGATACCTTATTTCCATTTCAGATTCTAACTCCCAGGACATTTCCTCTCATGGTTTCTCCATAAAACTTTTACTTGAGGTATAACCTTTGAGCGTAGAATATGTTCCTTCTTATCCAAGATTTTAACAGGTACCTCTTCATACGTTAAATCTTCTGCTATCTCGTCTGGTTCGAATTCAATAATGTGGTTTGGGTCTTTCACATATTTACGTAACATAGATATGTGAAAAATATTATGAACATGAGACATACTTAGCAGTATGGTGAGTCTATAAGACACAGTTTCTACTCGGTCGAGGATTTCAAATGGACCAATAAATCGAGGGTTGATCTTTCCTCTCTTTCCGAATCTCGTAACACCTTTCCATGGAGCAACACGTAACAATACATGATCTCCAACATTGAATTCCACGTCCCTTCGATGAAGATTAACATAACTCTTTTGTCGATATTGTGAGATTTGTACACGTTGCCGGATCATTTGAATTATTTCCATAGTCATGCATACCATTTTTGGTCCCAACAACGTTTCTTCACCCACCTCGTCCCAGCATACTGGAGAACGACACTTTCGTTCATACAATGCCTCAAATGGAGCCATGCCTATACTTATTTAATAACTGTTGTTGTAGGAGAATTCCACCAATGGTAAATACTTGTCCCAACTTCCTTTGAAGTCTAGTACGCAGAGTCTTAATATATCTTCAAGAGTTTGAATAGTCCTTTTTGACTGTCCATCCGTTTAGGGATGATATGCAGAACTGAATCATAAATCAGTGCCCATAGATTTCTGCAAGTTGACCCAAAATCGTGAAGTAAATCTTCGGTCTCGATCAGAAACTATGGATACTGGCATACCATGCAATTTCACAATCTCATTTATATACATACGATTAAGACGTTAAACTGAATAAGTTTCTTGTTTAGGCAAAAACTGAGAAGATTTGGTTAATCTATTGACAATGATCCAAATTACATATATGCCTTGAGAAACCTTGGGAAGACCAGTAACAAAATCCATGTTGATGTGCTCCCACTTTCGCTCTAGAATTTCAAGTGGTTGCAATGGACCTTTTGTTACTTGATGCTCTGGCTTGACACGTTGACAAGTTAAACACCTTGAGATAAACTCCACAATTTCTCTCTTCATATTGCTCCACCAAAATGTATGTCAAAGATCATAATACCTTTTGGTACATCCAAGATGGATTGTAAATGGTGTGTTGTGTGCCTCCATCATGATTTTGTACTTCAAATCAGAGTCGTTAGGAACACAAAGTTGGGAGTTGACTCGAAGTATTCTTTCTTCATCGATTCTTGCTTCTAGAATAACACTTTCTTTTACTTTCTTCTTCATACTCATCAGTTTTGGGTCTGTAGTTTGAGCAGCTTTAACTTTATTGATTAAAGTCGGTTCTACTCGTATATTTGACATCATCATGTGGGTAATTATAGTCTTTAACTCTATCTCCATCCTTTGTAAGTAATACAAAATGGGTCTTTATATTTACAACATCGCACTCGTACCCGCATAAGATCTTCTACTCAACTCGTCAGCCACCGCGTTCGCTTTTCTTGGATAGCATTCTGTTAGGTTTGTAATATCCTTGGATGCAATCAAATTGTACAAATTAAGCGGAAGCATGAAAAATCAGAGTTTAAAAACTTTACAAACCATATACCCGGTACAATTATTAATTAAACGAAAATATGAAGAACAAGAATCATACCCTTGAAGTTTCGAGCTTCCTCAGGTACAAGTTCACCTCCAATCTTTTTGCGTTCTACTTGAATCCACCGGGTTTGATTCATTCCTTTGATCAATGTTAGCCACCCAAATGTTTGGCCTTTAGAGGTGATCCACCAAGAAAGAAGAAAGATTCAAGAAGATGGGTATTTGGTAAAACCCTAGTTTTTCTATCTCTCATAGAAAAAGAGCGTACTCTCCAACAATTGGAATCACGTCTATTGATATCTGATATAAGACTCCTCATATAAAGATATCAGTTAACCCTTCTAATCTAATTAGAAAATAGGGTATTATTTATTTAATTAAATTCCTTTAATTAATTAAGCTCCTTTATCTTATTAGGGATAATTAATTAAACTCTTTTAATTACTTTGCCTCTTAATCTTATTAGGAATAAATGAGAGTACTTTTATTAATTAATTCTCAAACTCCTTTAGGAATTAAATAATAATAATAGTAATAATAATAAGACTCCTCTTATTAATTTATATTTAATATTTCAAAAATATTAAATAATAAATATTAAGCTATTTAATTTATTCTATCACCATAGATTAAATTAAATATAATTAACTTATTATTACGATTATGCCATTAACTTCTTAAATAATTATTCTTCCTTTTATGGTGTGACCCTTTAGGTTATCCATATTAAATCCGTTGTGAATAAATCAATTAGAACAATTCTAATCTTATTTAAATAAATAAATTAAACTATTAATTTATTTAAATAAATAAATAATATTTATTGTACAATAGGGATAAGCCTCCCTAGCGATTAACGACTTTCCAGATAATATAGATTTCAACATTAATCATAAAAGAACCTTTGAATAAATAGTTACCGTACAATTCAATCTTTTCACCATACAATGTCCCAATTAAATATAAGACATGGAATTAATGTCAAGTCTTATTTTATTTAATTATATGTATTTCGACTCTTAAATGCACAACTCCAAATAATGCAAGTTAGAAACTCCTTTCTAATTTCATTCTGTCTTGACCAAGGACTACTGGGTTGTCATTTATCGAATCACATAGGACATTTCTCTTCTTTTAGTAGAAGCGGTAGATTCTTTATTGATCATACATTATCTCCATGTACGACTTATTATACCCAAGCATATCCTTTGATATACCCTAAGGGTCTTAAGGAATAAGTCAAAGTATAATTCATCATACATAAGATACTATGATGATCTCAAGTCTAAAGATCATTTGTACTACTATTGTGACGCGCCCAAAATAGGTATACATCACCCATCTTGGGTCGCCAAATAATGGTACTGAATACAAATACAAACTTAATTATACAACATGAGGTGAGAGTTTTTACACGAATATTGTCTTCTAGACAATATCCAAACTCAAATGGAGTCCTCATTACATTTATTATTACACTATTTTATAGAATAGTGAGGAATACTATAACACCATCTCGGACCATCACTCCATTCCTTGACTAGTCCCTGCTACGTTCTCATTTCCTGAAGAGAACAATAAAAGTAAAAGGGTGAGCTCAACTAGCCCAGTAAGAAATATTATGACCAAAATAATGCAGAATAAATTATCATTAACCTTCAACACTGTTAAACTGATAAAATACAACAAACATCAAGTTTAACTGCAGCGAAACAAGCAATCCATTAGAAGAGTCAAGTAGAGAATGATATCTACTATCTTTTATGATTTAAAGAGTTTTTCATCAACTTTATCGCTGAGACTCAGCTTAATAAATAAACCCAATCATCAAATTATCTCTGCACTATGGGCCAAGAATATTCATGTAATCATCAATGGTTATGATTATATCGAATAATCCCTAGTCATAAACATACCAACAACTGTCCATCAATGCACTACGGGCCAATGAGGACTTTTATCACATCATTTGTAATATTACGGGTTATGATTATACCGAATGATCTCTGGTCATAATCATACCAATCAATAGGTCATCTATGCACGTAAGCTACAGATGACTTTCATCACAATATAAGCATGAGGATGATGACAATGATATAAGAATTCAAATAAAAGAAAGCAAAGGATAAATTTTAAATATTTATAATTTAATTTATCCAGAATTCAATAATGTTCAAATTGCCAACATGTCACTGTTTTGTGGAGTAAAATTAAAGAATTTTATTGTATCAAAAACGATTTGGATCGAAAAGAAATCAATTTTTATCATGAATAGTACTCCGGGTGAATAATACCCAGGTGAATAGTACTTCAGGAATAGTACCCCATGAATAGTACTTTGTGAATATTACTCGTGAATAGTACTTCGTAAATAGTACTTTATGAATAGTATCTGTGAATAGTACTTTATGAATAGTACCGTATAAATGAATAGTACTCATGGACATTACTCCGACATGAAAAGCTTAAAATTTAACAAGAATGTGCGTGTGAAACGATACTAGATGATGCACAAATTTCAAATATATTCTACTAATTTCATGAAGTATAGAAACAATACTTTAACAAAATGAGGGTATAATTAAGAATACGAGATGAAATAATATTACTCACATACTACAGAGTATGGAAGAAAATATTATTCCTTATGAATACTGAACAAAAATAATATCCCTTACTTCAGAAGAAGACTAAATACTGGAATAGTGAGGTAGCAGACTTCTCTTCTTCTTTCTCTCTATAACCTCACTCTCTATAATTGCTTTTGTGAGTCTTAGTGAATTGGTGACAATGAAAGAAGAATGAGATTCTATTTATAGGAAAATATAGTTTCAATAATTGCACGTTTTGGGGCTCAAAATATTACAGTATAATACCTTCATCTTTTCTTTCATTTTTAATTTAGGCATGCAAGTATTATCAAACTTGTACCACCTCACCTAATAGTACACCATGTGAATCAATAGTACATTCATGTGAATCAATAGTTTTATACATGTTAAAAAAATAATTACAGTATAGAACTTTCATCTATACCTCAATTTTAATTTAGTCATGCAAGTATTATCAATTTTGCACCACCTCCCCTAATAGTACATGCATGTGAATTAATAGTATACACATGTGAATAAGTAGTTATAATCATGTGAATTAATAGCAATTAATTACTCATTTATTCGATTAATTACCCGATTGGTCAATATGTCCTCCAGACATCAATTATTATCGAAATAGATGTCGATTTCCACTAACACTAATAATACCAACACAATGGAACTATCAATTTCATCTTTAATCAACACGAACTTATTCATCATTAATACTATAACTCACAATATTTAACAACCAGATCATTCCAGGAAAGAGGGGGCTTTCCGATGAGGATTTCTCCCTATTGGCACGCAATTAGGTGACCAAACCTCTCCTCAACAGAACTTTTTAGACATCGTCAATATTGTAAAAAATAATATGAATAACTTTTTTGTCTCAATTATTGATTTAATAATATAAAATATTGATACCGTGACAACAATTGAATCAATAATATGTGAGATATTATGCAACAATTACTGTAGCAATAATTGAGTATAACTGAGTGACTTCTAACGTAAGCATCAATATTCAATACTGTGTGCTACTATTCAACCATGTGTATTACTGTACTTTTACCATCGGGTAGTTCAATAGTTTAACGGTAAAACTTTCGCCGTTATTTTTTTTAAAAAGATAATTCTGTCATTTTTTAACTACGACAATACTTCCGTTGTAGGGTCCACTAATGATTGTGCCGTCATACGAATATTCCCTATTAAAACGAATATTCTCCGACTAATCGAATATTTTATAACAACTTGTAAAATTATGATGGCGGCGATACGAGCTACAATGACGGCAATCGACGACAATAACAGCGATATTAATACCAACGTCTTAAAGATAAATAAACTAATAGTAACACCAATGTCTTTCAGACCCATAACTGGTCGTATCCTCTCTATTATATGTTGCAAAAAGGCTCATGTTGAATTCCTACCACAAAACCCACATTATCCAACATGAGTACAAAATTTACAATATGATTTTCACGTGCAAACAAAAAACAAAATTACCTGTGTTCCCATTTTGCAAGGTATAATTCGTAAGCAAATCAAAAGATTATAATTTTATAAATTGTCTCATAAAAGGATATACTCACGGACTCACGATGTCTAACAAAGCGTCACTTTTAAATTTTATTTATCTTAAAATAAAATAAAAAATGACTTGAAATATGGTAATTAATTTTCTCTTAAAAAATACTAGTATCAATGTTGTGAGAGGAAGATATGAAATTTTTTAATTATTTTCTATAAAATTAATTATGAGATAAAAATAAAATTCAAAAGTGATCATTTTTATGAGACATAACGGATATGCTTTAGTCATCACTCCACATGTAACCTGGTTGCTTAGAGAGAAAAATTAATTAATACACACACAAACAAACACACACACACACACACACACACACACACATATATATATATATATATATATATATGTTGGAAATGGGTTTGACAATATAAATATTTAAGCATTTTGAGGGTTAATTTAATATGGGATCCACACGCCGGATATGTCGGGTCTTTGCATCAATGTGTTCTCCTTCGTGAGGAGTATAACTTGGTATATTTATGTGTTCAAATCCATTAAGAATTGAATAAGAAAATTGACTCCAAAGTCACCTACTTGAAATGTTGTAAATTGTTTGCTCAATGGGAAGGGCCCCAAGGGGCACCCCACTTTTTGTGGAAAGAAGAGGACCTAGCCAAGGCTTGGTTCAAACCCACGCGCGCGCCGCCGTCGCCGTCCGGTCGGTCGGGCCGGGCTCGGGTGGGTGGGGTGCGTCATGATATATAATTTTTTGGAAAAAATTTGTTTAATATATTATCAGATTTTGTTTTAAGTTATTATCAATACTACGTAGTTTTGATGCACCAACGGTAATAAACTGTCTACTCATTCTATAAATTAATCTATCTGGGCGCTAAAAACAGTATGTGAATTTCCCGTTCCTTCCCTTCCACTAAAAACCTGTTCTGCCTTCTCTGCAAAAATCCCGTTTTTGCAAATAGCTTCCGTTTCCCGTTCCGTTCTACTTCTGCAATAAGTTTTCCCGTTTCTGCAATAAAATTGTGTAGTAAGTTTTTTCTGTTTTATTCATGCGTGCATCATTATTATTCATTCAGTTCGGTACATAACATAAAGTTGTGTTCGTAGTGTTATTAATTTTGAAGTGCTTCTAATTAAGAACTGGAAATCCGTTTTATCTTGGGAAGCAATTATTTAATTAATCCTTAGCACCAGTGAGGGGAATAAATTTTCTTTAAGGAGACTTTATGAATTCAAAGGACTCAGATTTATTTGTTTATATTTTTTCTGTGTTATATATATATATATATATATAATTCTGTTCTGTTTATATATATATATATATATATATATATATATATATATATATATATATTAAATAATACTATATATTACGGATAACAATCTTAATAACAATCTCAAAGCAAATTTAGTTGTTCTGTAATTATAGTTTTATTTAATATAATTCTGTAATTTGTATCTATATTAAATCTTTTAAAGAATCAAAATTATAGTTTAATTATTTCAACAGGAAATTGTTTTATAAAACAAGTTTTTTGTAAAAACAGAATTTGTTCATTGAATTTCTGCAAATTTTGTTGAATATGAATACATAGTATTGTGTTAATATATAGTATTCTGGAAATTATTTGCATGTTATGATACATAATATTTTGTTATTGTTTGCATGTTAACATAATAGTTTATTTTGTTTGCATGTTGATATATTACATGTTAATTGATTTATATATTATGTATGTTCCATGTTAATTAATGGCATTTTAATATACTGTTATTATGTTATTATTTTAATTTATATAAGGAGTATAGTATTGTATACTATAAGAGTAATAAATCAATAATTACAATAGCATGTGATTGTCAAAACCTATCCAACAAAAGAAGCAAAATCTGTTAAACATAAATGTGTAAATTGAATTTGTAAATAGAATTTGGATTTGTGTTATACGAATTTGTAAAACAAAATTGTTGTTTGAATTCTGCAAACAAATTTGTTATTAAAATTCTGTTAAATCTTTGTACAACAGAAATTTGTTTCTGTTTATTAATAATTATCTTCTTGTATAACAGAAATGGCATCTCAAAGCACCATTCCTGCCGTGAGTATGTCTCATGGAGAAAAGCCTGAAAAGTTCAATGGAACTGATTTCAAGCGTTGGCAACAAAAGATGCACTTCTATCTCACAACATTAAATTTGGCAAGGTTTCTACAAGAGGACTCTCCTACTCTCGTTGAAGGAGAAATTGACAAAGAAAAAGTGGCTGCAGTTGATGCATGGAAACATGCAGATATCCTTTGCAGAAATTATGTAATGAATGGATTAGACAATACACCGTATAATGTGTATTGTACAATTCAAACTACTAAGGAACTTTGAGAATCTTTAGACAAGAAATATAAAACTGAAGATGTTGGCATGAAAAAATTTATTGTTGGTAGATTTCTTGACTATAAAATTGTAGATTCTAAAGCAGTTATCACTCAGGTTCAAGAATCACAAGTAATTCTACATGACATTCATTCTGAAGGAATGTCATTAAGTGACTCATTCCAAGTTGCTGCAATGATTGAGAAACTTCCACCATCATGGAAAGACTTCAAGAATTATTTGAAGCATAAACGCAAAGAAATGAATCTTGAAGAACTGATTGTGCGACTTAGGATTGAAGAGGACAATCGATGATCTGAGAAGAAGACTGGGTAAAACTTCATTGAAGCAAAGGCAAATATGGTAGAACAAAGGCCAAAAAACAACAAAAGGAAGCGTGAAGGCAAAGATACCTTTAAGGCCAAGAAGAAATTCAAAGGCAAATGCTTCAACTGTGGCATTCCAGGACATAAATAAAATGAATGTCGCAAGCCAAAGAAATTCAAAAAAGAACAAAAGGCTCAAGCAAATGTGACAAACTGGAAAAACTTTTTGAAAATGTTTCAGACATGAATCTTTGTGCAGTTATATCTGAATGTAACTCGGTAGGAAACCCCGAAGAATGGTGGGTAGACACTGGGGCTACTTGCCATATTTGTTCCAATAAATGGATGTTTTCTACCTATAAACCAGTAGAAAACGATGATCAACTCTTCATGGGAAAATCCTCAAGTTCAAAGGTTCAAGGACGTGGAAAGATTGTACTGAAAATGACATATGGCAAAGAACTGACTTTGAATGAAGTGCTTCATGTGCCAGATATTCGCAAAAATCTTGTTTTTGGGTCACTACTTAGCAAGAATGGCTTCAAGTTGGTGTTTGTGTCTAATAAATTTGTACTTACTAAAAATGATATATTTATGGGAAAGGGCTATATGACTGATGGACTCTTTAAGATGAATGCTATGACTGTTGTACCGAAGTCTATTGATAATAATAAAATTAATTCTTCTGCTTCATTGTTAGAATCTTCAAATATATGGCATGCTAGATTAGGACATGTTAATTATAATACTTTGCGTAGATTAATTAATTTAGAATTCTTGCCAAAATTTGATATTAATCAAAAACATAAATGTGAAATTTGTGTGGAATCAAAAATGACAAGATTACCTTTTCAATTTGTTGAAAGGAAAACTGAACCTCTAGATTTAATTCACACTGATATATGTGACTTAAAGTTTGTGCAAACAAGAGGTGGGAAAAAATATTTCATAACCTTTATTGGTGATTGCACAAGATATTGTTATGTATATTTGTTAAGAAACAAAGATGAGGCTATAGAAATGTTTCAACTTTATAAAAATGAAGTTGAAAATCAACTTAGCAAAAAGATTAAAACAGTAAGAAGCGATAGAGTTGGTGAATATGAATCACCATTTGAAGAGATCTGCTCTACTCATGGTATTATTCACCAAACTACCGCTCCTTATTCACCTCAATCTAACGGTATTGCTAAACGCAAGAACCGAACATCGAAAGAAATGTTGAATTCTATGTTAACTAGTTCTGGAGCACCCCAGAATTTGTGGGGGGAAGCTTTGCTTTCTGCAAATTATATTCTTAACAAATTACTTCATAAGAAAACTCACAAAACACCTTATGAATTATGGAAAGGTCATAGACCTTACTATAAATACTTAAGAGTGTGAGGGTGTCTAGCAAAAGTGATGGTTCCTAAACCTAAAAAGGTTAAGATAGGACAAAAAACAATTGACTGTGTATTCATTGGTTATGCAAATAACAGCAGTGCTTATCGCTTTCTTGTTCATAAATCTAAAATTTCTTATATTCATGTTAATACTTTTATTGAATAAAGAGATGCATCATTCTTTGAAAATATGTTTCCATATAATTTAAATAATAATTCAAATTCAAATAAAAGACCTTTGGATGCTACTAGTAATAATCCTAAAAATATAGACAAAGAGTCTGTATTGGATGAACCTAGACGTAACAAAAGAGCAAGGACTTCAAAGTCTTTTGGTCCGAATTTTCTAAAATTTTTGTTAGAAAATGATCCTCAAATGTACAAGGAAGCAATATACTCTCCAGATGCTTCTCATTGGAAAGAAGCAATTAATAGTAAAATTGAGTCCATTATGCAAAATCATACATGTGAATTGGTGGATCTTCCACCTGGTTCCAAACCCTTAGGGTATAAATGGATCTTCAAAAAGAAGATGAAAGTTGATGGTTCAATTGATAAATATAAAGCAAGGCTTGTTGTTAAAGGCTATAGACAAAAGGAAGGATTGGATTATTTCGACACTTATTCACCTGTTATAAGAATTACATCTATTCGAATGCTAATAGCAATAACATCTTTAAATAAACTTGAAATACATCAAATGGATGTAAAGACTGCATTCTTAAATGGTGAATTAGATGAAGAAATATATATGGAACAACCTGAAGGTTTCATAGCTCCTGGACAAGAGAGAAAAGTATGTAAATTTGTTAAATCCTTATATGGGTTAAAACAAACACCAAAACAATGGCATGAGAAGTTTGATAATGTTATGTTATCAAATGGATTTAAAATTAATGAGTGTGACAAATGTGTTTATGTCAAAAGTACTCAAAAGGAATATGTCATTGTTTGTCTTTATGTGGATGATATGTTAATTATGGGTAGCAACAATGAAGTTATCAACTCTACCAAACGTATGTTGTCAAATAGGTTTGACATGAAAGACTTGGGGGTTGCTGATATAATATTAGGAATCAAGATTTCTAGAACATCTATTGGAATCTGATAATAAAGACTCAAAATCCACAAGTGGATATGTCTTTACCCTTGGAGGTGCAGCGGTATCTTGGAAATCCTCAAAACAAACGTGTATTGCAAGGTCTACAATGGAATCAAAATTCATTGTGCTAGACAAAGCTGGAGAAGAAGCAGAATGACTTCGTAATTTCTTAGAGGATATTCTAAATTGGTTAAGACCTATGCTAGCTATATGTATTCACTGTGATAGCCAATCAGCAATTGGAAGAGCACATAGTCATTTATATAACGGTAAGTCACGCCATATAAGACGAAGACATAATACCGTTAGACAATTGCTCTCAAATAGAATTATCTCAATTGATTATGTAAAGTCAAAAGATAATATTGTGGATCCGCTTACGAAAGGTTTAACAAGAGAGCAAGTGGAAAGATCATCGAAGGGAATGAGTTTAAAGCCTACTGTTTGAATAAGAGTCATCATAGTGGCAACCCAACCTAGCTGACTGGAGATCCCAAGATCTAGGTTCAATAGGCAAACCAAACTATGTAATACTCAATAAAGCACTAAGGAGATATTTACTCCTAGCCATTCCTATTATGAGACAGTGCACATTTGCCACAAGAATTAGGATAAGTTACGCTTTTAATGACTTTTATATCTTGAAATATGTTCAAGTGGAGTATTGTAGGATACTCTTGATAGAAGTCACCTACGTGAGTAAGAAGGGGACCACTTCTGTGAGAATTTTGAAGGCTGAATTCTCTAATATACTCACGGAACCAAGAGGTGTTTCAAGGCCAAAATGAACACAAACGTGAGAACCAACTATGTCTGAAAAGATATTTTGTGAATTCTATTGTCTAGATTTATACGAAAAACTGACAGTTCAAAGACATCAAGTCTACTGATTAGTTGAGTAAATTCGATAGACTTTACTAGGGCAAGTTCAAAGCCACTAGGCCACTTAACTCGACGAAGTATATTTTCTTATGTACTCGAACTAGTGTCTGCATATTCATAACATTTTTTTTCTTTCTCCATGTTGTAAAGCCAATTTTACATTCATGTGGGGGATTGTTGGAAATAGGTTTGATAATATAAATATTTAAGCATTTTGAGGGTTAATTTAATATGGGATCCACACGCCGGATATACCAGGTCTTTGCATCAATTTTTCCTCCTTCGCGAGGAGTATAACTTGGTATATTTATGTGTTCAAATCCATTAAGAATTGAATGAGAAAATTGACTCCAAAGTCATCTACTTGAAATGTTGTAAATTGCAAAAGTCCCACATAGGGCATTAGAGGAAAAAATGAAGAACATATATATGTGATGTTTGCTCAATGGGAAGGGCACCAAGGGGCACTCAACTTTTGTGGAAGGGAGATGACCTAGCAAAGGCTTGGTTCAAACCCACGCGCGCGCCGCCGTCGTCCGTTCGGTCGGTCCGGGCTCAGGGCGGGTGGATGGGTCATGATATATAATTTTTTGGACAAAATTTGTTTAATATATTATCATATTTCGTAGTTTTGATGCGCCAATGGTAATAAACTGCCTACTTCATTCTATAAATTAATCTATCTGGGCGCTAAAACAGTATGTGATTTTCCCGTTCCTTCCCTTCCACAAAAACCCGTTCTGCCTTCTGTGCAAAAATCCCGTTTCTACAAATAGCTTCCATTTCCCGTTCCGTTCTACTTCTGCAATAAGTTTTCCCGTTTCTGCAATAAAATTGTGCAGCAAGTTTTTTCTGTTTTATTCATGCGTGCATCGTTATTATTCATTCAATTCAGTACATAACATAAAGTTGTGTTCGTAGTGTTCTTAATTTTGAAGTGCTTCTAATTAAGAACTGGAAATCCGTTTTATCTTGGGAAGCAATTATTCAATTAATCCTTAGCACCAGTGAGGAGAATAAATTTGCTTTAAGGAGACTTTGTGAATTCAAAGAACGCGGATTTATTTGTTTATATTTTTTCTGTGTTATATATATATATATATTATTTAGTATTATATTAAATATATAGTATTATATAGTATTATTTAATATATATATTATTTAGTATTATATTAAATATATAGTATTATATAGTATTATTTAATATATATAAACAGAACAGAATTATATATATATATATATATATATATATATATATATATATATATATATATATATATATATATATATAAAGGCTTATGGATCGAATTCGTAAGCAAATCAAAAAATTATAGAAGCATAAATCTATATTCGTATATATAGGCTTATGGAACCAATAACTTTTTACCATGCATAATTAATTAATTAGACTTATAGGAAGAAAGAAAATTAAAACATTTGCTAGTACAAATATATATTATGATCAATTGACCCCCTTCGCCCCCTTGGTTACACCTTTGATTATATGGAATAATGTATTTGTATATTAAATTTTAAAGATTAAATTTATTATGCAGCATAACTTCTTACAAATTAAGGTGTTTTATATAAACCTTATTATCTGAGGCCTGGAGTAATTAATAATATATATGCTATGACAATATAGCATATTAACGCTCTTGTTTGGTAAGAAACTAGAAAAATTATGTCATGTAAGTGTGATCTCGTACCAAGATGGGAAGATTGATCTGGATGTGTGTTTGGTTTCTTTGATGCACTTTCTTTTTACCACAACCAAAGATAACAACTAAGATTTTAAATAGAAGTAATTTAATATTTTAATTAAAAGCTATTTAATGTACAATGTTACTATAAAAAATCTGGTTCAATATTTAAGGTTGGAGTTTGTTTTTAATTTATTCAATTTGAGTGCATCTTGGATGTGGACTATATACTCAAATGGATTATTTTTTTTTGGCCGATGAGGTCTTAGTCAAGTAGTTTAAAATTAAAATATGGTGACATATAAGTATCAGATTATGAATTATATTGTACTCTCAAAAAATGAGGCTTCAAAAAAAGAAAAAAACAACAACCTTTAATTTAGTATAGTAATTATCACTTGGTGTTGAAAGGAGTTTGTGTTTGAAAGCATTCCAAAATAACAAGTTTTGTCCAACCATATATATTGTAAAATTATGCACATTACTTCTTCATCTTTAGAATTAAACAACTAAAGACTACATATAAAGCGCAGATTCGCATATGAAGCATTTAATAAGATAATCTCCCAAAAGATATAACTTTCAAAGTACCATATATGGAATTAATATATTCACAAATATAAATAAAAATGATAGTTTCACAAGTTCTTTCTCTTATGCATTAAATAGTAAAGAGAGTCTATCCTCTTTTGAAAAATTTACATGTGAAATTAACACTTTCACTTTTGTAAATATCAATTTCTCATATATATATATATATATATATATATATATATATATATATATATATATAAGAACCATTGACCATACCTTGTTATACATGAATTTAATTTATCTTGACCTACCTTGTTATACATAGATACCTATTTAATAATAGCAATCTTACACTATCAATTTTGAATGTTATAAATATATTTCGAATACATATGTTTTTATTACATTAATAGGTGTCATGTTGGACCCTTAAAAATCATTAAATAATAATAATAATAATAATATAATAATAATACTGATATTTGACTTTTAAGATGTTATGTTTGACAACTAATTAATTCCAATTCTTAGAATTGGAATTGAGTGTCAAAATTTAACTAAATTTTAATTATATGATATTGTAAATGCATTTTCAACTCCAATTTCAAAGTTTAGTCTTCATGTCCCACAATATATTTAATTTGTCAAAAAAAATAATCAATATTTGTTCTCATCTTATATGCTGGTTCACTAAATCTCCACACTCTTGTTATTTTGATAATAAAATTACTAGATCTTAAATATATATGACTAGTTATTTTAGGATATGAGCTAGGACTTTCTTTTTGAAAATCTTAGTATTATAATATATTAATACGGCAGAGATTATTAATCCTCACTTAATAAATTAAATTAATTAGTTTTATATTTTCTTATCATTAATTTCAAAAAGAGGAGAATAAAATGAGGGATTATCCAGTATATTTTAATCATTAATTACTTCATGAATATGATTTTGAATAAAGACGAGTAATATAAGAAAAATTATAATAATCTAATCCGCATGAATTAGGTGCAATTAATATGAGATTTTAAAAATAAAAATAACTCATAATATTTATATACTATTTTCATGCATATTAGGGAAATCTGGTCACCCTATTAATCACGTTCCTTAAGCAAAGAATGAGCATTAAACCCCCTCTAAACCCTCTTTATTTAAAGAACAGAACTCTTCATTCTGTCTTCACACCATTCCTCGTTCTCTCCATACCATAAACTAAACAAAGAAAAATATTGTTGTTTAGACATGGAGTCCCACAGTTTCGAGCTATATGCATCTCATTCTTCTTCTTCTTCAAGCAACTCCGCCGCTTCTCACGAATCTTCTTCTGTTTTTGAGAAGAAGATCCAAATGAAAGAGGAGGTTGCTGAATGAAGAATCCACTCCAATTCCGCCACCCAATTCCGAAAATCCCAACTTACCAGAAGACCTCAACATTGGACCGCCAGAAAGTCCTGAACTCAACTTGTTTAACTCCTCAAACATGGGTTCTAGCTCCAGTGAACAACCCCCCGAGTCGTCGTCAAGGACAAGAAAGCTTTTCAGCTGCAAGTATTGCCGGAAGAAGTTCTCCACTTGTATGGCCTTGGGAGGCCATCAAAATGCTCACAAGAAAGAGCGCGCTATGGAGAAATGGCCTCATGACAAAAGACGCTTGGAAATGGGGCCTTTGTATCACCCTTATGGATCCACTCTCTCCCCATTCGGGGTGAGAATGAATTCCCTCATTGGCAAGCCAACTTACCCCTGGTCGCTCTCACAGTCTTCATCCAATTCTTCCTATAATTTTGGGCAAAACAACATGATGTTTGACAGGCCGTCTCCCTTTTACAACTATGGCCTGCCAAACAACATGTTTGATAAGCCACCTCCGGCTTTCAACTTCGAGCAACGTCAGAACAACATGTTTGATAAGCCACCTCCGGCTTATAACTTTGAACAACGTCAGAACCACAGGTTTGACTGGACTGCTGCCCCTTATGATTTCAGACTCCGTAACAACAATTGGCAGCAGATGGAGATGCCGGTACCGTACGATAGGTTCAGGAGGGAAAGTTTTCAGCCAGAAAATTTTCTTTCTGCGGCAGCCTCTTCCAGTACTTTCCATGTAGGAAGTACTAGTGGATCAGTGCCTGATCAATTCTTCCGAGTTTCTGATTCTTCTGCAACCACACCAGATCTCATGGGAGTTTCTGATTCTCCACCTATACCAAATCTGATGGGTGATGCAATCAACCGCCCCAATGGGAATGATAAAGTACTGGTGGAGGATCCATTTGAACCTGTCAAGCAAGAGGAGGGGGATCCAAAAGATGGACTTGTCAATCAATTAGAGGAGGAGGAGGATCCAGCAGCTGGACATGTGGATCAAGAGGATGATAATCCAGATGGACTTGATTTGGAGCTCAAGCTTTGATTAGCTTGATGGTTTTAATATTCTTGTTCTAGTTTTTGGGTGTTTGATTATTGTCAACAGGTTGTTTTCAGGTCATTATGTTTTGAGGTCTTTAGTATCTGACATTCTTGAATTGGATTTCATCCAATGATGTAGTTTTCATTTCCATGCGCTGTTATTTTAATATAATTTGGTTATTAATGAAATTTGAGTAGTTGTTCTCCAATTCAAAATTTGTAGTGGCATCTGATTTTATTGATTTTATTATTATTTAATATTAATCTATTAATTAATTAGTAAGAACCTGGCAAAGATTACACTCTGAAGTTAAAGAGTGTGATATCACTCTCACATTGGAACATATTTAACATAGTTGTAGGACTGAAACCTCTACCCTATTTTAATACCAACGAGTCATGGGTCTGCCTATATAATTGAAACAACAAATTAAGCCTTGATAATTCGATCTTGGAGTGGAACAACAGCTTGAGCCTTGATTTGAGTCTGTGGTGCAACAATGGATTGAGTCTTCTTCTGGGTTTGTGCTGGGGATGGGTTGTAACAAATAGTATCAAATAGATGGTTCATTGTAGCGTGGTAGCTCTGGTGCTCACGCATATCCTTTGTGAATTGTGATTAGACTAATTTTTTTTAGAATGTTAATTTTTATATTTGACGACATATTTATGACGATATTAAATATACGTAAATACATATTGTTACACAAATGAACTTGCATATTATTATTCTATTTTAATTATGACTTACAATTTTATCTTAATTCACATTTAATATAAAACTAGTCAACATATAAATCATTTTTTTTATAAAGCCTCAAACATGTTATCAAAGACACGAGCAAGTTATGATATTTTAGATCAGTCAATAATGAGCCAAGAGGGACATATTAGATCGGGGTTCGTAGTGAATTTGAACGGTAACATAGATTACCATCATTCATTGGCAATTATCTCCCCGGTCAGTCAAAAAAGATAAAAGAAAAAAGAATTTGTCTAACCTGAGGATATTACGTACCATGAAAAATAAAAATTTTAATTATGATTTTTCTTAAACACATGTAATCAATCTAATTGTTGCAAAAACCAATCATATATTAATTGTTATGTATTACTTGTTTGATTTCATGGTTTAAAGGTACTATAAATGATGATCACATGTGTAATATCAAGATTTACATGATTTAAAGGCCAGTACAGATAATACTATTAACAATAAGAACATCAATTTGTCCCCGATTAAATTTCCAGACGTACTTATTCTATAGGGATTCAGCATCATATAGTTCATTTGTTCTAAATTATATGATTATTATTGATTTTCGAAAATTAATTTAAAATATTTTTAAATTTAAAATTGAGATGACTCATTAAAATTATAATTGTATTAATTAAAATTAAAAAAAAATACTATATGCCAACTTTGAGTTTAAAATTTTCTTAAATTAACTTTAAAAAATCAATAATGATAAATAATATGAAACAGATGAAATATAAAATATATGAAAAACTGAAGAAAGATGTTATGAAGAAAAGCCTAACACTTGAATCCGGAAGTTCAGTCAGTAGCTTCTGGTAATTCTAATAACCACTTAATTGTTGATTCTTTCAGTTACGTCAACCTTGGTATATATCTCCTTCATAATATGCACATACACCTTAATTTTAGTTGTTTTGCCGTTTTTTGTTCTACCATCAAATAAAAATTATTGAAAGCTTTCAGCACCATATCTTCAGTTTTCAATACAGATGCTCACAATTTCTTAAAATGATCATCCATAAAGCTAGGTCACAAATAATGTCCCCCACTAACATATATTTAATTAGTTTTTCAAAATAAAAACATCAGTATATATATGTAAAAATCTATAATATGAGACTTCATAATTAGTAGACGATCTAAATAGTGTCCTATGCTTTTTATATTAAAACCCATTCAATGAGATTTACACCAACGTATATACAAAAATCTCAAGTAGAACTTCTACACATTTTACGTTTGGATTGCAGAGTAATTAAGTGAGAATAAAATGATTCATTCTATTAGAATAAAAAATATTGTGCTTTGTTGAATTATTCTCATTTCCCTCATTTCCTGCCAAAATTTGTGAATTTTATTTTTTAGGAAAGAGTATGGAATAAATTATTTCCAAGTAGAATGAAATAAATCATTCCACTCTTTATTCCATTTTTTGTCTATTATATTCTTTTAATTCAAACGTAGCATCACTACAAAAACAAATATATTCTTTTAATTCAAACATAACATCACTACAAAAAAAATCACATTAATATGTAATCTATTATGATTGTTAAACGTGAATTTCTTTTTACGTCCAATTTATTTCATTATATTAACAATTGTATCAAATGATATTTGTAGTATTCGAACCCTCTTCCATTTACAAACTAAATAACAAGTATTATCACTACACCAAAACTCAAATCATGATTATAACTTTAAAACAAAATATAAAAGGAAGCATATGTAAGTTGTCTTACTAAACAAAATTAGTCCCACATAAGATTTGGTCATATATTTTATTGTTTTGGTGATGATTTGAAAATTCCATCACAAAATTCCATCCTTTTGTAATTACAAATAAAAGTTGTCACAAAAGTCTATCTTTTTTAATGATTGTTATGACCGTTATAAAATATTGTTTTGATTATTTTTTTCATTAAAATATTGGTGATAGATTAAATGCAATCACGAAAAAGGTATATCCTTAAGTAATGACTTAGTGCGTCAAAAAAAATAAAATTTATTTTGCATGAAAAATTTGGTGATTGACATGGTCGTCACAATTATTATTATTATTATTATTATTATTATTAATTCTTTAAAATAGTTATTATAGAAATAATAGGATAATTTTTTTAAAAAAAAAGTCAAACAATATTTTAATACGGTCAAACTGTATATATAAAACTATTTGTCTTGCTGGCAATTGAGGTATTTCGATCAATTTTAACTGGAAAATGAATTTAGGGGGGACAATGTATGAAATTCGGTAGTTGATATAGAAAAATGCAAGCTCAATTAGTTTAGGGGCTAAATTATGAGTGGGGTGGAACTTGGTGTATATAAGTGTATTTAGCCCTATATAATATTAGTCATTTCATACCCTCCCTCAAAGAATAAAATTCATAAATTTGGTAATAAACAACAAAACATAATTTTTTTTATTTCATAAAATGATCAGTCATTTTATTCTCACATTCATTCATCTAATACAAACTTAACATTAAAAGTATTTGATTTTCCAACTTTGCACTATCAAATATTTAGATCCAGAGGCGAGCTATAATTTTACTGTAATTTTGGGATTGAATGAAACAAATCATAGTCTCAAAACCCAATCAAAGATCAACATAACAAAAAATGAAAATGAGTAATCAACAAATGATCGCAGAGATATAGATACTTGAAGAGTGATAGATCCACCGATTAAGAACGTGCATTCTGGTAGTGTATCCTGCCTTGGTACGTACAAATAAAAATTTTATATGAAAAATAAATATAAATACATGTATTATTTTTATACACGCACGGAAATTTGAAAACTTATATTATATATATATATATATATATATATATATATATATATATATATATATATATATATATATTTACGTACTGAAACTAAGGGGAATTAAACGAACCGAATTATAGTACTGTCAAGAATTAAGACACATGAGTCAGAGATAATAGAAATATATATAGATACTTAATTAACCTTTACTCCCTGCTATGCACAAATAAAAGATTTATAACATGAAATAGTTAGCCTAGGGTGACATGCCTACATTAACAATATTCAAAACATCAAAAGATGTCGGTTTTAGGCTTCCTAATTTATGAGTGAGACATGCAGCAAGGGAACTTTTTGATAACCTTTCTTAGGTGTAAAGGTAATTTGAAGCCTGATGTTTGCACATATAATATACTGATACACCGCAAGATAATTCTTCATCCTAGCTAGCTACGCTTAATTCATCTTAGTTACATTATACCTCCGGAGAGATTTTGAGTTGGATGATGGATGTATGTAACAAACTAGTTAGAACAATTTATAAGCAAGCATAATATCAGTTTGTTCGTAGAAACTGCTAGAAAAACTGGATATTGTAACGGACATATCCGTCACAAATAAGCCTGTTCCGTCTCAAATAAATACATTTGCAAAAAGCTATTAACCGGAATGTGGAGACTAAACACCACATCTGAAAATATACATGCAAAAAGCTACTTTCTAAAATTATTATTAAGGTGTGTCGGAGGGACATAAAACCTAACCTATAGGAGTCACCATAATACATAAAAAGTCGAGACAAATTATTGGAAATATCTCAACAAGATGATATGTTTTTCCAATTATGAATATATATGTTGGGGAATGAAAATTAACATAAGATCCTCCTGTTTATCATCATTGTCATCGGCTTTATTGATTGTAGCAACTAGCAATAAGATCTGTTGTGGGAGGAGAAGACACTTGAAAGAAATCAAACACTACTCCACTCCTTATATCGAACACAGAAGAGACTGCCGTTTTTGGCTGAAAACTTTGGATCCTTAGCCTATCATAGGCCGACTGCATCTGCATCTGCATCTGCTGCAACATGTAGTTATAGGACGGCCACGGGTTATAAGTTGGCATGCGAATCATGGCATCCATTGCCACCTTGAGTGAAGGGTTGAGAGCGGATCTATGCGAAGGAACTTGAGGGTGACACAAAGACGCCATGTCTATGCGGCTTTTGTCGGGAGCGCTCTCTCTTTTGTGCGCGTTCTGATGTCCTCCCAACGCCATAGAAGTTGGGAACTTTCTTATGCAATATTTACATGCAAAAATCTTCTTTGACGACTTGGGGTTGTTTTTCAGAGGAGGATGAGCTAGTGTTTGATGAATTAAACAAGTTGAGTTTAAAATCAGATCGTTCTTGGTTAAGATCTTTTGGGGGTATTTTTGATTTGCGTGGATTTGGTAGGGATTGATCTTCCACCTCATGAGAGATGGTGAAGTTGCTTGAAGATTTCGAACTATGTGCATCCATGCCAATACTATTATCTGTGTTTAGTTTAGGGTTTGAAGGTTGAATGAATGGTGTGAAGACCGAATGAAGTGTTCTGTTCTTTAAATAAGGAGGGAATTTAATGATCAATCTTCTTGCATATGGAAGGCGATTTAACGTTTTGACAAGAGATCACCTTACATGCAAAAAAGTCCATAAATATTATGAATTATTTCCATCTTTCTAAGGAAGAGTCTCTCAAAAGAACTGTTCATTACTAACAGTCTTAGCTGGCAATCACTATTTCACTAAGTTCTAGTTGACTTTTTAAATTAAATAAGTGGACCTGAACAAGATATTTACTAAAAAACAAAACTTTAGTATCAAAACAAAACTTATCAAGCATTCTCTCTTCCCTCTTTCCCTCTCCATACCACATATTCTCTTCTCCCTCTGCATACCAGCAAAAAACAATCTAGCGATTGAAGAGTTATTCTGTCCATCCCTCCCAAGTTCGATGTCCTCCCAAATCCAACGATCTCGATTTCAAGTATACTTTTTCTCACTTTTCAAATTTAAGTTTAAACAAAAAAAAAAGGAGAGGAATCTAGGTTTAAACCTAGATCTAGATAACTAAATCAGTGTATGAATTTTGCCAATGTATATATAGAACATAATTTCTCTAAAAGTTACAAAGAAAAAAAAATCCTAATTTTGGATTAATTGTTCTGTTTTTTACTTCTTCTTTACAAAACAGAACAATTAATGTTAGGGCATTAGGTGCAATTAATGTGAGGGCATTAAGTGGAAAATTGTCTATAAAAATTGTCATTTTTGAAATATATCTCTAGTTTAGGAACAAATGAAGTTTTTTGATATCTATGCTCATAATATATTAGGGTTGCAACACACTTTAAGACAAATATATAAATTTTTTAAGTCCATTAATATTTGTTGAGTTGTAGTACTGTTCAAGCAAACTTGGCCTGAATTGTACAATTATTGGGTTGTTGAATTGTGGCTTGTTACTTTAACAGGCTTCTTGCACTCCTGAATTTTAATTAGTAGAGGAACAATGAGGGGTTTAGCATGTCTAATTTAGTACACATATGTACATCATTTTTTAAATGGGGACTTTTAATACTTGATTATCTTTTTCTTATGTGAATAATTTTTTGCATAATTTTTGTATATTTACAGATTGTTGAAATGGACACTGTGGACTTAAAGTTTGGGAGTTGTGACAATGTTGATTTGAATGTAGGAGAGAGTGACGATGATATAGAGTTTCATGTAGATAATGAGTCAGAAGAGTTAAATTCCATTTATAATCCTCAAGTAAGACTTGAGCTAAAAACCAAAAAAGGACAGTACAATTTAAAACATTGAGGATGCCAAAATTTTTTACAATGCATATGCAAAAGAGGCCGAATTTAGTATTCGAAGTTGGACCCAAAGAAATAAAGGGGGAGGGAGTGAAGAAATCATAAGGAAGGAATAAGTTTGTTTTAAGGAAGGACGGGGTTCAATAGTAACGGATACTGATACACAAAAGCGTTGGGGGAATGTGAAAGAGAATTGCAAAGCTAAAATTACTTTTTTGAAATCAAAATCTGAATTTTTTGTTGTGAGTGTATTTATTGAAGGGAATAGTCACGCATTGTCCACCCCAAGAAAAGTCCATCTTTTAAGATCTCACCGCAATGTTTCTAATGCCAAAAAATGCTAATGTGACAACTTGGAATGGTAAATATATCACTGCATCAATAATATAATTTTTTGGGAGTTCAAGCAGGGGGTTAAAAAACATAGGATGTGACGCCCCCAAAATAGGTATACATCACCCATTCTGAGTCGCCAAATACATGGTACAGAATACAACTACAACTTAAATATACAACTGTCATGTAAAATACGACAAAATATAGGTGAGAGTTTTAACACAGATATTGTCTTCTAGACAATATCCAAACTCAAATTCAATTTCATTATAATTATTATCACACTATTTCACAGAATAGTGAGGATTACTAAAACAACCATCTGGATCGTCAATCCATTCCCCGACTAGTTCCAGCTATATTCTCATTTCCTGAAGAGAACAGTGAAAGAAAATGGTGAGCTCAACTAGCTCAGTAAGAAATATTATGAGTAAGATAATGCAGAATAAATTATCCTTGGCCTTCAACAATATAACAACTGATAGAATACAATAGACAATAAGTTTTAGATCAACAACTATAGCGGAATAAACAATCTATTAGAAGAGTCAAGTTGAGCATGATATCTACTATCTTCTATGATTTAAAAGTTTATCATTAATTTTATCGCTGAGACTCAACTTAATAAATAATCCACATCACTGAATTATCCATGCACTACGGGCCAAGGATATTCATTAGTATCAGGACCATGAATTATTCATGCACTACGAGCCAAGGATATTCGTGTTTTCACCAATGGTCATGAACATGTCAAACAATAATTCATCTTTAAACCCTTGGCCGAAGAGAACACATAGTCATGATCCTAATAATTGTCGCTAAGACTCAACTCAATAAATAATCCACATCACTTGTAACATTACATGTCATGATTATACCGAATAATCTCTAGTCATAATTAATCATACTAATCAACAGTCCATCTATGCACTACGAGCCAAAGATGATTTTTATCACAATATAAGCATGAGGATGATGACAATGATATAAAAATTCAATCAAACTGAGATCAATGATAAATATTAAAGACTTTAAATTTATCCTAGAGTTTAAAAATGTCTAAATTGTCAACATGATATTACTTTGTGGAGTAAAATTCAATAATAATATTGTACCAAAAATGACTTGGACAGAAAAAAAATTAAATTTTTATCATAATAATACCCCGGGTGTATAGTACTCGAGTAAATAGTACCCCGTGAATAGTACTTTATGAATAGTATGTGTACGTATAAAAAGTACCGTACGTATGAATAGTGACATACGTATAAATAGTGTCGTATAAATGAATAGTACCTATAAATAGTACTCCTGCATGAAAAAGTTAAAACTTATCAAGAATGTTCAGAATAATATTTCTATGAAAAGATACTAGATGAAGCGTAAATTTTAAGGATATTTGTGACGTCCCCAAAATTGGTATACATCACCTATTCTGAGTCGCCAAATACATGGTACAAAATACAAATACAATCTTAAATATACAACATGAGTTGTGAGTTTTAAAATAAATATTGTCTTCTAGACAGTATTAAAACTCAAAATAAGTCCTCAATATATTTATTAACACACTATTTCATAGAATAGTGAGGACTACTAATGCTATCGTTTGTACCATCACTCCGTTCCCCGACTAGTCCCTGCTACGTTCTCATTTTCTGAAGAGAACAATGAAAGTAAAAGGGTGAGCTCAACTAGCCCAGTAAGAAATATTATGACTAAGATAATACAGAATAAATTATCATTAGCCTTCAACAATGTTAAATTGATAAAATACAATAGACATCCAATTTAACTGCAGCAGAATAAGCAATCCATTAAAAGAGTCAAGTAGAGAATAAAATCTACTATCTTTTATGATTTAAAAAGGTTTTTCATCACTTTTATCGTTGAAACTCAGCTTAATAAATAAACCACATCATCCCTGCACTACAACCAAGGATATTTATTAGTATCACAACCATAAATTATCCATGCACTACGGGCCAATGATATTCATGTATTCATCAATGGTCATGGTCATGCCAACAAATGTCCATCAATGCACTAAGGGCCAATGAGGACATTACGGTCATGATTATACTGAATAATCCCTGGTCATAATCATACCAAGTCCATCTATGCATTACATGCCACAAATGACTTTCAACATAATATAAACATGAGAATGATGACAATGATATAAGAATTCAATAAAACAAGTTCAAGAATTAATTTATCTAGGAACCAATAACAGTCCAAATTGTCAACATGATACTTCTTTGTGGGGTAAAACTCAAGAATGCTCAGAAGAATATTTCCATGAAAAGATACTGAATGAAGCGCAAATATCAAGGATATTCCACTAATTTCATGGAGTATAAGAGCCAAAACTTTAACCAACTGAGTATAATAAAGAATGGAATAACAAAAGAAATCACCAGGCATGCGATAGACTGCACAGACAGGTTATTCTAACAGAATAATAAATAATAGAACCAGGTCATGCGTAACGCACAGACAGGATTTTCCAACAAAATAATAAATAATAGGAACCAGGTCATGCGTACACGCACAGACAGATGTTCCAACAGAATAATAAAAAATGGAATAATAGAAGAATTTCACCATGTATGCGGTACTTCGCATAGACAGGTAATTCCAACATAATAATAAAGAATAGAATAACAGAAGAATTTCACCAAGTATGCGGTACTTCGCATAGACAGGTTATTCCAACATAATAACAAAGAATGGAATAACAGAAAGTTCTCTTTATGAAGACGAAAGAAAGAAATTAATACCCCTTACCGTAAAAGAAGAGTATTTCGACTGGTAGGACGAGGATATTCTTGAAGAAAACTTGCACTACGCTCAAAGCTTCTTATAACTCTAAAGAAATACACTCAAGATTATAGAAGAATTCTCTGAACTTCTGGTGTGATTTTTAATTCTAACTTAACATCCTATTTATAGGAAAATAGAAAGGATATTATGCTGCACTATGCAATAAAATATAATATATTCTATTTATAATCAATTAAAACAAAACTTTATTAAAAATATTCTAATTTATATAAAAATATTTTACTATACAAATACTATGCAGGCATTATGCAAACACCATGCATAATAAAATATAATATATTCTAATTATTGTCTATTAAAACAAATAACTTTATAAAAGTATTCTATTTTATATTATTTGTGTTAGTAGAAATCGACATCTATTCCAATGATAATTGATGTCTGGAGGTTATATTGCTCAATCGGGTATTCGGGAAACTTTTCGTGTCGGAGTACTATTCACGAGTTACTATTCATGAGTTACTATTCACGACTTACTATTTATGAATTACTATTCATGAGTTACTATTCATCTAGTTACTATTCACTCTAGTATTGTGCATTCGGGTATTTGGGTACAATATTATTCTATGAGGAGATGTGCTAATTTTTCAGACCATTGGTTGAAGTTATATTAGTGAATCAATATGGACCGCTGGTGGAAAGTTATAATAGTGAAATAGTATGGACCGTTGGTTTAAGTTTTAATAGTAAATCAATCTGAACCGTCCGTTTAAAAGTAAATCAATCTGGACTGTTCAGGAATTAGTTACTATTCAATCCATTCTTCTATAAATAGAAGCTCATTCCTTCATTATTTCTTACGAATTCATTGAAACTCTAGAGAGAGAAATTATAGAGAGAAAGAAGAAGAGTATTCTACTACTTCACTACTTCGATATTCAGTGTCTTTTACGGTAAGGTGTGTTATTCTTTCTTATTCATGAAGAGAACTTATGTTATTCCATTCTTTATTATTCTGTTGGAATAACCTGAATACGCGGTATACCCTATACTTGGTGAAATCCTTATGTTATTATATTCTTTATTATTCTGTTGGAATATCCTGTCTGTGCGTTTTACGCCGGACCTGGTTCCGTCTTTATTATTTTGTTGGAATAACCTGTATACGCGGACTACCCTATACTTGGTGAAATCCTTATGTTAATCTATTCTTTATTATTCTGTTGGAATATCCTGTCTGTGCTTTTTACGCCAGACCTGGTTCCGTATTTATTATTTTGTCGGAATATCTTGTCTGTGCGTTTACGCCGGACTTGGTTTCATATTTATTATTCTGTTGGAATAACCTGCATGTGCTATCTATCACATGCCTGGTGATTTCTTTTGTTATTCCATTATTTATTATACCTAGTTGGTTAAAGTTTTGACTTCTATACTCCATGAAATTAGTGGAATATCCTTGATATTTACGCTTCATCCAGTATCTTTTCATGGAAATATTCTTCTGAGCATTCTTGAATTTTACTCTACAAAGAAGTATCATGTTGACAATTTGGACGTTATTAGTTCCTGGATAAATTAATTCGTGAACTTGTTTTATTGAATTCTTATATCATTGTCATCATCCTCATGTTTATATTTTTTAAAGTCATCTATGGCCTGTAGTGCATAGATGGACTTGTATGATTATGACCAGGGATTATTCGGTATAATCATGACCGTAATGTTATAAATGATGTGGTAAAAGTCCTCATTGGCCCGTAGTGCATTGATGGACAGTTGTTGGCATGATCATGACCATTGATGAATAAACGAATATCCTTGGCCCGTAGTGCATGCATAATTTGTGGTCGTGACCCTAATGAATATCATTGCTCGTAGTGCAGGGATGATGTGGATTATTTATTAAGTTGAGTCTCAGCGATAAAAGTGATGAAAAACTTTTTAAATCATAAAAGATAGTAGATTTTATTCTCTACTTGACTCTTTTAATGGATTGCTTATTTCGCTGCAGTTAAACTTGTTGTCTATTGTATTTTATCAGTTTAACATTGTTGAAGGCTAATGATAGTTTATCCTGCATTATCTTAGTCATAATATTTCTTACTGGGCTAGTTGAGCTCACCCTTTCTTTCACTGTTCTCTTCAGGAAATGAGAACGTAACAGGGACTTGTCGGGGAACGGAGTGATGGTCCAGATGATAGTATTAGTAGTCCTCACTATTCTGTTAAATAGTGTGACAATAAATGTAATGAGGACTTATTCTGAGAGTGGATATTGTCTAGAAGACAATATTTGTATTAAAACTCATAGCTTTCTTGTTGTATATTAAAGATTGTATTTGTATTCTGCACCATGTATCTGGCGACCCAAGATGGGTGATGTATACCTATTTTGGGGGCGTCACAATTGGTATCAAATTTTAGGGATATGATCCCTAGCTAAGATGTGAGATAATAACTAGGAGAGGAGAGACAGGGAATTCCTTCACTAGTATGACCTACTTAAGTTTATTTGTTATTTAATTGGTCGGTCAGAGTATAGGGTTAATATGTGATATGTTAATTAACCCTTGTTTTGTGGTAGTATTTGAAAATGGAATCCGAGAATGTTGAGAACATCAATGGAGCACAGGAGACCGTTGAGTCTCCACAGATCAATAACCAGGACAATGTGCATCAGGAAGGCGACAATCCTCATGCAAAAAACAACACTGACCAAATGATGAACGATGGAATGTTCCGAGGCTTCATGCAATTCATGAAACATCAGACGAGAGCGGCTCCTGTCCAAAATGCAGGTGAAAACACTGAAAACTCTCGAACGGTCATCGCCAAACAGTTCAAGGAGCTGGGACCACCGGAGTTTTTTGGTGAGCCAAAACCACTTAAGGCGAAGACGTGGATAAAATAGATCAACAAGATATTTGATGTCTTGGGTTGCTCCGAGGAGCAAAAGGTTCCCTTTGCCACCTTCATGTTGCGGGCAGAGGCAGATTACTGGTGGGAATTTATAAAGCGTACTCAACCTGCCGCACTGAAGATGTCTTGGGAGAAGTTTCAAGAACTGTTCAACGACAAGTACTTCCCCAAAAGTTTTCGTCACATTAAAGAGGTAGAGTTCATCAAGCTGGAGCAAAACAACATGACCGTGTCACAGTACGAATCCAAGTTTTCCGAGTTATCCCAGTTTGCGTCTCATTTGGTTGATAATGAGGAGAGAATGACGCGAATGTTTCTAAGAGGTTTGAAACCTGAGATACATCTATACCTTATCTCTCATAAACTGTGTTTGTATTCAGATGTTGTTAACAGGGCTCAGTTATTGGAACGCGATAATGCGTCAACCTAACCAAAAGAGAGTAGCCGGCAAAATGATAATACCAGTGATAGCAGTCATCGAAGCGGTGACAATAAGCGTGGAGGGAATCAACATGCTAGAAATGGTAACCACTTCGGTGGTAATCATGGCCAAAACAATAAGAATGGATATTTCAAAAAGAGGAGATTCAACAATGATGGAAAGACGTCAGCACCATCACCCGTTGTTAAGGAAGGAGAACAACCACCTATTATATGCTTCAAATACGGAGGGGAGGGACATATCAGTCCAAACTGCGCTATGCCATCCAAAGCATGTTACAATTGTGGAAGAGAAGGACACCTAGCCCGATTTTGTCATTCACCGAAGACAAGTCCAGTTAAGAAGGAGGCACCAAAGGTCTTCCCAGAAAAGTCAAAGCCAGTAGTGCAAGGGAGAAGCGTTTGTCGTGACCTCCCAGAAAGCAAGGAACCCGAATGAGGTCATCACGGGTAAGCTTATCATAAACTCTAGCGAAGTATATACCTTATTTGATACCGGTTCTACCCATTCTTTTATTTCTCCTACTTGCGCTCAACGTTTAAAATTGACTCCGGTGAAATTGGACTTAGACTTAGTTGTTGAAACTCCGTTGAGAGAAACCTTCATAACATCTACTGTTTATAAGTCTTGTTTGGTTTAAATCGGTATCCTCACATTACCTGTCGATCTTATTTCATTGAAAATACTTGCATTTGACATAATTCTAGGGATTGATTGGTTAACTACTCATCATGCAAAAATTGATTGTTTTAGTAAGGTTGTTAGCTTTCATATTCCTAACCAACCTATTATGCAAATTCAAGCAATCAAACCATTAAAATCAATCACTATCATCGCAAGCCATAAAGCTATTCGTTTATTAAAAAACGGATGTCAAGCTTTCTTAGCTCATGTCATGGATCTAAACAAAAATACATCAATTTTGAATGATATTTCTATTGTTAATGAATTTCCTGACGTATTCCCTGAAGAACTTCCTGGCCTACCCCCAGAGCGTGAAATTGAATTTTGTATCGACCTTGAATCCAGTACAAAACCTATTCCCAAAGCCCCATATTGAATGGCTCCTATTGAACTTCAGGAGTTAAAGACCCAACTGCATGAATTGTTAGACATTAGCTTTATTCGTCCTAGTATTTCTCCTTGGGGTGCTCCTGTTCTATTCGTGAAAAAGAAATATGGGAGTATGCAACTTTGTATTGATTATCGGGAGTTGAACCATGTCACCATCAAAAATAGGTACCCATTGCCACTTATTGATGACTTGTTTAACCAGTTACAAGGCGCTAAATTCTTTTTAAGATTGATCTTCATTCCTGGATATCACCTAATTAATATTAGAACCAATGACATTCCAAAAACGGCTTTCAGAACTCGGTACTGAGCATTATGAATTTCTAGTCATGTCTTTTGGATTGACTAATGCTCCTGCTTCCTTCATGGATATGATGAACCGAGTATTCAAGGATTATTTGGATCACTTTGTGGTCGTCTTCATTGATGACATCCTTATTTATTCCAAAATCCGTGAAGATCATGAGCAATACTTGAAGCTGATACTCCAAAAGCTCCATGAATATAAGCTTTATGCCAAGTTAAAGAAATGCGAGTTTTGGCTTGATGAAGTAGCATTCCTTTGGCACGTAGTATCAAGTCATGGAATATCTATTGACCCAGCAAAGATTGAAGCTATTCAAAGCTGGGAGCAATCTAAATCAGCGACCGAAGTACGTAGCTTTCTCGGCTTAGCTGGTTATTATCAGAGATTCGTAGAAGGGTTTTCTCGAATCACTACTCCACTAACTCAGCTGACTCGAAAAGATACAAAATTCAGGTTGGAAGCGAGGAATGTGAGAAGAGTTTTCAAGAACTCAAGATGAGACTCATTTTAGCACCTGTTCTGACAATACCATCTGGCTCGGAGGGGTTTGTCATCTACAGTGATGCTTCGGGCAAAGGTTTAGGATGTGTTCTCATGCAACATGGGAAAGTCATAGCCTATGCCTCTCGACAACTCAAAGAATATGAGAGCAATTATCCTACTCATGATTTAGTGTTGGCAGCAGTCGTTTTTGCACTAAAAATTTGGAGGCATTACTTGTATGGGGAGAAAGTAGAGATCTTTACGAATCATAAAAGCCTCAAATATTTCTTTACTCAAAAGGAACTCAACATGCGACAACGACATTGGCTTGAACTGTTGAAAGATTATGATCATACCATCCAATACCATCCTGGAAAAACGAATGTGGCAGCTGACTCATTGAGTAGAAGATCATATGCGAGTACGAGTGCGATATTGACAACGCAAAGGCCCATTTTGTGTGACTTGCAAAAGATGGAGATAGAGTTAAAAACTCCAGGGACCCATGTGATGATAGCGAATATACGAGTAGAACCGACTTTAATTGATAAAGTTAAAGTTGCTCAAGCTACAGACCTGGAGCTGATGCGTATGAGGAAGAAATTGTAAGAAGGTGCTATGCCGGAAGCAAGAATCGATGAAGAAGGAATACTTCGAGTCAACTCCAGACTTTGTGTTCCTAACAACCCTGATTTAAAGTATAGAATCATGATGGAGGCGCACAACACAGCGTTTGCAATCCATCCTGGGAGTACCAAAATGTATCGTGATCTTCGTCATACATTTTGGTGGAGCAATATGAAGAGAGACATAGTGTTGTTTATCTCAAGGTGTCTAACTTGTTAAAGAGTCAAGGCGGAGCATCAAGTGCCAAAAGGTCCATTGCAACCACTTGAAATTCTAGAATGGAAGTGGAAGCACATTACCATGGATTTCGTTACTGGTCTTCCCAAGGTTTCTCAAGGCATAGATGCGATTTGGGTCATTGTTGATAGATTAGCTAAGTCTGCTCATTTCTTAACGATACGAGGAACTTATACATTTGAACGTCTTGTTAGTATGTATATAAATGAAATTGTAAGATTTTATGGTATGCCAGTATCCATAGTTTCTGATCGAGACCCAAGATTCACTTCAAGATTTTGGGTTAGTTTGCAAAAAGCTATGGGCACGGATTTACGATTTAGTTCGGTATATCATCCTCAGATGAACGGACAATCAGAGAGGACTATTCAAACTCTTAAAGATTTATTAAGACTCTGTGTCCTTGACTTTAAGGGAAGTTGGGACAAGTTCTTACCGTTGGTGGAGTTTTCATACAACAACAGTTATCAAGCAAGTATTGGCATGGCTCCATTCGAAGCGTTGTATGGAAGAAAGTGTCGTTCTCCAGTATGTTGGGATGAGGTGGGTGAAGAAACGTTGTTGGGACCGGAGTTGGTACGTATGACTACGGAAAAGATTCAAACGATTCGACAACATATAAAAACCTCACAAGATTGACAAAAGAGTTATGTTGATCTTCATCGAAAGGACGTGAAATTCGATATTGGAGATCATGTGTTGTTACGAGTTGCTGCATGGAAAGGTGTTACGAGATTTAGAAAGAGAGGAAAACTCTATCCTCGATTCATTGGCCCATTTTTAATCCTTGAACGAGTAGGAACTGTGGCCTATAGACTTGCTTTTCCGCCAAGTATGTCTCGTGTTCATAATGTTTTTCACATATCTATGTTACGTAAATATGTGAAAGACCTGAACCACATTATTGAGTTAGAACCGGATGAAATAACATAAAATTTAACATATTCTATGCTCCAAGGTTATACCTCAAGTCAAAGTTTTGTGGAGGAACAACAATGTTGAGGAAATGACCTGGAAATTAGAATCTGAAATGAAATCAAGGTATCCTTACCTCTTCGATATACCAGGTACGTACCCTAATTTTGAAGGAGAAATTTCATAAGAAGAGGAGGTTGTAAGACCCCAATTTTTTTTTAAATAAAGATGATTTTTCTATAAATATCATTTTTGAATATTATGGAATAAATTTGATATAATGTTATAGTTGTGGGTAATATTTATAAATTTTGATAAGTATGCAAGTTGTTATAAAATATTCGATTGGTCGGGGAATATTCTTTTTGTCGGGAATATTCGTACAACGGCACAATCATTGGTGGATCCCACAATGGAATTATTGTCGGATTGAGAAAACGACAAAAATATTTTATAAATAACGGCGAAGGTGTTATTGTTAAAACTGTTGAACTACCCTGATAGTAAAAGTACAGTAATACGCGTGATTGCATAGTAGCACACAGATATTGATTATTGATGCTTACGTGAGAAGTCATTCATTTATACTCAATTATTGCTACAGTAATTACTACATCATATCTCTCATATTATTGATTCGATTATTGTCACAATATCATCTGCATTATATGTTATATTATTAAATCAATAATTGAGACGAAAAAGTTATTCATATTATTAAATTACAATATTTACAATGTATAGAAGTTCTGTCAAGGAGAGGTTTGGTCACCTAATTGCGCGCTAATAGGGAGAAATCCTTATTGGAAAGCCCCCTCTTTCCTGGGAACATCCTGGTTGCTAAATATTGTGAGTTATAATATTAATGATGAATACAGTTGTGTTGATTAAAGATGAATTTTATAGTTTCATTATGTTGGGATTATTTGTGTTAGTAGAAATCGACATCTATTCCGATGATAATTGATGTCTGGAGGTTATACTGTTCAATCGGGTATTCGGAGAATTTTTCGTGTCAAAATACTATTCACGAGTTACTATTCATGAGTTACTATTCACGAGTTACTATTCATGAGTTACTATTCACCCAGTTACTATTCACTCTAGCATTGTGCATTCATATATTTGGGTACAATATTATTCCATGAGGAGATGTGCTATTTTTTCAGACCGTTGGTTGAAGTTATAATAGTGAATCATTATGGACCGCTGGTGGAAAGTTATAATAGTGAATCAGTATGGACCGTTGCTTTAAGTTTTAATAGTAAATCAATCTGAACCGTCCGTTTAAAAGTAAATCAATCTGGATCATCCGTTTAATAGTAAATCAATCTGGACCGTTCAGGAATTAGTTACTATTCAATCCATTCTTCTATAAATAGAAGCTCATTCCTTCATTATTTCTTACGAATTCACTGAAACTATAGAGAGAGAGAAATTATAGAGAGAAAGAAGAAGAGTATTCTGCTACTTCACTACTTCGATATTCAGTGTCTTTTATGGTAAGGGGTGTTATTCTTTCTTATTCATGAAGAGAACTTATGTTATTCCATTCTTTATTATTCTGTTGGAATAACCTGAATACGCGGTATACCATATACTTGGTGAAATCCTTATGTTATTATATTCTTTATTATTCTGTTGGAATATCCTGTCTGTGCGTTTTACGCCGGACCTGGTTCCGTCTTTATTATTTTGTTGGAATAACCTGTATACGCGGACTACCCTATACTTGGTGAAATCCTTATGTTAATCTATTCTTTATTATTCTGTTGGAATATCCTGTCTGTGCTTTTTACGCCAGACCTGGTTCCGTATTTATTATTTTGTCGGAATATCCTGTCTGTGCGTTTACGCCGGACTTGGTTTCATATTTATTATTCTGTTGGAATAACCTGCATGTGCTATCTATCACATGCCTGGTGATTTCTTTTGTTATTCCATTATTTATTATACCTAGTTGGTTAAAGTTTTGACTTCTATACTCCATGAAATTAGTGGAATATCCTTGATATTTACGCTTCATCCAGTATCTTTTCATAGAAATATTCTTCTGAGCATTCTTGAATTTTACTCTACAAAGAAGTATCATGTTGACAATTTGGACGTTATTAGTTCCTGGATAAATTAATTCGTGAGCTTGTTTTATTGAATTCTTATATCATTGTCATCATCCTCATGTTTATATTTTTTAAAGTCATCTGTGGCCTGTAGTGCATAGATGGACTTGGTATGATTATGACCAGGGATTATTCGGTATAATCATGACCGTAATGTTATAAATGATGTGGTAAAAGTCCTCATTGGCCCGTAGTGCATTGATGGACAGTTGTTGGCATGATCATGACCATTGATGAATAAACGAATATCCTTGGCCCGTAGTGCATGGATAATTTGTGGTCGTGACCCTAATGAATATCATTGGTCGTAGTGCAGGGATGATGTGGATTATTTATTAAGCTGAGTCTCAGCGATAAAAGTGATGAAAAACTTTTTAAATCATAAAAGATAGTAGATTTTATTCTCTACTTGACTCTTTTAATGGATTACTTATTCTTATAAATAGAAGCTCATTCTTCCTTCATTTCTCACCAATTCACTAAAGTTATAGAGCAATTATTATAGAGAGAAATTATAGAGAGAAAGAATAAGAGAAGTTTGCTACCTCACTATTCCAGTATCCAGTTTTTTCTAAGGTAAGGGGTATTATTTCTTTCGTATTCATGAAGAGAGCTATTGTTATTCTATTCTTTATTATTCTGTTGGAATAATCTGTATACGCGGACTACCGTATACATGGTGAAATTCTTCTGTTATTACATTCTTTATTATTATGTTGGAATAACCTGTCTAAGCGAAGTACCCCATACATAGTGAAATTCTTCTATTATTCCATTCTTTATTATTCTGTTGGCAATAACCTGTTTGTGCGGTCTATCGCATGCCTGGTGAATCCTGTTGTTATTCCATTCTTTATTATTCTGTTGGAATATCCTGTCTGTTCGGAGTACGCATGACCTGGTTCCATTCTTTATTATTCTGTTGGAATATCCTGTCTGTGCGAGTTACGCATGACCTGGTTCCATTCTTTATTATTCTGTTGGAATATCCTGTCTGTACGGATTACGCACGCCTGGTGAATTCTTCAGTTATTCCATTCTTTATTATTCTGTTGGCATAACTTGTCTGTGCGGATTACGCACGCCTGGTGAATTCTTCTGTGACGCCCCCAAAATAGGTCCACACGACCCATTCTAAGTCGCCAGATATCACTATATAAAAATCAAATGCAAACTTAATTTATACAACTGTTGAACTGTTTTGCAGAGTTACGGCAACAGATAAGCTGTGAGTTTTAATACAATATTATCACATAGACAGTATCCAAACTCAAATTGTTACAATGCCATATAAAATATAGCAACAAATATTTTAAGACCTCAAAGAAGAACGAGAAGATTACTATCATTTTCATTCTAATGAGGTGCACTTTTGACGCTTTCAAAGTTGGGTTCTCATCACCCTATTGTTGTTCGCCAAAATCAATTATTAAGTGACGTATAAAATGCGACACACACATCTTAGATCCTCAATACAATTATCTGTTGCATGTCATGCCGTTTTATAATGTATTGAGAAACTTCAACAGTCTCGAACCATCACACTATTTCCCTGTTATCCCCGCTCGACCCAGCTACACTCTTATTACCTGAAAGGAATTGTGAAATAAAGGGTGATCACAAATAGCCCAGTAAAGGATATTATGACTAAAGATAATTAAATTATCAATAGCCTTCGTCAATAATAAATCAAGATTTAGAACATATGGTAGATGATAAAACTTTTCAACCATAGTTGCAGCAGAACGAGCAATCCATTAGAAAGTGTCAAATAGACCATCAGGTTTATTATCTTCTCCATGTTAAAAGCCCACCAATAATGTTTTATCCCTGTAACATCAATCAACAATTGCTGTCCATAATCACATGAATAACTCATAATCATAATTGTGATTCTAAATTCCTATTCGCACCCAGGAAGAAGATAATTTTCATCACCTATCTTCACCTGAAACATCAAAAAATATGGTTATACCAAATCAAAATTCTTGCTCATAATCATACTAATAAATTCATCTTTGTACTACAGCCAAAGATATTCATTAACAATTTATTATTTGCACTACAGGCCAAAGACATACATATAATCATCAATGGTCATGATTATACCGAATAATCCCTGGTTATAATAATACCAATAACTGTCCATCAATGCACTACAGGCCAATGAGGACTTTTACCACATCATCTATAACATTACGGGTCATGATTATACCGAATGACCCCTGGTCATAATCATACCGATAAACTAGTTCATATATGCACATAAGTCAAAGATACTCATCAATCAATAATTCATCTTTGCACGTAAGCCAAAGATATACAACTATAAAACTAATAATCAACAGTCCATCTTTGCATGTAAGCCAAAGATATACAACTGTAAAACCAATAATTAACAGTTCATCTTTGCATAGTAAGCCAAAGATGACTTTCATCATAATATAAGCATAAGGATGATGACAACGATATAAGCATTAATCAAACGAAAACAAGGATAAATATTAAAGACTTTAAATTTATCCAAATATTATCAATCACTTAATAAACTCATAATCTAATATTATTAATATTATAATAATATTTTAATCACTTCTTAAACTTATAAATAATTTATTTCAATTGCTTACACTTTACCAAATAATGCATTTAATCATTCAAAAATGCCATACTCATAAGATTTCATCACCAATGATCAAATCCCTCATCAAAAATCTGCATATACCCTATATAGGATTCCCAAGCCATAAAATCTTATTTTCCAATTTTGTTACTTCACATAACATATTTAATTCATTTACTCATAACTAGTTCATTTTCATGAAAAATACCAAATCAGTCCCAAAAATATTTCGTTTCTGGGATTTAGCAGAATATAGTCCCATATTGAACATATATTTTTCTCGAAATTTTTAAGATTCATTTACTATTTTTCATATGGCCAAAACTGCCGAATATTTAGACATTTATCATAAATTATACTTTTGTCCAAAGATTCCAAAATTTACAGGGTATACTCTTGTTATATACATGTACTCCCAATAAAAATTTCATCAATTTTGGAGTTAACCACAAGGAGTTATAAGGGTTTACTTTTAAAATAGTCTTTTCTCATAAAATCCATAACTCTTAATCTATACACCCAAAAATTGCCATCTTTGGACACAATATAGAAAACTCATCAAATTATCATTTCAAATTTTACCAAAATTTTTGAGGGTCAGAAAAATTATGAAACCGCAAGTGGATTTTCACCCACCATGCGGTAATCCACGTAGACAGATCATTTCTATAATTTAATAAGGAATGAATACAAAGGATCATTCACCATGCATGCGGTAATCCACATAGACAGGTTATTCCAACAGAATAATAAAGAACGGAATAACAGAAGAATTCACCATGCATGCGATAGACCGCACAGACATGTTATTCCCAATAGAATAATAAAGAATGGAACCAGGTCATGCGTAATCTGCACAGACAGGATATTCCAACAAAATAATAAAGAATGGAATAACAACAGAATTCACCAAGCATGCGATAAACTGCACAGACAGGTTATTCCAACAGAATAATAAAGAATAGAACAAGGTCATGTGTGACGCCCCCAAAATAGGTATATAACACCCATTCTGAGTCGCCAAATATATGGTACAGAAATAACTACAACTTTATTAATACAATTGTTGTGCAAAATACGACAACACATAAACTGTGAGTTTAAAAACAAATATTGTCTTCTAGACAATATCAACACTCAAATATGTCCCCGTTATAATTATTGATACACTATTTTATAAAATAGTGATGACTACTAAAACGACTTTCTAGAACCTTCATTCCATACCCCGATTAGTACTCGCTACATTTTCGCCTCCTGAGAAGAAAAATGGAACAAGAAGGAAAATGGTGAGCTCAACTAGTCCAGTAAAGAATATTATGATGAAGATAATATAGAATAAATTATTGTTAGTCTTCAACAGGGAAAAATCTGATAGAATACAATAGACAACAAGTTTTAAATCAATATTCGCAGCGGAAATAATAATCATTAGAAGAGTTACGTAGAGAATGAAATCTATTTTCTTCTATGAATTTAAAAGTTTATCATCAATATTTTATCCCTGTAACATCAATCAGTATACATCTTGAATCAAATATTCATCTTTGCACTACAGGCTAAAGATATTCATTAGTTGGTCATGTTCATCTCAACACCTGTATATCTTTGCACTACGGGCCAAAGATATTCATAAGAAAATCAACCATCTTTACACTACAGGCCAAAGATATTCAGTAATATCATCATTTATCACTGAGGATGGTGAAAAATATTTTAAAGAAAATGAATCCAGTGAAATAAAAGAACAAATAATAAGGATTCGTACTTTAAACAGTCCAAGTTCCAAAATATTTCATAAATAACCATAGGGAAGTAAAATTCAAGAATGATCAAATCATGGATACAATCAAAGCTAATATCCATAATAGATATTTTGGACAAAAAACAAAAAATTAATTTTTTTTGTGAATAGTGTCGTATTCGTGAATAGTGTCGTATATGTGAATAGTGTCGTATACGTGAATAGTAACCCTGACACTAAAAGAGAAGAATTTTATAAGAAAAATCTTACCAATATTTCGGCATAATGATATTGAAAGAAATAATATCATTTATAAAAAAAATAACATCCCTTACCTCGAAAAAGACAGTACTTCTGACTAGAATACTGGATATAGTGCTGAAGAAAACTTGTACCGTATAGCAACACTCAAAGTCTCAAAATACTCACAAAAATACGCTCGATAATATAGAAAGAAAGAAAGAGAGAGGGGGAACTTGTTTCTAGTGTAATTTTTAATTCTAACATAAGCACCCTATTTATAGGAAAATGCTTAGAACACCAAAGCAGAAAATTTAATAAAATATTAATATGTTTATATAAATTTCCTTAACCCACTTTTTTGATCAAAAACACCAGCCACCAACCCACCAAAATCACAAAAAAATGTTTTTTTTAATAAAATTATTTTAAACTCCAAAAAACAATTCAGACCCAATATACCGAAACTTTAGTAATTCACAATAAATAGCCCTTTTATCAGAAAAATTCAAATCTTATGTCCATTCCATAGAAAATTTAATTCTCTACAACTTTGTAAGTTTAAGTTTTTCCATATTCCAAGCAGAAATTGACTGAAATCCACATACGGATGATTTTACAGGTTATAATCAAATTTTAGTCAAGAAATGGCGTCCACAAACATGAAAAATATGTTTTAAATATTTTTAGTAACAAAAATACTCTTCCTCGTCATTTATTCATATATCCCACATTCATTGTAAAAATATCACCATTATTATATTATTATAATATAATAATATATTTAAATGAATTATTTTATCAGAAAAGATAAAATATCAATTTTTTAACAATTGTCACTTTAAAATTTTCTCCATCTATATCCACATAAAATGAATATTTTCCTTATCATATAAATCAATAATTAATTATTCACAAATAATATTACAGAACCTCAATATCGACAACTAGGCCGTTCCTAGGAAAGAGGGGGCTTTCCAATAAGGTTTTCTCCTTACCGGCGCTCAATTAAGTGACCTAACCTCTCCTTAGATAGAACTTTCTAGACATTACCAATAATGTTATCTAATAATATTATTCAAATAATATGAATTATTGATTTGATAAAGGAAAATACTGTGCAGTGACAATTATTGAAACAATAATAATATAAAATATCAACGTAGCAATTATTGAATCAATAAAATAAAATATTGAACAGTAATTACTGTAACAATTATTGAGTAGTGCCTTCTTACGTAAGAATCAATAACTGATGCAATACCGTGTGCTACTGTGTTTTAACCTCTGGGTATTCCAACAGTATTAACGGTAACAACTAAGCCGTTATTTATAAACAACTTATACTTGTCATTTTCTTTATCCAATCGCTTTCCGTTATGGGACCCACACAAGGCTGCGCCGTCGTACGAATATTCCCCGACAACAAGAATATTCCACGATCAAACGAATATTCCCCGACAACAATGAATATTTTATAACCACTTGCTTATTTAAAATATTTACGCATTTTACCCATAACTAACCACATTAATCAAATCAACCCTTACTATTTTAAAATAATAAATAGATGAAATTTAATTTCATTTATAATAAGTTGGGGTCTTACAACCTCCCCTCCTTATGAAATTTCGTCAATTTTGACGAAATTGACGTACGTACCTGGTGTTTCGAAAAGGTGACGTTACCTCGCTTTCATTTCCGTTTCCAACTCCCAGGTCATTTCCTCAATAGCATGGTTCCTCCACAAAACTTTGACTTGTGGTATGACCTTTGTGCGTAGGACATGATCCTTCCTATCCAAGATCTTGATAGGTAACTCCTCATACGTTAAGTCTTCAGCTATCTCGTCCGATTCTAACTCAATAACGTGGTTTGGGTCTTTCACATATTTACGTAGCACAGATATGTGAAAAACATTATGAACACGAGACATACTTGGAGGTAACGCGAGTCTATAGACTACTTTTCCTACTCGGTCAAGAATCTAAAATTGACTAATAAATCGTGGATTGAGCTTTCCTCTTTTTCCAAATCTTGTAACTCCCTTCCATGGAGCAACACGCAACAATACATGATCCCCACTACTAAATTCCACGTCCTTTCGATGAAGATCCGCATAACTCTTTTGTCAATCTTGTGTCGTTTATATACGTTGTCGAATCATTTGGATCTTTTCTGTAGTCATACGTACTAACTCTGGTCCCAACAATGTTGCTTCAACCACCTCGTCCCAATATACTAGAGAGCGACACTTTCGTCTATACAATGCTTCAAATGGGGCCACACCTATACTTGCCTGATAACTGTTATTGTAGGAGAATCTCACCAATGCTAAATACTTATCCGAACTCCCTTTGAAGTCTTGGACACAGAGTCTTAATAGATCTTCAAAAGTTTGAATAGTCCTCTCTGATTGTTCGTCTGTTTGAGGATGATATGCCAAACTGAATCGTAAATCCGTGCCCATAGTTTTTTTCAAGCTAACCCAAAATCGTGAAGTGAATCTTGGGTCACGATCCGAAACTATGGATACTGGCATGCCATGAAATCTCACAATCTCATTTACGTACATACGAGCAAGAAGTTCAAGGGAATAAGTCTCCCGTATCGACAAGAAATAAGCAGACTTGGTTAATCTATCAACAATAACCCAAATAACATTTATGCCTTGAGAAACCGTGGGAAGACCCGTAACGAAATACATGGTAATGTGTTCCCACTTCCATTTCAAAATGTCAAGTGGTTGCAATAGACCCTTAGGCACTTGATGTTCTACCTTTACATGTTGACAAGTTAAACACCTCGAGATAAACTTTGCAATCTCTCTCTTCATATTGTTCCACCAAAATGTATATCGAAGATCACGATACATTTTGGTACTTCTAGGATGGATTGTAAATGGTGTATTGTGTGCCTCCATCACGATCTTGTTCTTCAAATCGTAGTCGTTAGGAACACAAAGTCTAGAGTGGACTCGAAGTATTCCTTCTTCATCGATTCTTGCTTCTGGAATAGCACCTTCTTATACTTTCTTCTTCATACGCATCAGCTCCGGGTCTGTGGCTTGAGCAACTTTAACTTTTTCGATTAAAGTTGGTTCTATGCGTATACTTGACATCATCACATGGGTCCCCGGAGTCTTGAGTTCTATCTTCATCTTTTGAAAATCACACAAAATGGGCCTTTGTGTTGACAACATCGCACTCGTTCCCGCATATGATCTTCTACTCAACGCGTCAGCTACCACGTTCGCTTTTCCAGGATGGTATTGAATGGTGTGGTCGTAATCTTTCAACAGCTCGAGCCAACATAGTTATCGCATGTTGAGTTCTTTTTGGTTGAAGAAATATTTGAGGCTTTTTTGATCGAAATATATCTCCACTTTCTCCGGATATAGATAGTGCCTCCAGATCTTTAGTGCGAAAATGACTGCTGCCAACTCTAGATCATGTGTAGGATAATTCCTCTCATATTCTTTAAGTTGTCGCGAGGCATAGGATATGACTTTCCCATGTTGCATGAGAACACATCCTAACCTTTTGCCTGAAGCATCGCTGTAGATAATAAATCCATCCGAACCAGACGGTATTGTCAGAACAGTTGCCGAAATGAGTCTCTTCTTGAGGTCTTGAAAACTCTTCTCGCATTCCTCGCTCCATATGAATTTTGTATCCTTCCGAGTTAACTGAGTTAACGGAGTAGCGATTCGAGAAAACCCTTCCACGAATCTCCGATAATAACCAGCTAAGCCCAAAAGGCTACGTACTTTGGTCACCGTCTTCGGTTGCTCCCAACTTTGTATTGCTTCAATCTTCGTCGGGTCAATAGATACTCCATGTTTTAACACTACGTGCCCAAGGAATGCTACTTTCTCAAGCCAGAACTCACATTTCTTTAACTTGGCATACAGCTTGTTTTCACGAAAGCCTTTGGAGTACCAGCTTCAAATTGTGCTCATGATCTTCATGACTTTTCGAATATACGAGGATGTCATCAATAAAGACCACAACGAATTGATCTAAATATTCCTTGAATACTCGGTTTACCATATCCATGAAAGCCTCAGGAGCATTAGTCAATCCAAAAGACATGACTAAGAATTCAAAATGCTTATACCGAGTTCTGAAGGCAGTCTTTGGGATATCCTCAGTTCTAATCTTCAGCTGATGATATCCAGAACGAAGATCGATCTTTGAAAAGAATTGTGCTCCTTGTAACTGGTCAAACAGGTCATCAATGCGAGGTAGCGGATACATATTATTGATAGTGACATGGTTTAATTCGCGATAGTCAATACAAAGTCGCATACTTCTGTCTTTCTTCTTTACAAATAAAACAGGAGCACCCCAAGAAGATGTACTAGGATGAATGAAACCGATGTCCAACAACTCCTGTAGTTGGACATTTAACTCCTAAAGTTCAACAGGAGACATTCGATATGGGGTTTTAGAAATGGACTTTGTACCAGGTTTAAGATCAATAAAGAATTCAACTTCACGTTCTGGGGGTAGACCGAGAAGTTCTTCAGGAAATACGTCAGGAAATTTACTAACAACAGGAATATTATTCAAATCCATAATATGGGCTAAGAAAGATTGACATCCGTTTTTCAATAAACGAATAGCTTTATGACTTGATATGACAGTGATTGATTTTAGTGGTTTAGTTGCTTGAATTTGTATAACAGGTTGGTTAGGATTATGAAAACTAACAACCTTAAGAAAACAATCAATTTTGGCATGATGAGTAGTTAACCAATCAATCCCTAAAATCACATCAAAAGTAAGTATCTTTAAACAGATAAGGTCAATAGGTAATGTTATGGTGCCAACTTGGATCAAACAAGATTTATAAACAGTGGATGTAATAAAAGTTTCTCCTAACGGAGTCTCCACAGATAAATCAAAGTCTAATTTCTTTGGAGTCAAGTTTAAATGTTGAGCACAAGCAGGAGAAATAAATGAATGGGTAGCACCGGTATCTAGTAAGGTATAAACTTCACAAGAATTTATGATTAGGTTACCCGTGATAACCTCATTTGGGTTCCTCACATTTTGACCAGTCACGACAAACGCTCTTCTCGGAACCGTTGACTTTGACTTTTCTGGGAGAGCATTTTGAGTCACCATTCCCGATGGACTTGGTTTTGCTATCGTACAATCTCGAGCGATATGTCCTTCATTTCCATAATTATAGCATACCTTGAAATGTTGTAGATAGTTTGGGCTGATATGTCCCTCTTTTCCGCATTTCTAGCATACGACCGGTGGTCGTTCTCCTCCCTTAGAACCAGTTGCTACTGGTGTTAACGTCTTCACATTATCATTGTTGAATATCCTATTTTTAAAATCTCCCCCCGACTCGCTTCTTCTATTTTCATGGCCATGATTACTACCAGAGTGGTTTCCGCTCTTGTCCACATTTTTCTTTCCCCGCTGGTTATCGTTGCTTCGATGATTGCTGTCACCGGTATGACCCTGGTTGTGGTCCCTCGATTGAACGTACTCGTTATCTCGCTCTAATAATTGAGCCCTATTGACAACATCTGAATATAGAGAAAATTTATGAGAAATGAGATATTGACGTATGTCGGGTTTCAAACCTCTCAGAAACATCCGCGTCATACGTTCTTCATTCTCCACCAAATGAGGTGAAAACCTGGATAACTCCACGAATTTCGCCTCGTGCTGGGACACCGTCATGTTGTTCTACTCCAGTCTAATAAACTCTACCTCCTTCATATGACGAATACTTTTAGGAAAGTACTTGTCATTGAACAGTTTCTGAAACGTTTCCCAAGACATACTGAGTGCGGCTGGATGGGTAGGCTTCACAGATTCCCACCAGTAATCTGCCTCGTTGCGGAAAATAAAGGTGGCGAATGAAACCTTCTATTCCTCCGTGCATCCCAAGACGTCGAATAACTTGGTAATTTGCTTGACCCACGTCTCCGCCTTAATCGGATCCAATTTTCCCCAGAATTCTGGTGGTCCCAACTCTTTGAACTGTTTGGCTGTGACAAACCGTGCATTGCTATCATTTTCACCTGTATTTTGGACACGAGTCTCCTTCGTCTGATTTTATATGAACAACAAAAAGCTTCTAAACATTCCATCATTCATCGTCTGATCAGTGGTGTTGTTTACAGGATGAACATTGACGGCCTGTTGCAAGTTTTCCTCATTGGTGGGTAAAGGTGTCTCCACTGTCTCATTTACTCTACTGTTAACATTCTCGATTTCCATTCTCAAATACTGCCATAAAAAAAGGGCTAATTGAAGAAATTAACATATCACATAATATCCCTATATTCTGGCCAACCAACAAATAAGCTTAGGTAGGACACACTAGCGAAGGATTTACTCGTCTCTCCCCTCCTAATTCTATTCCCCGATCTCCGCCAGAGATCATATCCCTAAGCTCTGATACCAACTGTGACGCCCCCAAAAAAGGTATACAACACCCATTCTGAGTCGCCAAATACATGGGATATAAACAACTACAACTTTATTAATGCAATTGTTGTGCAAAATACGACAACACATAAACTATGAGTTTAGAAACAAATATTAACTCCTAGACAATATCAACACTCAAATAAGTTTCCATTATAATTATTGATACACTATTTTACAAAATAGTGAGGACTACTAAAACGACTTTCTAGAACCTTCATTCCATACCCCGACTAGTACTCGCTACATTCTTGCCTCTTGAGAAGTAAAATGGAAAAAAAGGAAAACGGTGAGCTCAACTATCACAATAAAGAATATTATGACTAAGATAATATAGAACAAATTATCGTTAGTCTTCAACAGGGAAAAATCTGATAGAATACAATAGACAACAAGTTTTAAATCAATATTCGCAGCGAAAATAATAATTCATTAGAAGAGTTACGTAGAGAATGAAATCTACTTTCTTCTATTAATTTAAAAGTTTATCATCAGTATTTTATCTCTGTAACATCAATCAAAATACATCTTGAATCAAATATTCATCTTTGCACTACAGGCCAAAGATATTCATTAGTTGGTCATATTCATCTCAACACCTGTACATCTTTGCACTACGGGCCAAAGATATTCATAAGAAAATCAACTATCTTTGCACTACAGGCCAAAGATATTCAGTAATATCATCATTTAGGACTGAGGATGATAAAAAATAATTTAAAGAAAACGAATCCAGTGAAACAAAAGAACAAATAATAAGGATTCGTACTTTAAATAGTTCAAGTTCAAAAATACTTCATAAATAACCATAGTGAAGTAAAATTTAAGAATGATCAAAACATGGATACAATCAAAGCTAGTATCCATAATAGATATTTTGGATAAAAAATAAAATTTAATTTTTTTTTGTGAATAGTGTCGTATTCGTGAATAGTGCCGTATACGTGAATAATAACTCCGACACTAAAAGAGAAGAATTTCACAAGAAAAATCTTACCAATATTTCGGCATAATGATATTGAAAGAAATAATATCATTTATAAAATAAATAACATCCCTTACCTCGAAAAGACAGTACTTCTAACTGAAATACTGGATATAGTGCTGAAGGAAACTTGTACCGATAATATAGAGAGAGAAAGAGAGAGAAAACTTATTTTTGGTGTGATTTTCAATTCTAACATAAGCACCCTATTTATAAAAAAATGCTTAGAACACCAAAGCAGAAAAATTTAATAAAATATTAATATATTTATATAAATTTCCTTAGCCCACTTTTTTGGTCAAAAACACCATCCACCAACCCACCAAAATCACAAAAAACGTTTTTGTTAATAAAATTATTTAAAACTCCAAAAAACAATTCAGACACAATATACCGGAACTTCAATAATTCACAATAAATAGCCCCTTTATCAGAAAAATTCAAATCTTATGTCAATTCCATAGGAAATTCAATTCTCTACAACTTTGTAAGTTTAATTTTTTCCATATTCCAAGCAGAAATTGACTGAAATCCACATACGGATGATTTTACAGGTTATAATCAAATTTTAGTCAAGAAATGGCGTCCACAAACATGAAAAATATGTTTTAAATATTTTTAGTAACAAAAATACTCTTCCTCGTCATTTATTCATATATCCCACATTCATTGTAAAAATATCACCTTTATTATATTATTAAAATATAATAATATATTTAAATTAATTATTTTATCACAAAAGATAAAATATCAATTTTTTACAATTGTCACATTAAAATTTTTCTCCATCTATATCCGCATAAAATGAATATTTTTCTTATCATATAAATCAATAATTAATTATCCACAAATAATATTATAGAATCACAATACTGACAACTAGGCCATTCCCAAGAAAGAGGGGGCTTTCCAATAAGGATTTCTCCTTACTGGCGCGTAATTAGGTGACCAAACCTCTCCTTTGATATAACTTTCTAGACATTACAAATAATGCTATCTAATAATATTATTCAAATAATATGAATTATTTGATAAAGGAAAATACTGTGAAGTGACAATTATTGAAATAACAATAATATAAAATATCAATGTAGCAATTATTGAATCAATAAATAAAATATTGAACAGTAATTACTGTAACAATTATTGAGTAGTGCCTTCTTACGTAAGAATCAATAATTGATGCAATACCGTGTGCAACTGTGTTTTTACCTCCGGGTATTCCAACAGTATTAACGGTAACAACTACGTCGTTATTTATAAACAACTTATACTTGTCTTTTTCTTCATCCAATCGCTTTCCGTTATGGGGCCCACACAAGGCTGCACCATCGTACAAATATTCCACGACAACAAGAATATTCCACGACCAAACGAATATTCTCCGACAACAATGAATATTTATAACAACTTACTTATTTAAAATATTTATGCATTTTACTAACCACATTAATCAAATCAACCCTTACTATTTCAAAATAATAAATAGAGGAAATTTAATTTCATTTATAATAAGTTGGGGTCTTACATCATGCGTAATCCTCACAGACAGGATATTCGAACAGAATAATAAAGAATGGAACCAGGTCATGCGGAATTCGCACAGACATGATATTCTAACAGAATAATAAAGAATGTAATAATATAAGAATTTCACCATGTATGCAGTACTTCATATAGATAGGTTATTCTAACATAATAATAAGGAATGGAATAACAATAGCTCTCTTCATGAATACGAAAGAAATAATACCTCTTACCTCAAAAGAAGACTGGATACTGGAATAGTGATGTAGCAGACTTCTCTTCTTCTTTCTCTCTATAATTTCTCTCTATAATAATTGCTCTAAAGCTTTAGTGAATTGGTGAGAAATGAAGGAAGAATGAGCTACTATTTATAGGAAAATATAGTTATGATAATTGCATGTTTTGGGGCTCGAAATATTACAGTATAATACCTTCCTCTTTTATTTCATTTTTAATTTAGTCCTGCAAGTATTATCAACTTGCACCACCTCCCCTAATAGTAAATAATGTGAATCAATAGTTCAATCATGTGAATCAATAGTTATAATCATATGAAAATACGAATTAGAGTATAGTACCTCCATCTATACCTCTATTTTTAACTTAGTCATGCAAGTATTATCAATCTTGCACCAACTCCCCTAATAGTATAAGAATGTGAATCAATAGTACAAACATGTGAACAAATAGTTATAATCATTTGAATTAATAGCAATTAATTGCTCATTTATTCGATTAATTACCCGATTGGTCAATATAACCTCCAAACATCAATTACTATCGAAATAAATATCGATTTCCACTAACACTAATAATCCCAACACAATGGAAATATTTTTTCCAAAAATTTCATTTTTGAAACTTCAAAGTTTGACTTTTTTTTGAAAAAGTCAATTGTTGACTTTTTTGACCAAAAAGTCAACCCCGACAAATTTTGTGTTTATAGTCTATTTCTACTAATTTCATCGTTTCTGACTCAAATATCACGTCCGCATCTCCAAATTCAACTCCGAACTCAAATTTGATTTTTTAATAACATTCATCATTAATATTATAACGCACAATATTTAACAACCAAGTCATTCCCAGGAAAGAGGGGGCTTTCCGATAAGGATTTCTCCTTATTGGCGCACAATTAGGTGACCAAACATCTCCTTAACAGAACTTCTAGACATTTTCAATATTAAAAATAATAATATGAATAACTTTGTCGTCTCAATTATTAATTTAATAATATAACATATTATACAGATGATACTGTGATAATAATTGAATCAATAATATGAGAGATATGATGTAGCAATTACTGTAGCAATAATTGAGTATATCTGATTGACTTCTTAAATAAACATCAATAATCAATACCGTGTGCTACTAAACAACCACGCGTATTAATGTACTTTTACTACCGGTTATTTTATGACAACTTGCTTACTTTGAAAAAATTTCACATATCACCCTTAACTTTAAACTTTTATCAATTTAACTTTTTACCAAAATAGAAAAATTAAATAATTTATTTCATAAAATTTGGGATCTCACATCTTCTGTTATTCCATTCTTTATTATTCTGTTGGAATAACATGTCTATGTGGATTACCGCATGCATGGTGAATGATCCTTCGTATTCATTCCTTATTAAATTATAGAAATGATCTGTCTACGTGGATTACCGCATGGTGGGCAAAAATTCATTTGCAGTTTCATATATTCTATTATACTCAGTTGGTTAAAGTTTTGGCTTCTATACTCCATGAAATTAGTGGAATATCCTTTATATTTGCGCTTCATCCAGTATCTTTTCATGAAAATATTCTTTTGAGCATTCTTGAATTTTACTCCACAAAGAAGTATCATGTTGACAATTTGGACGTTATTGATTTTTGGATAAATGAAAATTATAAATCTTTAAAATTTATCCTTGAACTTGTTTTATTGAATTATTATGTCATTGTCATCATCCTCATGCTTATATTATGATGAAAGTCATCTTTGGCTTACGTGCATAGATGAACTTGGTATGATTATGACCAGAGATTATTCGGTATTGTGACAACCCGAGAATTTGGACAAAATTTTAAAATCATAATTGATTGATTTAAGGTTCAATATGAAGACCTAGACAGGAAATAAGTGTATGGAATTGGCAGTTATGTAATGAAATTCCAAGAATTTCAAAAGTTTTGAACAAAACTTGAATTATGTGATAGACTGTAAGTGATAGTCTAGTAACGATGTATAAGATTATGGTAGATTTTAAATTCTTTTGAAGAATTAACAGGGATAAGTATCAAAGTGAATACTAGTTGGTATATTTGGTTATATATGTGAACCATAATGATTTAAGATCAAGGATTGATCAGATAAGTTATAACTTTAGCAAGCCCTAAAGTTATGTTAATCATATGTTTATTAAGTTAGAAAAATCTAACGAATTATTAGAAACCCTAACGGTACGCTCAAAAACTTTAATTTTAGTTCTGGGAATCCGAAACACTAAAATCATGATATGAATATGGTGATTAAGTTAGAAAACCCTAACGATATATTCTGAAACCCTAGTTTCAGTTTCGAGAATTTAAACCCTAATTTGGAAATCCTAATGCGAAGTATTAAACCCTAAGGGTTAAAAAGTTGTGTGTAAGGAATATGAACATTATGTGATGGTTTATATTTGTTTATTATATAAACAAACAAAAGAAACTAGTGTAACCCTAATTATATATTAGGAATGAAGGATTTATTAACTTAAGGGTTAAGGAAAAAGAGAATTGTGGTATTTAGAATACTTACTAATTCTAAGATATTTATTCTATACATCTCAAATGATTAATTTTATAACCTTATTATAGCAAGTCTAATTGGGTTAAGGAAATAAATGTTTATGAGCAAGGATTGATGTTTTAATGGAGAAGTGAAAACCCTAATTAAATGAATTGGGTTGGATAAGAATTAAATGTAGTGGATTATGTATATTTTATAGCCCAAGTGTTGGCGAATGATATTAGTTAGAAGTCAAGCAATACAGTAAAGGAATAACCCAACTTTTAGCCAAGTGGGAGAGGAATTTTTGGACGTTTGTTAAATCAAATAAGCATTTAGTAAATAAAGCAAGACTTGAAGCATTCTAAGGCCACATGGCCGGTTGCTAAAGAAGGAAATAAGAGGGGAAGAATGTGTATTAATTGTTAACTTTAGTTGATGACCAACTCCTACCAACTCCCCACATGTGTCTTCATTTGATTGAGCTATCACTTTGGTATTACTTGTAAGTAAAACTTGGTAATTGAAAGGGAGAAAGAGAGAATTGGTGGATCAAAATAAGGCATGGTCGGATGGAGTAAGAAAAAAAGGAGAGTGAGTTTGGACAAATTGATAAAAACTACACCTAATAAAATCTATCTCATTTCTTTTTCATCTTACTTCCAAATTAGCAAGAACAAGAGAGAAAAGAGGGGGAATGAATGTGGATGATTCACTTTAGTAGTTGAACAACTTCTACCAACTCCTTAGGTGTCCAAATTTTATTTGACCAACATGTTTGTTCAAGCTTGCAAGAAATCTTTTGGCAATTGATTAAGAGAAAAAGAAGAGTAAGGTACAGTAAGGTTTAGCCGGCCATAATAGAGAGCAAGAAAATGAGGGGAGATATCAAATAGATTTTTCCAACACTTGGATCATATCTTTCTCTTTCATCTCTTTTATTCTTCCAAGTTGCAAGGAACCAAAGAGAGAGAGAAAGAAAGGGGTGGTGTTCGACCATTTCCATGGAGGGAGAAGAGAGGATCCTTTGATGTCCAATAACCTAATCTCCTACTTTGGAAAGCAAAGAAAGAGGGCCATCAAAAGCAAGAGGATTATAGCTAAAGGTGTAACAAAAATTTCCACTTGTGTAGTCTATTTTCCTTTGTGGTTTAATTTGATTTTTGGACAATATGAAGTTGTGATCTTGAGGCTTAAAACCTTAGATCTATGTGTATATAAGTGTTTAATATGTAGATCCAACTCTTTTGTAGATCAAAAGTTAGATCTAAAGTGTGGAATGGAAGCTAGGTTTTTCAAAAGATAGAAAACCTAAAATTTTCTTAGCTTTGATTGTGTTTGAAGCTTGTTTGATGAAATAAGAAACTTTATTTCTAAACTCAAAAACCATGTATATACATGTTAATGAGTGTTTTGTGTTTGGTATTATCCATATTGGGTGTTGATTTGGTTGGAATTAAAAGGAATTGAAGAATGGAAATTTTCCAGAAAAGTTTAAACTTTTAAAAGTGTGATCAAGCTTTTGGATCTTTGAAATCTATAATGGATATTTGTGATTTATATTCTTGCGATGCTAGATATATGTGTTAAGGGGAAAATCCCTTTGGAATTACTCAAATAGGTTGAATATTGAACAAGTTATGGGATTTCTCCCAAACTACACAAAGATAAGAAAACTGTTAAAAGGACAGTTTTGTAACAGCCACTTCCGGGCTAAATTCCGGGAGCTTAACATGTCCAAATATGGATTGTGATAGATGAAAACTGTATTTCAGAAAGATAGAAATCCAACAAAAGTGACGGATCATTAATCGGAGTTACAGATTTCGTTTTATTTAAGTTTTGGTAAAGGACTCCAAAACTGCCAATTGATAAAAAGTTTCTGCCCAAAATTTTCCGGGGGATGTTATGGACATTTATTTAATGAGAAAAATTCCAGTATTTTGGGAAATGAAAATATATGGTATTATGTAGCTCGTGTCCAAAAATGAACAGATTTCGAGTTAAAACGACCAAGTTATGACCATTACAATTTTTGTGATTTTCCGACAGAAATCGCTATAAACGGAGTTCTACAACTCTGATTGCCACGAAATTTAAAATGGAGCATCACGTTAACATATATAAGGTTATATCAAAAGATGGGCATTACTGGAGTTAAGCACGAGGTAGCTAATTTCTTAAGCTACGCACTAGAAATGATTTTTGAAAAATACTAAAGGAAGTTAGAAAATTATGGAAAAATACTTTTTTATGCATGAAATACATGTATATATGTTTGACCAAAGGATAGGAGAATAATTCACTGATTTGATATTTTCGTGATACGGATATAGAATACAGTTTGCTGGATTGTAGTTTAAATTGCTGGATTTGGAATCCAGGTTGCTGAGTTGACAATTTGGTTGTTAGATATAGAATCCAGGGTGCTGGATTAGTGTTTGCCTTATTACATGTTAATGAATAGTTTATGAATGAAAAGCGAGTGTTAAATCATAAGGGATATGATATAGTGATTGAATAATTATCAAAGGATGATAATAATATTGATGTGTTAAGTTGTTATCTAATATTTGATTAAGTATTAGATAGTATTATGGAATAAAGTATGTTATACTAATTAAAAGATCAATCTTATAACTGATAGGTCTTTCGTGAGAGATTAAATTAAATTGCGTTGCGGTAATCAACGGTTCAGGCAAGTTTCTTTTTACTTAACTCTAATAAGAGTAGTTTCTTCAAGCTTATGGTTAATCATTGCTGATTGCCATGAAATTTGTACTCTGTACATCTTGCATGTATAAGTCAGGTATGAAAGGCTGATCACCTTCATTACCAATTGGTTCAGAAATGTTTGTTCATGTAAAATACTTGTTCAGTCAAAATTTTGTTCCTGCTAGTTCACAATTATATTGTTGAATTATAGCCAGCCAATTATTCATACTCTTCAATCATGATATATCGTTATATTGTTGTATATAAACTTGCTGGGCAACTTTCATGCTCACCCTTGCTATATCATGATAAAACATTGCAGATAAAGCGAATGCGTTCGGATACAGGAAAATGATAATGCCAAGTTCAGCTTGGGGCAATATATGCAGCTATTTTGTAATAGAATAGTTGATAATAATGTTCGGTGTTAAATAACTTATGAATTGTGTAATCAGTTAAGGTTACTCGATTTTGGGGAATAGTGTGTAATGTAATGTATAAACAATTTATGTTTATATCTTCCGCAAATAGTGATAGAAATAGTATACCGGATCTGAGGCTATTTGGGGCTCGGATTCGGGGTTATCACAGTTGGTATCAAAGCTGTTGGTTATGAAGCTTAGGTAGTAATACCTGAGACTAATAACCGCAGTGATTAGGATAAGACTAACTCAAATAGAGTTAGTTGGTCGGTAAGATTCAAAGACGAATCTCGGCGAGTGTAAGACACAGAGTTCCCTAACTCTGATAATAAAGTTGAACAGCAATGGTGAATAGATTGAGTCTAAAAGACTGAAAGTGCAGGGATAGAAGATAGTAAAATAAAACGATCATAATGCATAGAAATAAATCGTAATATATACGATAAGATCACCCCGTGATCTGATAAGGTTATGATGTGAGAAAAGAATCAATCTGATGATTGAAAAGTTTACAGCAAGATGCTGTGTATCAATTGTACTATGAAATTGTACTATAAAAACTCATGAAAGAGTTATGAATTGTAAATACGGATTAAATAAAATTCGTATGGAGTAAGTGTGGAGCTAGAATTATGTGGGATTTCAATTGAGGACTCGTGTCAGCCGCTGAGTTGTATGATTCCTTGTATGGGCGGGGAATTTGTACTTGGTTTTAGAATCACATAGCTTCCTGGTCGATGTAGTGGTTAGGTTGACCAATTCTTTGTATGGGCGGGGAATTGTTCACTTAGCTTCCTATATTGATTAGTGGCCGAGTTTGGTTTGACAACCACTTAGTTTCTGGCACTGATAATCATTGAAATGTTTGTGTCGCGCTATTTGCTATATGCGTGTTAAGAGGGTGATTCCTTTCTCATGTGTATAACAGATAGATAGGTCATAGGTAGAGAATATAGGTTTAAGTACGAGTTCTTAAAATTCATACTTATGTGACATTCTTGACGCATAGTTATATGAAATGTTTATGAACCCCTCAGCGAATTGACGCCAAAGGTCTGTCTAGGAAAGTTCGTGAACTCATATAATTGTGGCAATTTATGGACTCATAAGTGTGGTTTTATGAACTGTGTATAGTTGTGTATGAATGGAGTATTGAGGATAATAAGAACAGATAGAATTTTTAAGCAAATGATTTGAAATATCAAAATTTGTTTTTAATTATCACTCATGTACCATGTAACCTTGTGCAGAGATGATAAAAATGTGATGGAGTTGTAAATACAGGAACACTTAGTGTGAATTTGACCTTTGTGCGCGTTTTGAGTATCTTTGATAGATACCCGAGAAGTTTGAGTATCTTTGATAGATACCCGAGAAATTTGAGTATATATCAAAGTAAATCTTTGATAGATACCCGAGAAGTTTGAGCATCTTTGATAGATACCCGAGAAATTTGAGTATATATCAAAGTAAATCTTTGATAGATACCCGAGAAGTTTGAGCATCTTTGATAGATACCCGAGAAATTTGAGTATATATCAAAGTAAATCTTTGATAGATACCCGAGAAGTTTGAGCATCTTTGATAGATACCCGAGAAATTTGAGTATATATCAAAGTAAATCTTTGATAGATACCCGAGAAGTTTGAGTATCTTTTATAGATACCCGAGAAGTTTGAGTATCTTTGATAGATACCCGAGAAGTTTGAGTATCTTTGATAGATACCCGAGAAGTTTGAGTATCTTTGATAGATACCCGAGAAGTTTGAGTATCTTTGATAGATACCAGAGAAAATAAGTTCAAGGTCTTGTGTGATCGCTCAGTATAAATGGTGTAAGGTGCACGGTGTAAGGTGTAAGGTGAATTTCGGGGACGAAATTCTTAGAAGGAGGGGTGAATGTGACAACCCGAGAATTTGGACAAAATTTTAAAATCATAATTGATTGATTTAAGGTTCAATATTAGGACCTAGACAGGAAATAAGTGTATGGAATTGGCAGTTATGTAATGAAATTCCAAGAATTTCAAAAGTTTTGAACAAAACTTGAATTATGTGATAGACTGTAAGTGATAGTCTAGTAACGAGGTATAAGATTATGGTAGATTTTAAATTCTTTTAAAGAATTATCAGGGATAAGTATCAAAGTGAATACTAGTTGGTATATTTGGTTACATATGTGAACCATAATGATTTAAGATCAAGGATTGATCAGATAAGTTATAACTTTAGCAAGCCCTAAAGTTATGTTAATCATATGTTTATTAAGTTAGAAAAATCTAACGAATTGTTAGAAACCCTAACGGTACGCTGAGAAACTTTAATTTTAGTTCCGGGAATCCGAAACACTAAAATCATGATATGAATATGGTGATTAAGTTAGAAAACCCTAACGATATATTCTGAAACCCTAGTTTCAGTTTCGAGAATTTAAACCCTAATTTGGGAATTCTAATGCGAAGTATTAAACCCTAAGGGTTAAAAAGTTGTGTGTAAGGAATATGAACATTATGTGATGGTTTATATTTGTTTATTATATAAACAAACAAAAGAAACTAGTGTAACCCTAATTATATATTAGGAATGAAGGATTTATTAACTTAAGCGTTAAGGAAAAAGAGAATTGTAGTATTTAGAATACTTACTAATTCTAAGAGATTTATTCTATACATCTCAAATGATTAATTTTATAACCTAATTATAGCAAATTTAATTGGGTTAAGGAAATAAATGTTTATGAGCAAGGATTGATGTTTTAATGGAGAAGTGAAAACCCTAATTAAATGAATTGGGTTGGATAAGAATTAAATGTAGTGGATTATGTATATTTTATAGCCCAAGTGTTGGCGAATGATATTAGTTAGAAGTCAAGCAATACAGTAAAGGAATAACCCAACTTTTAGCCAAGTGGGAGAGGAATTTTTGGACGTTTGTTAAATCAAATAAGCATTTAGTAAATAAAGCAAGACTTGAAGCATTCTAAGGCCACATGGCCGGTTGCTAAAGAAGGAAATAAGAGGGGAAGAATGTGTATTAATTGTTAACTTTAGTTGATGACCAACTCCTACCAACTCCCCACATGTGTCTTCATTTGATTGAGCTATCACTTTGGTATTACTTGTAAGTAAAACTTGGTAATTGAAAGGGAGAAAGAGAGAATTGGTGGATCAAAATAAGGCATGGTCGGATGGAGTAAGAAAAAAAGGAGAGTGAGTTTGGACAAATTGATAAAAACTACACCTAATAAAATCTATCTCATTTCTTTTTCATCTTACTTCCAAATTAGCAAGAACAAGAGAGAAAAGAGGGGGAATGAATGTGGATGATTCACTTTAGTAGTTGAACAACTTCTACCAACTCCTTAGGTGTCCAAATTTTATTTGACCAACATGTTTGTTCAAGCTTGCAAGAAATCTTTTGGCAATTGATTAAGAGAAAAAGAAGAGTAAGGTACAGTAAGGTTTAGCCGACCATAATAGAGAGCAAGAAAATGAGGGGAGATATCAAATAGATTTTTCCAACACTTGGATCATATCTTTCTCTTTCACCTCTTTTATTCTTCCAAGTTGCAAGGAACCAAAGAGAGAGAGAGAGAAAGGGGTGGTGTTCGACAATTTCCATGGAGGGAGAAAAGAGAATCCTTTGATGTCCAATAACCTAATCTCCTACTTTGGAAAGCAAAGAAAGAGGGCCATCAAAAGCAAGAGGATTATAGCTAAAAGTATAACAAAAATTTCCACTTGTGTAGTCTATTTTCCTTTGTGGTTTAATTTGATTTTTGGACAATATGAAGTTGTGATCTTGAGGCTTAAAACCTTAGATCTATGTGTATATAAGTGTTTAATATGTAGATCCAACTCTTTTGTAGATCAAAAGTTAGATCTAAAGTGTGGAATGGAAGCTAGGTTTTTCAAAAGATAGAAAACCTAAAATTTTCTTAGCTTTGATTGTGTTTGAAGCTTGTTTGATGAAATAAGAAACTTTATTTCTAAACTCAAAAACCATGTATATACATGTTAATGAGTGTTTTGTGTTTGGTATTATCCATATTGGGTGTTGATTTGGTTGGGTGTTGATTTGGTTGGAATTAAAAGGAATTGAAGAATGGAAATTTTCCGGAAAAGTTTAAACTTTTAAAAGTGTGATCAAGCTTTTGGATCTTTGAAATCTATGATGGATATTTGTGATTTATGTTCTTGGGATGCTAGATATATGAGTTAAGGTGAAAATCCCTTTGTAATTACTCAAATAGGATGAATATTGAACAAGTTATGAAATTTCTCCCAAACTACACAAAGATAAGAAAACTGTTAAAAGGAAAGTTTTGTAACAGCCACTTCCGGGCTAAATTCCGGGAGCTTAACATGTCCAAATATTGATTGTGATAGATGAAAACTGTATTTCAGAAAGATAGGAATCCAAAAAAAGTGACGGATCATTAATCGGAGTTACAGATTTCGTTTTATTTAATTTTTGGTGAAGGACTCCAAAACTGCCAATTGATAAAAAGTTTCTGCCCAAAATTTTCCGGGGGCTGTTATGGACATTTATTTAATGAGAAAAATTCCAGGCTTTTGGGAAATGAAAATATATGTTATTATATAGCTCGTGTCCAAAAATGAGCTGATTTCGAGTTAAAACGACCAAGTTATGACCATTACAATTTTTGTGATTTTCTGACGGAAATTGCTATAAACGGAGTTCTACAACTCCGATTGCCACGAAATTTAAAATGGAGCATCACGTTAACATATATAAGGTTATGCCAAAAGATGGGCATTACTGGAGTTAATCACGAGGTAGTTAATTTCTTAAGCTACGCACTAGAAATGATTTTTGAAAAATACTAAAGGAAGTTAGAAAATTATGGAAAAATACTTTTTATGCATGAAATACATGTATATATGTTTGACCAAAGGATAGGAGAATAATTCACTGATTTGATATTTTCGTGATACGGATATAGAATACAGTTTGCTGGATTGTAGTTTAAATTGCTGGATTTGTAATCCAGGTTGCTGAGTTGGCAATTTGGTTGTTAGATATAGAATCCAGGGTGCTGGATTAGTGTTTACCTTATTACATGTTAATGAATAGTTTATGAATGAAAAGCGAGTGTTAAATCATAAGGGATATGATATAGTGATTGAATAATTATCAAAGGATGATAATAATATTGATGTGTTAAGTTGTTATCTAATATTTGATTAAGTATTAGATAGTATTATGGAATAAAGTATGTTATACTAATTAAAAGATCAATCTTATAACTGATAGGTCTTTCGTGAGAGATTAAATTAAATTGCGTTGCGGTAATCAACGGTTCAGGCAAGTTTCATTTTACTTAACTCTAATAAGAGTAGTTTCTTCAAGCTTATGGTTAATCATTGCTGATTGCCATGAAATTTGTACTTTGTACATCTTACATGTATAAGTCAGGTATGAAAGGCTGATCACCTTCATTACCAATTGGTTCAGAAATGTTTGTTCATGTAAAATACTTGTTCAGTCAAAATTTTATTCCTGCTAGTTCATAATTATATTGTTGAATTATAGCCAGCCAATTATTCATACTCTTCAATCATGATATATCGTTATATTGTTGTATATAAACTTGCTGGGCAACTTTCATGCTCACCCTTGCTATATCATGATAAAACATTGCAGATAAAGCGAATGCGTTCGGATACAGGAAAATGATAATGCCAAGTTCAGCTTGGGGCAATATATGCAGCTATTTTGTAATAGAATAGTTGATAATAATGTTCGGTGTTAAATAATTTATGAATTGTGTAATCAGTTAAGGTTACTCAATTTTGGGGAATAGTGTGTAATGTAATGTATAAACAATTTATGTTTATATCTTCCGCAAATAGTGATAGAAATAGTATACCAGATCCGAGGCGATTTGGGGCTCAGATTCGGGGTTATCACAGGTATAATCATGACCGTAATGTGACGAATGTTGTGGTAAAAGTCCTCATTGGCCTGTAGTTCATTGATGGACAATTATTGGTGTGATTATGACCAGGGATTATTCGGTATAGTCATGATCATTGATGATTACATAAATATCCTTGGCCGTGATACAGGGATGGTTCAATTTTATTTATTAAGATGAGTCTCAGTAATAAAGTTAATGAAAAACTTTTTAAATCATAGAAGATAGTAGATTTTATGCTCTACTTGACTCTTCTAATAGATTTCTTGTTTCGTTGCAGTTAAACTTGTTGTCTATTATATTCTATCAGTTTAATATTGTTGAAGGCTAATGATAATATATTCTACATTATGTTAGTCATAATATTTCTTACTGGGCTAGTTGAGCTCACCCTTTCTTTCACTGTTCTCTTCAGAAAGTGAGAACATAACCGGGACTAGTCGGGGGATGGAGTGATGGTCCAGATGATAGCATTAGTAGTCCTCACTATTCTGTTAAATAGTGTGACAATAAATGTAATGAGGACTCCATTGAGTGTGGATATTGTTTAGATGACAATATATTCTTATTAAAACTCTTAGATTATGTTTTGTTATATTTTACACAACTGTTGTATAATTAAGTTGTATTTGAATTTTGAACCATGTATTTGGCGACTCAAGATGGGTGATGTATACCTGTTTTGGGAGCGTCACAGTTACTATCAAAGCTTAGGGATATGATCCCTGGCTGAGATGTGAGACAAAAACTAGGACGGGAGATACGGGGAATTCCTTCGCTAGTATGACCTACCTAATTTTATTTGGTATTTAATTGGTCGGTCAGAGTATAGGGATAATATGTGATATGTTAATTAACCCTTGTTTTGTGGCAGTGTTGGAAAATGACAGCTGAAAATGTTAACAATAGAGTGAATGAGATCGTGGAGACACCTCTAATCACCAACCAGAATAATGTGATGTCAGGCGAAGAAGGAATTAGAGATATCCATGTGGTGAGTGAAGAATTGATAGTTGCACCCGAGATAGTCGCAGAGGTAGCAGCTGAGAGTGAGGAAGAAGAGGAACCTGAGGAGAATTTATTAGAAGAATTTTATGATCGAAATTTAGAATTGCACAATTGTGTTCATGAGTTAGAAGAGCAGGCTGAACAACGGCAGGCGGTCGTGGAACAAAAGGATGCAACAATTAAAGCTTGTGTTACCCGATATATGATGGTTGAACAGAAGCACTCTTTGGCAGAGTATAAGATGATAAAGCTGGAATCTGAGCTGAAAGAAGAAACAACTGAACGAGTGAGAATGAGTGATGCATGGGTAAAAGCCGCAAGACGCGTTGATATTGTGGAAAGAGATGTCCGATCTAAGAAGGCTAAAATAGATGATATGCATTTCTCTTTTTAGACAGCAATTGAGAGAACCCAACATCGAGTTTTGAATTACCCGGTACATGGCGGTCAATCCTAATTTGATATGGATCGAAGATTAATGATTTAGATCATGAAACAGGAGTATGATGAAACAGTTGAGGGTGGAATATGCCCTATAGAAAAGTCAATTTCAACGGTAGTGATGACACCAAATGCTACCCCAGATAAGTTAAAGCCGAGTAGTTCATGGGAGAGCGGTTGTCATGACTTCCCAACAAGTGAGGAACCCAAATGAAGTTATCACGGGTCAGTTAATTATAAATTCTTATGAAGTCTATACCTTATTAGATACCGGTTCTACCCATTATTTTATCTCTCTTACTTGCGCTCAACGTTTAAATTTGATCCCAGGGAAGTTAGACTTTGACTTATTAGTTGAAACTTCGTTAGTAGAAACCTTCGTTAACTCCACTATTTATAACTCTTGTTGATTCAAATCGACACTTTCATGTTACATGTCGATCTTATCTCTTTGAAAATACTTGGCTTTGATGTGATTTTAGGAATCGATTGGTTAACTACTCATCATTGCCAAAATTGATTATTTTCAAAAGGTTGTTAGTTTTCATATTCCTAACCAACCTGTTATGCAAATTCAAGAAACCAAACCACTAAAGTTAATCACTGTTATATCAAGCCATAAGTAAAGAGCCCCGAGCCTTTCGCTGGTGACTTCCAAGTCTTGGGATGCACCGAAGCCAGACTTTCCGTAGGCGACGATATGAATGACGATGGAAAGTTGATAGGTATCAATGTGACGTGTTATCCAAGTCTTGGATGAGGGTCACAATTTTGAATGATATTTCTATTGTTAATAAATTTCCTAGCGTATTCTTGAAGACTTCTTAGCCTAACCCTAGAGCGTGAAATCGAATTTTGTATTGACCCCAGTACAAAACCCATTTCTAAAACCCTAAAATATTTATTCAACTAAAATGAACGTAACATACGCCAAAGACGTTGGCTCGAGCTGTTGAAGATTACGATCATACCATTTAATATCATTGTGGAAGAGAGAACGTGGTAGCTGACGCGTTGAATAGAAGATCATATGTGTTTACGAGTGCGATGTTGTTAACACAAAAACCCATTTTGTATAACTTACAAATGATGAAGATAGAGTTAAAGACTCTAGGGACCCACATGAGGATAACGAATATACTAGTAGAATCGACTTTAATCGATAAAGTTAAAGCCGCTCAAGCTATACACCCAAACCTGATGAATGTGAAGAAGAAGGTTCAAAAAGGCGTTATCTAAACCCTCGATTTAATTGGGCCATTTGAAATCCTCGATCGAGTAGGAACTGTGGCCTATAGACTCGTTTTACCGCCAAGTATGTCGCGTGTTCATAACATTTTTCACGTATCTTTGTTAGTAAAAACTTAGTCTTGGGGGACTTTGGAGCCAAATTTTGGAATAATTAATGAATCTAAAAAATTATGAAATCACAGGGGTTTTATAGAGCATGTTAAAAGCTTTCCATAGCCTCGAAAACGAACTAATTCTGATAACGGATGAAGAAGTTATGAAGATTAAAGTATGTGTGTCAAAAGTTGCAAAATCTAGAAAATTGGAGTTAAGTGCCAAAGGTCGAGCGCCTAGGCACTAGGCTCGGCATTTAGAATTGGTTCTTGGGCGCCTAGGCTCTTAGCCAAGGCCAAATTTGGGCGCTTAGGTGCTGGTCAAGTGTTAAGCCAAAATTTGCCCGGACGTCCTTTAGTAAATTGGGCATAACGTTTTCATACAAACTCCGATTGAGGTGATTCAGGATGATTCAGAAAGATAACGAGTAGACCTTAAACTTTCATTCTTTATATTTTCATATTTGAAGTCGGTATCAATGCCTAAAATGGCTATTTTAGGAACTGATGTGGATTCAGAGGCAATCGGAGGACATCGGGCATACACGTATGCAACGTGTAATGTTTTCGACTGATAAAAGTATTCAAGGTATCCTCACATCTTCGGCATACCAGGTACATATGTAAATTTTGAGGGCAAAATTTCATAAGGAGGGGAGATTGTGAGACCCCCGGATTTTATGAATAAATATTTAAATTTCTCGAAATATTTTTTTTAATATTATGGTGTGGAGTTGATATACTGTTATAGTTGTGGGTAATATTTACAAATTTTACAAAGTAAGCAAGTGGTTATATAATATTCTATTGGTCGGGGAATATTCGTTTTAACAGGAAATATTCGTACGACGGCACAATCATTGGTGGACCCCACAACGGAAGTATTGTCGTAGTAAGAAAACGACAGAATTATCTTTTATTAAAAATAACGGCGAAAGTGTTACCGTTAAAATTGTTGAACTACCCGGTAGTAAAAGTACAGTAATACGCGTGATTGCATAGTAACACACGGTATTGGTTATTGATGCTTACGTGAGAAGTCACTCAGTTATACTCAATTATTTCTACAGTAATTGCTGCATCATATCTCTCATATTATTGATTCAATTATTATCACAGTATCATCTATATAATATGTTAAATTATTAAATCAATAATTGAGATGACAAAGTTATTCATATTATTATTTGCAATATTGACAATGTCTAGAAGTTTTATCAAGGAGAGGTTTAGTCATCTAATTGTGCGCCAATAAGGAGAAATTCTTATCGGAAAGCCCCCTCTTTCCTGGGAACGACCTAGTTGTTAAATATTGTGAGTTATAATATTAATGATGAATAAGTTCATGTTGATTAAAGATGAATTGGATAGTTCCATTGTGTTGAAATTATTAGTGTTGGTGAAAATCGACATTTATTTCGATAATAATTGATGTCTGGAGGTTATATTACCAATCGGGTAATTAACCAGATAAATGAGTAATTAATTGCTATTAATTCACATGATTATAACTATTTGTTCACATGTGTGTACTATTGATTCATATTATTTACTATTAGGGGAGGTGGTGCAAGTTTGATAATACTTGTAGGACTGAATTAAAAGTGAAGAAAAAGAGGAAGGTATTATACTATAATATTTCGAGCCCAAAAATGTGCAATTATCGAAACTATATTTTTCCTATAAATAGAAGCTCATTCTTCCTTCATTTCTCACTAATTCACTAAAGCTATAGAGCAATTATTATACAGAGAAATTATAGAGAGAAAGAATAAGAGAAATATGTTACCTTACTATTCCAGTATCCAATTTTTTCTAAGGTAGGGGGTATTATTTCTTTTGTATTCATGAATAGAGCTTTTGTTATTCCATTCTTTATTATTCTGTTAGAATAACATGTATACGCGGACTACCGTATACATGGTGAAATTCTTCTGTTATTCCATTTTTTATTATTATGTTGGAATAACCTGTCTATGCGAAGTACCGCATACATGGTGAAATTCTTTTGTTATTCCATTCTTTATTATTCTGTTGGAATAACCTATCTGTGTGGTCTATCGCATGCCTGGTGATTTATGTTGTTATTCCATTATTTATTATTCTGTTGAAATATCATGTCTGTGCGGATTACGCATGACCTGGTTCCATTCTTTATTATTCTGTTGAAATATCCTGTCTGTCCGGATTACGCATGACCTAGTTCCATTATTTATTATTCTGTTAGAATATCCTGTCTGTGCGGATTACGCACGCCTAGTGAATTCTTCTGTTATTCCATTCTTTATTATTCTGTTGGCATAACATGTCTGTGCGAATTACACACGCTTGGTGAATTCTTCTGTTGAAATAACCTGTCTATGTGGATTACTGCATGCATGGTGAATGATCCTTCGTATTCATTCTTATTAAATTGTGAAAATGATCTGTCTATGTGGATTACCGCATGGTTAGCAAAAATTCATTTGCGATTTCATATATTCTATTATACTCAGTTGGTTAAAATTTTGGCTTCTATACTCCATGAAATTAGTGGAATATCCTTGATATTTGTACTTTATCCAGTATCTTTTCATGAAAATATTTTTCTGAGTATTCTTGAATTTTACTCCACAAAGAAGTATCATGTTGATAATTTGGACGTTATTAATTTCTGGATAAATTAAAATTATAAATCTTTAAAATTTATCCTTGAACTTGTTTTATTGAATTATTATGTCATTATCATCATCCTCATGCTTATATTGTGATGAAAGTCATCTTTGGCTTACGTGCATAGATGGACTTGGTATGAATATGACCAGGGATTATTCAGTATAATTATGATCGTAATGTGTCGAATGATGTGGTAAAAGACCTCATTGGCTTGTAGTTCATTGATGGACAGTTGTTGGTGTGATTATGACCAGGGATTATTCGGTATAGTCATGATCATTGATGATTACATAAATATCCTTGGCCGTGATGCAGGGATGATTCAATTTTATTTATTAAGCTGAGTCTCAGCGATAAAGTTGATGAAAAACTTTTTAACTCATAGAAGATAGTAGATTTTTTGCTCTACTTGACTCTTCTAATGGATTGCTTGTTCCGCTACAGTTAAACTTGTTGTCCATTATATTTTATCAGTTTAATATTGTTAATGGCTAATGATAATTTATTTTGCATTATCTTAGTCATAATATTTCTTACTGGGTTAGTTGAGCTTACCCTTTTTTTCACTGTTCTCTTCAGGAAATGAGAACGTAGCAGGGACTAGTCGGAAGACGGAGTGACGGTTCAGATGATAGCATTAGTAGTCCTCACTATTCTGTTAAATAGTGTGACAATAAATGTAATGAGGACTCCATTAAGTGTGGATATTGTCTAGATGACAATATTCTTATTAAAACTCTTAAATTATGTGTTGTCGTATTTTACACAACTGTTGTATAATTAAGTTGTATTTGAATTTTGTATCATGTATTTAGCGACTCAAGATGGGTGATGTATACCTGTTTTAGAGGCGTTACAATCAACATATTACCCGATAGCTCGGTATCTTCGGTGTCAGACCATCCTATATGGGAATTTTTAAAAAAGAAATTAATTCATGGAATTCAATTAATAAGGGATGAATGACACTTCTATCTCTCCAAGTTGTCACCTACTTTTAAAGTCGTCCCTAAAGTTTATTTTTTACCAATTTATTAAGTCTTTAAAATAACATTTTTTTACGTTTGATTCCTTTTATCCGATTTGATCCCAACACAACTCATTTTCACCAAACCTGATCCAATTTGATCTGACCCCGATTTCACCAATTAATTTTTTTTAAAACCAAATAATTTTTTAATATTTTAAATAAAATATTATTTTTAAGATAAAAATTATTATTATATTTTAATAATAATTATTTTTAATATTTTAAAATAAAAATTATTTTTAAAATAATAAATATTTTTAATATTTTAAAGTAAAATATTATTATTGATATAATCTTAAAAATAATTATTTTTAATATTTTAAAATAAAAATCTAATTTTCAAATAATTGTCAATAATAATTATTTTTAAAATTTTATAATAAAACATTATTTTTATATTTTAAAATAAAATATTTTTAAAAAAATTAAAAATAATTATTATGTTCAAGAAAAAATATTAGAAACTTTATTTTTTTTCAAAATTGAGTAAAATTTCATAAAATAAGGATTCAAAAAAATTAAATTAAACTTTTTATTAATTCTTAATTTTTTCTATTAAAATTTACACATCTTTTAAAAATTAAAAAAAATATTTTTGTTTTATGAATATAAAGTTTATTTTTATTTACTTTATTTAAATCTATATTTTATGAAACTTTACTCATTTTTTAAAAAAAATATTTTTTTCTGAAAATAAAGTTTTATTTTTTGAATCTATATTTTATAAGAATGTACTGATTATTTTTAAAAAAATTATAGAATTCTAATTTTTTTTCCTCAAAATGATATTTATTTTTTATACATTTTAATTTCTTTTTTTAAAAAAATTGAATCAATTTTTTTTATTTATCTTTTACGATTTTAATTTCTATTTTTTGTTTTTGTTTTAAAAAAAACTCTAATATTAAGAATACATATAATAATGGTAAAGACCTAAACTCTCTTTTTTTCTGAAAATAATTTTTACATAATAAAATGCAAAAAAAAATCTAATTTTATTTTTTTTAAAAATATTTATTTTCCTATTTAATTTTTTAAATCTATATTTATGAAACTTTTCTCATTTTATTAAAAAAAATAAAATTTTCTAATATTCTTTCCTAAAAATAATAATTATTTTAAAAAATACTTAAAATAATAATTATTTTAATATTTTAGAATAAATATTATTTTTAAAATAATAATTAATTTTAAAATAATATTTATTTTAAAAATAATTTTAAAACTATTTAGTTTTTTTTAAAAAATAATTGGTGAGTTTGGGGTTAGTTCAAACTGAGTCGAATTAGGTCGAAATGGGTCGGGTTGAGGTCAAATTGGATAAAAAAAAATATAAATACAAATAAAATATCACTCTAAGTATTTATTGACAAAAAATAAACTCTAGCGTCGACTTTAAAAGTGGGTACTGACAACTTGGATCTAATTTATCTTTTACTATTTTTTGTATTTTAATTTCTATTTTTAGCTTTTATTTTAAAAAATTCTAATATTAAGAATACATATAATAATTGTAAAAGCATAAAATAAATTATCTTAAAATAATTTTTACATAAAATTGAAAAAAAATTCTACTTTTATTTTTGAAATTAAAATTTTATTTTCTTATTTAATTTTTTTGAATCTATATTTTATAAAACTTTTCTCATTTTATGAAAAATAAAACTTTCTAATATTTTTTCCTAAAAAGAATAATTATTGTTAAAAATACTAGAATAATTATTATTTTTAAAATAATTTTTAAACTTTTTAATTGTTTTTTTAAAAAAAACTTGTAAAATTGGGGTCGGGTCAAATTTAGTTGAGTTGGGTCAAAATTTGGTCAAAATGGGTGGAGTTGGGGTCAAATCGGGTAAAAGGAATGCAAACGTCAAAAAAAAAATATCATTTTAAGAATTTATTTGACGAAAATAAATTTTAGAGACGACTTTAAAAATAGGTGATAAACTAGATATAAACTCGCGCGTTGCAGCGGGATTATTCAATTTTTTAATAATAAATTTCCACTATAACAATAGATTGTTGTGCGATGATCAAATTTTACACAGAAAAACAAATGAATATACATTGTAGGGGGTAGTGTTGAGATTTTACCGATTTGTGCATTACACTTTAAGTGTGTGACTTTTGCTTTTAGGCTAGTGACAAAGTAAATGACCTCAACTTGTGGACAAATCATTTTTTCTACTCTTTTTTTTTCTATTCAAGACATTATGTAAGTGAACCATATCAAGTTTTTGAAAGAAAAAAAAATGTTACAATTACTTGTAAATAATTGGTACCTTTTTTCTGAACAATTTTCTTGGCAAAATCATTTCACTAAAAGCAACCACCCTACATGAAGTTTTTGAAAGTGAGGCTCTTTATTGTCTCAAATTTGTATGACATTCTAGTATTTTTGTCAAAAAAACACCACAGCTAAACTAGAGGCTTAATTTATTGGAAACACAATTGTAGATATTTAGTGTTTTTACTTTGCACAAACAAGTATATATTTAGTATTTTTACCAAGTGAAAGGTACTTTCTATGAAAAAAGAACTACAATTAATTGGAAAATATGTCCCAAAAAAAAGGTCGTTTCATATTTTCAAAATATACTTCCAAATTGAGGCTGATGAAAATTAACGTGATGTTAAACTTAACAACAAAAATGTTCTTAGACACTAAATTCGGCAACCTAATGTGCAAAGCTCTGCCTAATCCAATGGTACAACAGGTTGTATTATGTATTGTTGCTTTTAATACAATGAAAGTTACGAAAACAGACCTTGTAAATCATCATCAAGAAATTCCAAAGATTTCTCATCTTGAATCAACTTCTTTTTACTATCCTCTCCCAAAATCCATATTCATTTATGTCTTTTACAGATGCAACATCATTTGGAAACCTCTTCTCAAAATCTAGCATCTGCCAGCAACACGATAGACAGTGAACTCTCTTCTCCTAGTTGGGTACTCAAGGATGTCCACGCCTACTTGAACACACAATTCTATAATTGCTGGGATCCTCTCAACTTGGAGTTGCTCACTGTGTGATACAGCTCTCCCTATGCGATCATACAGATGAAAGGATTCAACAATAGGCAAAATATTTTCAAGGCCACCTTTCTCCCAAACATGCTCCTTGTTTGGTAGGCTACCAATAACATTGCATGTTTTAATCTTATGAGGTGGATCACCTACATGCACCTCTCCGCACAAGCTGCACAAAGAATTAAATCGTTAGACAAGACAGAATTACCAAAACATTTTAATCCACACAAATCAACCATAAAAGAGACTCAAATGCTAATTCCTAGATTTATGTGCTTTGCTAGTACAAAAGTTTTTCTACAAGTGTAAACTATAGTTGAAGATATATGATACCACTCATCCACCATTAAAAAAATATAAAATAGAAGGTTCTAAGCATGTCATTGACACATAACAACCCCATTACCTAAGCTTTAGACATGAAACTACATAGTTTTCCAAGTTAATCCTAAGCAATGTTACATTTAACATCTAAGCATGCAAGTAAGCATTTGATTACTATTATAACGCATAGACATGGTCCTGGACTTGACTACATAGTTAACATAACATGTAGCACCAAACAACTGTCTCTCAAGCATTATATCAAACACTGTAAGTGCAGTCCATATAAGCACACTACATAGTTTTATTTATACATACAAAGCACAAGTACTCCTTCATATATCCCAACCTTTTGACTTTCGGACCCTTCATGGTCCCCAAACACAGTACAACAACCCCAACCATATATGATCAAACAAATTAAAAAATAAATAAACAGTTAATATATAAAAAGATGGGTTGCACGTTGCAAATGGTGGTTTGGTGCAACTTTCATGGTTGTGGAGGAGGATGAGAAGTGGGAACGAAAACGATGGAGATGAATGATGATGAGAACAACCCAACGTGTATGCATAAATTTTCTTTAGTCAGGGTCTAAAATCCAAATGTAACATTAGAGTAATAGAATTTTATTTTATTTTCAAGAATAAAAAAGGGGTCGTTTTCCCCCTTCAGTAACAATTTAACATATAATAATGAAAAGAAAATAGTATAATAATGAAATTGAGTCTTATTTAAACAATGATGGCATTCATTATGACAACAAAATTAAGAATGTGTCATTTTTTATACTACTATGAAAAGAGTACAAAATAAATAAAAAAGAAGAGCAAGTGGAACTCATTGTTAAGGAAGTATATATAATATACATAGAAAAACAGGATGAGCTTAACCCATGAGTGCCTTTACATTGTTCCTAAATTAGTAGAACAAATCTACTAATTAGTTATACAAAAATGAATCCCAAGACCATGATAAAAACATTATATATAGAGTTTTGTCAAGACGGAAATGATGCCCTCAAATGTCGAGTCTATGCAACACAGCCAAGACTTATTTAGCTGATGTTCAAGTGCCATCTACATGTCACCCACCAAGCAGTTAAAAATAACTATAATCTAACCTTTAAAGTACAAATATGGACTAACTTTGTGACGCCCCCAAAATAGGTATACATCACCCATTCTGAGTCGCCAAATACATGGTACAGAAAAAACAACTACAACTTTATTAATACAATTATCGTGCAAAATACGACAACACACACTGTGAGTTTAAATACAATATTGTCTTCTAGACAATATCCACACCCAAATAAAGTCCTCATTACAATTATTGATGCACTATTTTACAAAATAGTGAGGACTACAAAAACAGCTATCTTGAATCATCACTCCATACCCCGGCTAGTCCTTGCTAAATTCTCACCCCCTGAGAAGAAAAATGGAACAAAAAGAAAAAGAGTGAGCTCAACTAGCCCAGTAAAGAACATTATAACTAAGATAATATACAACAAATTATCCTTAGTCTTCAACTGGGAAAATCTGATAGAATACAATAGACAACAAGTTTTAAATCAACAACTAGCAGCGGAAACAATAATTCATTAGAAGAGTTAAGTAGAGAATGAAATCTACTATCATCTATGAATTTAAAAGTCCATCATCAATATTTTATCCCTGTAACATCAATCAGTATACATCTTTAATCAAATATTCATCTTTGCACTACATGCCAATGATATTCATTTATATCACCAGTCGATCATGTTCATCTCAACACCTGTTCATCTTTGCACTACAGGGCCAAAGATATTCATCAGTTAATCATTCATCTTTGCACTACATGCCAAAGATATTCAATAATATCATCATTAAAGACTGAGTATGATGAAAAATATTTTAAAGAAAATGAATCCAATGAGATAGAAGTACAAATATTAGGGATTCGTATAATAGTTTATCCAAGATCAATAATACTTCATAATAACCAATTGTGAAGCAGAATTTAAAAATAAAGATCAAAACATGGATATAATCAAAGATAGTAACCATAATAGACATCTTAGGACAAAAAGAAAATTTTTTATTTTTCGGTGAATAGTGTCGTATTCGTGAATAGTGTGCCATATACGTGAATAGTAATCCCGATACGAAAAGTTCCAAATTTGATTAAAAAGTTCAAAACAGTATTTCGGCATAAGTGATATTCAAGAAAATAATATCATTTAAGAAGAAAATAACATTCTTACATCAAAATAACTGGTACTTCTAATCAGAATATCGGATAGAAAGCTGAAAGAAACTTGTACCGAACAACAACTCTCAAAGTATCAAAATACTCACAAAAATATGCACTATAATCTAGAGAGAAATGAAAACTTAATTCTGGTGTGATTTTCAATTCTAACATAAGCGTCTATTTATAGGAAAATGCTAGAACGCAATAGGAGACTAAAATAATAAAATAATATTATTTCAATTCTCATTTTCTACGCATGCAAGCTAGCAACCATCTTTGACAAAAAAATTAGCAGCCCATATGTGTATTCAAGCACCAATCAAAAAGTGGGTCCCACCCATAAATTAATAAAAATTATTTTATTTTCTGAAACTCCAATAAATCATACAAAATAGCCCGTTTATCAGAAAAATACTGAATTTTATGTCCATTCCACACGAAATCGAATTCTCTACAACTTTGTAGCTTTGAGCTTTTTCTAAATTCCAAACAAAAAATATCCGAAATTCACAAACGGATGATTTTTAATACCTCCACTCCGACAAAATACTGATAAAACACCTGCAACATTAATTAATTCATTAATAACCACATAAAATAAATAAATCCATTATTTATATCCACGTCAAATAAATATTTCTTATCATATAAATCAATAACTAATTATTCACAAATAATATTACAAAATCACAATTATGACAATCAGGCCGTTCTCAGGAAAGAGGGGGCTTTCCAATAAGGATTTCTCCTTACTGGCGCGTAATTAGGTGACCAAACCTCTCCTTGACAGAACTTTCTAGACATTGTCTATAATGTTTATCTAACAATATTACTCAAATAATATGAATTATTGATATGATAATGGGAAATACTATGCAGTGACAATTATTGAAACAACAATAATATAAACTATCAACGCAACAATTATTGAATCAATAAAATAAAATATTGAACAGTAACTACTGTAAAAATTATTGAGTTGTGTCTTCTTACGTACGAATCAATAATTTAACAATACTGTGCAATATCGTGTGCTACTGTGCCACCACGCGTATTATTGTATTTTAACCACTAGGTAATCCAACAGTGTAAACGGTAACAATTACGCCATTATTTATAAAATTAAACTTTGCCATTTTCTTCATCCGACAGTTATTCCATTATGGGGCTCTCAATTGACTGCGTCGTCGTACGGATATTTCCGACAAAAAGAATATTCCACGACCAAACGAATATTCCCCGACAAAATGAATATTTTATAACCACTTGCTTATTTTGCAAAATTTGCACAATTCACCCATAACTAAAACATTATATCAAATTAACACCTTATTAATTTAGAATAATGAATAGAGAAAATTCAATTTTATTTATAATAAGTTGGGGTCTTACAACCTCCCCTCCTTATAAAATTTCGTCCTCGAAATTGACGTACGTACCCGGTGTTTCAAAAAGGTGAGAGTACCTCGCTTTCATTTTAGATTCCAACTCCTAGGTTATTTCTTCAATAGCATGGTTCCTCCATAAAACCTTAACGTGTGGTATAATCTTGGTGCGTAGGACATGCTCTTTTCTATCCAATATCTTAATAGGTACATCCTCGTACGTTAAATCTTCGGATATCTCGTCTGGTTCTAACGCAATAATGTGGTTCGGATCTTTCACATATTTACGAAGAATAGATATATGAAAAATATTATGAACACGAGACATGCTTGGAAGTAATGCGAGTCTATAGGCCACATTTCCTATTCGATCAAGAATCTCAAATGGACCAACAAACCTTGGATTGAGCTTTCCTCTCTTTCCAAATCTTGTAACTCCCTTCCATAGAGCAATACGTAACAGTACATTATTCCCAATATTAAATTTCTACGTCTTTTCGATGAAGATCGAATAACTCTTTTGTCGATCTTGTGAGGTTTGAATACGTTGCCGAATCATTTTTATCTTTTCTGTAGTCATACGTACTAATTCTGGTCCCAACAACGTTGCTTCTTCCCACCTCATCCCATCATACTGGAGAACGACACTTTCGTCCACTACAACGCCTCGAATGGAGTCATGCCTATACTTGCTTGATAACTGTTGTTGTAGGAGAATTTCACCAATGGTAAATACTTATCCCAACTCTCTTTAAAGTCTAGGACATAGAGTCTTAATAGATCTTCAAGAGTTTGAATAGTCCTCTCTGATTGTCCGTCTGTTTGAGGATGGTATGCCTGAACTAAATCATAAATTCGTGCCCATAGCTTTCTGCAAGCTAACCCAAAATCATGAAGTGAATCTTGGGTCACGATCCGAAACTATGGATACTGGCATGCCATGCAATCTCACAATCTCATCCACGTACATATGAGCAAGACGTTCTAGGGAATAAGTTTCTCGTATAGGTAAGAAATGAGCAGACTTGGTTAATCTATCAAAAATAACCCAAATCGCATCTATACCTTGAGAAATCTTGGGAAGACCTGTAACGAAATCCATAGTAATGTGTTCCCACTTCCATTCCGGAATCACAAGTGGTTGCAATGGACCCTTTGGAACTTGATGCTCCGCCTTTACACGTTGACAGATTAAACACCTCGAGATAAACTCCGCGATCACTCTCTTCATATTGTTCCACCAAAATGTATGTCGAATATCATGATACATTTTGGTACTCCCAGGATGGATTGCAAACGGGGTGTTGTGTGCCTCCATCATGATTCTATGCTTTAAGTTAGAATCGTTAGGAACGCAAAGTCTAGAGTTGACTCGAAGTATTCCTTCTTCATCGATTTTTTCTTCTGGAATAGCACCTTCTTGCACTTTCTTCTTCATACGCATCAGCCCCAGGTCCGTAGCTTGAACAGTTTTAACTTTATCGATTAAAGTCAGTTCTACTCGTATATTCGCCATCAACATGTGGGTCCCTGGAGTCTTGAATTCTACCTCCATCCTTTACAAGTCATACAAAATGGGCCTTTGCGTTGACAATATCGCACTCGTACTCGCATATGATCTTCTACTCAATGCGTCGGCTACTACGTTCACTTTTCCAAGATGATATTGAATAGTGTGATCGTAATCTTTCAACAGCTCAAGCCAACGTCGTTGCCTCATATTGAGTTCTTTTTGGGTAAAGAAATATTTGAGGCTTTTATGATCCGTATAGATCTCCATTTTCTCCCCATACAGGTAGTATCTCCAAATTTTCAACGCGAATACGACTGCTGCCAACTCCAGATCATGAGTAGGATAATTCCTCTCATATTCTTGAGTTGTCGCGAGGCATAGGCTATGACTTTCCCATGTTGCATGAGAACACATCCTAACACTTTGCATGAAGCATCGCTATAGATAACAAATCCATCCGAACCAGATGGTATTGCCAGAACAGGTGTCGAAATGAGTCTCCTCTTGAGCTCTTGGAAACTCTTCTCGCATTCCTCGCTCCATACGAATTTTGTATCTTTCTGAGTCAGCTGAGTTAACGGAGTAGCGATTCGAGAAAATCCTTCCATGAATCTCCGATAATAACCAGCTAAGCCCAAAAAGCTATGTACTTCGGTCACCGACTTCGGTTGCTCCCAACTTTGTATTGCTTCAATCTTCGTCGGGTCAACAGATACTCCATGTTTTGACACCACGCACCCAAGGAATGCCACTTCCTCAAGCCAGAACTCGCATTTCTTCAGCTTGGCATAAAGCTTGTTTTCACGAAGCCTTTAAAGTATCAGCTTCAAATGGTGCTCATGATCTTCACGGCTTTTGGAATAGATGAGGATGTCATCAATAAAGACAACAACGAACTAATCCAAGTATTCCTTGAATACACGGTTCATCATATCCATGAAAGCAGCAGGAGCATTAGTCAATCCAAAAGACATGACTACGAATTCATAATGCCCGTACTGAGTTCTGAAGGCAGTCTTTGGAATATCCTCAGTTTTAATCTTCAGCTGATGATATCCAGAACGATGATCGATCTTTGAAAAGAATTGTGCTCCTTGTAATTGGTCAAACAGGTCATCAATGCGAGGTAGCGGATACCTATTCTTAATGGTGATATGGTTTAATTCTCGGTAGTCAATACAAAGTCGCATACTCCCGTCTTTCTTTTTTACGAATAAAACAAGAGCACCCCAAGGAGATGTACTAGGACGAATGAAACCGATGTCTAACAATTCCTGTAGTTGGACTTTTAACTCCTGAAGTTCAATAGGAGCCATTTGATATGGGGTTTTAGAAATGGGTTTTGTACCCGATTCAAGGTCAATAAATAATTCAACATCACGTTCTGGGGGTAGACCCAGAATTCTATCAGGAAATTCTCTAACAACAAAAATATTATCCAAATATGACTTGTCTCTGTTCAAATCCATAACATGGGCTAAGAAAGCTTGACATCCGTCTATTCAATAAACGAATATCTTTGTGGCTTGATATGACAGTTACTAATTTTAGTGGTTTAGTTGCTTGAATTCGTATAACAGGTTGGTTAGGAATATGAAAACTAACAACCTTACGAAAACAATCAATTTTGGCATGATGAGTGGTTAACCAATCAATTCCTAAAATCACATCAAAACTAAGTATCTTTAAAGAGATAAGATCAACAGGTAATGTGATAGTGCCAACTTGGATCAAGCAAGATTTATAAACATGTAGATGTAACGAAGGTTTCACCCAACGGAGTTTCAACAAATAAGTTAAAGTCCAATTTCTCCGGAGTCAAATTTAAACGTTGTGCACAAGCAGGAGAGATAAAAGAATGGGTAGAACCGGTATCTAGTAAGGTATAAACTTCATAAGAATTCAAGATTAGCTTATCCGTGATCACCTCGTTCGGGTTCCTCACGTTTTGGCCAGTCACAACAAACGCTCTTCCAGGAACCGCTGATTTTGACTTATCCGGGATAGCTTTTGGAGTCACCATCCCCGCTGGACTTGGTTTTGCTACAGAACACTCTCAGGCTATATGACCCTCTTTTCCAAAGTTATAACATACCTTAGATTGTTGTGGGAAGTTTGGGCTGATATATCCCTCTTTCCCACATTTGTAACATCTAACTGGCGGTCGTTCTCCTCCCCTAGAATTGGTTGTTGGTGCTGGTGTTGTTGTTGATGTCTTCCTATCATTGTTGAATCTCCTCTTTCTGAAATTTCCACTTGACTCACCTCTCCTATTATCATGGCCACGATTACCACCCGAGTGGTTACCGCCTTTGTCCGTATTTTTCCCTCCTCGCTGGTTATAATCGTTCTGATGACTGTTGTCGCTGGTATGACCCAGGTTGTGGTCCTTCAGTTGAACATACTCACTATCTCACTCTAATAATTGAGCCGTGTTGACAACATCTGAATACAGAGAAAATTTATGAGAGATAAGGTATTGACGAATCTCGGGTTTTAGACCTCTCAAAAACATCCGCGTCATGCGTTCCTAATTTTCTACCAAATGAGGTGCAAACCTGGATAACTCCGCTAACATCGCCTCGTACTGAGACACCAGTCATGTTGTTCTGTTCCAGTCTAATAAACTCTACCTCCTTCATATGACGAATACTTTCAGGAAAGTACTTGTCATTGAACAGTTTCTGAAATCTTTCCCAAGACATATTGAGTGCGGCTGGCTGGGTACGCTTCACAGATTCCCACCAGTAATCTGTCTCACCACGGAACATAAAGGTGGTGAATGGAATCCTTCTGTTCCTCCGTGCATCCCAAGACATCGAATATCTTGGTAATTTGTTTGACCCACATTTCCGCCTTAATCGGATCGGGCTTTCCCCAGAAATCTGGTGGTCCCATCTCCTTGAACTGCTTGGCTATGACAGACGGCGCGTTGCCATCATTTCCACCCGTATTTTGTACACGTGTCTCCCTCGTCTGATTTTATATGAACTGCAAAAAGCTCCTAAACATTCCATCGTTCGTCGTTTGCTCGGTAGTGTTGTTTACAGGAGGAATATTGCCTCCCTGTTGCACGTTCTCCTGGTTTATGACTAAAGGTTGTTCCACAGTCTCATACACTCTATTGTTAATGTTCTCAGTAGCCATTCTTAAATACTGCCATAAAACAATGGTTAATTAAACAAATTAACATATCACATAATATCCCTATATTATGACCGACCAACAAATAAGCTTAGATAGGACATACTAGCGAAGAATTTCCTCATCTCTCCCCTTCTAGTTTTATTTCCCGATCTCCGCCAGAGACCATATCTCTAAGCTTTGATACCAACTGTGATGCCCCCAAAATAGGTATACATCACCCATTCTGAGTCACCAAATACATGGTACAGAAAAACAACTACAACTTTATTAATATAATTATTGTGCAAAATACGACAACACATACTGTGAGTTTAAATACAATATTGTCTTCTAGAAAATATCCACACCCAAATAAAGTCCTCACTACAATTATTGATGCACTATTTTACAAAATAGTGAGGACTTCTAAAACAGCTATCTTGAATCATCACTCCATACCCCGGCTAGTCCCTTGCTAAATTCTCACCTCCTGAGAAGAAAAATGGAACAAAAAAGAAAAGGGTGAGCTCAACTAGCCCAGTAAAAATATTATAACTAAGATAATATACAACAAATTATCCTTAGTCTTCAACAGGGAAAAATCTGATAGAATACAATAGACAACAATTTTTAAATCAACAACTGCAGCGGAAACAACAATTCATTAGAAGAGTTAAGTAGAGAATGAAATCTACTATCATCTATGAATTTAAAAGTCCATCATCAATATTTTATCCCTGTAACATCAATCAATATATATCTTTAATCAAATATTCATCTTTGCACTACATGCCAAAGATATTCATTTATATCACCAACCGGTCATGTTCATCTCAACACCTGTTCATCTTTGCACTACGGGCCAAAGATATTCATCAATTAATCATTCATCTTTTCACTACAGGCCAAAGATATTCAATAATATCATCATTTAAGACTGAGGATGATGAAAAATATTTTAAAGAAAACGAATCCAGTGAGATAGAAGGACAAATATTAGGGATTCGTATAACAGTTTATCCAATATCAATAATACTTCATAATAACCAATTATGAAGCAGAATTCAAAAATAAAGATCAAAACATGGATACAATCAAAGATAGTAACCATAATAGACATCTTGGACAAAAAGAAAAATTTTTATTTTTCAGTGAATAATGTCGTATTCATGAATAGTGCCGTATACGTGAATAGTGCCGTATACGTGAATAGTAATCCCGACACAAAAAGTTCCAAATTTGATTAAAAGGTTCAAACCAATATTTCGGCATAATGATATTGAAGAAAATAATATCATTTAAGAAGAAAATAACATTCCTTACCTCAAAATAACGGTACTTCTGATCAGAATATCGGATAGAAAGTCAAAGGAAACTTGTACCGAACATCAACTCTCAAAGTATCAAAATACTCACAAAAATATGCTCGATAATCTAGAGAGAAAGAAAACTTATTTCTGGTGTGATTTTCAATTCTAACATAAGCGTCTATTTATAGGAAAATGCTAGAACGCCATAGGAGACTAAAATAATAAAATAATATTATTTCAATTCTCATTTTCTACGCATGTAAGCTAGCAACCATCTCTGACAAAAAAATTAGCAGCCCACATGTGTATTCAACACCAACCAAAAAGTGGGTCCCACCCATTAATTAATAAAAATTATTTTATTTTTTGAAACTTCAATAATTCATAGAAAATAGTCCGTTTATCAGAAAAACACGAATTTTATGTCCATTCCACACGAAATCAAATTCTCTACAATTCTGTAGATTTGATTTTTTCTAAATTTCAAACAGAAAATATCCGAAATCCACTAACGGATGATTTTTAATACATCCACTCCGATAAAATACTGATAAAACACCTCAGTATTAATTCCTTCATTAATAACCACATAAAATAAATAAATCTATCATTTATATCCACATCAAATAAATATTTCCTTATCATATAAATTAATAACTAATTATTCATAAATAATATTACAGAATCACAATTATGACAACAAGGCCGTTCCCAAGAAAGAGGGGGACTTTCCAATAAGGATTTCTCCTAACTGGCGCGCAATTAGGTGACCAAACCTCTCCTTGACAGAACTTTCTAGACATTGCATATAATGCTTATCTAATAATATTACTCAAATAATATGAATTCTTGATCTGATAATGGGAAATACTATGCAGTGACAATTATTGAAACAACAATAATATAAACTATTAACGCAACAATTATTGATTCAATAAAATAAAATATTGAACAGTAACTACTGTAACAATTATTGAGTAGTGTCTTCTTACGTACGAATCAATAATTCGACAATACTGTACAATACCGTGTGCTACTGTGCCACCACACGTATTACTGTATTTTAACCACCAGGTAATCTAACAGTGTAAACGGTAACAATTACGCCGTTAATTATAAAACTGAACTTTGTCATTTTCTTCATCCGACAGTTATTCCGTTATGGGGCCCTCAATTGACTGCGTCGTCGTACGGATATTCTCGATAAAAAGAATATTCCACGACCAAACGAATATTCTCCGACAGAATGAATATTTTATAACCACTTGCTTATTTTACAAAATTTGCACATTTCACCCATAACTAAAGCATTATATCAAATTAACACCTTATTAATTTAGAATAATGAATAGAAAAAATTCAATTTTATTTATAATAAGTTGGTGTCTTACAAACTTCATTAACCATACAATAAGAATAAATATTATATTCACTAACCATATGTTTGTGGGAAGGCAAAGTTGGAGTCTTCCTTCCAAAAAGTTTCAATTTCCCATTCTCTTCTTCCCAAAATAATACTCACAAACAAAGACTAAGTGGCACGAAACCATGACATTCACAATTGAGCAAATTTTAAGGGAGATCGGCATATATAGATATTATCCGCAAGCTCTATTAAACAAACACACATACGCATACGTATACATACACACAAAATCATAAGAAACACATAAATAGATAAATAATAAAAAGTTACTACAATTAGATATAAAACACATGCAGCTAATTGACTTCAAGATGTTGGCATATGAAATTAAAAATGATATATTTCTTCCCAAGCTGAAGAGATAAATATATTCATTCCAAAATGGCCCTGCATTCCCATAACTTTGATGTTGCAAGTGTTTTGGTCCATGAAACCTAATTGTAAACGAAACAAAAATTACAAATTGGTATTACAATATTCAAGTGACATATATATAAATCAATTAAGAATTTTAACATATTCTGACTTCTGACTCACCAACCAACATAAAATTCATTAGCTCTCTGAGTTTCAATCACATCTTCTATTGCATTTTTGTAAGGAACAAACCAATAGCCTAAAACATTTAGTCCTATGAAACCATGCTGGGAAGCCTGCATCATGTGTTATAACTCAGCTTACATAATGTAGCAAGATTTGAGTATAATAAATGGAAAATATATTAACTGATAAGTAGACATGAAGGTTCAACTTATACTTTAAAGATGTGACATTTATCAGTCCTAGCATAACTTAAATTCCTTTAGATACTTCCAGTCTTGAGATAAAGATGCTTATATGTATTAATGAATTGTTAGATATGAAAATGTCTTATAATTCCTTGGAATTCTTCGGGTAGAGTCTTGCAGTTGATGCATGTGCCAACAACTTATTATGTGCAACAATGTATGGTTCATATGATGAGTTACCTTTAGTACAATTTATTCTAAATGTTGAAGAGCAGCAGCCTGGAGGCATCATTCTAATATTGTAGCCAGCCATTGCCTACAAATTGTAAAAAGGAAAATTTCTTCAAATTCTCTGAAGCATACATCAGCATACACAGTGGAGTCCCTCCTACAATTGTAAAAAGGATAATTTCTTCAAATTCATCTTGCATACAGTGCTATAAGTTCAACATATATTGTGAACATAATCTGTACAAGTAATAGAATATATGGAGAGTAAAAATTGTACATTGCATTTTAAGATTCAACATTACATCACCAATCAAGGAAAAAAAACTTAGATCAAACACGTCAACAAAATAAATAACAATTCTCACATATACCAAATGTTAAACCAGTTAATTATTTTAATAATATATCTCAATTTAATCAATAAAGACATGACAATTTTATAACCAAGCTACATAATGCGCAGAAGTTCAAATACATAATTTTGTCTCAAATTGCATCTTTATTTCACCGAAAATAGCCAAGCTAAGCAAGTTAAGTGTACAAAGGCCAGTAAATCTAGTCTCAAGAAACATGCCCATTCTCACAAACATAAGCTCTAACAACCAGATCTCCATCATCATGAAACCCAAAAACAATAAAAAATAATAATAATAATAAAAGAACCAGGATAGTAACAAATTATCTAAAACCTCGATGATAAGACCTACCATATTTATTATCTTCTAATTGCACAATCAACAGTCCTAACCCCTATTTAAAGAAAAGCATCCAAGGTTAAACCAACACACAAATGTATGTGTATATAAATATAAATATACATATACATATACATCCATAAATGGTCACTAACTGTGAGGAACAATTGATTATATTGATCTGTAATAAAATAATTACCATCTGAATTTTCACGAAGAAATTTGGATACATACACAAATGAAAAATGACAGGATTTAAAGTTAAAGTGAAAGAATTGCCTTACCTTATCCAACAATCGGAGTAAAAAGTTCGATCTTACCGAGGAGTTGCAAAAGAAACCTAGTAAAATGAAATTGCAAAGAAAAGAATTAAAAGAAGAAGACTTGTTGGAAAGAGAATAAAGAAAATTTGAAAATGTGCTAGGTACGTATTGTACACGCCATGTCGCCGTGATCTGCTTCTTCCTTGGGTCCTGATTCATGATGTTCATCATTTGGGGCTGATTCTTCTTCGTCGATTGAAATAATTTGAACGAATACAAAATGAATTTATTTTCCATATTTGAATATATGATCCCAGATTTAGGGGAGAATTAGAGGATTGAATTTAGGTTTGTTACAATCTCAGTTGTTATTTTAGATGCTTATTTTTGTAAGGGTATTTTTTAAAGGGAATTAATTAGGATGGACAAGTGTTGATTATTTAGAATGACATATGTCAATTTAATGCGTCATGTACTGTGATTTAGTATATATAATAATAGATTAGAGAGACAAAAATGTCTTTTAGTCATTAATAAGCACGAAATTAAGCAGGCTAAATGAAGGTTTATGAATGAAAGAAAAAGAAATGGAAGGTTTATAAAGTTTGACTCAGTTCATTTACACCCCTAAATATAAGATAATATATACTTAATACTTGTTTTTATTTAAACTTATCTACTATTAACAATGTCTAATCCACCATGAACTCTAGTCCACAATATTTATTAGGAGTCTTGCAAGTTTGTTCTTAGAGTGTCGTATTTGTATTTTACACATTTTATCATTTCATGATTGTTTGTTACATGTTATGAAAGATACTCACTAAAATATAAATTACTGAAAGATAATATAAATTGGTTAGATTGTGCATTTTTTGTTTGGTAGAAGTTATTTAATTAATTATCACTAATTGTTATTTTAAGTGTTTAATATAAATTCAAGATTAGTGAATATATTTTTTTAATATTAATCTTTTATTAAAATGTGCATGCACTAATTTTAGTCAAACTATTCACCCAAAGAGTTATTGTAAAACGTAATTCAACACGTCGAAATATTATCCAATCAATTAATTCGGTATTATTTAATAAATTGTATTAAAATATTAATATATTTATAAAGTAATAATTTATTATATATTCAATCATTAAGTACAAAATTATTAAGTAAGCCAATTAAGCACAATAATAAATACTTTATGTGCAATATTGAGCTAATTAAATTAAATTAATCAAACATGTTGAGAACAAGAAAAATAAAAAATGCAATCAAACAACAAAAATAAATTGATAAATGCATGTGATATATAGAGTCCGGATCTTAATCTCACCCCTTATTCAACTCACCCGAGCTCATCCCCCTTTAGCGACGGACCCGACGACAGTTCGGCCATACAACCGTCGTCTATACTTTTAGCGACGCTATATGTTGTCTGTCGCTAAAAGTATAGACGACGGTTGTATAACCGAATCGTCGTCGGGTCCGTCGCTAAAGGGGGGTGAGTTCAGGTGAGTTGGATAAGGGGTGAGCTTAAGATCCGGACCGGTGATATATATATATATATATATATATATATATATATATATATATATATATATATATATATATATATAGGGTAGCGATCCATAGCATCTATATGCTATGGGTTAAATATTGGCATATAGGTTGTATTCCGTCCGTTTTATAAATGAAGGACTGGGATTAAAAGATATAATGCCTCGTCCGCTAGTATTACTAGCGGATGCTTAAAGTAAATTTTACGGACCCTTATGCCCTTAGCCACATGATTTCAAACCAGCATGGTCCGCTAGTATTACTAGCGGATGGAAGTCAGTAAGGAACATAGTCCGCTAGTAATACTAGCGGATGGAAGTCAGCCCAATCAAGCATGCCAAAACAACACAAAAGATGGCGAAGAACACATCGAATGCTAGAAATACCACGGTCAACCTGCAAAAATTCAATATAAGACTTTTGGTGGGTGAAAGTCTGCAACTGACCGTGACTTTCATTATAAAATATTGTAATTTATAACTAAGAAGTATGGAAAATATTGAAAAAGAGTTAACTAGATCCCCTAGTAGAAAGTTGATGAACACCGGGAATTCTGAACACCAAGCACCCCAATAAACCTCGCTTGTACGGCAAGAAAGTCTTCTTCCTCATCTCCTCCGCCGCAGCCCTGTTCACCGTATAATGCCACTCGTGCGCCGATACCAGCCCCTTTTCCAGCCGCCGACTGGACACCGAACCACCACCACCACTATCCGTCGACCGGAAACTCCAATCCTTCCCATCTTCCTTCTCACTTTTCTTCAACATGCCATTTTTTTCTTTGTCACCCTCCGAAGCACTTCGAAACAGTAACAAATCCTTGAGCTTCCATTTTCTATACCAAATTGAGCACGAACCCGAATTTGAATTTACAGAGGATCTCTGTTTCGAGCTTAAGCTTTCATTTGCTTCATCAATATTTTGTGTGGGTGTTGATTTTGGAGATTCACGACCACTAATTTCGGTATTTTGCAAGCGCTTTAATGGCTTTATTTTGCCACAGTCGAAGAGCTCGTCGGCGGAGAGAGAAATTTGGTCATTGTCCAAATGTCCAAATGTTCACTGAGATTCACGACCACTAATTTCTTCTTTTTTTCACTTTAGTTCGCATTTTCTAATTGCACACTGTTTTTGATTACCAAACCGAATTCGCCTTTGATTTCAGTGGACATTTGGACAATGACCAAATTTCTCTCTCCGCCGACGAGCTCTTTGACTTCCATCCGCTAGTAATACTAGCGGACCATGCTGGTTTGAAATTGGCTTTATTCGCAGTGGCTAAGGGCATAAGTGTCCGTAAAATTTACTTTAAGCATCCGCTAGTAATACTAGCGGACGAGACATTATATCTTTTAATCCCAGCCCTTCATTTATAAAACGGACGGAATACAACCTATATGCCAATATTTAACCCATAGCATATAGATGCTATGGATCGTTCCCCATATATATATATATATATATATATATATATATATATATATATATATATATATATATACGGGAAGCTTCAAGAGCATAATTCTTAAATAGCATAATGCCTTAAATAACATAATTTTATCAAAACGACGTAGTTTTGTAAACACGCGGTGGCATTTTTGTAAATACCATGCCACCGCGTATTTACAAAAATGCCACCGCGTCCCTCCAAAACTACGTCGTTTTGATAAAATTATGTTATTTAAGGCATTATGCTATTTAAGAATTATGCTCTTGAAGCTTTCCGTATATATATATATATATATATATATATATATATATATATATATATATATATATACGGTCCGGATCAAGTACATACCACTTATCTTACTCACTCGTGCTCACCCCCCTTTAGCGACGGATCCGGCGACGGTTCGATCATACAACCGTCATTTATACTTATTATTGTTTGGCCATCTGAATATTCACCTCAAATCAGAATTTTGACACATTATTGAGTATGTGAATTATCGAGAAGGAAATTAATATTACTAATATACCAAACACAACTTAAAATTAAAATGATTGATTTACGTTATTGAATATTTTAGATAATTATTTCATATGACCTATAAGGCTATAACAAACGTCTTAAAATCTTTTGAATTTTGACTGCTATTTTCATCTATATATAATCTTTTTTGTCTTTCGCTAAATGAATGATGATGTTATTGGAGTAGTGGATCAATACCAACTCAACAAACTGGTAAGAAATAAAAAAGAGACACAAATGGTGGTTACTGGTTACTATATAAAACATGTGAATGTTGGAAATGGGTTTCAAAAATAAATATTAAAGTATTTTGAGGTTTAATTTAATATGAGGATTCATATTTTGGAAATGCCGGGTCCATGCACCAATACGTTCTATTCTGCGAGGAGTATAACGTTGTATACTTATTTGTTCATATCTATTAAGAATTGAATGAAAAAATTGACTCCAAAATCACCAACTTGAAATGTTGTAAATTGTCTTGTCCCACATAGGAAGTTTGAAGGAAATGTGAAGAATTTATATATGAGATGTTTGCCTATTGGGAAGGGCCCTAAGGGGCATCCTACTTTTGTAGAAAGGAGAAGACCTAGCTAAGACTTAGTTTGAACCCACGTGTGCCGCACCATCTGTCCGGTTGGGTTGGGGCTGGTCGAGTTAGGATATATTTATTTTTTGGACAAAATCTGTTTAATTTATTATCATCATACTACGTCGTTTTGACGAATGAATTTTGTTTAATTTATTATCATCATACTAAGTCGTTTTGACAAATGGATGCGCCAACGATCATATATATCCTATCTTTACAGTCACGAAATTTTTCTATAAATAAACTATCCAGGAGCGCATTCAGTACATAAGTTTATTTTCCCATTCTGCAAGTTTGCGTCTGCATTCCCAGAAATTTTTTCCTTCATTCATTCCCAGAAATTTTTCTTCATTCATCATCACCAGTAAGGTTCAGTGCAGTACATAGAAATTGTGTTCGAAGGATTCTTAATTTTGAAGTGCTACTAATTAAGAATTGGAAATCCTTTTTATCTTGGGAAGCAATTATAATTACTTCAAGTAGACTTTGTGAATTCAAAGGACTCGGATTTAATTATCTTCAGTTTTTTAGATTCTGATTTTTTTAAGTAAGTATAGTTTACATTATAAATTTGATTTGCATACTAAATTTAAATAACTTAGTTATTGTATATTAAATATTACTATATTTACAGTAAATAACAATCTTGAAACAAATTTATCATTCTGTAATTATAGTCTTATTTAATATAATTCTTTAATTTGTATCTTTTTGAAAAATGAAACTATTGTTTGTTTATTTGAACAGAAAATCGTTTTATAAAACAAATTTTCTTTAGAAACAGAATTTGTTGATTGAATTTCTAGAAATTTGATTGAATGTTAATACATAGTATTCTATTATATATATATATATATATATATATATATATATATATATATATATATATATATATTTCTAAACGTCAAATATTGTTTAAATATATATTAGTAGTACAGTATTGTGTAGTGTAGTAGTAATAAATTAATAAATGCAAATTATAATGGCATGTGATTGTCAAAATAATAATTGTATTAGACATTAAACACATCATTTTGTTAAACAGAAATTTATTTCTGTTTGTTTATGTTTTTCCTTCTCTGTATATTTCTTAAATTATTTTATGTTTGTATAACAGAAATGACATCTACTAGCACCATCCCTGCTGTGAGTTTGTCTCATGGAGAAAAGCCTGAAAAGTTCAATGAAACTAATTTCAAGCGTTGGCAACAGAAGATGCTCTTCTATCTTACGACATTGAACTTGGCAAGGTTTCTATAAGAGGAATGTCCTACTCTTGTTAAAGGAGAAACTGCCAAGGAAAAAGTGGTTGCAGTTGACGCATGGAAACATGCAGATTTTCTTTGCATAAATTAAGTATTAAACGGATTGGACAATACACTTTACAATGTGTATTTTGAAGATGTTGGCATGAAAAAATTCATAGTCGGTAGATTTCTTGACTATAAGATGGTAGACTCTAAAGCAGTCATCACCCAAGTTCAAGAATTACAAGTAATTCTATATGATATTCATTTTGAAGGAATTTCACTAAGTGACTCATTCCAAGTTGCTGTAATGATTGAGAAACTTACACCATCATGGAAAGACTTCAAGAATTATTTTAAGCATAAACGCAAAGAGATAAATCTCGAAGAACTAATTGTACGACTTAGGATTAAAGAGGACAATCAAGGATCTGAGAAGAAGATTGAGAAAATTTTCATTGAAGCAAAGGCTAATATGGTAGAACAAAGGCCAAACAATAACAACAAAAGGAAACGCAAAGGCAAAGATACTTTCAAAGCCAAGAAAAAATTCAAAGGCAAGTGCTTCAACTGTGGCATTCAAGGACATAAATCAAATGAATGTCACAAGCCGAAGAACTTCAAGAAAGAACAAAAGGCTCAAGCAAATGTGACAGAATTGGAAAAACTTTCTGAAAATGTTTCAGACATTAATCTCTCTGCAGTTGTATCCAAATGTAACTTGGTAGGAAACACCAAAGAATGGTGGGTGGACACTGGGGCTACTCAACATATTTGCTCCAACAAATAGATGTTCACTACCTACAAACCAGTAGAAAATGATGAGCAAATCTTCATGGGAAACTCCTCAAGTTCAAATGTTCAAGGATATGGAAAGATTGTGTTGAAAATGACAGCTGGCGGCAAAGAACTGACTCTTAACGAAGTACTTCATGTGCCAGATATCCTCAAAAATCTAGTTTCTGGGTCACTACTTAGAAAGAATAGCTTCAAGTTAGTGTTTTTGTCTGATAAATTTGTACTTACCAAAAATGATATGTTTGTAAGAAAGGGCTATATGTCCGATGGGCTCTTTAAGATGAATGTAATGACTGTTGTACGAAAGTCTATTGATAATAATAAAATTAATTCTTCTACTTACTTGTTAGAATCTTCAAATATATGGCATGCTAGATTATGACATGTTAATTATGCTACAATGCGTAGATTAATTAATTTAGAATTTTTGCCTAAATTTGAAATTAATCAAAAGCATAAATATGAAATTTGTGTGGAATCTAAAATGACAAGATTACCTTTTCATTCCGTTGAAAGAAAAACTGAACCTCTAGATTTAATTCACAATTATATATGTGATTTAAAGTATGTACAAATAAGAGGTGGGAAAAAATATTTCATTACCTTTATTAATGATTGCACAAGATATTGTTATGTATATTTACTAAGAATCAAAGATGAGGCTAAAGAAATGTTTCAATATTATAAAAATGAAGTTGAAAATTAACTTAGCAAAAAGATTAAATCAATAAGAAGCGATAGAGGTGGTGAATATGAATCACCATTTGAAGAGTTATGCTCTACTCATGGTATCATTCACCAAACTACTTCTCCGTATTCACCTCAATCTAATGGTATTACTGAATACAAGAACCGAACATTGAAAGAAATGTTGAATGTTATGTTAACTAGTTCTGGAGCACCTCAGAGTTTGTGGGGGCAATTATAAAAAAACTTACAAATACTTAAGAGTGTGGGGTGTCTAGCAAAGGTTCCTAAACCTAAAAAGGTTAAGATAGGACCAAAAACCATTAACTGTGTATTCATTGGTTATGCAAATAACAATAGTGCTTATCACTTTCTTGTTCATAAATTTGAAATTCCTGATATTCATGTTAATATTTTTATTGAATCAAGAGATGCATCGTTCTTTGAGAATGTGTTTCCATATAATATAAATAAAGAGTCAAATTCATACAAAAGACCTTTGGATGCTACTAATAATAATCCTGAAAATATAGACAAAGAGTCTGTAGTGGATGAACCTAGACGTAGAAAAAGGGCAAGGACTTCAAAGTCTTTTGGTCTTGATTTTCTAACATTTTTATTAGAAAACAATCCTTAAATGTACAAGAAAGCAATATCCTCTCCTGATGCTTCTCATTAGAAAGAAGCAATTAATAGTGAAATTGAATCCATTATGCAAAATCATACATGGGAATTGGTGGACCTTCCACCTGGTTCCAAACCCTTTGGGTATAAATGGATCTTCAAAAAGAATATGAAAGCTAATGGTTCAATTGATAAATATAAAGCAAGGCTTGTTGTCAAAGGCTATAGATAAAAGGAAGGATGATTGGATTATTTCAACACTTATTCACCAGTTACAAGAATTACATCTATTCATATGCTAATAACAATAGCATCATTAAATAGATTTGAAATACATAAAATGGATGTAAAATTTGCATTCTTAAATGGTGAATTAGATGAAGAAATATATATGGAACAACCTGAAGGTTTCATTGCTCCTGGACAAGAGAGGAAGGTATGTAAACTTGTTAAATCTTTGTATGGATTGAAACAAGCACTCAAACAATGGCATGAGAAATTTGATAATGTTATGTTATCAAATGGATTTAAATCAATGAGTGTGACAAATGAGTTTATGTCAAAAGCACTCAAAAGGAATATGTCATTGTTTGTCTTTATGTGGAGAAGTTATCAACTCTACCAAACGTATATTGGAAAATAGATTTGATATGAAAGACTTGGGGGTTGCTGATATAATATTAGGAATCAAGATTTCTAGAACATCTGATAGAATTATATTATCTCAAACTCATTACATTGAAAAAATACTTGAAAATTTTAATAAGTATAATATAATTCTAAATAAGACCCCAGTTGATATAAATCTTTATCTAGCCAAAAATGAAGTTGATATCATATCTCAACTAGAATATTCTCGTATAATAGGCAGTTTAATGTATGTCATGAACTGTACTAGACCAGATATAGCTTATTCGGTAAGTAAGCTAAGTCGATATACGAGTAATTCAGGTAAAGATCACCGGAAAGCTATTTTGAGAGTTTTGGAATATTTAAAACATACTCAAAATTATGGACTGCACTATACAAGATATCCAGCAGTATTGGAAGGATATAGTGATGCTAATTGGATATTTAATAATAAAGAGTCGAAATCCACAAGTAGATATGTCTTTACCCTTGCAGGTGCAGCGGTATCTTGGAAATCCTCAAAACAAACATGTATTGCAAGGTCTACAATGGAATCAAAATTCATTGCGTTAGACAAAGCTGGAGAAGAAGCAGAGTGGCTTCATAATTTCTTAGATGATATTTCAAATTGGCCAAGACATGTGCCAGCTATATGTATACACTATGATAGCAATCAACAATTGGAAGAGCACAGAGTCATCTATATAACGGTAAGTCACGCCATATACGACGAAGATATAATACCATTAGACAACTGCTCTCAAATGGAATGATCTCAATTGATTATGTAAAGTCAAAAGATAATATTGCGGATCCGCTTACGAAAGGTTTAACAAAAGAACAAGATCTAGGGAATGGGTTTAAAGCCTATTATTTAATTAAGATTCGCCATAGTGGCAACCCAACCTAGTTGACTGAAGATCCCAAGATCTAGGTTTAATGGGCAAATTGAATTATGTATTACTCAGTAAAGCACTGAGGAGATATTTACTCCAAGCCATTCTTATGATGAGATAGTGCACATCTGCCGTGAGAATCAGGATAAGTTACGCTTTTAATGACTTTTATATCTTGAAATACATTCAAGTGGGGTATTGCAGGATACCCTTATAGAAGTAACCTACGTGAGTAAGAAGGGGGTCACTTCTGTGAGAATTTTGAAGGCTGAATTCTCTAATATACCCACGGAATCAAGAGGTGTTTCAAGGCCAAAATGAACACAAACGTGAAAATCAACTATGTCTGAAGAGATATTTTGTAAATTCTATTGTCCTGGTTTACACGAAAAGCTGACAGGTCAAAGACATCAAGTCTACTAATTAGCTAAATAAATCCGATGGACTTTACTAGGGCAAGTTCAAAGCCACTAGGCTATTTAACCCGATGAAGTATCTTTCTCATGTACTTGAACTAGTGTCTGCATATTCATAAAAAAAAAAAATTCCATGTTATAAAGCCAATTTTACATTCATGTGGGGGATTATTGGAAATGGGTTTAAAAAATAAATATTAAAGCATTTTGAGGCTTAATTTAATATGGGACCCATACTCTAGAAATGTCAGGTCCATGCACCAATGTGTTCTCCTCCGCGAGGAGTATGACATGGTATACTTATTTGTTCAAATTCATTAAGAATTGAATGAGAAAATTGACTCCAAAGTCACTTACTTGAAATATTTTAAATTACCTTGTCCCACATAGGAAGTCTGAAGGAAATGTGAAGAATTAATTTATATATGAGATGTTTGCTCAATGGAAAGGGCCTCAAGGGGCACCCCACTTTTGTGGAAGGGAGAAGACCTAGCTAAGGCGTGGTTCGAACCCACACGCGCGCCGCCGCCATTCGTCCGGTAGGGGTTGGGGCGGGCGAAGGGGGGGGGGGGTCAGGTCGTGATATATAATTTTTTGGACAAAATATGTTTGATTTATTATCATCATACTACGTCGTTTTGACGAATGAATTTTTTTTATTTTATTATCATCATACTACGTCATTTTGATGAATGGATGCGCCAACGGTCATATCCTATCTTAACAGTTACGAAATTTTTGTATAAATAAACTATTCGGGAGCACATTCAGTATATAAGTTTATTTTCCCGTTCTGCAAGTTTGCGTCTGCATTCCCAATTTTTTTTCCTTCATTCATTCCCATAATTTTTTCTTCATTTATCTCATTCATCATCACCAGTAAGGTTCAGTACAGTACATAGAAATTGCATTTGAAGGATTCTTAATTTTGAAAGCTACTAATTAAGAATTGGAAATCCGTTTTATCTTGGAAAGTAATTATTCAATAAATCATTTAGCACCAATGAGGGAATAAATTTGCTTCAAGGAGACTTTGTGAATTCAAAGGACTCGAATTTAATTATCTTCAGTTTTCCAGATTCTGATTTTTTCAAGTAAGTACAATTTACATTCTAAATTTGATTTGCATACTAAATTTAAATAACTTAGTTATTGTATATTAAATATTACTATATTAACAGTAAATAACAGTGAATGCATGCATTGATTAATTAGGGGCAGGGGAGAAGCTAGAATTTTGATCTATTGGGGTCAAAATTTTATGATGTTATAAATAATTTAGCAGGGATTCGGAAGTACAGCATCCGAGTAATTTTTTTAGATAATTTTATATTTTTTGCCCAGTTACATATGTAAAACATGTATTTTGTTACAATATTATTAATATAACAAGTAATAACATTATATATATACCTCTTATGGACCCCTAATACGTCTTTTTAATCACAAATTTGTTAATAAATATTTAAATTTTTTATGTTATAAAAATAATATATTATATTATTATTTATTTTAAAAATATTAGAAAAAGATGCATACATCAAGAAGTAGAAGTAATAAGAAATTGAGAAAGTTATAAAAAGTTCAATTTGACCTTATATATTAAAAAATTATAAAATTTTAATATAATTAATTTATTCATTACATTTAAATTTCTTTTAAATTTATCATATGATATAAAATAAAAAAAATTTCAATGAGGTCAATTAACCTCACACCGTTCAATGTGGCATTCAATGTTACACAAAATGCTAGTGTAATTAAGTTTTGGGGGAAAAGGGTATATAAAGAGAGAATGAAAAAAATTAGAAATGTTATTAATGAACTAGTAAAACCTCAACTAGTATACATAAATGAATATTAATATTAGTAGTTATTATTAATATGAATATTATTAATATTAATAGTAATTGTAATAATATATTTTTGATCAATCTTAATGAATAAAACCTTCAACATTTCACAAAAAGTTAATTGAAATTATAAAATGAAATCAGTGTGGTAGACTGTTGAAAATATTTACATCCTTTTTTACTTTCCATTTTCTCATATTCCTTTGAAATTTTAGAGTTTCAAACAAAGCCTTGTCCGTGAACGAGGCTCAACTCATGTTAATTTTGTAATTAAAAAAAACGTCAATTGTTCAAACTACCAAAATGGTCCTTTCTAATTTAGTAATGTCCCGAAACCAAAATTTCTGTTTAATTTTAAAAGAAAAGGTTTGAATAAACATTAATGTCAATTTGTGAGAAGGAAATATATAAATTTAATTGGAAAAATAATGGTAAGTCCGGAAGCTTCTTTTCTCGAAATGCTCAAATCCAAGAAGGATCACTTTTCCACTTCTATTCCACATTAATGGACGAGTAATGCTACACAGACAGGAATATTGTACCGATTTATTGGACAGGTTCAATTTTTTTTTATGATTTCTAAAAATATATAATATTTATTTTAATAAAAAATTTTATAAAATAGAATGTTTTAGGTATAATTTGGATACATATATAAAAATAGGGTTATACAGTCTGTATAATCTTATTTTTGTATATATATCTAAATTATACCTAAAATACTATATATTTATAAAAATTCTTGTTAAAATAAATATTATATATTTTTTGAGAGTTGTAGACAAAACAAAAAAAAACTGAAAATTTTCAATATTCATGTTCAATAAAAATGTATAATATTTATTTTAAAAATGAACAGGTTCAGTTTGTTTGTTTTTTATGATTTTTAAAAATGTATAATATTTATTTTAACAAAATTTTTATAATATAGAGTATTTTAGGTATAATTTGAATACATATATAAAAATAGGGTTATACAGTCTGTATAATCCTATTTTTATATATAAATCTAAATTATACTTAAAATACTATATATTTATAAAAATTCTTATTAAAATAAATATTATATATTTTTTGAGAGTCACAAGCAAAACAAAAAAAATTTGAAAATTTTCAATATTCATATCCAATAAAAATATCTGCTAAAACTTATTCTTAATGGACGAGCCATGCATGCATGTAGTCCAAAAAAAGAAGGAGCCTGCCACCTCACATCATCCCGTCTATCCACCTCGCTTTGAGGGTGAAGTTTATTGATTGCAGCACCGCCTGCCATCTTTATCCCATCCGCACGTACTGACGTCTAATCCCAATCTACCCCATACCCATATATATATATATATATATATATATATATAGAGTCCGGATCAGGTCCGGACTCCCGGATTTTGTTAAAATTCGGACTTTTTTTTTTTTTGCTTTTTTTTTTTTGAAACAACTAAAAAAAAAAAATTATGGAATTGGAATTTTTACATTATACAGTGTTTTGGGTGTGATTTGGATGCTTATAACGAAACATGTCTGTACAGTCTGGGCAGACTGTACATACATTGGTTGGTGTAGGTATTAAAAACACACCCAAAACACTGTATTATTGAAAAATTTCAGTTCCATAAATTTTTTTTTTTTTTAGTTGTTCTACCAAAAAAAAAAAAAAAAAAAAGAAAAAAAATCAGGTCCGGATTTTCTCCCGTCCGGGAGTCCGGACCTGATCCTTCTTCTATATATATATATATATATATATATATATATATATATATATATATATATGTGTGTGTGTGTGTGTGTGTGTGTGTGTGTGTGATTCCATCCACAGCAACCGGTTGTTGGGAGCAACTCATTTTTGGCCAGCCGGTACAGCTTGTACCGGCCTTAGAATTTTTTTTTTTATAAGCCGTAACAAGCTGTACCGGCTGGCCAAAAAGGGGTTACTCCCCAACAACCGGTTGCTGTGGATGGAGACCCTATATATATATATATATATATATATATATATATATATATATATATATATATATATATATATATATCCACAACAATCGGTTATTGGGAAGCAACCCCTTTTATTCGGTCGGTACAAGCTGTACCGGCTTATAAAAAAAAATTCTAAGGCCGGTACAGCTTGTACCGGCTGGATAAAAAGGGTTGCCCCCCAACAACCGGTTGCTGTGGATGGAGACCCTATATATATATATATATATATATATATATATATATATATATATATATATATATATATATATATATATATATGAGTCCTTATAGGGAAACATTTTTTAAGGACATTTCTAAATTTTTTGTGAGACTCTAAATTTTATGAATAAAGATTTAAATTTTTTAAAATATTTTTTTAATATTATGGTATGGATTTAATATAATGTTATAGTTGTGGATAATATTTATAAATTTTATAAAGTACGCAAGTTGTTATATAATATTCGATTGATCAGAGAATATTTGTTTTAGCGGGAAATATTCGTACGACGGCACAATCATTAGTGGATCCCGCAACGGAATTATTGTCGGATTGAGAAAACGACAAAAATATTTTTATGAAAATAACGGCGGAAGTTTTACCGTTAAAACTGTTGAACTACTCGGTGGTAAAATTACAGTAATACGCGTGGTTGCATAGTAACACACGATATTTATTATTGACGCTTACGTGAGAAATCACTCAATTTTGTTCAATTATTGCTACAGTAATTGCTGCATAGTATCTCACATTATTTGATTCAATTATTATCGATATTTTATATATTATTAAATCAATAATTGAGATGACAGAGTTATTAATATTATTATTTATAATATTAACGATGTCTATAAGTTCTGCCAAGGAGAGGTTTGGTCACCTAATTGCGCGTCAATAGGGAGAAATCCTTATTGGAAAGCCTTCTCTTTCCTGGGAACGACCTGACCGATTAATATTATGAATTATAATAATGATGATAAATATTGTTAAATATATTGAGGTGTCTTTTTATGAAGTCACGGAAGTTTATATATATATATATATATATATATATAAATTTTGTTCTATTAGTATTATTAATGTAATAAAACAGAAAAACTTTTTATATAAAACAGAATACTTTTATAAAGTTATTTATTTTATTAGACAATAATTAGAATATATTATATTTTATTATACATAGTGTTTGTATAGTGCTTGCATAATATTTTGCATAGTAAAATCTTTTTATATAAAACAGAATATTTTTATAAAGTTATTTATTTTATTAGACAATAATTAGAATATATTATATTTTATTATGCATAGTGTTTGCATAGTGCCTCCATAGTAAAATCTTTTTATATAAAACAAAATACTTTTATAAAGTTATTTGTTTTATTAGACTATAAATAGAATATATTATATTTTATTTAAAATTTTTTGTTTTATTAGAATAATTTATTAATACTGCATAGTAAATCAATATGGACTGTCCGTTTAAAAGTAAATCAATCTAAACCGTTCATGAATTAGTTACTATTCAGTCCATTCTCTTATAAATAGAAGTTCATTCCTTCATTATTTCTTAAGAATTCAATGAAACTCTAGAGAGAGAAACTATAGAGAGAAAGAAGAAAAGTATTCTGCTACTTCACTACTCCTATATCCAGTTTCTTCTAAGGTAAGAGGTATTATTTCTTTCGTATTCATGAAGAGAACTTCTGTTATTTCATTCTTTATTATTCTGTTGGAATAACCTCTATACGCGGGCTACCCTATATTTGGTGAAATTCTTCTGTTATTACATTCTTTATTATTATGTTGGAATAAACTGTATATGCGAAGTACCGCATAGATGGTGAAATTCTTCTGTTATTCCATTCTTTATTATTCTGTTGGAATATCCTGTCGGTACGTATTACGCCTGACCTGGTTCCATTAATTATTATTCTGTTAAAATAACATGTCTGTGCGTTTTATCGCATGCATGGTGATTTCTGTTGTTATTCCATTCTTTATTATTCTGTTGGAATATCCTGTCGGTGCAAATTTTTCTTGACATGGTTCCGTTCTTTATTATTCTGTTGGAATATCATGTCTGTGTATTTACACATGACCTGATTCTATTCTTTATTATTCTGTTGGGAATAACATGTCTGTGCAGTCTATCGCACTCATGGTGAATCCTTCTGTTATTCCATTCTTTATTATTTTGTTGGAATAACCTGTCTATGTGGATTACCACATGCATGGTGAATGATCCTTTGTATTCATTCCTTATTAAATTATGGAAATGATCTGTATACGTGGATTACCGCATGGCGGGCAAAAATCCATTTACAGTTTCATATATTCTATTATACTCAGTTGATTAAAGTTTTGACTTCTATACTCCATGAAATTAGTGGAATATCCTTGATATTTGCGCTTCATCTAGTATCTTTTCATGAAAATATTCTTTTGAGCATTCTTGAATTTTACCCTACAAAGTAGTATCATGTTGATAATTTGGACGTTATTGAATTCTGGATAAATTAATTCTTGAACTTGTTTTATTGGATTCTTATATCATTGTCATCATCCTTATGTTTATATTATGTTGAAAGTCATCTGTGGCCTGTTGTGCATAGATGGACTTGGTATGATTATGACCAGAGATTATTCGGTATAATCATGACCGTAATGTTACAAATAATGTGGTAAAAGTCCTCATTGGCCCGTAGTGCATTGATGGACAATTGTTGGCATGATCATGACCATTGATGAATACACGAATATCCTTGGCCTGTAGTGCATGGATAATTTTGGTTGTGATACTAATGAATATCCTTGGTCGTAGTGTAGGGATAATGTGGATTATTTATTAAGCTGAGTCTCAGCGATAAAAATGATGAAAAACCTTCTAAAACATAGAAGATAGTAGATTTTATTCTCTAATTGACTCTTTTAATGGATTGTTTGTTCCGCTGCAGTTAAACTTGATATTTTTTATATTGTATCAGTTTAACACTATTGAAGGCTAAGGATAATTTATTCTACATTATCTTAGTAATAATATTTCTTACTGGGCTAGTTAAGCTCACCCCTTTCTTTCACGGTTCTCTTCAGTAAATGAGAACGTAGTCGGGACTAGTTGGAGAACGGAGTGACGGTCTAGATGATAGTATTAGTAGTCCTCACTATTCTTTTAAATAATGTGACAATAAATATAATGAGGACTCATTTGAGTGTGGATATTGTCTAGATGACAATATTCTTATTAAAACTCTTAGATTATGTTATGTCATATTTTATACGACTGTTGTATAATTAAGTTGTATTTGTATTCTGTACCATGTATCTGGCGACCCAAGATGGGTGATGTATACCTATTTTGGGGGCGTCACATTTTTTTGTAATATCTCTCAAAAAATATATAGTATTTATTTTAACTAAAATTTTTGTAAAAAACAGTATTTTAAGTGTAATTTGGATAGGGAAAAAGCACCTATACCCCACTGTAGTTGTAGTGTTTTAAGAAATTAGTCACTGTACTTTTAAAATATTCAATTAGCCCACTGTACTTTTTTAAAATGTTCAATCAAGCAATTTCGTCAAATTTTGCTCACGGACGTTAAAAAATTAGGGGAAAAAGCACCTTTACCCCACTGTACTTTTAAAATATTCAATTAGCCCACTGTACTTTTTAAAAATATTCAATCAAGAAATTTCGTTCAATTTTGCTCACGGACGTTAAAAAATTGGGCCAATTTTCTTACATGGCTTTAAAAAAAACAAATGATGTGTCTCATTGTTAATTGAATCTACTGAAAATTAAATATAAATACCCATTTGGTGAAAGTAATTAATTATCAACATTCTCATGGAATATTATTGCCTCGTAATCTATGTGGTTTTATACTTCTATTGTGAGAATATGCAATCATCCAATTAAGTAGAAAAGAGACTTATAAGATGAAATCAGTGGTTTAAATTGCGTATTCGAATTCATATTTAACATTGAACCTGGAACCTGAAAGTAATTTGGCTTCATTATTATAGTTCTTTTCTCTTACTTAATTTGGTGGAACTGCAAAACACTTCTCTAGGATGAGGTTAAGTATCCCTGAGGGCACATTTGGAAATTTGTATGCTTAATTTGGGCTAGACATAATAATAGACTCCTCTCTTAATTTGTTATCAAGTATTGTGTCCAGGTAATCCACCTGGTGAAAGGAATTGATATGAGAAAAAAGAAACTGCAAGATTGTAAAAACCCCAAATTTTACGAATAAAGATTTAATTTTCTAGAAATATTTTTTTAATATTATGATGTGGATTTGAGATAATAGTTATAGTTGTGGCTAATATTTATAAATTTTGAAAAGTAAGCAAGTTGTTATATAATATTCGATTGGTCGGAGAATATTCTTTTTGTCGGAGAATATCCGTACGATGACACAATCATTGGTGGACCTCACAATGAAATTATTTTCGGATTGAGAAAATGACAAAAATATTTTTATGAAAATAATGGCAGGAGTTTTACTGTTAACTATTGAAACACCCGGTGTTAAAAGTATAGTAATACACGTGGTTGCATAGTAGCGCACAGTATTGATTATTGATGCTTACGTAAGAAGTCACTCAATTTAGTTCAATTATTGCTACAATAATTGTTGCATAGTATCTCACATTATTTGATTCAATTATTGTCGATATTTTATATATTATTAAATCAATAATTGAGATAACAAAGTTGTTAATATTATTATTTGCAATATTAACGATGTCTAGAAGTTCTGCCAAGGAGATGTTTGGTCACCTAATTGCGCACCAATAAGGAGAAATCCTTATTGGAAATCCCCCTCTTTCCTGGAAACGACCTGGTCGATTAATAGTGTGAATTATAATAATGATGATGATTTTTGTTTTATTATTATTATAAATATAATAAAATAAAAAACTTTTTATATAAAACATAATAATTTTTATAAAGTTTTATTTTATTAGATTATAAATAGAATATAATATATTTTATTATGCATAGTGTTACATAGTGCCTGCATAGTGTTGGCATAGTAAAATCTTTTTATATAAAACAGAATACTTTTATAAAATTATTTGTTTTATTAGATTTTAAATAATATATATATATATATATATATATATATATTATAAATAGAATATATTATATTTTATTGCATAGTATCCTTTTCATTCTCCTATAAATAAGTTGCTTTGTTAGAATTGAAATCACACCAGAAATTCAGAGAATTCTTCTTCTATAATCTTAAGCGTATTTCTTTGGAGTTTAAGAAAACTTTGAGCGTAGAAAACAGTATAAGTTTTCTTCAAGAATATCCTTGCCCTACCAGTCGAAATACTCTTCTTTCTAAGGTAAGGGGTATTATTCTTTCGTATTCATGAAGAGAATTATTTTCTTTCAATACTCGTAAGGGGTATTATTTCTTTCGTATTCATGAAGAGAGCTTCTGTTATTCCATTCTTTATTATTATATTGGAATAACCTGTCTATGCCAAGTACCGCATACATGTTGAAATTCTTCTGTTATTACATTCTTTATTATTATGTTGGAATATCCTGTCTGTGCGGATTACGCATGACCTGGTTCCATTCTTTATTATTTTGTTGGGAATAACCTGTCTGTGCAGTCTATCGCATTCCTGGTGAATTCTTATGTTATTCCATTCTTTATTATTTTATTGGAATAACCTGTCTATGTGGATTACCGCATGCATTATGAATGATCCTTCGTATTCATTCCTTATTAAATTGTGGAAATGATCTGTTTACGTGGATTACCGCATGAAGGGCGAAAATCCATTTTCAGTTTCATATATTCTATTATACTCAATGGGTTAAAGTTTTGGCTTCTATACTCTATGAAATTAGTAGAATATCCTGGATATTTGCGCTTCATCCAGTATCTTTTCATAGAAATATTCTTCTGAGCATTCTTGAATTTTACTCCACAAAGCAGTATCATGTTGACAATTTGGACGTAATTGATTTAAGGATAAATTAACTTATAAATCTTTACAATTTATTCTTGAACTTGTTTTATTGAATTATTATGTCATTGTCATCATCCTCATGCTTATATTGTGATGAAAGTCATCTTTGGCTTACGTGCATAGATGGACTTGGTATGATTATGTCCTGGGATCATTCGGTATAATTATGACCTGTAATGTTATAAATGATGTGGTAAAAGTCCTCATTGGCCTGTAATACATTGATGGATAGTTTTTTGGTATGATTATGACCAGGGATTATTCGGTATATTCATGACCATTGATAAATTAATGAATATCCTTAACCTGTAGTGCAAGGATGACTCGATGATGTGGTTTATTTATTAAGCTGAGTCTCAACGACAAAAATTGATGAACACATTTTTAAATCATAGAAGATAGTAGATATCATGCTCTACTTGACTCTTATAATGGATTGCTTATTCCGCTGCAGTTAAACTTGATGTCTATTGTATTTTATCAGTTTAACATTGTTGAAGGCTAATGATAAATTATTCTGCATTATCTTAGTCATAATATTTCTTACTGGCTTGTTGACCTCACCCTTTTTGCTTTCATTGTTCTCTTCAGGAAATGAGAACGTAGCCGGGACTAGTCGGGGAACGGAGTGATGGTCCGAGATGGTGTTATAGTAGTCCTCACTATTCTATAAAATAGTGTGATAATAAATGTAATGAGAACTATATTTGAGAGTGGATATTGTCTAGAAGGCAATATTCTTGTGTAAACTCTCAGCTATGTTTTGTCGTATATTACACGACGTTTGTATAATTAAGTTTGTATTTGTATTTTGTACCATGTATTTGGCGACTCAAGATGGGTGATGTGTACCTATTTTGGGGGCGTCACAGTTGGTATCAAAGCTTAGGGATATGATCCCTGGCTGAGATGTGAGACAAGAACTAGGAGGGGAGAGACGGGGAATTCCTTCGCTAGTATGACCTACCTAAATTTATTTGGTATTTAATTGGTCGGTCAGAGTATAAGGATAATATGTGATATGTTAATTAACCCTTGTTTTGTGGCAGTATTTGAAAATGACATCCAAGAATATTGAGACTAACAATGGAGCACAGGAGACCATTGAGTCTCCACATATCAATAATCAAGATAATGTGCATCAGGAAGGCGACAATCCTCATGCAAATAACAACACTGACCAAATGATGAACGATGGAATGTTCAGGGGCTTTATGCAATTCATGCAACATCAGGCAAGAGCGACTCCTGTTCAAAATATAAGTGAAAACACTGACAACTCTCGGACGGTCATCGCTAAACAGTTCAAGGAACTGGGACCACCAGAGTTTTTTAGAGAGCCAAAACCACTTAAGGCGGAGGCGTGGATAAAGCAGATCTACAAGATATTTGATGTCTTGGGATGCTCCGAGGAGTAAAAGGTTCCCTTTGCCACCTTCATGTTGCGAGCAGAGGCAGATTACTGGTGGAAATCTGTAAAGCGTACTCAACCTGCCGCACTGAAGATGTCTTGGGAGAAGTTCCAAGAACTGTTCAACGACAAGTACTTCCCGAAAGTATTCTTCACATGAAAGAGGTAGAGTTCATCAAGCTGGAGCAAAAAAAACATGATCGTGTCGCAGTATGAAGCCAAGTTTGCCGAGTTATCCAGTTTGCGTCCCATTTGGTTGATAATGAGGAGAGAATGACGCGAATGTTTCTAAGAGGTTTGAAACCCGAGATACGTCAATATCTTATCTCTCATAATGTGTTTGTATTCAGATGTTATTAATAGGGCTCAGTTATTGGAGCGCGATAATGAGTCAACCCAACCAAAAGAGAGCAGCCGGCAAAATGAAAATACCAGTGATAGCAGTCATCAAAGCGGTGACAATAAGCGTGGAGGGAATCAACATGCCAGAAATGGTAACCACTTCGGTGGTAATCATGTCCAAGATAATAGAAGTGGAAATTTTAAGAAGAGAAGGTTCAACAACGATGGAAAGACAGCCGCACCAGCACCTGTTAAGGAAGGAAAACGACTGTCGGTCGTATGTTACAAATACAAATGGGAGGGACACATCAGTCCAAGCTGCATGATGCAGCCCAAAGAATGTTACAATTGTGGAAAAGAAGGTTACCTAGCCCGATTTTGTCGTGCACCAAAGTCAAGTCCAGCTGAGACGGTGGCACCAAAGGCGGACACAGACAAAACAAAGTCGGTGATTTCAGGAAGAGCGTTTTTTGTGACTTCTCAAAAAGCGAGTAACCCAAACAAAGTTAGCACAGGTTAGTTAATTATAAATTTTTGCAAAGTCTATGCCTTATTAGATACCGGTTCTACCCATTCTTTTATCTCTCTTGCTTGCGCTCAACGTTTAAATTTGACCCTAGAGAAATTAGACTTTGACTTATTGGTTGAAACTCGGTTAGGAGAAACCTTCGTTACCTCCACTGTTTATAAATCTTGTTGATTCAAATTGACACTTTTACGTTACTTGTCGATCTTATCTCTTTGAAAATACTTGCCTTTGATGTAATTTTAGGAATTGATTGGTTAACTACTCATCATGCTTTTCGTAAGGTTGTTAGCTTTCATATTCCTAACCAACCTGTTATGCGAATTCAAGCAACCAAACCACTAAAGTTAATCACTGTTATATCAAGCCATAAGTAAAGAGCCCCGATCATTTCGTTGTTGACTTCCTTGTGTGTAATGCACCGAAGCCAGACTTTCTGTAGGTGACGTCGTGAATGACGATGGCAAGTTGATAGGTATCGATGTGACGTACTATCCAAGTCTTGGATGAGAGTCACAGTTTTGAATGATATTTCTATTGTTAATAAATTTTCTGACGTATTCTTGAAGACTTCTTAGTCTACCTCTAGAGCGTAAAATCGAATTTTGTATTGACCCCAGTACAAAACCCATTTCTTCAACCCTTAAATATTTCTTCAACCAAAACGAACGTATAATGCGCCAAAAAAATTGGCTCGAGCTGTTAAAGATTACAATTATACCATTCAATATCATCGTGGAAGAGCGAACGTGGTAGCTGACGCGTTGAGTAGAAGATCGTATGCGTTTACGAGTGCGATGTTGTTAATACAAAAAACCTATTTCGTATAACTTACAAATGATGAAGATAGAGTTAAAGACTCTAGAGACCCACGTGAAGATAGCGAATATACGAGTAGAATCGACTTTAATCGATAAAGTTAAAGCCGCTTAAGCTACATACTCAGAGCTGATGAATGTGCAGAAGAAAGTTCAAGAAGACGTTATTCTAAAAGCAAGAGTCGATGTATAGAGGAAATCTCAACCCTCGATTTAATTGGCCCATTTAAAATCCTCAATCGAGTAGGAACTGTGGCTTATAGACTCGTTTTATCGCCAAGTATGTCGCAGTGTTCATAATATTTTTCACGTATCAATGTTACGTAAATATGTGGACGACCCGAACCACATTATTAAATTAGAACTAAATGAGATAGCAGAAGATTTAACGTATGAGGAGATACGTGTTAAAATCTTGGATAAGAAGGATCGTATTCAACACTCAAAGGTTATACCTCAAGAGTTAGAATCTTAAATGAAGTCAAGGTATCCTCATCTCTTCTGCATACCAGGTACGTACGTAAATTTCGAGGGCGAAATTTCATAAGGAGGGGATATTGTAAAATCCCAAATTTTACGAATAAAGATTTAATTTTCTCAAAATAATTTTTTTAATATTATGGTGTGGATTTGAGATAATGTTATAGTTGTGGGTAATATTTATAAATTTTGCAAAGTAAGCAAGTTGTTATATAATATTTGATTGGTTGAAGAATATTCTTTTTGTCGGGGAATATCCGTACGACGACACAATCATTGGTGGACCCCACAACAGAATTATTGTTGGATTGAGAAAACGATAAAAATATTTTTATGAAAATAACAGCGAAAGTTTTACCGTTAACTGTTGAAACACCCGGTGTTAAAAGTACAGTAATACGCGTGGTTGTATAGTAACACACGATATTGATTATTGATGCTTACGTGAGAAGTCACTCAGTTTTGTTCAATTATTGCTACAGTAATTGTTGCATAGTATCTCACGTTATTTGATTCAATTATTGTCGATATTTTATATATTATTAAATCAATAATTGAGATAACAAAGTTGTTAATATTATTATTTGCAATATTAAAGATGTCTAGAAGTTCTGCCAAGGAGAGGTTTGGTCACCTAATTGCGCGCCAATAATGAGAAATTCTTATTTGAAAGCCCCCTCTTTCCTGGGAACGACCTGGTCGATTAATAGTGTGAATTATAATAATGATGATGATTTTTGTTTTATTATTATAAATATAATAAAATAGAATTTTTTTTATATAAAACAGAATACTTTTTATAAAGTTTTGTTTTATTAGATTATAAATAGAATATAATATATTTTATTGTGCATAGTGTTGGCATAGTAAAATTTTTTTATATAAAACAAAATACTTTTATAAAATTATTTGTTTTATTATATTTTAAATAAAATATATATATATATATATATATATATATTATAAATAGAATATATTATATTTTATTACATAGTATCATTTCCATTTCCTATAAATAGGATGCCTAGTTAGAATTGAAATCACACCAGAAATTCAGAGAATTCTTCTTCTATAATCTTGAGCATATTTCTTTAGAGATTAAGAAAGCTTTGAGCGTAAAAAAAGTATAAGTTTTCTTCAAGAATATCATCGTCCTACCAGTCAGAATACTCTTCTTTCTAAGGTAAGGGGTATTATTCTTTCGTATTCATGAAGAGAATTATTTTTTTTCAATACTCGTAAGTGGTATTATTTCTTTTGTATTCATGAAAAGAGCTTCTATTATTCCATTCTTTATTATTATGTTGAAATAACCTGTCTATGCGAAGTACCGCATACATGGTAGAATTCTTCTTTTATTCCATTCTTTATTATTATGTTAGAATAACCTGTCTATGCGAAGTACCGCATACATGTTGAAATTATTCTGTTATTCCATTCTTTATTATTCTGTTGGAATATCCTGTATGTGCGTATTACGCATGACCTGGTTCCATTATTTATTATTCTGTTGGAATAACCTGTCTATGTGAAGTACCGCATACATGGTGAATTCTATTGTTATTCCATTCTTTATTATTCAATTAGAATATCCTATCTGTGCGGATTACGCATGACCTGGTTCCATTCTTTATTATTCTAATGGGAATAACCTGTTTGTGCGGTCTATCGCATGCCTGGTGAATTCTTCTGTTATTCCATTCTTTATTATTCTTTTGGAATAACCTGTCTATGTTGATTACCGCATACATGGTGAATGATCCTTCGTATTCATTCCTTATTAAATTGTGGAAATGATCTGTTTACATGGATTACCGCATGGCGGACAAAAATATATTTGCAGTTTCATACATTCTATTATACTTAGTGGGTTAAAGTTTTGTCTTCTATACTCCATAAAATTAGTAGAATATCCTGGATATTTGCGCTTCATCCAGCATCTTTTCATGAAAATATTCTTCTGAGCATTCTTGAATTTCACTCCACAAAGCAGTATCATGTTGACAATTTGGGCGTAATTGATTTTAGGATAAATTAACTTATAAATCTTTAAAATTTATTCTTGAACTTGTTTTATTGAATTATTATATCATTGTCATCATCCTCATGCTTATATTGTGATGAAAGTCATCTTTGGCTTACGTGCATAGATGGACTTGGTATGATTATGTCCAGGTATCATTCGGTATAATCATGACATGTAATGTTATAAATGATGTGGTAAAAGTTCTCAGTGGTATGTAGTGTATTGATGGACAGTTTTTTGGTATGATTATGACCATAGATTATTCGGTATAGTCATGATCATTGATGAATTAATGAATATCCTTGGCCTGTAGTGGAGGGATGACTCGATGATGTGGTTTATTTATTAAGCTGAGTCTCAGCGATAAAAATTGATGAAAATATTTTAAATCATAGAAGATAGTAGATATCATGCTCTACTTGACTCTTCTAATGGATTGCTTATTCCGCTGCAGTTAAACTTGATGTCTATTGTATTTTATCAGTTTAACATTGTTGAAGGCTAATGATAAATTATTCTGCATTATCTTAGTCATAATATTTCTTACTGGGCTAGTTGAGCTCACCCTTTTTGCTTTCATTGTTCTCTTCAGGAAATGAGAACGTAGCCGGGATTAGTCGGGAAACGGAGTGATAGTCCGAGATGGTGTTATAGTAGTCCTCACTATTCTATAAAATAGTATGACAATAAATGTAATGAGGACTCTATTTGAGAGTGGATATTGTCTAGAAGACAATATTCCTGTTTAAACTCTCAGCTATGTTTTATCGTATATTACACGACGTTTGTATAATTAAGTTTATATTTGTATTCTGTACTATGTATTTGGCGACTCAAGATGAGTGATGTATAACTATTTTGGGGGCGTCACAAAGATCACAGAAAAATGGGTCCTCCTCTGTCTATACATCCAACCATGCGTCTTTAGAATCCCCCACCCCAGGTTATTTTGGTTTAGATGCAAAAAATACTAGATAAAAATGACGTCATTGAAAATGGTACCCCCATTGAAAATGAGACACATCATTTGTATTTTATTTTTTGAAGCCACGTAAGAAAATTGGCCCAATTTTTTAACGTCTGTGGGCAAAATTGGACGGAATTGCTTGATTGAATATTTTTAAAAAGTACAGTGGGCTAATTGAATATTTTAAAAGTACGGTGGGGTAAAGGTGTTTTTCCCCCAATTTTTTAACGTCCGTGAGCAAAATTTGACGGAATTGCTTGATTGAACATTTTTAAAAAGTACAGTGGGCTAATTGAATATTTTAAAAGCAGAGTGACTAATTGTTTAAAACACTACAACCACAGTGGGGTAATGATACTTTTTCCCAATTTAGATACATACAAGAAATAGGGTTGTACAGACTATATAAACCATATTTTTTGTATGTATCCAAATTACACCTAAAACACTGTTTTTTATAAAATTTTTAGTTAGAATACTAAAAATATCAACAAAAAAATGTCCCCCTAAAATTATTGTATATATATACATACATACTTGCTACACGACAATCCTAATTATGGATTAATAATTATATATATAAGGTAGTGATGTTTAGTAATTATTTGTTACGGATATTATTTCATTAAATATGTCATCTGTCACAGTCTAATGTGATATTTAAGGATCAAGAATAACTTGGGCATGAGTTGAGCCGCTAATCCTTAAGATTGTGAAGAAACATTTATAAATGGTCATTATAATAACTAAGTTGTCCTTGATGATTACTAGAATTTTTTTTTAACCGTTACTCTTATTTTCAGTCCCGCTAAACAACGACGTTTATCAACGATGTCTTATACCCTAGTCGCTAGTATGACATAGCAGCCAAACAATAAACAAAACTTAGATCTAAATCTTCTTATCTTATTTCTAACATTTTACTTCAAACACATTCATTTTCTAAGCAGATGCAAAAATATAGTTTTGGAGAGAATTTGACTAGTTTTGAAAAAATTAGTTGTTTATGAATAATTTTGGTAAATGTTCATCAATGACTTTCATGCATGCAAAAAAGATATTTTTATCTAGTTATTTTGAATCTCTTGCTAGTTTAGATTGTACAAATACATTTGAGTTTGTTAATGATGCTGAAATTAATAAACTTGAGATGCTCCCTTATATTGGTCAATTGTTCTCTAAGTTGGAAGGAGTTAATTTTTTTTAAATTTTGTGCACATAAAAATAGATTTGAGATTAGAATTGCTATTAGTCATAAACATGTTTGCAATAATGATGTGTCGTCCAGGTTATATATACGTAAAAAAATTAGTAGGCCAACTACTGTAAAGAGTTCACCAGATGATGAATATGATAATTAACGATAAAATTAGAAAACAAAGAGACTCGATAGAAAGAACATTATACAAAACTATAATGTTTTGTCGTCTATAGTAAAAAAAAAAAGACAATTGGCGTATTTCGACCATTGAATTGGAACACAATCATCATTTAGTGACACATACCAAAATAGATTTGATTGAGACACATAGGAATATTACACAGATGGCAAGACAATTAATTGACACTTTAAATAAGACAAGTATTACACCTAGTAGGATTATGAATGTTTTGAGCGCAATGGGTGGGGGACGCAAAATGTAAGTTTTAATTAGTGACAAGAATATTCGTACTATAGTTTGGGGTTTAAGGCATAACTCGGAGGATGAAAATGATGCACAAAGTGCAATCGATTATTTGAAAAAAATTGAATTTGCCAATGCGAGTAAATTATTTTTTCGTGTCAAACCAGACGAAAACAATCGCATAGCTTTTATTTTGTGGGTAGATGCCCGATCAAAGTTAAGGTATCAACGTTTTGGAGACATTATTAAATTTAACATTACGTATAGGACAAATATGTATAATATGTCATTTGTTCCATTTATCGGGGTCAACCACCAGTATCAATCTATTTTATTTAGATTTACACTGTTAAGGGATGAGACATATGACACTTCTGTTTGGATCTTAGAGATGTGGCTCGAAGTCATGGACTACAGAACTCCGATAACCATGCATTATCATTGACGAAGATAAAGCCAAGAATAATATTTTAACAATTCTGTGTATAATTCATTGTCCATCGACAAGTTGAAAGATCGTCAAGAAATCCTGATGAGAGATTATGAATTATATAAAAATAAATAGCTCATAAGTTTGTATGATGTGATTAGTAATGGATAAGTGAATATACAAAGAGGTATTTTATCGCGAGAATGAGAACCACCAGAAGAAGCGAATGAATGAATCATTTCTTTGATGAATATTTGAATGCTTCAACAGACATGAAAGAATTTGTAGTTAAGACCCAGAACGCTATTGATCAATAAATAATTCATTAAAGAGAGAGAAGGCTGACTATGTAACAAGACATCTGAAATGTAACATAACAAGGCTGAGTATGTGGATCATATTTGGAAGTGTATGCTGAGAAATGTTATACGAAGGAGATGTTTAGACATTTTTAAAAAGAACTTTTGGATTCTCTAAAGAACAACATCCACAAAGTAAGTGAGTTGTGTGTTATTGATACAAGTGTCTATGCAGTGTATAGGGAAGATGCAATTGAAGATTATCAGAGATATCGGGAAGTTGGCAACAATCGTCAGTTAGGGTCGGTAACATATACTTGCCAAATATTTTCACATTCTGGTCAAATGTACAAGCATATTCTGAGATATTTCACCTTTAATAGAGTATTTCAAAAATACGTGATGACATGATCGTTCCTCGGTGGGCAAGAGATGCTAACAAGAGTAATAGTGAAGAAGTAGTGATTTCTCCAATGAGCGCTGACTTTGAAAAAAATCAAGCAATACGGGACAATCATTTGTTGAGTGATTATCAAGAGTAGTTGTTTCCTCAATTTAAGTTTACAAGACTGAACTAAAACTAAATGCACGAGGAAAAATCTTTACAAATTAATATAATCCGAATCACAATATTATCGACATACAAAACAATGATATTGACTGCGCGATCGAATATACACCTCAAAAGATATATTGGAGGATGATGATTAAGAGAAAGAGGTTGAAGCGGAAGAAGATGAGTTTTTGCCACCAATTGATTCTCAAACAAAGGGCCAGAATTTAGAATCCAAAGTGTTATTGAAAAAATTAGTGGGTACTATGCCTCATAAAAAAATATGGCATATGGGGATTTGAAACCAACCATGATGAACACAATCATTACAGAGTGTTAGGAATTTATGAACCTAAAAAATAATTAAAGTTTAGTATATTTATGGATGTAATATTTAGGCTTGTATTTTTTTAGAATATTTATGGACATGCAATTGAGTATTGTTAAAAAATGCTTGTGCTTTTTTGGAATGTTTATGGCAGTGAATGACAGTTATGTGAATAAAATTAAATAAAGCTACTAATTACAATACAATTATGTGTATTATAAAATTTATCTAAATAGTACAACTATGAAATATGTATGGGTTAGTATTGTGCCTATTTAACATACCAACTCCTTGGATGTTGACCGCAAGTAGGAGTAACGGTCAGGCTAAAAAAGTTTTGAAGTCTCTAGATGTTTGTCGTTACTCCTACATGCGGTCAAGATAAAAAAAAATTCAACTCTTTGGATGATGGCCGATAGTAGGAGTATTGGCCAACATCCAGGAACTTTAAACTTTTTTGGCCTGGCCGCTAATCCTACTTGCAGCCAACATTTAAAGAGTTGACATGTTCAATATGCATAGTATCAACCCATTCTTGTTCCATAACAAAATGCATAACAATCAAACCATCCATTGAAATTTAATTACAACCATTGCTAGATAACATCACCAATCTCATAATTGAAATTAAAATTAAAATACCATCTATTGAAATTAAAATATCTACATTGAAATTTAATTATAACCATTATTTGTATGTAATATTGTTCATTAAAAATAAATAACAACTAAAGTGTCCTAGGTATATCTCTAGCCTGACATTTGAATAACTTATAAGTGTTATCTTATACCTAAACATTGATACATCCTCAGCGGACCTTTTTTTATTTGTAAGGTTAAATTGCCGCACGTAGTAGTCGACGTATTTTCAGACGAAGATGCCACAATTAGAAGTGTTAGCCTGCATCAGTCGATCCTTTAATACATGGACCTTTGGATCTGTACGAAGCCAACAACCCAATGAGTTGCAAATGCGCAAAGTCAACGATATCAATTGTACCTATAACAAATTATGGCTTATACTTATGTGCAATATCCACAATATTTAATAAATAAAAAAGCTGTAAATTACACGTATTACTTTGATGTATTCCTTGTACATATCAGTCAGCTTAATGAAATGTGTATCATTATATAGGGGGTTGATGATACTAATCTTCCAATCTTTCATTGTGAAGATTAATATTTTGAAATGTCGATTGTTGGTTATACATACAGGCATAAATATATAATCGCAATCATGCAAGGGCAGTCCCACTTAAATCCTCATGCGCAGACCCACTACACGATATGATTTAGGTCTTGTGGGGACAACACACCTTTCCCCAAATACATGAAGGAGGTCATAAACCATAAATTTTCTCACCTTTGAATCTCCTCGAGCCGATATATTTTTTCACCATATACGCGTCCATGACATGATCATATATGTATCCCGGGTTGTAAGGAGTTAATTTCTTCATAAGTCAAAATATACAACATTTGGGGATGCTCAAAGGGAAACATTTGGGGATTGACAAAAGTTGGGGAGAAGAAATTCTCATTGATGATTTGGATCTTGTGCCCACGAAGTCACTTTGGTATAGACTATTTCGGTCCATATTCAATCTTCATGGGGAGTTCTTATGTTGGAATCTCATCCCCAATAAAATCTGATGCACTCTCGTATGTAAGTTTGCAGAATATCGGCCTAGGTGCTAGGAATGTAGATTTCTTGCATGGTCGATGAACTAAGCATCTCTGTCTCTTCGTGGAATTTGAATCATTCTTTTTCTTCACTCCCCATATACTCCTCCTCCCCCTCATATCCACATCATCGATAACATACGTACAATTGGTCACAATACTCTTTTTTATGAGTTTGAATTCTAGAGGCATCTTTTTTTTGAGGTTAAAGACTTTTTTCAATAAAGACTTTTTCGCTCTCAATATATAATGACAAAAATAAAAATAAAAAACAACCAACAAAAAAATCATTACCATCAAAGTATATGAGAGATTATATCAATTGAAAAATAAATAATAATTAAATTAAATTGTTTACCATGCTAACTATGCGATGCTGATTATATACGGACCGAACCTCGTACGAAGTGTTAGGATCTCCTTTGGGTCGAGGGTGATGTAGATATCAGTCGGGTGATCTTATTGTACCAGCTAAAGTATGTATACATGGGAATATCCTTAGTAATTAACCTGCATTGTTTGTCCCTTAAGCTTGTCCATATACATATCACTACTCAATGTATTCCCATCTTAATTCTATGTAATCCTTCGGATCAAATATTTGCTCCATGGATGCTCTAAGAAATTAATGTCTTTTGTCCGGGGACATAATCCTTATAAATACCCATACTTGCCTCATGACCCAATTAAACATTAGGATATTTTACAATATCAAAATGAATCAAAGGGACCCGACTAGATCTTGTCATTCTCACCTTATAATTGTAATCACTTCAATCATTGTCTCATCTAAGGTACGACCGCTAAACTACTTCATACTTAAGCTGCCTATCAAATTCCCCCCGGTAGAATGATAGATGGTGATGGATATTCTCTCGCCTACCAGGATATTGATACATGGCGAGTATGCCCAGGTCGTTGCCATAGGAAGCCAAAATAACAAATTTGGCCTAGGGTTAATTAGCCTTCCAACTAGAAGACGCTCGTATGACCAAATTTGTAACACGATGACACAACCACTCTCTCCTAGTAGCTATGTAAAAATCCCAGTATAAATAGGTCAAGCACTACAAGAAAGTCGACTAATTTCGACGGACATTTTCGTTGATATTAGTCTTATTCCGTCGAAATTAGTCTTATTCCCGGTATAAGTAAGTGCTACTTAGTTTATGAGATATGTTTTTTGGAATATATGGAGACTAATGTACTCTTTGTCACTCATACTTTGTCAAACGGGTTTCTAAGTTTCATATTATAGTACTTATTGAGTTTTTTGAATATTGCAAAAAAATAAATTTATATTATGTTTTAATTTATATTGTATTATATTATATAATTTTATTTTGTATTACATTATATAATTTTAAATTTTTGTTATTAAATTAAATTCTTTTTATTTTATTTATTTTAAATTTAATTAAATTAAATTATATTAAATTTATTTTATTTATTTTATTTTTATATATTTTTTATTAAATTTAATTTATTTATTAAATTAAATCAAATTTGTTTTGTTTTATTCAATTCAATTTAATTTATTATTTAGTATTTAGTATTTAGTATTAATTTAATTTAATTTATTATTTAATATTTATTTATTTATTATTTATTTTAAATTTAATTTGAATTATTTTAATTAAATTAAATTATATTAAATTAATTTAATTTATTTTATTTTTTATTTTTTAAATATTTTTATTAAATTTAATTTTCTTATTAAATTAAATATTTTTTTATTTTATTCAATTTAATTAATTTTATTCATTATTTATTATTTATTTTGTTTTGTTTTATTTATTATTTAATATTTAATATATATTTTATTTAATTTTTTAAATTTAATTTAATAATTTTATTTTATTTTAATTAAATTTAATTTTAGTAGTAAGAAACTAAGTAAATGCTACTTAGTTTATTTTAATATTAAGAAATTAATTAAATAATAAATATACTTGTAGGTCCCACACATTTGGTAATTGCAGTATTCTGACAGAAATTTCGTTAGAAATATAAAATATAACATTTACAAACATTGTCCACATTCCAAAATCAAAATTCAATACATTAACATATATATAAACTGTAATTGCATAAAGAAAAGCAAAGACATTCATAATTAGGTTTTCAGAGTTCCAATTTCAAAATCCCAAATTCTAATTTCAGCCTCCCAATTTCAAATTTTCAGAGTCCCAATTTCAGCCTCCCAAATTCACAACAGCAACATATCATACAAATATCACAAATATAATTAGGTTAATCTCATATTCAAACTCATACTAAACCTAAAATAAATTAAGCCACAAATTTCAGAAATATCATACAAATATCATGTCCAATATCAGAAATATCATACCTTTAATTAATTTGCAAACTAAATGTTTAGAAATATCATACATTGAATTAATGTGCAAATTTCTGAAATACCAGTTGTGGTGGTGGCTAGTGGCGTCTGGTGGCAATGGCGTCTGGTGGTGGTGGTGTCTAATGGTGGGTTGTGCTGTTGATGGTGGTGTTTGTTGGCGGTGGCTGCTGCTGGTGGCGATGTCTGGTAGTGGCAGCTGGTGGTGGCGCCTGGTGGTGGTGGCGGCTGGTGGTGGCGCCTGGTGGTTGTGGTCTCTGGTGGCAGAGATGGTGGTGGAGTCTGGTGGTAGGGAGAAAAGAGTAGTGAGAGAGAAATAAGAGTGAGAGAGAGAATGAGAATAGGAGGCGGCTATGGAGAAAGTAATCTGATTAAGTTTTAAAGCTTTTTTTTGACGAAATTTTCGTCGAAATTACATCCGTTGTAATTATATTATCTTCGATTGATAGTTCGTCGAAAGTAAACAGTATTCCGTCGAATATAAGTTTGGCGCTGGCGCGAACTTTGGCGCCAATGGGATCCTTCTATTTCTGACGGACATCCATCAGAATTACTATATTTTCGATTGAAATATCCGTCGGACATAGCCTATCTTCGAGGGAATATGTCTGTCGTAAGTAATTTCGTCGAACTTAGCCGGTTTCTTGTAGTGAAGCAAGTGGCAGCCCATACATATATGTGTGGCAATCTTATTTAAATCAAATAAAAAAATACATATACCTAGGATGTACATTATTTCTTGACCTAGTTATAAATAAGATTCTTCCGCATAACCAAAGAAGTTATGTCTTTGTGTAACGCCCAACCACATCCCTACTTTCTTTTATGGGAATTTTAAATAATTTTCATGCAACCAAACTAAGGAAATAACACAGTCTTTTTTTTACGTTATTCCATTCTGAAGTTATGTCATCCCCAAAAATTCCTCTAAAATAACTCAGTGGGGCATCAAATGAAAGACAAGTTAAGGGTTTTTCCAACACCAGTAACCCAAAAAAATGAACATCCTCCAAAGTTATTGTTATTTTTCCACGCTTCATTTATATGAAAAGTATTCGTCTCCGACCGCCATCTCTCAACTAGGAAGAACACGAGATTGTCATCCGTTTTGGTGACTATTGTCGGATGGCTAAACACTCCAAACCTCCACCTAATTAGTACTTTTTTTTTAACTTAGTAAGTTCTCATTTGTTATAGGTTATGGCAGTAGTTTGAGACAATGTAAGTGTACCCCTATCAACACCCTCCCATATATCCTCCAACATATGACACATGATCTATTAGTCATAAAGGACACTGAGGTATGGGTTCGGGCAACCAATTTTCCATATTTTATCTAAAAATACAAAATAAATTAAAAATAACACCAATAATATTCCATATGTATAAAGATATGCATGACCAATTATTTAATGTGCATAATTAAGCACAAATTATTCCATATTATTAGTCTAAATTTTCACACAAAATATGTCAATATTATGTATGTACGTATATGACCTCATACAAAATTAGGCATGTAAATACATACATACTACCCAATTTGTTATTTCATAAATATAATTCTAGGCGTATTTTGTAAATTAACATAAATTCGTTAAAAAAATTGGTAGGACTATTCTTACTAGTGATTGGAGTAGAATAACCGATTCAAACTTGAATTTTGATATAGAATTAACTTTGTCTAGCCTTAGCCTTGTCTTCTTAATTCTTCCTATCAATTGATACGTACCAGATCAACTCCGCAAACATTTAATAATAACAAACAGATCCAGATCTGGGTATTGTTTATCATCTGACCACTACTCCTACTAGCGACCATGTTATAATACGTCATATATATTGATGATAAACATCATAGTTTACCCTGACCAATAGTAAGAAGTAGTGGTCAAGAAAAATCTTACTAATTTTTTAGGGCAACTAGTTAGTAATTACGGTGACAGTTGGTAAGAGTTTCTTTAGCAGCTAGAAGGACTAGCGGTCAGGTCTATGTCAAAGTTAATCTCGGCCCTTAGATCTCACATTGAATGATGAGAGATCTGTTTGTTGGAATAATGTCCATAGCAAACATTAGATATAGATCAATACATCTCTCTCTCTCTATATATATATATTATAATAAATTAAAACAATCAAAAAATAATGATAATAATAATAATACCCCTAACATTTGGTTATAAATATATTATTTATATATTCATTTTTGTTGCAAAATTTTAAATATGTTTTTAATTTTAAATTATAAAATGCATGAAATTTTTAAACATATATAGTAATATATAGTGATAATAGCATATAAGTAACATCACATTATTTTATAATTTAAACTAAAATAATTAATTTTTGAATGAACTAAACAAAATAGATTTTAAATTTTGGAAAAGAGTATAAAATAAGCACCTCATATTTATATGGTGTGTGTGTGTATATATATATATATATATTGTACGTGGTATATTAACATCCAGTGTTGTTTCCTTGTTCTCTTTAATTTATGTAAAATATTAAGTGTATTAACTTAGGACTTAGGAGCCATGCCCATGTAAGCCTTTTATGTTCAGACTTGGCTTTTTTATTCTCAAATGAATATATATAATGATATATATCTAATGAAGTCAAATGTGAAGCTAAGATCAGACAGATCAGTTAGGCTTTAAAAGAATATATCATATATTAATGTGTCAAAATTTGTATATCTAATGGGTTCAAATTAAGGCCCATAAATATACCTCAAAGCTATTTAGATGTTTAAAATCTGGTAAAACTCTGTAAACATTTAAAGCATAATATTCGAGAGCTAATTAAATACGTACTCTATATTCTGATATATACTCAATAATATTGGTGTCAACATTTTTTTATTCACAAGTCTTAGTGTGAGCTACATACTCTAATTAACTGCAAGAAAATATTTATAATATAGTATAATTTAATAGGAATTTATTTTTAAATTTTTTTCACATAAAAGTAGAATTTACTGAGGACGGACCAAGTAAAAATATCTGTTCCCATTTTTATCAGTATAACGAATTGTCAATGCTGTTGTAGTTGCTAGATATAATAGGCTTATCTCTCTATTCTCCTTGGGATTGGCAAATTGGTGTTTTGCAATATCGTCACTCCTACAACACAACCAACCACAATCAAGGGACTACACAACTTGAATTTGTTCTCTCAAGAACATACAAACATATATACACAAACACATACTACTATAGATTTAATATTGTCATTATTTTTATTAATGTCTTCATAAACTTAGCAAAATGATTGATAATCTTGTTTCACTATTACATGTATATATATTTAAAATTATACGAATTACAAGCCTATTATTATTATTATTATTATTATTATTATTATTATTATTATTATTTGAGGTGTATAACAAGAGAAAGAGAGCGAAAATTTGGTCACTCATGCATCCAATTTAACAAGTGTTGGGAGCATGGCTGAGCCACTTGTTTGCAGACTACTGCCTAAAGCCTGCATGGAACCTTACCCCCGGTCTACATTTTCGGCACACATCTTGTAATGGCTAAACTATTTGAAATTCATGTTGACTGGTGTTCAATTTTATGCACAATTTTGAATTGCCAATAGCAGAATTTTAAAAGCCTCAACTCTTAGAGTGTTGATAGTTTATTATATAATATTTGGATCGACAAGTAATGGATTAAAATGACTCAATTGGTGGTCTTTTTAGGTCGTGGGTTAAACTTTATTTTTGATTTATTTTTTGACTTCTATTGATGCTAATCGGATATATCGCGTGCATTTATCTTATCTACATTTCCAGAGCTGATGTGACAGTGATACAGTCATGCAATTATTTCTATCAAAGAATAGTAAAAAACAACTAGTAAACTTACCCTATATATGTATTTTATGAGAATATATATATATATATATATATATATATATATATATATATATATATATATTGATAAACAGAAAAACTGAAGTAGTTATGAGCTAGAATTTCTAATAAAAATGGTGAGGTCACTCGAGAGGAACAAGACAATATGGAATGGTTAAGGAGAAACGGCAATGTCTACGTGCCTTGTAATAGAAGAAGCCATTAGGGCCAACTCTCAATTTTATCTTTAAATGATATTAAATAGAGATAAGTTTTAAGTAAAGAAATTCGGAGGAAATTTCTTGGGTTTTGGAATTTTCTTATCTAAAAACGGTCATCAGTAATTCCACTGTCATCACAAGAGTTGTGATCCCCACTTTCAAGTGTTATAAATTGAGGGCAATGGCACAGCCATTTCATGAACTTCTCATTATATTCTTGTTTCTATTTGTATACTTAGGAATTTATTACATATAAAAAAAATAGAGTTCTAGCCATGGCTTCTTCTTTCTCAGTGCCTTCAATGGTAACATCTCTACAACTTTCTTCTCTAATTATAATTTTCTACTGAATTTTCGTATTTCTGCGCTTAAATTTGTAGAAATTAATGTTCATCACATATATCATGCAGTAGCCTCAAATTTCATATTTTTTTCATGCATGATTTATTTATGATGAAGATTTTGGGAGGGCAAGGCCAGTTTGAATAGCCCTTCCACTTTCAAGATTCATAACATGATTTTTTCTCAGTTGCCACAGTACTTTCTTTTTTCTTTCATTGCAAAGAAGAAAAACTGGAGCTCACAATATTAATTTCTGTTATGAGCAATCTCTGAATTAATTTGTACACCTAAAAATGGAAATTCTTAATTCTGTTTTCATATATCACTGGTTAATTGAAAAGTTCTTGGGAGTACTATATTTCATTTAATTGGTATATATATATATATAAACATGCAGATTATGGAAGAAGAAGGAAGGTTTGAAGCAGAAGTAGCCGAAGTGCAAGCATGGTGGAACTCCGAGAGGTTCAAGTTCACGAGCCGCCCATATTCCGCCCGAGACGTTGTTTCGCTACGTGGCCACCTCAAACAAGGCTATGCGTCAAATGAGTTAGCCAAAAAGCTCTGGAGGACTCTCAAAACACACCAAGCCAACGGCACATCCTCCCGAACCTTCGGTGCACTCGACCCGGTCCAAGTCACCATGATGGCTAAGCACTTGGACACCATTTACGTCTCCGGTTGGCAATGTTCATCCACCCACACCTCCACCAACGAGCCCGGCCCGGACCTCGCTGACTACCCGTACGACACCGTCCCAAACAAGGTCGAACACCTTTTCTTTGCCCAGCAGTACCATGACCGAAAGCAAAGGGAGGCCCGTATGAGCATGACCCGCGAAGAACGGGCCCGGACCCCTTTTGTGGATTACTTGAAGCCCATTATTGCTGATGGGGATACGGGCTTTGGTGGTGCAACTGCCACTGTTAAGCTTTGCAAGCTATTTGTGGAAAGGGGAGCTGCTGGTGTTCATATTGAGGATCAATCCTCCGTGACTAAAAAATGTGGTCACATGGCAGGAAAAGTACTTGTTGCTGTTAGTGAACATATTAACAGGCTTGTGGCTGCTAGGCTGCAATTTGATGTGATGGGAACCGAAACTGTTTTGGTTGCCCGGACTGATGCGGTTGGAGCAACTTTGATCCAGTCCAATATTGATACTAGGGATCATCAGTTCATTTTGGGTGTTACTAATCCAAATCTCAAAGGGAAAAGCCTTGCCACTGTTTTGGCTGAGGGAATGGCTGCTGGGGGAAATGGGCCTCAGCTTCAAGCCATTGAGGACAATTGGTTGTCAATGGCACAATTGAAGACCTTTTCGGATTGTGTTGTTGATGCGATCAATAATATGAACGTTGGAGAGGGCGAGAAGAGGAGGAAAATGAGTGAATGGATGAATTGTTCCAGTTATGACAAGTGCTTGTCGAATGAGCAAGGCCGAGAAATTGTTGAGAGATTTGGCCTTAATGTTTTTTGGGACTGGGACTTGCCTAGAACAAGAGAAGGGTTTTATAGGTTTCAGGGGTCTGTAACATCAGCAATTGTTCGCGGTTGGGCTTTTGCGTCTCATCTGATATTATCTGGATGGAGACTTCTAGCCCGGATTTGGTCGAGTGCACTAAGTTTGCGCATGGGGTGAAATCTATGCGGCCTGAGATAATGCTGGCATATAATCTTTCACCTTCTTTTAACTGGGATGCCTCGGGTATGACTGACGAGCAAATGAAGGATTTTATCCCCAAGATTGCTAAGTTAGGCTATTGTTGGCAGTTTATAACACTGGCTGGTTTTCATGCGGATGCGCTGATTGTTGACACATTTTCTAAGGATTTTGCTAGGAGGGGAATGCTGGCTTATGTGGAGAGGATACAGAGGGAGGAAAGGAACCATGGAGTTGATACACTGGCTCATCAGAAATGGTCTGGTGCTAATTACTATGACAAGGTCCTTAGGACTGTTCAAGGAGGCATCACTTCCACTGCTGCCATGGGCAAAGGTAAAATGCACTACTACTTTATTCACTTGTTTCCATGTTTATAAAGATCCGCTCCAAGTACGCTAGCTGTTGTTGACAACAGTCGCCGTTACATATTGCATGTACGTTCCTAGTGCATTAACATGTATATTAAAATTTAAAACTCAAGATATAATATGTACGTGGTGCTTAGAGTTCAAACATTAATTGATCAATGCTAACTGCTGAAACAAAAGTATCAACAATAGGCAAAATGCAAAATGACATTATTATTTTTTGCAGGAGTAACTGAGTCTCAGTTTGGAGAAACGTGGACTAGGTCAGGAGCGACGGACAAGGGCGATGGCAGTGTGGTGATTGCGAAGTCAAGAATTTAAAAGAGCTATCTGAGTATGGTGGAGAGATCATGAGCTTGAAAACTCAATTTATGTACTTTCAATTTGTTAAACATGCGTACAATAATATGTTTAAATAAGTAATTCCTATGATCATTGGGGTAATCTTGGGCATTTTTGCAGGCCCATAAATTGTTGCAGGCTATATATATATATAGTTACTGTTATAGCTCTCTGAAGCGTCGGTGAAGAAGAGAGTGTATTGCTTAATTCTATTGTACTATTTTATTTCATGTGTAATGTGCTTGCTTAATATATGAGTTCCAAACTATTTTCAATCCATTGCTTTAATCAAATCTTGAACTCGTGTAATGAGTATCAAGACAAGTGACGGACACTTGGTTATTATAATTTAGTTGTTAAAATAAAGTCAACAAGTTGAATAAAACTCTCGAGACAGAGAAAGTATATATACATTTTATTGAATAAAAGTTTGTTGCAACATATGATATGTTTTCTAATTTTAGGCCCTCATATTTGGGGAACCTCCTTTCCACAGCCTCTAACTTGAGAAATTTCCTCAACAAACCAACTCTAATGTCTAAACTTCCATGTTCCTTGGCCAAATGATTCTACGACGAATCCCTGGTCAATTAATTTCCATCTTATGCACATTTTTTTGGAGGCGAATTGAAATCAGCATGATTTTTGTTTTGTAAATTTTGGAGATCATACGACCAATCTCTGTCGGCAATCTTTTAGCCGTCGTCAGTGCAACCATCAATGTTGTTCTAGATATCGCAGGCAGGCAGGCCCATATAAATCTCAAGAAAGTTCTCCTTTCAAGGTAATTAAGGTGAAACTTCTTGTTCATGTAATGGTCAATGAAGAACATTACAACATGTGCAATGTTCTTAACAAAGCTATTTTTTTCTCTCACGATGATGCAACATGAGAATTAATGTAGGCACGTACTTTGGTTATTCCCCTCTATATATATTTCTTTGAAATGTTAGAATTCGTCTCATTTATGTATTTTTTCGGAACCAAAATATACTTCTTTAATGGCTTCTAAAATTACAAGCCAGAGAACTCCATCAATGTCCTCTTCCCAACCTCCTCCACCACAGAATTAACAAGTGATCCTGCTGTATCACTTAAAAACCAACAGAGTAATGTCACATGCGTCTATCAATCGCATATCGGCGGATATTGGCGAAACGTCACCGTTATATGGAACAAGAACATGATGAACCATTGCCTTAGCATTTCTGTTGATAGTGTTGAAACTGATTTTCATCAAACTTGCAAAATTGAGCTAAAGCCTTGGCATTTTTGGGCCAAGAAAGGGTACAAAACCTTTGAAGTTGATGGGAACCAATTGGAGGACCTATTGGGATGTACGGTCGGCCAAATTTTCAGGAAGCCCAGAACCATGTTCAGATTTCTATGTTGCTCTTGTATTCGATGAAGAGGTGGTCTTATTATTAGGGGACTACAATAAAAAGGCCTATAAGAAAACAAAAGCAAGACCTGCCCTTTTTGATGCTCTTTTGTTTTACAAGAAGGAACATGTGTTTGGGAAGAAAAGTTTTTCAACACGAGCAATGTTTGATCAGAGGAAAAATAAAGAACACGAGATTGTTGTAGAAAGTTCGACATCCGGGCCTAGAGATCCCGAAATGTGGATTAGCATAGACGGGATTGTGCTAATCAACATCAAGAATTTGCAATGGAAATTCAGGGGAAATCAGACCGTTTTAGTAAATAAGCAACCGATACAAGTCTTTTGGGACGTGCACGCTTGGTTATTTTGTGATCCGGGGTCTAACCATGGATTGTTCATCTTTAAGCCTGGTGGCACAGAGGCAGAGAGTGACAAGGACGATAGTAGTAGCGTCCGCGGTGATGGCAGCAGCGACTGCAGCGGTGAGAGCAGGTACTACTCTACTGTTGGACATTCAAATGAGACGCAATTTTGCCTATTTCTTTATGCGTGGAAGATTGAGTGACCAACTTTAATTTGGAGAAACCAAGATTACAAACTCAATTCCAATTATTGTAGATTATGTGAATCGTGTTCTGAAAACTATTGTCACTACATGCTTGATTTCGCAAGTATATGTAATTGTGCTCCGCATAAATATTGTCTATAGATGGTGGTGTCATTGTATATTTTAATGCACTGTGATACTTTTAATCGGATTCTCAGTTTCAAATTTCTTTTTAATGATAACATTAGTATAAAATGACACAATTTAAGATTTTGTCAAAAAAATTTAATCACGTCATACTATTCATCCAAAAACTAATTATTATTATTAAGGGTACTATACGTGTGACAAAATTGTATCCTTGGCTAATGAGACGAGACCTCCTTCCCCCACCCCTACCTCCCCTCTCCACCCCACCCTTTTTTTGTTGGAACATAGGGACCGGATTATACATCAAATGATTCTTAAATTATGCTTTTTCCAAATTATTTTATTATCTCAACCCAATTCTAAAGGTAAGAAGGAAATATATCAATTATTTTTTATAAAAAGTATAAATATACTTTATATTTTTAACATAATATTTAAAATAAAATAAAAACAGCTATAGTAATTGCCATAGCTGGCTCTCAAGTTAGATTTGCCCTGTCAACCAGAGTAAAAAACAAAAGGCTTGATATAAAGCTCTCATGAATAAAAACAATAATATCTTTGTTTTCAAATCCTCAACCACAAAAAGCACCTCTATATCGATTACACTTTACACAGAATTTTTTTTTTAAAAATGCAATGAAAATACTGCTGTAAAAGAGGAAATTTGGGCCACACGTTCAAATATTGAATAATAATTTCCGCCCAACGCAGGCTATATGACTAGTATACAGGTAACAACAGTCGGGGAGACTAAAGGAGATGACTCAAGCACCCTTGTTCTTCCAAGGTTGGATGACCCCAACAACTATAATAGCCACTATTATTAAAAGAATAATAATGGCTATGCACATCCATTTTCGAGAGTTCTTCTGAAGTTTTTTTGCTTTCTGAAGTGCAGTTGTCCCTGATTGGACATGATCGACTGCATTCGAAACCTGAACAAGATTCCCATTAACACAAGACCCAAAGCAAGACGTGTTGCTTTGCTACAACAGGTACACATAAAAATTTATTTGAGAAAAGCAAACCTGGGTTTCGATGTTATCTAATAGGTCCCCCTGAGCCTCGACCAGGACCGCCATATCAAGGTAAATCTGGCATATATCCCAAAATTATATTAAGCATATTGAGGGGTATTTATTTATATATTTTTGGGATCTTTTGAAATATATAATTAGATCTGGATGAAAATGTACCTGATGCAGGTCAAGAAGTTTTTTCTCAATTTCCCTCACAGCATCGTGTCTCTCCTGGATTTCTTCTAACGTATTTAGTACCTGAAACCCCTCTCCCTGGCTATAATTAATATTCAAACAAAGAGGAGAATAAACAATAGAAAAGGAGAGGAAATGGATAGGAAATGAAAAGGAAAACCCCTCCCCCAAACATAGTCCTGATTTTTCACAGGTGAGGTGCTGATGCCAGAAATAGTAGAGCTATTGATGAGAATTTTATGTTCCAAAGAAGCTAAGAGTTGGCACATATTACATAGATTCTCCTTCCATTTTGAAGGATAAGGATTTGAAACCAAAGTTAGCCAAAGTGAAGGTTCAAAAATGGTATCCATTTATATTAGTAATGTTCATAAGAGAAACGAGTGTACGACAGAGTATTCTCACAAGCAGAATTCTAATTGTGAAGTCATTTTTCTTTTCTAAAAGAGAAAGATGAACTCTAGCCTTCTTATCTATACTACCAGAACTCAAATAATAAACTACTCTATTTACATTTATTTATTTGACAGGGAAATTATTAGGTAAAATATGGTACTCAAACAGATGTAAAGGGCTCAAGTCATTCTATGTAGTTGATATGCAGATCCAGTGGTGAAGCCACATTGGAACTTTTGGGTAATTGACCCAACTGAAAAAAAATTATTTTATGATATATGATAAATTTAGAAGAAATTCAAGTGTAATGAACAAATTGACCCCATTGAAATTTTATAAATTTTTTAATATACGGGGTCAAATTGAAATTTCTATAACTTTCTCAATTCCATATTACTTCTACTCCTTTATGTATGCATCTTCCTCTAATATTTTTAAAATAAATAATAATCTAATTTAGATTATTTTCATAACATAAGGAATTTAAATATTTATTAACAAATTTGTGATTAGAAAGGAGTATTAGGGGTCAATAAGGGATGTGTGTGTATATATATATATAATGTTATTACTTGTTATATTAACAATATTGTAACCAAATACATGTTTTACATATGCAACCGGTCGGAAAACACAAAATTATCTTAAAAAAATTGGCTCCCCTCGCCAAATTATTTATAGGACCGCAGTATTTTGACCCCACTATTTATAGGACCACAATATTTTGACCCCACTGGATCAAAATTCTGGCTTCACCACTATGCAGATCCGTGCTGATCCATACTTCATATGATTATGTAAATGGTAAAATGCATACTATATCTAATGAAACGTCTTTAGGCACATCAACATTGGGGTTCTGAGGAAATTTTGGTAATATGCTGGTACAAGTAAATTGGCATTATTTCTATAAGCATTAAAAATGAAATAGCAGCTGCACACAACTGAATCATAGCCATTTCAACATCAGTCTCCTGCCATACATAACTTAATTGTGGGAATACACTTCAAACAAAATTTACCATTTTAGCCTACGGCATTAGTATTTTCTAATATATTAAAATGCAACAAATAGTTCCTTTAAAGTTTAAATTGAGATTAATGGATCCTCCTAGTCAACTGAAATCTTTTTTCTAAGTTCTTATTATTTGTTAAAGACTAGAATTATACTTGTTTGAAGAAAAAAGAAGTCTTTTTTACTCCTTTTATCTATATTTTTTACAATTAAAAAAATAAATATATATAAAAAAATAAAGAATCCTATTTCCTCCTAATTTACGATTCAGTCTTTCAGCATAAGGGTCATTGCATGATGAAATGGCAAATTCTTTGTTCAAGTTTGAGAGCAATCACTATGTGCAAGCATTTAAAGGTTAGGTCTATATCCACTCTACTTGTCCCAGCACCCAGCTTATGGACACTAACACTATGTACGGGGCTAATCAAGTTGACTTTATCATCATCAGCGGCAAGACATGCACAAGAATCCCAATGTTTCTATGGTTCGAGCTCAAAATTTCAAAATCTAATGGGGTCAATTTTGAGATTACCTGCAATAAAGTTGGTTCTAAAGATGCAGCACATAAACATGAAGCCAAACAACCCACATTAAGGAGATGACTCTTAATGTTTCAATATGGGTAACAATTGGAAATCTAAGATTTGGAATATGAATCGACATGGTACCTGTCCTCTTCCCATTTCTTGCATAGCATTCTGGAAAATTTGTTCACTATTTCCAGTCTCAATCAGGTGGCTGATCGTCTGAAAAATCATAAATTTGGCCTATTAGGATGCATTTATTAATGTTTAAATAATCATATATTGATTTCAGGTTCAGGCTCACCTCTTCATCTGGCCTGGTTCCCGTAACTGCAAAATCATGAATTCAAACAAAAGAACATATGGATCAGAAATATAATGAGCAATTGATGGAAGAAAGCTAATAAGTGCAACTATTGTTTTTAACTTTTTCAATTTTGATAACCTGCAAACTTAAATATTCAAACCTGTAATTACTCTTCTCTCCACGACCTCACGATATTCATCATCAATCTTTTGTCTCAAAGTCTGATACCATAAGCATTGATAAGAATATGGGGAAGCCGTTAACTACGACTATAACCAGTCATGTAGATATATACCTGAAATTCTGTCATCAGATCTCTGAACTTCTTGGTCAAAGCACTGAAAGGAAACAATAACTATGATTGATGTCATAACAAGTCAGAGATCTGAAATGAGATTTACAATTGACCTTGCAACTTACTTTGTCACATTCATCCTAGATCGGTCGACCCCTGTACCCTTTCCACAACCAGGCTTCTGCCGATTGCCTAAGTTCTAGAAAGAGAAATTTGAATCACTTCACAATACTCATAACTCTCTTAAGTTGTGCAGGACATTCAAAAACATTTGAACTGTTTGTACCTCTTTATTTAGTGCTTCTATTTTTGCTTTTACGTTACGCGCAATCTTTCCCACTTCATCAACCTCTTTCTCCATTCGCTTCCTTATTGCTGAAAACAACAATATATAATACAAGAGAAGTTTTAGATATGGACTACAATAAACATGAGTTGTTGCCATGGTGTAACAAGAATTTTCTCAACTAATTAATGGTTGATAAGGCTTTAATATATCGAGTTGTGATGTTCTATTATTTGCTTAAAAGTTCATCATTCATCCATGAGGCCAACACATGTACAGTATAAATTCAAACCTAACTATGTAAGAATCCATTATGAAACGTTAATCTTGTATTTATTTCTTTCATTAACTCAATGATAAACAAAATGAATATCACCTTTCATGGAAGAAGCTTTTGTAACAGACTTCGACTCCTCATTCACATCCTGAAAAGATAGAGACAAATAACACTTACACTTCTCTTACACTTGCATTCCTCATTGGAAATAGCTGTTTAAGGCTTTAAGCAGAGTGATGGTAATAACACTTACACTTCTCCTAAGAATGGAATGAATAACTAAAATATCCAATTCATTAAACTCAAGAGAATATACAGATAATAAGTACATGCTAACAAGGTAAAGTGGAGAGTTTTTCATGTAAAAGTCACAAGAAACACTCTGACATGAGAGCATCTAACTGATGAAAGATCTAGTAGACTTCTAGAGACGTCATTTCTATCTATTCTTTTTTCTTCAAATGGATTGTAAGTTACAAAGTTCTTGCACCATGTATACTAGATCACCAGCTAAATCCTCTACAACTTACAAGACTGCCACAAGGGTTTGCTTAGAAGTAGATATCCTTGAAAAATGTGCATAAGTCACTGATTGAGCTATCTTGTAACAAAAGTGACCAGGGCTATGGAATACAAATACATAACTAAGAAAATAGCAGCACCCAATGGCGAAGCCACGTCAACTTTGTGGGGTCAATCGACCCCACTTGGAAAAAAAATGTTTTATAATGTAAGATAAATTTTAAAATTTTAAAATATTATATATAAATTGACCCCACTAAAATTTTATAAATTTTCTATTATACGGGGTCAAATTGAAAATTTATAACTTTGTCAATCAAATTTTAATCATATATGACTCATATCCTTTCAATGTGTATCTCACTATAATATTTTAAACTAAATAATAATCTAATTTATATTATTTTTAAAAATAAATACTAAATTACTTACTTATGAACAGTTGTGATTAAAAAAGTCTATTATGAGTCAATATAGTGTATATATACCATATATTATTACTCATTATATTTTCATTATAATATATATATATATATATATATATATATATATATATATATATATATATACCCGAAAGTATAAAGTATTAAAAAAAAATTGTCCCCGCCAAATTTTTTTATAACTTAGTAATAATTTCGAACCCACTGATAAAAACTTTTGGCTTCGCCATTGGCAACACCGCAAGTAATAGTGGAGAAAGGGAAAGCAAGAATATAGGCTTGGGTGGCGCACACATTTTCATTATTGGATTACTTCAACCATTAAGATATACTTTTAACAAAAAAACATTAAGTTGTAACTGGATTGCCTCCAGCACTTGGAGCACTACGCACAAAATTATAATTTTCGTTTCTGACCCCCCACCCCCCTTCAAAAAAAAATAGTCCAGTAAGGGCATCAAGTAGGCCCAAGCCATGTACTCATAATGTAGATGTGGGAGGAGCAGGAAGGTGGAAATTACTATACATCATCAACCTATAACTCGTCAATCCCACACCAATTAGCAAAAGAAATTCACCCAAAGAGAAACAGAAGTGAAGGGGAGTTTGATTTCCTATAACTTCAGTTGCAAACAGTTGAGCTTTGGAACAACTGAAGTTTTCATCGAAAAAAAGTTCTTCCAAGAAGCAGAATTCAATATTCCACTAGAGTTGCTAATAGCAATGGAAGCGAATAGCAGTTACATAGTGTTGCCTAATAACCAACCCATATCCATTATTCTATTTTCCTTCCCATATTACACCTCTTTTTTTTCAACAAGTATATAATTCAATAAAAGAGCATCAAAAGGGGATGCAATCCCAGGACCACAACCACCATGAACAACAACAACACAACCAAAAAGAAAAATTCTAAAGCAAAAAAGTTGAACTCCGGTATGAGATCAGAAAAAAATTATCGTACCTGTGAAAGATTCGCTCGGCCAAAAATACAAGAGTCAAAACAAAGATCTAATATGAACAATATTCTCTTTCTCCTCAAAATATATACTACTCTCTCCATAGAACTCACCACGAACAATGGAGAACCCCCAAAGAAAAGCCAAAACAAGAGAGAAGAAAACCCATCTGACAACCCAAATTCTCTATTAAAGTTGACATGTTGTCCACCTTTCCTACAGGAAACAAAATGGCTCTTCCTAACATTTATTTTCAAACCTAATACTGCCTGAACGCACAATAGCGCACATTTCAAATAACAAAGCTATTGAGCCTTTGCATCACAGAAGATAATAGTTACATCTCACGAACAACAAGTGAGACGTACCAACTTGCTCAGCACGCCCAACTGTCAAATCGCAGATCCTCCACTTGAACCATCGAGAACCTACTCAAAGCCTCCATAACCAATGCAAAAAGCAAGTCTCTCAAAAAGAAAAGTTTAGAGACACAACTCACTAAAACTAAGAATTTGGCAGTGGAAATACACTCCCAAATCCACTCCTCTCCAATGCTCTCCAAACCCCATCATTTACAACAGGTACAACAGAAAACTCCAATAACATGGTTATAAGCCTTTCTCAATATCAAGCTTGCAAATGCAAATGATTCCTGGGGGAAGACAAATTTTGTATGCTTCATTGATTGCTAACAACCATATATACTATATTGTATCTACTTTGGTGTCATGTTCATTTCCAAATTCTAGAAAGGACTAGAATTTTTCTACTCTTGTTCTACTTGGACTCATCTTTGTTAAAAACCTGACTAATTTTTCTATTCTTGTCCTACTTGCAGTACTGGACTCATTGTCGTTGAAGACCTTGACTATCATTAGAAATATTTTTGATGTATTTCTAAACACCATAGTATATGTAAAAATTTTGTTTCTCATAACCGTAGCAATATGTGATCCGTAAGATCAGATTAAAGCCAATAACATTGTTCATAATTCATTTTCCTTGTTTTTAGCATTGCTTCCTATATCTTCATACAACAAAAAAGCTATGACATGCAATTCATACCTTGAGTTTCTGAAGTAATCCAGAAAGCTTGTCCACTTGCTTATCCACCTCTTGTATCTGTAACAAAGAAGTTACAAAAAGAGTAACTACAACAAAAAAGGCCACAAAAAAATAAAGCAGAACAACAGCAAAATCTTAAAGGAAGCATGAAACATTTCTTGTGAGATAACAGGAACTGAAAATTTTGAATAAGCAGTTCTATACTCTAAATGCAGTTTTCATGTTCTCTAGAGGTTCTTCCATTCCATTTTATTGTATTCCACTTGAACCAAGAAACTATAAGGAATAGAAACCTAAAATAACTTGAGAGATAGACCTGCTTGTTGAAAGCTTCCATTCCCATATCTGAGTTACTCCTTGGAAGTTGTGTGCCCATCTCAATATCGGGTTCTCTACGAGGATGATCTTTGGCATCGCTGACAAATGAATCCTAAAACAGTGCACAATGACATGTAAAAGCCACAAACTGAACAATCTTTAAAACAAGATGAGCCAGAAAGCAACAGACATCTGGAATTTGTAAAGAAGTTTACTTTTTGAAAATAGGATTGCAATGAATAACAGAATGTCGGCCTTTACTTTCTTAAAAAATTAAGGTTTAGAACAAAAATCTTGCTTTTGTTTAGTTCAGTTTTCTCAGCAATCAAACAGGTTACAACCAAAATTAACTTGTAATCACTAAGTCTGAAAAGTTCAGTTTTTACCAAATTCCCACAAGTTAATAATCAAAATCATTGACACTACAAGTTCGAAATCACAATTAAGCTGAAGAACCGCAGCTGTTTCCAGACACCAAGTAAACCGAATCCATTGAACAAATTACAAATTTAAATAAATTAGGCTCTAAGAAACAACAGATTCAGGAGAATTCGACATTGGATTAATACTAATCGAGCAAAATTAGAAAGGAAAAAAAAAGGAATACATAAATTACACAACTAAATTATAATTTGTAGATGAAAAAGGACGGAATAGGAGAGGTAGTTAGAATCTAATTAATTTACCGTAAGAAGGTCGTTCATCTTCACAAGATCACCTGCAATGAGAGAGAGTAAAGGTGATGAGAGAAAAAGATTATGAATAATGATGGGGACTACAGTTCATTATCATTACAGAGCTGTAGTTTTATACAATTGCCTTGTTTGGTTGGCGACAGTAGGGAGTTGTAAACGACTAGGGACAACTTCACCACCAACACATGCTTTTTTCGCAAGACGTTACTCACCAAACAGGGTGTTATAAGTTTAATTTTCATTTAATTATTTTTATATCAGCTACATTTCAAAATTCTTTTTGTGAAGTTGGTCTATCTGCTAACTTGCTTTCCCCAGTTGAGCCAAAACTACAGTATTCATACTAATATTGGGAGGTGATCTTCATTTGTATGTCAATGCTGTATTGATCAATTTATCAACTTATCATGAAGTTAACTTTATGTTAACCAGATCCTTAAATTCTACTCCACTCCCAGCTTGCAAAAAAAAAAGACCCAACATTTGACACTTATTTGAGATTAAAAAAATTATACATAAAAATTGATATTTTCACAAGAGTCTCTCTTACGAAGGTGAGACTCATCCACTATTCCTACATAAAAATATCAATTTTTTATATGAAAATATAAATTTTCTATAAATATTATGTAAGATTTTGTTTTTATTCATGTTTATTTTGAAATATTTTATTAAGGGATAAAAAAAATAACCGTTCTTTAAAACTGTGTAACATCTGACTTATCTACTACTAGCTATAACCCGTGCCTGAAGGCACGGTGTAACGAAAAATTAAATTAAATTTGAAAAATATTACATTATCTAAAGACACATATCACCGCAACAATTAATACATACTCAATCATCAATACATATCCAACCACCAAAACATCGAGCTAGTTAACATCAAGAAATTTCGGCAAAATTTCTTTTAAAAATAAATATCCAGAAAATTCTAAACCTGTCTACAAACTTACAATCATCATTACATATCCAAACCACAAAAAAAATTATCATTTCATACCCAAAATCATCATAACCATGTATAATTAGTTAACTTTACAAAGTACGGAACACACAATCATCAACACATATCTAACCACCAAAACATCAAGCTAGTCGCTACTAATTTCAAAAAATTCGACAGAATTTCCTTTAAAAATAGATATCCAGACAAATATAAACATGTCTATAAAACTTACAATCATCCACACATATCCAAACCACCAAAAAAATCATCATTCCATACCCAAAATAATCATAACCATACATAATTAGTTAAATTTACAAAATACGGAACACAAAAAAATACATATATGAAGAATTTAATACATACTCAATCATCAACACATCCAACCACCAAAATATCAAGCTAGTCGCTACTAATTTCAAGAAATTTCGGCAGAGCTTCCTTTAAAAATAGATATCAAAAAAAATCTAAACATGTTTACAAAACTACAATCATCCATACATATCCAAACCACCATAAAAACCATCATTCCATACCCAAAATCATCATAACCATGTATAATTAGCTAACTTTACAAAAGACGAAACACAATGAATACATACATGCAGAAAATAGAGAAACAACATGTTGAGTATAAGACCCTTTACTTTACAGCCTACACCATGTATCCTTCAATATATACCTGAAAATATTTGAAATTTAAAAATTATCGAAATATGTGAGTCAAAATTAAACAATTGTAAATCTGAAACATAATGAGAACACATATTTGTATGTAGGGGCAATGAGAGAGAACTCTGTGTGTGTGGTAGAATAGATAGAGGATTTGAAATTTGAATAAACTGGAATGAGAGAGAGAGCAGCTGACGTAAACTTGATGTGACATTTGTCTATTTTCTCTCTCCGCTCTGTTTTATATTATAGATTCTTAATTATTCCTCCTTTCTTTTCAATTTTGACACTCCTATTAACTGATGAATAAGTCTGGGCAGACAGGTGAATGGGACATGTGATTTTTTTTTATTTTTTTTATTGTGATTCTCAAAAAATATATAGTACTAGCAACAGTTTCGTACCTCCGACACTATAGAGGATATAATTTATTCTAAACTTTGAACATCCCAGATTAAAAAATTGTCATTATTATATGAAAATATCTATAGTAAAAATTTCATTTTTTTATAAGTAAAATGTGATAATTTCATTTTTTTTATATTAATGTGATATCTATTTATTATTAATATGAGAAAGTATTGTGAAATTATCTCTTATATTTATAAAAATATTCATTTTCATATAATGTTTTAAAGTAAGATGATGATATTTTATCCAACCTAGCATGGTAGCATGAGAGAGAGAGAGAGAGTTATTACCTTAAAAGTTTTTTGAAGGGTTAGATTTATCCCGAAGTTTTGATGGTCAAGATCTTTTAATATGGTTTGAGCAGGAAATTAAGTATGTTCAAAAATATTTCTATTTTGTATAGATAGATTTATTCCAATAGGAATTTTTATAAAATAGAGTGTTTTAGTTATAATTTGGATACATATACAAAAACAGGGTTATACAGTCTGTATAATCATGTTTTTGTATATGTATCCAAATTACAACTAAAACACTATATTTTATAAAAATTCATGTTGGAATAAATACTATACATTTTTTTTGAGTCACAATAAAAAAATAAAAAATAAATTGCACCGGTCTCATTTCCCTGTCCAATTCCAATGTCTGCGTAGATGGACCCTTAACTGATTTGTTTAACTTAAACTTTGAAAAATATTTGCACACGTAGGCGTGTGCATAGTTATATAGTACATATAGTGGTGGAGCACTTCTACACGGACATGATATTTAGACAGAAAAATTAGACATTTTTCAATTTTTTTTTTACTTATGACTCAAAAAATGTATAGTATTTATTCCAACAGAAATTTTTACAAAATATAGTATTTTATGTGTAATTTAGATACATCTACAAAAACAGGTATATATATCTAAATTACACATAAAATACTATATTTTATAAAAATTCATGTTGGAATAAATATTATACATTTTTTGAGAGTCATAAGTAAAATAAAAAATAAAAAAAATCCAATTTTCCTGTCTAAATATCCTATCCGCCAAGACTTTTTCATAGTGGTGGTATTGTAGTGCCCCAAATTCGGGTTCTTTAAACCTCGAATCTGGTGCGTCACGATATATCTGTTCATACATATTTTTTAATTAATTTGAAAAACATAAATATACATTGTTTATTATAACAAGTTCTTCATTATTTCCAAGGTCTATTAACCTTAACTGAATACATACATTAATAACTCAAAAGGTTTATATAATTATTTTACATAAAATAATTGTAATAGTTGAACGTTCATGTGGAACTATTCTCCAACTTTACTTTTGACTTTATCTTGCTTCGAACTCTCAGACTTTAACTGAAATGTTAACATGATATAGCAAGGTGAGCAATTGCTTTGCTCAGCAAGTTTAAATACAAGAAGAATATATCATGATTGAAAATGAATAATAAGCTTTCGAATTTCAACAATATATAATAATTATGAAATAGCATGAATTAATTTTCAATATTTGAATAATTGAATCAATAACGCTGAGTGGCCAACAATAACCATGAACAAATATTTTTGGTAATCAAGGTGATCAGTCTTTTATACCTGATGAACATATACAACTTGCACAAAGTGCAAATAACAATAATCATAGATGTGGAATAATTGTCAATAATTAAACCACTAACACACTTGAAACATAATAACTCAAGTTTGAGTTATGAAACTTGTCTTGCCCGTCGATTACTACTACGCAATCTATTATAATCTCTTTATTGAAAAGGCATATCATTGTTAATATTAAAATTCCAATTAGCATAATACAGTTTATCTCATAATTAACATTACTATTTTAATAGCATATTTAATAACATTTAGTCACATAAATAAATATTAGATCTTATATTAAATTCTTAGTAATATTTAATAATATTACTATCATCTTAAATTCACTTAATATCATTAATCATTTATAAATATTATTAACTCTTTAATAATATTTTAATCACTTACTAACATCTTAATCATTTATAAATATTATTAATCATTTGATAATATTCAACTCATCATTTAATATTATTAACCATTTAATAATATTATAATCTCTTACTAATATTATTAATCCTTTAATAATATTTTAATCACTTACTAATATTATTAATCACTTAATAATATCTTAATCATTTATAAATATTATTAACCCTTTAATAATATTTTAATCATTTACTAATATTATTAATCATTTAATAATATCTTAATCGTTCACAAATATTATTAACCCTTTAATAATATTTTAAACATTTACTAATATTATTAATAATTTAATAATATTTTAATCTAATATTATTAATCAAATAATACTTTAATTTAACTTTAATCTAATATTATTAATTATTTAATAATATTTTAATTTAATTTTAATCTAATATTATTAATCATTTAATAATATTTTTATTCTATTTAATAATATTTTAATATAATATTATTAATCTTTTAATAATATTTTAATCATTTATTAAACTCATAAAATAGTAATTTTAATTGCTTACCATTTACTAAATCATTTATTTAATAAACCTAAAATGCCATAAATATAAATTTTTATCAAAAATGACCAAGATACCCTCCAAAATTCTGATTACATCATATTAAGGGTCTTTTGTCAAAAAAAATTACATTTTTACCCTTTATAGCATCACATTACTTATTTTATTCATTTATTCATAACTTAATCATTTCATAAAAAATACCAAAACATCTCCAAAACTTTTTCTTTTTTGGGAAATATCAGTATATGGTTCCTTTATGAATATATATTTTTTCTGAAATTTTCCAATTTCATTTACTATTTTAAATGGTCCAAAACAGTCGGATCTTGCAACATTTTTCAAAAATCGAAATTTTATCTAAAAATTTTGAAATTTTCACAGCAAGCACCTGTTATAAACATCTATTCCCGGTATATAGGGTTATTCCCGTTTACATTTAAAATCATACTTTCTTGTAAAATCCACAAGTTTCATTCTACACATCCAAAAATCACCATCTTTGGACAGGATATTGCTAACTTACCATACTAACATACCAAAAAATTTTCAGAATTTTTGGAGCAAAGGAAATAGACAAAAATGCCCTTGGACCAGACTGGCCGGGGACTTTATTTGTGCTCTAATTTTCTTCTATTTTCGACGGACGATTTGTACTAAAATGGTTGCCACGATTTGTGTAGTTAACATTTTTAACTGCTACCACTTGGGTTTAAAAGCTAACTTATATATCTAACACCCCTCTTTGATGGATCACAAAAAGGATGTGTAGATCTCAAGTTGTAACCTTTCAAAGTGAAGAAAAGTTAGGGTTTTCTAAGTAGAAAATTTATTTTGATTTTTCTTTCCTTAGATCAAACATTGAACTCCAAAAATTGTTAGATCCATACATGAAATACTCGTTAATATGTAGATCTAAGAGTTTAGAAACCTTAGATCTTTATTTTATCAAAAACAAATTAGCTCAAAGGAATAAACTAGTTTAGTGTTTTTTTATACCTTTGATCTTTCTCTTGATTTCTTTTTCTTTCTTTTCTCTTCTTGTTCTTCATTAATGGCAGCCTCCTCCCTCTTCTTCTCTCTCTATTTGGTGGGGTGTGGAGTGAGGGAAGGAGAGAAGAAATGTTTTCTCTTAATTTTTTTTTAGTTAAATAAATTTAGATATTATAGAGAGAAAGAGATCACTCGGTATTGTTTTGACTTGTCTGTGTGGCAATGTATATTTATGAGCTCACTCGGTATGAAATAACACCCAACCATTTGATTCAGCCTATTATCTCATGTATTGGTTTTGTTTGTTTCTGTTCAGTTTAATTCATTGAGTTAGTTACTTCAGTTCGTTATTTTTTTACTCTTCTGTTGATTCAGATATATTCCATTCAGATCTTTGGAGATTATATTTTTGTCAGTATATACACTTGAGGCTTTGTTCAGTATTTTATCTCAGTTGTTTTCGTATATCAGTTGTATATCTTTTGTATATCTGTATCCGTACTGGACAATTGGCTCATGCTGTGTTTTTCTTCCGGAAGGTTTGCAGGGGTGATTCAGGGCTAGTGTGATGAGAGAGTTGCCTTTGACCATCTAGGTTATTTCAAATTTTAATTTTTAATTATTTTGACTCTATTTGGAGAATTGTATTTAGTATGCTATTAATGGATCACCACTATTAATATTTTGAAGTTATTAGTGCTCTATTTATTTATTTTGAGGTCTGTTGTGCTTTGCACGTGACCTCCCTTTCCTTTTCAGGAAGGGGGTGTTACATCATGTTTATATTATGATGAAAGTCATATGTGGCCCGTAGTGCATAGATAGACTTGGTATGATTATCACCAGGGATTATTCGGTATAATCACGATCGTAATGTTACAAATGATGTGGATTATTTATTAAGCTGAGTCTCAGCGACAGTTGTTGATATGATCATGACCATGTGTTTTCTTTGGTCAAGGGTGCAAAGATGACTTGTTATATATTTGGCATGATCATGAGCATTGATGAAAATACGAATATCCTTGGCCCATAGTGCATGGATAATTCGTGGTCATGATACTAATGAATATCATTGGCCTGTAGTGCATGGATAATTTAGTGATATGGATTATTTATTAAAGCTGAGTCTCAACGATAAAATTAATGATAAACTTTTATATCATAGAAGATAGTAGATATCATGCTCTACTTGACTTTTCTAATGGATTGCTTATTTCACTGCAGTTGTTGATCTAAAACTTGTTGTCTATTGTATTCTATCAGTTGTTATACTGTTGAAGGCTAAGAAAAATTTATTCTGTATTATCTTAGTCATAATATTACTTATTGGACTAGTTGAGCTCACCCTTTGCTTTCATTGTTCTCTTCAGGAAATAAGAACATAGCCGGGACTAGTCGGGAAACGGAGTGATGGTCCGAGATGGTGCATTAGTTGTAAGACCCCAACTTTTTATTAATAAAATTGAATTTCCTCTAATTATTATTTTGAATAATAAGATGTTAATTTGATATAATGCTTTGATTATGGGTGAAATGTGTAAATTTTGCAAAATAAGCAAGTGGTTATAAAATATTCATTGTTGTCGGAAAATATTCGTTTGGTCGTGGAATATTCTTACTGTCGGGGAATATTCGTACGAGGGCGTAGCCATTTGTGGGCCCCATAACGGAAAACAGTCGGATGAAAAAAATGAAAAGTTTGAGTTTTTATAAATAACGACGTAATTGTTACCGTTAACACTGTTGGATTTCTTAGTGGTTAAAATATAGTAATACGCGTGGTTGCACAGTAGCACACGATATTTCAAGGTATTTTTGAATCATTGATTCTTACGTAAAAAGAAACTACTCAATAATTATTGCAGTAATTATTGTTCAATATTTTATTTTATTGATTCAATAATTGCTGCGTTGATATTTTATATTATTGTTGTTTCAATAATTGTCAATGCACAGTATTTTCTATTATCAGATCAATAATTCATATTATTTGAATAATATTATTAGATAGCATTATTGACAATGTCTAAGGAAGTTTTGTCTAGAAAAGGGGTTTGGTCACCTAATTGCGCACCAGTAAGGAGAAATCCTTATCGAAAAGCTCACTCTTTCCTGAAAACGACCTAGTTGTCATAATTGTGATTCTGTAATATTATTTGTGTATAATTACTTATTTATTTATATGATAAGGAAATTTTTATTTTATGTGGATATAAATTATGGATTCGGAGATATTTATTTTGGGGAAAAAGCATTTTTCTCTCATTGTGGCTTGCCGTGTTTTAAACAATTAGCCACTGTGCTTTAAAAATATTCAATTGACCCACTGTGGTTTTAAAAATGTACAATCAAGCCATTCTGTCTAATTTAACTAACAGACTTCTAAAAATATCCTACGTGACTTTTAAAAAAAATAAATATTACGTGTATTTGCTGACTGGGCGGGAGGAAGCTTTTGGTTATCCTACGTGACTTTTTTCTTCTTCTTTTATCTCTTTTCCAAATAATACAAATAATATATCAAAATTTTTGAATCAAAAAGATCTATTACAACATTATATTAATTTCTATAAAAATTAAAAATAAAAAATCATTAACTACATGGCAAAAAATAATTAAAATAATAATAAAATTTAAATAAATATTTTTATTTATTTTCTTTATTTTTATTCTTTTTCTTATCTCTTTTCCTTTCTTTTAATAATTATTTTTATTTTAAAAATTAATACTAATATATATTTTAATGATATAAAAAAGTAAGTACATAATTAACATAAAATAGAAAATTTGATACAATTAGCAAAAATTAGTTAAACAAATGACATAAAAATTAAAATTAATTATACAATCAAAACCTCATTATTTTTTATAATTTTTTCTTTTTCCTTTATCTCTTTTCCTTTCTTTTAATTATTTTAATTTTAAATAATACAAATAATCAAAATATTCATCTCCTAGGGATTCAATCATCCCCCCATTTTTTTCGAGGCGGCCATGGTGATAATTTTAAAAATAATTAATTTTAAAAATAAAAATAAAATAATCATTTTAAAATAATTATTTAATTTCAAAATAAAATAATTAATTTTTAAAATAAAAATAAAATAATTAATTTTAAAATAAAATAATTAAAATAATAAAAGTAAAATAAATATTTGGAATTAATGTTTAATAATTAATCATTAACTTGTAAAATGATTATTTTATTTTTATTAGAAAAATCATTAATGTTCAAAAAGAATATTATCTTCAGTGTGACGCCCCCAAAAATAGGTATACATCACCCATCTTGGGTCACCAGATATATGGTACTGAATACAAATACAAACTAATTATACAACAGTCGTGTAAAATACAACAAAACATATGCTGTGAGTTTTAATACAAATATTATCATCTAGACAATATCCACACTTAATAGAGTCCTCATTACATTTATTATTACACTATTTCATAAAATAGTGAGGATTACTACCCGACTAGTCCCAACTACGTTCTCATTTTCTGAAAAGAACAAAGAAAGAAATTGGGTGAGCTCAACTAGCCCAGTAAGAAATATTATGACTAAGATAATGCATAATAAATTATCATTAGTCTTCAACAATGTTAAACTGATATAATATAACAAACATCAAGTTTAACTGCAGCGGAACAAGCAATCTATTAGAAGAGTCAAGTAGAGAATAAAATCTACCATCTTCTATGATTTAAAAAGTTTTTCATCACTTTTATCGCTGAGACTCAGCTCAATAAATAATCTACATCATCAAATCATCCCTGCACTGCAGGCTAAGGACATATTTTTTTAGTATCACGACAATAAATTATCCATTAACTACGGGCCAAAGATAATCGTGTTTTCATCAACGGTCCTGATCATGCCATAAAATAATTCATCTTTGCACCCTTGGCCGAAGAGAATCCATAGTCATAATAATACCAAAAACTATCCATCAATGTAATACGGGCCAATGATGACTTTTTTCACATCATTTGTAACATTATGGTCATGATTATACCGAATAATCCCTGGTCATAATCATACCAAGTCCATCTATGCACTACAGGCCACAGATGACTTTCAACAAAATATAAACATGAGGATGATGACAATAATATAAGAATTTAATAAAAAAAAAAGTTCAAGTATTAATTTATTCGAGAACTAATAACGTCCAAATTGTTAACATGATACTTCTCTGTAGAGTAAAATTTAAGAATGCTCAGAAGAATATTTCCATGAAAGATACTGGATGAATCGCAAATATCAAGGATATTTCACTAATTTCATGGAGTATAAAAGTCAAAACTTTAACCAACTGAGTATAATAAAGAATGGAATAACAAAAGAAATCACCATGCATGCGGTTCTTCGCATAGACAGGTTATTCCAACAGAACAATAAATAACAGAACCAGGTCAGGCGTAATACGCACCGACAGGATATTCCAACAGAATAATAAAGAATTGAATAACAACAGAAATCACCATGCATGTGGTACATCGCATAGACATGTTATTCCAACAAAATAATAAATAACGGTACCAGGTCCGGCGTAAAATGCACAGACAGGATATTCCAACATAATAATAAAGAATGGAATAACAACAGAATTTCACTACTTCGCATAGACAGGTTATTTCAGCAGAATAATAAATAATGGAATAATAGAAGAAATTCACCAAGTATAGGGTAGACCGCGTATATAGGTTATTCCAACAGAATAAAAAATGGAATAACAAAAGTTCTCTTCATGAATACGAAAGAAATAATACCCCTTACGAGTACAACAAATAATACCCTTTACCTTTGAAAGAAGAGTACTCCGACTGGTAGGGCGAGGATATACTCGAAGAAAACTTGCACTATGCTCATAGCTTTCTTAAACTCTAAAGAAATACGCTCAATATTATAGAAGAATAACTCTCTCTATTGGGTATTTCCTAACATTTTCCTTGACATTTCTCTTTTGTTCCAAAATAATAGTCTTAAGCCAAACCAGATGGAATCATCACAACCATCTCCAGTCACCCATCTCAGGTAGAGATCGAGCAACACAACCAAGCCAGCAAGCAGTACTAGCAATTAATTCAAGGAAAATCGTTTCTTTACATAGATTGATCTCATGCCCAAAGCAGTTCCCAAACTACTTGTCACTTGTTGTAATCCAAAGCCTCACCATCAAACTATGCAATCCCACCATTAGTGTCGCCCGCCATTAACTCCACCTACTCTCTTCGTGGAAAATTTATAGCCAGAATAGTTATTTCTAAACAACAGCCATCGCCGGAAACTTCCATGTTTGGCAACGAAATTGATTTTCCTATCATTGTTTTCATTAAAGTTAACCTTAATTTCTAGGGTTTTTTCGTCTTCAAGTTTTTCATTCCCGCTTCTCTGTATCTTATTCATTCCTCGGTGTCTCAGATTGTTGTTTTGGTGGTCGAGTGTAATATTTAATATTTCCATTAATAATTAATTTTAATTTTTATGTCATTTGTTTATCTAATTTTTGCTAATTGTATCAAATTTTCTATTTTATGTTAATTATGTACTTAGATTTTTTATATCATTAAAATATATATTAGTATTAATTTTTAAAATAAAAATAATTATTAAAAAAAAGGAAAAGAGATAAGGAAAATAATACAAATAAAGAAAATAAATTAAAATATTTATTTTAATTTTATTATTATTTTAATCATTTTTCCATGTAATTAATGATTTTTTATTTTGTTAGAAATTAATATAATGTTGTAATAGATCTCATTGATAAAAAATTTTTGATATATTATTTGTGTTATTTGGAAAAGAGATAAAAGGAAAAGGAAAAAAGTCATGTAAGATAACCAAGCTTCCTCCCGCCCAGTCAGCAAATACACGTAATATTTATTTTTTTAAAAAAGCCACGCAGGATATTTTTAGACGTCTGTTAGTTAAATTAGACGGAATGACTTGATTTTACATTTTAAAAACCACAGTGGGTCAATTGAATATTTTTAAAGCATAGTGACTAATTGCTTAAAACACGACAACTACAATTGGGTAAAGGTGTTTTTTCCCATTTATTTTGTGTGGATATAAAAATATAAGTTTCATATTAGCTGCAGTTGCAGCTAATAGTACTCCAACCGGTTCCGTGGCCGAAATCGAACAAAAAAAAGGGTCGTAGTTCCTGTTTGTGTCCTATACTCTATTAATAAAGTTAATTGAATTACCGCGGACATTCCTCACTGTTCCACCATAACAGATGACAACATCCCGAAGGAGTTCCATTAAGCTATTGAACAAAGTTTCAAGTTAAGCAATAAAATCTACTATCTTTTATGATTTAAAAGGTTTTTCATCACTTTTATCGCTGAGACTCAGCTTAATAAATAATCCACATCATCCCTGCATTACGACCAAGGATATTCATTAGTATCAAAACCACAAATTATCCATGCACTACGTCCAAGGATATTCGTGTATTCATCAATGGTCATGATCATGCCAACAACTGTCCATCAATGCATTTCGGGTCAATGAGGACTTTTTCCACATCATTTGTAACATTACGGTCATGATTACACCGAATAATCCCTGGTCATAATCATACCAAGTCCATCTATGCATTATAGGCCACAGATGACTTTCAACATAATATAAACATGAGGATGATGACAATGATATAAGAATTCAATAAAACAAGTTCAAGAATTAATTTATCCAGGAACTAATAACGTCCAAATTGTCCACATGATACTTCTTTGTAGAGTAAAACTCAAGAATGCTCAGAAGAATATTTTCATAAAAAGATACTGGATGAAGCGCAAATATCAAGGATATTCCACTAATTTCATGGAGTATAAAAGTCAAAACTTTAACCAACTGAGTATAATAAAAAATGGGATAACAAAAAAAATCACCAGGCATGCGATAGACCGCACAGACAAGTTATTCCAACAGAATAATAAATAACGGAACCAGGTCATGCGCAAACACACAGAAAAGATATTCCAACAGAATAATAAATAATGGAACCAGGTCATGCGTAAACGCACAGACAGGATATTCCAACAGAATAATAAATAACAGAACCAGGTCATGTATAACGCACCGACGGGATGTTCCAACAAAATAATAAAAATGGAATAACAGAAGAATTTCACCATGTATGTGGTACTTCGCATAGACAGGTTATTCCAACATAATGATAAAGAATGGAATAACAGAAGAATTTCACCAAGTATAGGGTAGCCCGCGTATACAGGTTATTCCAACAGAATAATAAATAATGGAATAACATAAGTTCTCTTCATGAATAAGAAAGAAATAATACCCCTTACCTTAGTAGAAAATTGGATACCGCGATATTGTAGTAACAAAAGATTCTTCTTCTTTCTCTCGTATTCTCTCTATTCTTTCTCGCTCTAAAGCTTTAGTGAATTCGTGAAAAATAATGAAGGAATGAACTTCTATTTATAAGCTTGGTAGAGTAAGGTAAAATAGTCTTTTCGCCATAATTTATAACATCATTGCTTACATCATTGATCATATGACATCATTGCTTACATCATCGATCAAATGACATCATTGCTTACATCATCCTTCCGATGACATCATTGCTTACCTCATCGTTCCGATGACATCATCGCTTACATCATCAGAATTCAAATTCAAATTGTTCTCTTCCACCTCATTTTACTTTTATACCATGAATTTACTATAATAATGTTACCATTCAAATTATATAAAAAAAACATACTATCATATAATCACATCATACTACTATAATATAATATTATAATAATATATTTAAATGAATTATTGATTTGATAATTTGAAATACTGTGTAATGATAATTATTGAATCAAAAATATCAACATAGCAATTATTGAATCAATAAAATATTAAACAGTAATTACTGTAACAATTATCAATAATTCAAAAAATACTGTGCAATACCGTGTGCTACTGTGCAACAACGCGTGTTACTGTATTTTAACCACCAGGTATTCCAACAGTGTTAATGGTAACTCTTCCGCCGTTATTTTCATAAAAATATTTTTGTCGTTTTCTAACTCCAACAATAATTTCGTTGTGGGGTCCACCAATGATTGTGTCGTCGTACGAATATTCCCCGACAAAAAGAATATTCTCCGACCAAACGAATATTTTATAACAACTTGCGTACTTTGCAAAATTTATAAATATTACCCACAACTATAACATTATATCAAATTCATTCCATAATATTTAAAAATAATATTTATAGAAAAATCATCTTTATTTAAAAAGTTGGGGTCTTACATATTATGACTAAGATAATGCAGAATAAATTATCCTTAATTTTCAACAGTATAACAGCTGATAAAATACAATAGACAACAAGTTTTAGATCAACAACTGCAGCGGAATAAGCAATCCATTAGAAGAGTCAAGTAAAACATAATGTCTACTATCTCCTATAGATTAAAAGTCCATCGTTAATATTTCATTCCTATAATACTCATCAACAGTTCTTTGTTATACCCAAGACAAAAAGAACTCTCATCACCTGTCTTCACCTGAACCACCAAAGATTATATCTAAATCCATAATTTATATTTATAATCATGTAAATCAACAGTTTCTCCTTGCCACAAAGGCTTAATAGAATGATTACTCAATATGCCTACCCCAAAGGCTAAAGATATTCAAATGTAATAACAATGATCATACCAATCAGTTGTCTACCTTTGCACTACAGGCCAAAGATATTCAACTATAAAATCAATGGTCATGATCATTCCAATCAATTGGCTGTCAGTGCACTACGACCAAAGACATTCTACTGTTAACTAATGGTCATGATCCTGCCAATCACATCATCGAATTATTCATGCACTTCGGACCAAGGATATTCGTTATTATCACCAGTGGTCATGATTATGTCATACACCTGTCCATCTTTGCACTACGGGCCAAAGCTATCAATCAACAGTTCGTCTTTGTACGTAAGCCAAAGATATACAACTGTAAAACCAATAATCAACAGTCCAACTTTGCACGTAAGCCAAAGATGACTTTCATCACAATATAAGCATGAGGATGATAACAATGATATAAGCATTAATCAAACGAAATAAAAGATAAATATTAAAGAATTTAAATTTATCTAGAGTTTAACAATATCCAAATTGTCAACATGATACTGCTTTGTGGAGTAAAATTCAAAAATAATATTCATGTATCAAAAATAATTTGGACGGCAAATAAATTTTTTTTAGGTGAATAGTACCCCGTAAATAGTACTCCGGCGTGAAAAGTGCCCCAAATACCCGAGTGAATAATAACTGAGTGAATAGTAACCCATAAATAGTAACTCATGAATAGTACTCCGGCATGAAAAGTGCCCCGAATACCCGAGTGAATATTATTTGAGTGAATTGTAACTAGGTGAATAGTAACCCGTGAATAGTAACTCGTGAATAGTAACTTGTGAATAGTATTCTGGATTGAAAAGATCAATAATTATCAAGAATGCTCAAAATAATATTTTCATGAAAAGATACTGGATAAGCGCAAATATCAAGGATATTCTACTAATTTCATGGAATATAGATGCAATACTTCAACAAAATGAGTATAGAACTAGGGATACAAAATAAAATAATATTACTTACATACTACAGAGTATGGAAAAAAATATTATTTCATACGAATATTGAACAAAAATAATATCCCTTACGAATACGAAAGAAATAATACCCCTTATCTCAGAAGAAGACTGGATACTGGAATAGTGAAGTAGCAGACTTCTCTTCTTCTATCTCTTTATAGATTTTCCCCTTATAGCTTCTCTCTCTATAATTGCTCTTGTGAGTCTTAGTGAATTGGTGAGAATGAAAGAAGAATGAGCTTCTATTTATAGAAAAATATAGTTTCAATAATTGCACGTTTTGGGGCTCGAAATATTACTGTATAATACCTTCATCCTTTCCTTTATTTTTAATTTAGTCCTGTAAGTATTATTAAACTTGCACCACCTCCCCTAATAGTATATCATGTGAATCAATAGTATAATCATGTGACTCAATAGTTCTATACATGTGAAAAAAATAATTACAGTATAGTACCTTCATCTAGACCTCTATTTTTAATTTAGTCATGCAAGTATTATCAATCTTGCACCACCTCCCCTAATAGTACATGCATGTGAATCAATAGTACACACATGTGAACAAATAGTTATAAGTATATGAATTAATAGCAATTAATTGCTTATTTATCCGATTAATTACCCGATTGGTCAATATAACCTCCAGACATCAATTATTATAAAAATAAATGTCGATTTCCACTAACACTAATAATCCCAACACAATGGAACTATCAATTTTATCTTTAATCAACATGGACTTATTCATCATTAATATTATAACTCACAATATATAACAACCAGATCATTTCCAGGAAAGAGGGGGCTTTCCGATAAGGATTTCTTCCTATTGGCGCACAATTAGGTGACCAAACCTCTCATTGACAGAACTTTCGAGACATCGTCATTATTGCAAATAATAATATGAATAACATTGTCGTCTCAATTATTAATTTAATAATAATAGATATTATGCAGATGCTACTGTGACAATAATTGAATCAATAATATGAGAGATATTATACAGCAATTACTGTAGCAATAATTGAGTGAGTTCTCACGTAAACATCAATAATCAATATCGTGTACTACTATGCAACCACGCGTATTACTATACTTTTACTACCGGGTAGTTCAACATTTTATCGGTAAAACTTTCGCCGTTATTTTTATAAAAGATATTTTTGTCGTTTTCTAACTCCGACAATACTTCCGTTGTGGGGTCCACCAATGATTGTGCCGTTGTACTAATATTTCCTGTTAAAATGAATATTCCCCGACCAATCGAATATTTTATAACAACTTGCTTACTTTGAAAAATTTTCAAATATCTCCTTTAACTTTAAACTTTTATCAATTTAACTATTTACCAAAATAAAAAAATTGAATACTTTTATTTCATAAAATTCGGGATCTCACACGACACTTCTATAATTAAGTTGTGTTTGAATTATGTACCATGTATTTGGCGACTCAGATTGAGTGATGTATACCTATTTTGGGGGCGTCATATATACAGTCTGTGTCTAGTCCGTTTCCGTCGCTATAGCATTGAAAGTCGATTTTTTATGATATAGCGACGGAAAAAACCGTCGCTATAGTCGGTTCACTATTAGTTCACTCCCTCCAGTTCGCTGGAGAGAGCCGGACTATATATATATATACTTCTAAAATCATTTTTCCGCATATATAGTAATATATTTTTAGAACAAAAATTAAAAACTATTTTTACTCTTATATTCTACAACCGAGGATGTCTATCTTAAGTTTTTTTGTTTATTGCTGGTTTATCATATATATTATTCTCCCAAAAATGGAGATACTTAAGTTATATATATATATATATATATATATATATATATATATATATATATTGTGGGTCCAAGTGCAAATTAGGGTTCCCATGACCTAATTAAATTAAATGTACGATTAGGGTTCCATGACCTCATTAAATGTATAAATTAGGGCTCGCATAACCTAATTAAACGACGTCGTTTCATGATATTATTAAGAAAAGAAAAAAAAAGAAACAAACCTCTCACCTCTGTGTTGCATACTCTGCAGAGTCGTCGGAGAAGGAGTCGGAAGATCGGAGCACTGCCCCCCCACCCCCACCCCCACCTATTGGAAATTTATGGAAGATGATAAATTATAGAAGAAGTGAAATATAAATTTATAGAACACTTGAGAATACTTTCATTTCACTTTATTAAAATGATCTAAGTAAAAGACTATTTATAGGACTCATAGGACACTTCTAGATCCACAATAATAATTACTACATGACCACATTCATGTACATGAACCTAACCATTACATGTTTCAAGACATTTCAAATACATTCATGTATATGTATTATGTACTTAGATATCACCAATTCATGTATTAATATTAATTAAGATATTTCTTGAATAATCTAGAATATATTTGGTTTAGTTGCTAACAAGGCCTCCCGCAAACCAAATTTATTCTTCATAATGTCGTAAAACATTTTGATCTTTCGATTCCTTCAAAAGCAAGAAACTCTTTTGTCATCTCCATTGATGTATATGACACAAATGCTTGAAGTTTCCATTTGTTTTTCTTGATCTTGCTTACTAGCTTCTCACATTTTACATGCTTGTATAATTTCTTCTCCATTTCACTATTTCTCAAAATATTGTTCTCATGCTCCTCTTCAAGGTGTTTTACTTGTTTCTTAAGATCAGGAATAGCACGGTCAACTTTAAAATGATAGAATGAATTACGAAGTAAATTTTCAGGATTACCATCTTCACATCTCATCTGATTCAAGAGCATGTTGTAGCTTAGATGGAAGGCACTATTCAAACAATCAGCACTTCCTTTAAACATCATTTTAGCAGTAGAAGGCTCCAGCTTCTCATCCACCATAAGTATACAGACTCCACGCTCATCAATTCCTCTACGACTAGCACGGCCACTCAACTGTATATACTCTGTTTCTTCATATCTGTAACATTCTGTAACACCCTTCTTATTTTCTTCCAACTCGAATTCCTCAAAAAACTCTTCGCTTTCTTTTCCATCAAGGACATCTTTTGCAGTCTTCTCATCAATTTTCAGCTCATGAACTTCTTCAGGTCTACTCCCAGTGTCTTCACCCATATGGATGTCTTTTTCTTTATTCTCGTTTCTTTCATTGCCCCATGCCTCTTTCAGTTCATTTTCATTTTCTACCCACTGAAATGCATCTTCAAACCTCTCCTCATCTACTTCTTCATCACATATCCTTTTTAGTTTTAATTCATGTTCTTCCTTCTCAACATTTTTTGTCGTCTTCTCAATGTGTTCTTGGCGAGAAACCTCTTGTTGTTCGTTCTCAATTTCCTCCAGCTCCTTGGCTTTGTCTAGTCTCTTCTCAAAATCGTTCTCCATCAACTTGTGGGCCTCAAATTTCATTTCATCTTCTAATTTCTGTTGAGACTCCAACTTCTTCTTCTCTTCAATTTCTCTTTTTTTATCTTCACAAATCTTTTGGTCTTACTCTTTCGAGATATCTTCAAAAAATTCTTTTTTACTTTCTTCTTCAACTTCATCAATTTCTTTAACAAATTTCTCATCCTCTTCCAAAAACCAAGACTCTTTAGGTAACGATGAACCTTTATAATTCTTGCAAATCAATTCAAGTTCATTCCATAACTAAGATAGAGAATCAAAACTCGCAACACGCATCCAGACTTCTTCATGCATTACTCCTTGCAAAATCTTCCTTGTTCTTTTTTCTTTCATTTCTCGAACTTTTTCTGAAATACACTCTTCTGGATTTGCAAAGACATCTTGCCATAAATTGCATTCTCCAAGAAATACTCGAATCATTATACTCCAAACATTATAATTTGTGAACACTAATTTGTCACCAAACCTAGGAAATATCATTTTTTTTTATAATTTACCTCTCCAAAAATGATATCAGTATGACAACCTTTGTGACGTGCTTCAACTAACAAACTTCTTCAAAAAATTTCTCAACTAGCACATTTGCTAGATTGCAATTCGGAGCAATAATGCGCACACTTTGCACTCGCCTGGCGAAACACTTTGATAGCACTAAGTCACCTTTCTCGGGTTGTCAATTTTACCTTAGCCACTTTAGTTTAACCTTCGAATTAACCTTAGCTTTGATACCACTTGTTGGAAATTTATGGAAGATGATAAATTATAGAAGAAGTGAAATATAAATTTATAGAACACTTGAGAATATTTTCATTTCACTTTATTAAAATGATCTAAGTAAAAGACTATTTATAGGACTCATAGGACACTTCTAGATCCACAATAATAATTACTACATGACCACATTCATGTACATGAACCTAACCATTACATGTTTCAAGACATTTCAAATACATTCATGTATATGTATTATGTACTTAGATATCACCAATTCATGTATTAATATTAATTAAGATATTTCTTGAATAATCTAGAATATATTTGGTTTAGTTGCTAACACCACCCCCACCCCCCACCCCCCACCCCCACCCCCACCCCCATATATTTGCCTGTATCGCCTTCCAACCGGGGATGCCCCCGCCCCTCAGTTCCGCCTCTGGTTATAATCCAAAAGACAGCTCAAAAACTTGACAGTTACGTTGGTCTATATACAAGTGTTTAATAACGGATTTTAATATAAAGTTCATATATTTTATGTATATATATAATGTTTGACTAAGCACTAAGAATCACAAAAATATTCTTAGATAAGAATATCTTGCGACTGATGAACCATATATACCTCTGATTGCTGCTGCACTATATATAACTCATGAAATTCAATCATTTCTTCTGTTCTTTTTTATAATTTAAGCCACCATTATTGAGTCAATGATTGAATTTCTATGCCCAATTTCTTGGCTTAATCTTTAGAATATATATATATCCAAAAGATATGGAATCGCAGTTGTAGATTTTGTGCTCTTCTACTTTTTGGTTTTATTTAGTACTGCGGCTAGGTTTTAATTATATAAGTTACCACAATATATACATGAAATTAGTTCTTTAATATGCATAAAAAAGAAGTCATAAGATTAAATGGAACTCTGATTTTTGAACGGATCGAGAGAGTATATATATAATACCATAAAAACGGAATTTCATTAAAAAGAAAAGCGGCGTAGTTTTGTGTCTTAGAGCACTTTCTTTTGTAGTTCTTCTGTTCCTTGTTAATTACATACACTAGCTAGTAGCCAACATGAACTAAGCAAAATTTTGAAGAAATATTTAAAATGAATGAGGTGATAGAAAGGACATATGTTTCCATACAGATTGAAACAAATTATCCAAATTAAGGTTAGATACAATTGGCCGATTTTTCATATCAAATAATTCATGACTCTGACTTGAAAACCCTACATGTTTATGGAGTTTATCCACAAATATAATCATAATTAATTGTACTTTAATTATAATCTTAATTAGTAATTAATAATTGATAAAAATGTTTCCAATCTTGCAAGAATTAAAATTGTGCTAGGTAGTGTATTCACGTACAAACGATCGATGATGACTGATCAACATGTGGTAGGCCAAGTTGAAAGCAGGAAGTCATGTTACTCTTAACTCATGGTCTCATATATAACTAACATTTTGTTTCGTCTTTTTCCCCCCTAATTCATTCAACATTATAAAAATAATAATAAGATGCATATATATATATATATATATATATATATATATATATATGCTTACTCTTAATTCGTTTTAAACATTTCTTGAGTATGAGTTGTGACTAATGTTGTTCTTTGGTGCAAATGTAGGCCATTAAAGATTTCTGTTTTCTAGATCTTTTCGGTTCAGTGATCATGAATGAGAATTTGATTTCTCACCCCACTCCTTCTCGCGTACCATAACCTCCTACTCCACTCTTTATATACTAATACAAGGGAAAATTAATTGGTCATATGCGAATATTTTACCATTCTAATATAGTAATATTTTGTTGATAAAAAATTAGATATAAAAAGATGTGTACGTATAATGTAGTGATTGAATATAATTATTCAATTTGTCTATATATAATAAAAAATCAATTGATTATAATTTAACACATCATTTTATATTTATTATTTTGTAATTAATCTTTTGTCACCATAACATTATGCATTCTAATATTATATGGTCGTTAGCAAAGTTTAAAAAGATTGTATTGAAGGTAGAAAATATAGATTTTAAGCTGATATCATTGTACACTAGGCGGCTAAAACCGTTTAGACAGACAGGCAGGAGTACTTTGTCCATTTGCTCCATCAAGTTGAAGGGATCCACCTAGCTCTATTCCAAACGGTTGCTTCTGTTTGAACTTGAAGGGATCCACCTAGCTCTATTCCAAACGGTTGCTTCTGTTTGAACTTTAATTTCCTAATTTTTAATCATTATTTTTATTATGTATTAATGAAAAAAGAAAAAAAAAACCTAGCTAAAAATTATAACGGTGATAGTTAGAGAGTCAACCATATATATGAATGAATGGTGGCCGGATGTCCTAAACAAACCGCAGTCATGTATACATATATATATATATATATATATATATATATATATATATATATATATATATATATATATATATATATATATATATATATATAGGTGCTCACCTGCTTTTAATGTCTATGCACATGGAGGGGTCTTCCATTGTAGAACGGCCTCTCTGTATTATTTAAATGGATGGCCTGCAAGTGGTTGGAAAGACGATCGAATTATTATTATTATTTTAATGTAGCTACTTTCCTACTTGATTATTATTGTTATTTTTCCGTTGTTATAATTTATATGTGAATACAAGGAATTAATATCATTTTGGATTCTCTAGCTAGTGGAATGTTGCTCTCTTAATTAGTTAAATAAGCTATCAAAAGCATAAACTAATGCATTAGTAATCTTATATATTAAAGGGATTAATACTCTGAAATTTTAATTTTTTTTATTTTGAGATTATTTTTTTAATTAAGGAATTAAATTTTAATTTTGTCTAATTTTGTCTAATTGATAGTGTCACGTCGTCATAAAATTGATGACATGACAATGACACGTGATTAAAAAAAATTTATATGTAATATTGAGTTTCATTTTAACATTTATTCAAAAAAATTGTACCAAAAAGGGTAAATATAAAACTATTATTAATTTTTTAAAGTAAATTTAATGATAAGTTTACCCATTTTAGTATAAAAATTAATTATATTGATTATTGATGATTATGAAATAAACTTAAAGTTCAGGGTATTAATCTATATTTAGGCCTTAATTTTTTATACTAAAAAGGTAAAATTGTTATTATATTGATTATTGATGATTATGAAATAACAAGATTTTAATTAGTAGTACATTTTGTTAGGAATCTAATCAGGGATTTAATCGAACTCCCCCTTAATTAAACTATCTTCTAATTTGTTATTAGATAACTCACTACATCTTGCAGACAGAAGAACAATTCGTAAAGGAAGTAAATGATCCTAAAGCAAACAAGGCGAACACAAAGATGCACACGAAGTCAAAGAAGCTATTATATATCATCTAGCAAGAACGATAAAATAGGTTATCAATGCGAGGTAGCGGATACCTAATATTCTTGATGGTGACATGGTTCAATTCCCGATAGTCAATACAAAGTCGCATACTCCCGTCTTTCTTCTTTACAAATAAACAGGAGCACCCCAAGGAGATGTACTAGGACGAATGAAATCGATGTCCAACAACTCCTGTAATTGGACCTTTAACTCCTGAAGTTCAATAGGAGCCATTCAATATGGGGTTTTAGAAATGGACTTTGTACCAGGTTCAAGATCAATAAAGAATTCAACTTCATGTTCTGGGGGTAGACCGGGAAGTTCTTCAGGAAATACGTCAGGAAATTTACTAACAACGGGAATATTATTCAAATCTGACGTGTATTTATTCAAATCCATAACATGGGCTAAGAAAGCTTGACATCCGTTTTTCAATAAAGGAATAGCTTTATGACTTGATATGACAATGATTGATTTTAGTGGTTTAGTTGCTTGAATTCGTACAACAGGTTGGTTAGGAATATAAAAACTAACAACCTTACGAAAACAATCAATTTTGGCATAATGAGTAATTAACCAATCAATCCCTAAAATCACATCAAAAGCAAGTATCTTTAAAGAGATAAGGTCAACAGGTAATGTGATGGTGCCAACTTGGATCAAACAAGATTTATAAACAGTGAATGTAATGAAAGTTTCTCCTAACTGAGTCTCCACAGATAAGTCAAATTCTAATTTTTCCGGAGTTAAGCTTAAACGTTGAGCACAAGTAGGAGAGATAAATGAATGCGTAGCACCGGTATCTAGTAAGGTATAAACTTTGCAAAAATTTATGATTAGCTTACCCGTGATCACCTCGTTTGGGTTCCTCGTATTTTGATCAGTCACAAAAAACGCTCTTTCAGGAACCCTTGACTTTGACTTTTCTAGGACAGCCTTTTGAGTCACCATCCCCGCTGGACTTGGTTTCGCTATCGTACAATCTCGAGCGATATGTCCTTCCTTTCCACAATTATAACATACCTTGAACTGTTGTGGACAGTTTGGGCTGATATGTCCCTCTTTTTCGCATTTATAGCATACGACCGGTGGTCGTTCTCCTCCCTTAGAACCAGTTGATGCTGGTGCTGATGTCTTCACATTGTCATTATTGAATCTCCTCTTTTAAAAATCTCCCCCCGACTCGCCTCTTCTATTTTATGGCCATGATTACCACCAGAGTGGTTGCCGCTTTTGTCTGTATTTTTCTTTTCCCGCTGGTTATCATTGCTCCGATGACTGCTGTCACCGGTATGACCCTGGTTGTGGTCCCTCGGTTGAACATACTCGTTATCTCGCTCTAATAATTGAGTCCTGTTGACAACATCTGAATATAGAGAAAACATATGAGAAATGAGATATTGACGTATGTCGGGTTTCAAACCTCTCAGAAACATTCGCGTCATACGTTCCTCATTCTCCACCAAATGAGGTGCAAACCTGGATAACTCCGCGAACTTCGCCTCGTACTGGGACACCGTCATGTTATTTTGCTCCAGTCTAATAAACTCTACTTCCTTCATATGACGAATACTTTCAAAAAAGTACTTGTCATTGAATAGTTTTTGAAACGTTTCCCAAGATATGCTGAGTGCGGCTGGATGGGTTCGCTTCACAGATTCCCACCAGTAATCTGCCTCATTACAGAACATAAAGGTGACGAATGGAACCTTCTGTTCCTCCGTGCATCCCAGACGTCGAATATCTTGATAATTTGCTTGACCCACGTCTCTGCCTTAATCGGATCCGGCGTTCCCTAGAATTCTGGTGGTCCCAACTCCTTGAACTGTTTAGATGTGACAAACTGTGCTTTGCTATCATTTCCACCTTTATTTTGTACACGAGTCTCATTCGTCTGATTTTACATGAACTGCAAAAAACTTCTAAATATTCCATCATTCATCGTCTGATCAATGGTGTTGTCGGCCTGATGCACGTTCTCCTCATTGGTGAGTAAAGGTGTCTCCACAATCTCATTTACTCCACAGTTAACATTCTCGGTTGCCATTCTCAAATACTGCTATAAAACAAGGGTTTAATAAATTAACATATCACATAATATCCCTATATTATGACCGACCAACAAATAAGCTTAGGTAGGACACACTAGCGAAGGATTTACTCATTTCTCACTACAAAAATCTGTGTCATAGTCGACGGGTCTATTGGCGACGGGAACAACGCCGTCGGGAATTACATTTATAGCGACGGTATAGCCGTCGCTAATGACTACTGTCGGCAATGATCTCCTAAACCTTATCCGCGCCAAGGATGCCATTACGCGCGCGCGCCAAAAGTGAGGTTCGACGGGGAAAAGGGAATTGGCGACGGTATGTGCCGTCGAGAAAGAGGCATTAGCGACGGGCTCAATATCGACAATAATAGCCGTCGAGAATGACGTTATATTTAATCCCCAAATTTCAGTTTCTCTTCTCTCGTTTTTCTTTTTCTTTCTCCTGCTTGAATTTTCCTTCCCTCCCTTCCTGTTGCCGTCGTCGTGTCCTATCTCGTCGTCGCCATCTCCATCATTCTCTTCGTCGTCTCCGTCCCTCTCTCTTTCCTCACCGTCCGGTGCCCTTCTCTCCCACCGCCTGGCCCTCCCGTTTCTTCCTCCCCTTTCTTGGCCACTGTTCTCCGACTTTCTTTCCTCTTTTCGTCGGCCCTCTCTCTGGTTCTCCATTTCTGAAGCTTCAATTAGTAAGTTAATTAAACTTACATATTCTTAAAGCTTTTATTTGTAATTCAATGTTGTCAGGTTAATTAGGGTTTAATTTATGTTTTCTATAATTAAGATATAAATTTTATTTTGTTTTAATTTTATTTAGGATTGTAGTACATAACAACATCTTGAGTGGGCGCTGCTCTCCTCCGCATAATTAATCTCCTAATTTGTAAGTTTTGGATGTGATTTTATATATGGTAATGGTGATATACATTTGATTTTTATGTCCCTTTGTGTTAATAGTTCCATTTTTATTGATAAGTTTGTGTTAATAGTGAGTATATATTTGATTTGGTGTTAATAGTTCCATTCTACTTTAGCTATATCATAAGTTGTCTTCCCATAATTAATAGTGATATAAATTTGGTAAATGTGACTACATTTAATTAAATTTGTGATTACATTTGAATCTATATCTGTAATAATCTTCAATGTTGAAGTTTACGTTGTAATATTTTTCCCATGGCAAGATGTTGATTTATCACAATTTGCTTCATTCTCCATTAAGTATGTTTAGATATAACTAGGTCCAACAATTTAGTTTGATTTGTTGGTTTAGTTTGTTGATATCTTGCCCCTTTATTAATTAGGTGCTCAATTCACATATGCATTATATCACAAATTCACAAATGCACAACGTTTTGTATCTATATTTGCATGTCTTCTCTTAACATACAGACGAAGAATAGTTTGTTGTGGAGAGATTTGATTTGATTTTAACTGATTAGAGCGATGTACATTTAACATATAGACATGTTATTCAATTGCAAGCATATTCTAAATCTTAATTTTTTGGTGGGTCAAGAAATTTATTTATTATACTTGACATGTGCATATATATTGTCATATAGTTTAGGAAGCTTAGAAACCCGTTTGAGATTCACTTAGTAGGAGTGAATCTCAAATAGTCCCCATTTTGGGACTGTTCTTGTATGTTTCGATCTCACTTAGGTCGGTGTTAACGACTTGAGCACGTCTTTATATTTTTTGAATTTTCGGTCAGTATATATCTCTTGATGTTCTTCGGGTGCATATTTAGACTACGATGTGTTAGTCCATTTTGTGTACTTGAAGACCATGGGGAGGTGCTGCCGAAAATTCTGAAAAATGTAAAGATGTGTTCAAGTTGTTGACATCAGTGAGGCGACACATCCGGGAATGGGATAGAAGCCTGACCCGTTAGAGTGGGAGATGAAGTTAGGAAACTCATAAGCTTGCATATACATTAACTTCCCTCCATCGTTTTTTAATAGTGGAAATAATGTGCAAGTTAGAAATGATCTTCCCTCCATCGTTTTTTAATTCAATGGAGCATTTACCTATTCACTTGCCATACGAAGCTAAGTTTGGCGGTCCCGTACAATATAGATGGATGTATCCATTTGAGAGGTAATGACATTAATGTTTTTAATACGGTAAAATGTTCATTATTTTTTTGTTAATCTATATATCACATAGGTATATGCGACGTCTAAAGCAAAAGGTGAAGAATAGAGCCCGTGTAGAGGGGTCGATTACTGAAAGTTATGTTATGGAGGAACTTGTTAATTTCTGCTCGTTGTACTTTGAGCCGAATGTTCATACGAAGCACAATCGCTTACGTCGGAATTAGGCTGTTGCGCACGAGGAAAATGGAGAATTAACTGCCTTTAGTCATCCTGTACGCCCATTCGGCGGTAAAAAAAGGCGATTCTTGACCGATAGTGAGTATGCAGCTGCCACATTGTATGCACTTGTCAACATGAATGAAGTAGCGCCATACATTAAGTAAGTAGTCATAACTATATATGTCTGGTGTAATTGTGTCAAGTTCTTTTCCAAACACATTGAGTATATAACTGTTGTGCAGTCAATATGATGTTGAAGTACGTGAAGCAAATCCGAGTATATCGGACGAGGATTTGCAAAATTTGAGAAATGGAGAATTTGTGCAATGGTTTAAGGATCATGTAAGTCTAACCTTTAAACGTTCAATGAATTTACCATCATAGACTTATTCTTATGGCGTAATTAACTTTAGAATATGTTATGTTAATGTACATTAGGTCCTCGCAGATGAGTTAGCTGACAATCGACTAAAGCTTATAGCCGACGGCCCCGAAAGATCTGTAGATACTTATACATGTTGCATTGTCAACGGTTATAGATTTAAGTGTTGCGATATTGGGGAAGTCGCTTCTGCTGATTCTGGTATTGTGGTGAAAGGTAGCTGCTACGATAACATTTGGGATGACTGGTATGGACGATTGCTAGAAGTTGTCGTTCTCAAATAATTGGGTCATAAAGAATTAGTTTTCTTCAAATGTCATTGGTTTGATGTTCAAATGGAGTTAAAGTAGATAAAAAATCAGGACGGGTGACTGTTAATGTTAAGTCAAAACTAAGACTGATGAGTGGTATGGACGAGCCTTTTATTTTAGCAAGTCAAGCGACACAGGTGTACTACGCGCGGAGTGTTAAGACTCCTTCAAGCCCATGGCATGCTGTTATAACCACCAAAGCCCGTGGTTTTCAAGGCACAACTCCTCGTCCAGACGATGAACCTTTACAAGTCGAGTCTACTAGTGTCACACCTGCTGATGTGACAATTATTAATGAGTCTAGTGAAGAAGAGGATGATGTTATCGCTGTCGAAAGTGAAGATGATGTTGTTGAGGAGGTAAATATAATTGAAGAAATCGTTGAAGACGACGAAGATGGTGATGACAACGATAGTGAAGATCTACTGCTCGAAGATGACGATTCTGATATTGATGGCTTTGACGATATAAATGATTAGGAGTATGTACTATTTGTGTCAGTTTAGTTGTATTCAAATGTAATAGTTTGTAGTAGTGCAATCATTATCTTCAACTTATATTAATCTACTAAATAAGGCGTTGAGTTGTTTTATGAGTATGTACTATTTATGTTGCATTCTTTTAATTGTATTTGTATGTAGGTTACTATTTATGTTGCATTCTTTTAATTGTATTTATATGTTATCCTCTATGTTATCCCTCTTTTAATGTATGTTACATTCTTTTAGTTGACAGTCTACATACATATGGCGCGCACACCACACGGCGATCGTGGTGGGCGTGCAGGTCGTGGGGGCCGTGGAGATTCTACGCGTGATGATCAGGCGGGATCGTCAGGTATAATTATATATGTTATTGGGATACACCTTATTATTTTTTATTTTATATTGTATTGACATTATATTCGTTTATATAAATATTGATGTATTTCAATACATAGGTGATCGACGTAGGCCTCCGCGGGGACTAGCACGTGGCTTGCTAGGGAATCCCCCCTCAGGCGCCTCTTATATGTCGTGTTGGGACTCATAGGTAATTTCATAATCCTATATAATATTACTATAATATAAGTATTTAGTTCTTATATATTCTTTGTAATTTGCAATTTCAACTGTAGTATCCTTGACGCCACGCCAAGGAACACGTTGCTTGGGATCGTCCGCAACCGATTCTCAAGCCCGTGGATGAGGTGGGCAGATGTGGATGATCGTACACGTCAGTTGATTATTGCTGAATTTAAGGTAGGATGTCAATCATTCATATGCTAGTTTTATTAGACATTTGAATATTGATGTTACCTCTTTGATTTATGTAATCTCTTTGATTTATGTTGTCTACTAAACTTCTTAATGTGTAATGTGCAGAGATATTATCGTTTTGATGACGGGCAGGAAGCCCATGGCATGACTGTTCTGCACAGATACCTAGAGATGAATTGGCACAAGTGGGTCTACGATTGGAAGAAAAAGGCCCAGACGAAGATGGCTGATGGACAGACACTTAAGGATGTCCGGCCAGATTTTATATCTGCTGCAGTGTGGGACCAGATGTGCAGCATTTGGGACGGCGAGGCCTTCAAGAAGATGTCGGTACAGCGTTCAGCTGCCCGACAGCAGAGTCGTCTCCCATACTGCACTGGGTCTCAGTCGTACGACCTATACCGGGAGAGACTTGAGGTGAGTTTAAAGCATGCACCCTCCCGCTTGGAGTTTTGGTGGCACGCCCACCAAAAGAAAGGTGACGGTGGTTATATCTCACCTGAGGCAGAACGCATTGCTGTAAGTTATTTAATTATCTTATTTAATATGTATTTAAAATTCGGATATTCTTTTATATTATTTCATTTTATACTTTGCGTAACATCCCATCCACTACTGTGTTTTTTGTCAGCGACGGTTCGAAGATCTTGTAGTGGCCCGGAGCATCCAGAGAGGTGACACTCCAGTAGACGAGTCTACGCGTGCAGACGAGGAGATAGAGGACTGGCTGCAGGCTACAGGGGGACCGAAGAAGGGTAGAGTTGTGGGCATTCCCCATGTCCCAGCTTACACCCTAGTCCCTGCTGCGAGATCTCGACGACGCCCACCCACTGGAGGTAGTGGTGCGAGTGGATCAGGCGCCGGCCCTTCATTATCCGACGACTTCTTCCGGCGGATCATAGAGGGGTGCATGTCAAGCGGTGTTGTGCAGTCAGGCGCACCATCACGCGAGCGGATCTATCAGCTGGCTCAGGAGGTTGTCCACGGCTCTATCAATCCTACAGCTGCCGTTGACGATCTCATGGGTGTAGTACGGGAGGAGGCCATCCGCGTGTGTGCAGTTGTCTTGGCCAACATATTCCCACCACATATTCGACAGGTAAAAATAATTAAATTATGTATTTCCTTATTTAATTTATGTAATTTGTAATTGTATTGCTTAGATAAACATAAGATAAAACCCTAACACCATTATACACACACAGAACGCCACACAAACACACACACACAGCACCGCGTAGGTATTAGACACTCGTTACAACTGACGGTACTCAATTCCGACATACGGAGACCGAGTTATCGTCTAGTTTGCGAAACTGAACCACACTTAGCCAAAAAGCCGAAAAAGAGCCCGAAACTCGCATCGTCCGTCCGAACGCCACGCAAACACACACACAGCACCGCGTAGGTGTTAGACACGCATTACAACTGACGGTACTCGATTCTGACATACGGAGACCGAGTTATCGCCTAGTTTGCGAAACTGAACCACACTTAGTCAAAAAGCCAAAAAAGAGCCCGAAACCCGCATCGTCCGTCCGAACGCCACGAAAACACACACACAGCACCGCGTAGGTATTAGACACGCGTTACAACTGACGGTACTCGATTCCGACATACGGAGACCGAGTTATCGCCTAGTTTGCGAAACTGAACCACACTTAGCCAAAAAGCCGAAAAAGAGCCCGAAACCCGCACCGTCCGTCCGAACGCCACGCAAACACACACACAGCACCGCGTGGGTATTAGACACGCGTTACAACTGACGGTACTCGATTCTGACATACAGAGACCGAGTTATCGCCTAGTTTGCGAAACTGAACAACACTTAGCCAAAAAGCCGAAAAAGAGCCCAAAACCCGCATCGTCCGTCCGAACGCCACGGAAACACACACACAGCACCGCGTAGGTATTAGACACGCGTTACAACTGACGGTACTCGATTCTGACATACGGAGACCGAGTTATCGCCTAGTTTGCGAAACTGAACAACACTTGTAGAACACAAACTAAAATAATATAAATATGATTTATTTTGGGGACTCCGTTATTAATATTTTAATTTTGTAGGGTCTTGTTGATGAGACTCATGGAGGTGGAGATGGCGGCACAGGTGATGCTCGTGGAGGAGATGGTGATGATCTCCGAGCTAATGCTGATGAGACTATGGAGGATGGGACCGGCGATGGGACAGAGATTCCTGATCTTGGGCAGTAGTTGTTTATATTTATATTTTGACTTTCATGTATGTATTTAGCTTTTGAGTTGTATAGATTTGAGTTTGGTATCTAATTATATTAATTGTTGATAATAAAAGATATGATTGTTATTGATATGCGTATATTGTCATTATTTATTTTTCTTAGTTTATAACAGGTACAATGTATATGTAAATGAACAGGGGAATTTTGCAATTTTATTATTTTTTTTAAAGTGGGTCATTGGTGACGGGACCATTGGTGACTGCCATGCCGTCAGCAATGATCCCGTCGCCAATGACACACTTGCCGACGGCGAGCGACGGGAGACCGGGGCGACGACCCATACGGCGACGGTAAGGGCGACGGACAATGCCGTCGCCAATGACCTCATTGCCGACGGCAATAGAGTCATTGGCGACGGCACCTGCCGTCGGCAATGACCTTATTTTTTGTAGTGTCTCCCCTCCTAGTTCTATTCCTCGATCTCCGCCAGAGATCATATCCTTAAGCTCTGATACCAACTGTGACGCCCCCAAAATAGGTATACAACACCCGTTTTGAGTAGCCAAATACATGGTACAGAAACAACTACAACTTTATTAATACAATTGTCGTGCAAAATACGACAACACATAAACTGTGAGTTTAAATACAAATATTGCCATATAGATAATATCCACACTCAAATAAGTCCTCATTATAATTATTGATACACTATTTTACAAAATAGTGAGGACTACTAAGACAACTTCTAGAATCATCATTCCATACCCCGACTAGTACTTGCTATATTTTCGCCTCTTGAGAAGAAAAATGGAACAAAAAGGAAAAGGTGAGCTCAACTAGTCCAATAAAGAATATTATGACTAAGATAATATAGAACAAATTATCGTTAGTCTTCAACAGGGAAAAATCTGAGAGAATATAACAGACAACAAGTTTCAGATCAATATTCGCAGCAGAAATAGTAATTAATAGAAGAGTTACGTAGAGAATGAAATCTACTATAATCTATGAATTTAAAAGTCTATCATAAATATTTTATCCCTGTAACATCAATCAATATACATCTTAAATCAAATATTTATCTTTGCACTACAGGCCAAAGATATTCATCAGTTGGTCATGTTCATCTCAACACATGTTCATCTTTGCACTACGGGCCAAAGATATTCATCAAAAAATCATTCATCTTTGCACTACATGCCAAAGATATTCAGTAATATAATCATTTAAGACTAAGGATGATGAAAAATATTTTAAAGAAAACGAATCCAGTGAAACAAAAGAACAAATATTAAGGATTTGTACTTTAAACAATCCCAGTTCAAAAATACTTCATAAATAACCTTAGTGGAGTAAAATTCAAGAATGATCAAAACATGGATACAATCAAAGCTAGTATCCATAATAGATATTTTGGACAAAAAAATGAAAATTTAATTTTTCTGTGAATAATGTCGTATTCGTGAATAGTGCCGTATACGTGAATAGTGTCGTATACGTGAATAATAACCCCGACACTAAAGACAAGAATTCCACAAGAAAAATCTAACCAATATTCTGGCATAATGATATTAGAAGAAATAATATCATTTTTTAAAAAAATTAACATCCCTTACCTCGAAAACACAGTACTTCTGACTGGAATTTTGGATATAGTGCTGAAGGGAACTTGCACCGTATAGCAACACTCAAAGTATCAAAATACTCACAAGAATAAGCTCGATAATATAGAGAGAAAAAACTTGTTTCTGGTGTAATTTTTAATTCTAACCTAAGAACCCTATTTATAGGAAATTGCTTAGAACACCAAAGCAAAAAATTTAATAAAATATTAATACAATTATAAAATTTTCCTATGCCCACTTTGAAAAACTGAACTCAGCACATTTGCAATACTAGTGGGGTCCACCAACTTATTAAAAACATTTTTCTTAAAAAAACATTTTAAACTCCAAAAATTAATTATTCCGGAACTTCGAAACTTCAATAATTCATAATAAATAGCCTTTTAATCAGAAAAATTCAAATCGTATGTCCATTTCATAGGAAATTTAATTCTCTACAACTTTGCAGAAGAAAATTTTTCCAAATTCCAAACAGAAATTGATCGAAATCCACATACGGACGATTTTGCAGACTATAATCAAATTTCAGTCAATAAATGGGGTCCACAAACATGAAAAACATGTTTTAAATATTTTTAGTAACAAAAATACTCTTCCTCCTCATATATTCATATATCCCACATTCATTGTAAAAATATCACCATTATTATATTATTATAATATAATAATATATTTAAATGAATTATTTTATCAGAAATGATAAAATATTAATTTTCAACAATTGTCACATTAAAAATTTTCTCCATCTATATCCACATAAAATGAATATTTTCCTCATCATATAAATCAATAATTAATTATTCATAAATAATATTACAGAATCACAATACTGACAACCAGATCGTTCCCAGGAAAGAGGGGGTTTTCCAATAAGGATTTCTCCTTACTGGTGCGCAATTAGGTGACCAAACCTCTCCTTAGACAGAACTTTCTACACATTGCCAATAATGTTATCTAATAATATTATTCAAATAATATGAATTATTACTCCGATAATGGAAAATACTGTGTAGTGATTGAAACAACAATAATATAAAATATCAATGTAGCAATTATTGAATCAATAAAATAAAATATTGAACAGTAATTACTGTAACAATTATTGAGTAGTGCCTTCTAACATAAGAATCAATAATTGGTGCAATACCGTGTGCTACTGTGTTTTAACCACTGAGTATTTCAATAGTATTAATGGTAACAACTACGCCGTTATTTATAAATAACTTATACTTGTCATTTTCTTCATCCAATCGCTTTTTGTTATGGGACCCACACAAGGCTGCGCCGTCATACAAATATTCCCCGACAGTAAGAATATTCCACGACCAAACGAATATTCCCCGACAATAATGAATTTTTTATAACCACTTGTCTATTTGAAATATTTGTGAATTTTACCCATAACTAACCACATTAATCAAATCAACCCTTACTATTTCAAAATAATAAATAGAAGAAATTCAATTTCATTTATAATAAGTTGGGGTCTTACAAGTAAGGTCAAGATCGTCAAGTCAGCCTCAAAAGTTAAGCAAAGAATAAAGTGTTGACTACATGAATTAAAAGAGATCACCAAGCTCAGTTTGTGCCATGGATATAAAGTAAAGATCAATCATGAAGAATGATATGACAAGAGAATATACTCCGAGGATGAATGAGTATATCTCTCACAAGAAGAGATTTCTAGAAGAAGTCTAAAATTCACTACAAGGATATTCTACCAAGTCATTGGACTAAGAACCGATCGTAGAGCAATCAAAACTTCAAATAGAAGCTGTCGGTACTTAATTCTTGAGAACAAAGAAGAATAGCTTCCTCTGAAAAATGTAGCCGATTTCACAAAGCAGCTAAAGGATCAAGAACAAGAAGAAGAATCTACCAAGCAAGTACTCTAAGAGCTCACGAAACTATCCGAAAGCAGAAGATAAAGATAAAGCTATAGTATAGGTGAGGATTCAGAACAAAAGAATTAAGACATCCCTCACTATACTATCAACGATCAAAAGAACACAAAGACAGAAGAGGTCAAACAGATTGTAAGGCTCAATCCTATAACTCTTGCAACAACAACAGATCGTAGAGCTCATGTTAGGTCTGACAATCAGACTGACAATTAGAACGTTGCAAGATGATGATCTCAAGGAATCTAAAGATATATTCTTGAAAGAAAACAAAGATATATCTAACGACTAGTGAGTCAAAAGCAAGCTGTTTGGAACGCTAAAAAGATACTGAGACTGATGTGACAAGTCATAAGTCAGAAGGTACACTGACACAGAGCCTCAGATAGTCAACATCAAAGATATCAACGTATATAAACATTAAATGCTCCAATGGATACTTCTCAACGGGAAGATTTCAGAGAAGTATATATAAAAGACAGTTTCATTCAACAAACAAGATGATGATTAGAGTTCAAAAAACTCTACAAACAGAAGAATGTTTATTACTGTCAAGTCCAAAGTGAAAGGACGATTAACAAGATAATCTTGGAAGCATATCATCATATCAAAAAGATGTTGATGAAAAGACATCAAGGTCAGAGCTGCAAAGCCAGAGACCAGAAAAGCTAGAGAAGCTCCGAAAAAGATGAGCCAAAGCCGCCAAGCCAAGAAAGTGGAGGACATGGAAAAACTGAAGAGTCAAATCTGAAGAAGTCATTTAGTTGATGCTGATGAAATCAAAGTGACAAATCAGAAAGTAAACCTCAAGAACCACTCTTCAATTCATTAGGAACACTCAGAATCAATTAGTTGAAGCTGATGAACACAAGTCTACTATTATGAGATTGTTCAAATGCCTGCAAAGTACAAAAGATGAGAAGAGCGCAAGTGAATAGTATAGCAGCACATCAACATTGATCACGAGTAGCTAGTGATAAATATCAGAAGAGATCAAGCTTCAACAACAAGAGTTCAACAAGCTTCAAGATGATGATCAACAAAGCTGTTAAGTACAATAAGATGAAGAGCGTTCAATTCATCTTAACAACACCTCTATAACACTTCTCCATACAAAAAAAAGGGTCGGAGGATCCCGATTTAAGTGACCAATGAGGTCGGTGAACCCTGGTCTAAGTGACCGAAGCAGGATTGGAAGATCCTTGTCCTAGAGACAAAATATCCAAGTCTGTTGGGCTTGAAAAGGTCTCAGTGCATGTCTTTATCTGTTGAGACTAACATATCCAAGTCTACTGGACTTGAAGAGGTCTGAGTGTCCTTGTTTGTTGAAAGTAAAGTAGTTAAGTATGTGTGGCTTGATGAGGGCAATGTGTCCTGGAATAGGTGACCAAATAATTTAGTGGATTCCCTGCGCTCGTCGAGCAGAATAGTGGATTAGGAGTTGTTTAGTCTTTTTAACTACTTAAAACCTCTCGTGTCTTTTACATTTTGTACTTTATTTTCTATAATATATAAACTGCTATATGTACCATGTATTTGATTATACATAAAGATTGTTTAAGAACTGAGATTTCAAAGTAAATCTTTAAGGGGAGTTTTCAAACTAATATTCCGCGCGTTGCGTATAAGATAATCTCGATAAATTAATTATTTGATAATTCTCAAAATAATTAATTTTAAAAGAATGTTTAAAGATCTATTTAACTCCCCCTTCTAGATCTATATCATGCCATTGGGAAATAACACATTTATGTATTCTAAAATATTTATCATTATATTAATTATTGATGAATATTTTTAAGCTAAGTTAATTTGTAATGTATTAAATTTACTTTTAAAAAATAATAATGGTCTTATATTTACACTTTTTTGTATAAAAAATTAATGAAACAAATGTTAAAATGAGATTCAATATTACACATAAGTATTTTTTAGCCACATGTCACTGTCATGCCATCAATTTCTTGCGTGGTACTATCAATTAGACGTAATCAAAAAAAATTAAAAGTTTAATTCCCTAATTAAAAAAATTAAGAAGACAATTTTCAAAGTAGAAAAAAATTAAGTTTAATCCCCTAATTAAAAAATTTATAAAAAAAATCTTCACAGCGGGAAAAAATATTCAGGAAATTAATCTATATTTAGGTGTATATTAAAAATGATCAAAAATTTTCTTTTGAGGTGGAATTTAATTAAATAGATGACAATAAATGATGAACACAGTTTCTTTTACAATATTTTCGTTATCCTTAAATAGAGGTCGGCGGCCGGCCTTTAAGAATTGTGTTGAAATAACCCTAATAACTTTCGGGCAATATATATATATATGAAATGGATCAGGTCCGGGCCTTCCGGACGGGAGAAAATCCGGACCCAATTTTTTTTTTTTATAGAACAACTAAAAAAAAAAAATTTATGGAACTGAAATTTTTCAATAATACAGTGTTTTGGGTGTGTTTTTAATACCTACACCAACCAATGTATGTACAGTCTGCCGAGATTGTACAGACATGTTTTGTTATAGGCATCCAAATCACGCCAAAAACACTGTATAATGTAAAAATTTCAATTCCATAATTTTTTTTAGTTGTTTCAAAAAAAAGTAAAAAAAAAAGGTCCGAATTTTGTTAAAATCCGGGAGTCCGGACCTGATCCGGACTCTATATATATATATATATATATATATATATATAAATGTCACTGCGTCCTTCCAAAACTACGTCGTTTTGATAAAATTATGTTATTTAAAGCATTATGCTATTTAAGAATTATGCTCTTGAAGCTTTCCGTATATATATATAGTTCGGATCAGGTCCGGACTCCCGGATTGTAACAAAATCCGGACCTTTTTTTTTTTTTTGCTTTTTTTTAAACAACTAAAAAAAAATTTATGGAACTTGAATTTTTCCATAATACAGTGTTTTGGGTGTGATTTGGATACGTATAGCAAAATATATCTGTACAGTCTGGGCAGACTGTACATACATTGGTTGGTGTAGGTATTAAAAACACACCCAAAACACGGTATTATGGAAAAATTTTAGTTCCATAATTTTTTATTTATTTTTAGTTGTTCTACCAAAAAAAAATAGGGTCCGGATTTTGGATCAGGTCCGAACTCCGGGACCTTCCAGACCTGATCCGTTGTGTGTGTGTATATATATATACACACACACGACGGATTCATGCATATCAACATTTTTGTTTAATAATTAATACAATGTATGTTTTACCATGATCGATGGTTAACCTATCATCCTTATAATTAAGTAGATTTATGGAGTCAAAATAATAAATTTAAATGAAAATAAATAAATCTAGTTGCATTCGTATTAAGTAAAGTAAAGAGTGGCTGAATTAACAATTTCATATCTAGAAGTCGAGAATATGTACCACAAGAATGGGATATTTTTTATTTCATAAAAAGAGTCGTACTGTTATTGATGACAGTAAAAGTTTAATATCACAATTTTGTACTCTAGGACCAGGAGCGGAGGCAGTATTATTAAAGTGCTAGCTAGTTCTGTAAATTTGCCACATCGTGCTTAATTACTCAATTTTGAGAAGAAAGTTTCCCATGAGGAAAACAGTTTTACCATTGTGTAATGTTGTTAGGATCGACTCAAATTTTTATGGGCCCGTTCAGTGATTATAATATGGTAGTTAAAACTTAAATATTACTTTTAACTTAAAAGTAATATTTAATTAAATTTGAGAATTTATTAGTAGTTAAGTCTTGAGTTTGATTAATATATTGTATCTCATGAGATTGAGCTTGGGTTATAAGAGTTAGAATTTCTATAATTAATATAAAAATATTATTTAGTGTGAGTTATGTAGATTGTGTGAGACTGTTAAATGAATACATTAGGCAAGCAGAATTAGCCAAAATTGGTAAACTTGCTAAATTTGTGCATTCTTATTATTATGTTCTTTATCTATTTTTTGCGAGATTGCTTTTATTTTTTGACCTTAATTATCTAACATGTACGCTCTGTTTCTGAATCTTAAAATGGACAAAAAAGAAAAGAAATGGACAGAAAAATTAAGTTTTATTTCCAATTCTTATGTTTCTGAGTTTTTTAATAAACGAAAAAGAAAAGAAATGGATAGAAAACTTGGTCACTTTTCCTGCCAAAGTTTTCCGTCCAAAATTGGCCTGATTTGGACGGAAAAAAAATTGGAATAAGTAATATCTTTATAATTCTCATATTATCTTCAACTTTTAATATAATAAATTTTAAATTACAACTCATGTCCTCAATTTTAAATTTTCTATTCTTTTCTATTAAAAACTCAGAAATAACACAAAAGAAAACGTCAAGTTTTCTATTCTTTTTTTTTTCTGTTCTAATTTAAGTTTTCTATTCTTTTTTTTCTGTTCAAAACTCAGAAACAGAGTGGTAATGTTTCTAATAGAGGAGAAAATGCTCAAGTCAAGGAAAACTACTATCTATATTTGAGGCGTGAACTTGTATTTAATTAGTGTTCCATTGTTCCGATAAATTAATTAGAGTAATTCAAAAGTAGTTATATTGTCTATTTTTCCAGCTTGCAATTTAATCAATAAACTTTGGTTTAAATTACACGATTCTTCTACAACGAATACGATGCCGTTGATCAGACGAGATGTTTAAACCACATGCAATTGTTAGCTAAGTGCATTTTGTACTTGAGATTAAATTAAGTCCAAAACTCTCTAACCATATGACTCGTTTACCTTAATATTCCTAGCTACCTAGATTCCTTTGAGTTTGTGTTCCTTAATTTATCCTTGAAAAGGTCGATCTTATAAACAAACTATTCCTAATGATCATATACTAGTATATATACACAAATTATTATGCTAAATTTCTCCGCTAGCTAAAATCGATGCATACAGAGAAAAGAGTTGGACAAGATTTGATTTCATAGATAATTAATGAGAGAGTTTGTATTAACATCATAAGTGTAAAAATATTTCAATATATAGTGCTATAAATGGAGTACCACAGAGACAGAATTAAGGTTATATGTACATGATCTGATAACAAGTCCTTTAATTAACCAAGATAATTCACTAACATGGACATAGGGACCAAGCAAAGCCCTCTTTTCCTCAGGTCTGTACAGTTATTATTTTTCCCTTCAAACACCACTCCATCGGTCCTTCTTTCATCTGTCTGGAGCTCTAAACGATGATCGGGGTAACCTCCACTTCCCTACAGAATTGATCATATCAAATACGTACTATATAGATTATTAAGTCAGGAAATTACTCCGTATTTAGAGAGAACTTAAATAAGTTATCCGAGAGAAACTTTTTACGGATGTGTATATATATATATATCTGAAAAATAATGAACGTACACAAAACCCTTAAATATTTTAATCAAATTATATATGTATATCCCAAAACATAATGAACAGAAAACCTATTGTACAATTAATTAAATAAATAAATATAACTCCAAAGTATATATGTATGTAGTAGTAATCAATATCTGATGGATTCCATCTGATTAAAACAATTAACCTATTAATAACTAATTAAGATCATAATATCATATGCATCCAATTTAATTATATACACCTGCATGATCTTGGGGCTATTGACCGGAGAGCTAGCAGTATCTTCCAACGAATCGTCGTACGAAATTTCTTTTGTTCTTGTTTTCTTGAAATTCAGTTTCTTGGAGAAGTTTGGCAAGCTAATGGTTGTAGAGCATGCAACAAGTTGATCTTTTTGGGAGAATTTTTTATATTCAACAACAAAAGAAGCAGCATCAGAAACCATAGAAGTACTGCCAACAAAACTACTATTAAGATGATCATCGGAATATTGTTGTCCTTTTTGCTCGTTTAAGAAATCTTCAAAATACGTTGTCCAACCACTCTCTTCGGAATTTTGATCATCTGTTATATATATATCAGTCTCTCTATTAAAATCAGCAGATTTTTTTAGATATAAATTCATCGACTCCTCCATCGATCTATCTAGCTAAGACAATCGAATACGGATTAATTAATTTATATATATATATGACAAAAAGAAATTAGAAAGAAAAAAGAAAAAAGAAAGAAAAAAAGAGGTAGTAGCTTAGAATTCTAATTATGATGCTGGCTTTAATTTTGTAGAAAGAGATTTATAGGTGAAAAGGGCAGATGGAGAAAAAGGGTACCCATAATGTAGAATCTTATTGTGGGACAGGAGGAGTTGGGGAAGTTAAATCAGCAGTTACAACTTGCAACAGAAAATAGAAAGAGGGAGAGAAAGAACGTGCAAAGAAGCTAAATATATTGTTGAAATTGAAAGGGTTGTGTATGTTGACCTTTGTTAGTTCAAATGGAATTTTCAAACCCTTTGGCACCATTTTATTTGCTACCACTAACCTTTCATGCTTTCAATCAAATACAAGTATGTATATATATATATATATATATATATATATATATATATATATATATATATGGGTATTCATCCATGACAAACGTTTGCCATGGACACTATTCAGCAAACAAGTTGATTACCGTTGATCTGGACAATGGAAGGCTGAGATGGTCAATTTTTCTCCCTGCCGCTACAGCTTGTAGCGGCAGTCCCTTTTCCTTTTTATCCGTTTGCAAATTACATTACTGCCCCTAACTTATAATACATGCCTGCCGCTACAAGTTTGAATAAAAGATAAATTTATATTTTTATAATAAAAGAATCTTTTATTATAAAAACATAAATTTATCTTTTATAATAAAATAAATTTATCTTTTATTATAACAGATAAAATAAAATTTATTTTATTTTTTATTTTATCTGTTATAATAAAATAAATTTATATTTTATAATAAAATAAAATTTATTTTATCTTTTATTATAAAAGATAAATTTATTTTATTATAAAAGATAAATTTATCATTATCTTTTATTTTTATATTATGTATCATTATCTTTTATTTTTACATTATGTATACATAAAATGTAAACTTATCTTTACATAGCCATATGGGCCATATGGGTGGGAGTCACACTGCCGCTACAGCCTGTAGCGGCAGGCATGTATTATAAGTTAGGGGCAGTAATGTAATTTGCAAACGGATAAAAAAGAAAAGGGACTGCCGCTACAAGCTGTAGCGGCAGGGAGAAAAATTGACCAATCTCAGCCTTTCATTGTCCAGATCAACGGTAATCAACTTGTTTGCTGAATAGTGTCCATGGCAAACGTTTGCCATAGATGAATACCCTATATATATATATATATACTCAAATCTGATGAATGTGAAGAAGAAGGTTCAAGAGGGCGTTATTCTACAAGCAAGAGTCGATGAAGAGAGAAAATCTCAACTCTCGATTTAATTGGCCTATTTGAAATCCTCGATCGAGTAGGAACTGTAGCCTATAGACTCGTTTGATATGTACAAGCATATTTACAGTTGGTATGTAGGAAGTGCAGCAGTACGTGGATGTGTGGGGGGGATATTTCCTGATTCTTAGGGTAGTATGGTAGAGTGGTAGTGTGGTAGTGTTTCCTATTTCCTAGTTAGTTGTTTATGATTCCTAATAGTTGGGCTATATAATATAGCCAGTAGATTGTTCTTGGTTTTTATGCAAAATATTAATAACTTCCCACCAAGTTCTCTTTTTCTCTCTGTTTTTCTCCCTCTATCTTAACCCCTATATCTGTCACAAATTAACATACCATTTGGTATCAAAGCCCAGGTTCCGACTATGAATACCCGGGGAAAGTCTAATGCTGAATTCCGTAATGACATAAACGAGACATTATCCAAACATGAATGTCATTTTGATCAACTCCAAAACAGTATTGATCAGCTGCATGCCTCCATGCAAACAGTCATCACAGAGCTTCATGCCTTGCGTTTACCTCGACATCAAGGTCCTCCCCAACCTCATCCTCACCCTCCTGATACTAACCTGTTTGCTGTGGGAGAAACCTCTAATGCCAACCGTGACCATGTTCATCAACACCTTAAGCTTTCCTTTCCAAAGTTCAGCGGTGATGATCCCACAGGTTGGATTTACACGGCGGAGCAATATTTTGAGTTCAACAATGTACCTCATGACCAACGAGTTCAGTTGGCATCCTTTCATCTCGAAGACATTGCTCTTCAATGGCATCGGTGGTTGATTAAGTTTCATGGTCCTCTCACTTGGGCCGACCTCATTCGAGCGGTTCTTCTTCGTTTTGGACCCACGGAGTACGACGACCAATCCGAGGCTCTCACTCGCCTTCGTTAAACCACAACTATTGCTGCCTACCAGGAAGCTTTTGAACGACTTTCACATGGCGTGGATGGCTTACCTGAAGCCTTCCATTAGTTGCTTCATTGCGGGGTTACGAGACGACGTTCGGCTCGACATTGAAATTAAACATCCAACCTCCTTAACAGAGGCAATTGGCATTGCACGATTAATTGAGGAACGGAATTAGTTGCAGTGACAAGTCACTCCATCATCACGTCCTTCATACATCACCGTTCCATCCAAGGCAACGACCAATCCAGTGGCTGGATTGCTTGGACCTCCACCCACCATGCGTCTATCGGTACCCTTAAATTCGACACCATTACGGCGTATCATGAACCAAGAAGCTAAGGAACAGCGGGAGAAAGGCTTGTGCTATTATTACGACGAAAAGTTTATTCCAGGCCACCGTTGCAAATCTCCCAAGTTTTTCATGATAGAGGACTCAATGCATCATGAACTGGAGGAGAAAGAGGATACCAACCAAGGAACAGAAGACAACGCATCCACCCCAGAAATCTCATTCCATGTAATTGCGGGAACAAATCATCCACAAACCATCAAGGTATCCGGCAAGTTGAAGAACAAGGAGGTTACGGTGTTGATCGATGGTGGAAGCACTCACAACTTTATCGACCAAGCCATTGTGTCAAAACATGGCCTACCAATAAAAAAATATGAGAAATTACAGTAATCGTGGCCAATAGAGAGAAGATAGAATGTGTTGGGCTTTGTCCGTCTCTCACGATCGTCATCCAAGGACACTCCGTCATAGCGGATTACTACATACTTCCAGTCGCAGCTTGTCAGGTAGTCCTATGCGTTTAATGGTTAGCTAGCTACTTTGGGACCAATAGAGACTGACTACAAGAAGCTTACGATGACTTTCCAAAAAGGAGGGATCCCATGCACCCTTCATGGAATGAAACAGATGGGGTTAGAAGCCTTATCACAGAAGGAGTTTAATAATTTGTATGGCACTGGGAATCTATTTGCCATTATTCCAACGGGTGCCCACTCCCACCAGGAATCACACCCACCAGATTTGGCCCACCTATTATCAACCTTCTCTCACGTGTTCAAGAATCCTACTGAACTACCCCCACAACGCACATATGACCACCGAATCACATTACAACCCGACGCCAAACCAGTTAGTGTAAGGCCGTATCGGTATCCCTATTATCAGCAGGATGAGATTGAAAAGATGGTGAAAGAACTACTACGGCAAGGGCTCATACGACCCAGTCGTAGCCCTTACTCGTCCCCTATTTTATTGGTGCGCAAAGCTGATGGAGAATGGAGGTTCTGTATCAATTACAGAGCTTTGAACAATTTAACAGTGAAAGACAAGTAACTGATCCCAATAATTGATGAACTCTTGGATGAACTCCATGGTGCTAGTTATTTTTCAAAACTTGATCTCCGATCTAGCTATCACCAAATTAGGGTGCAGGAAGAAGATATTCCAAAGACAGCCTTTAGAACTCATGAAGGGCACTATGAGTTTTTTGTGATGCCTTTTGGTCTCACCAACGCACTGGCAACCTTCCAAAGCCTTATGAACGACGTCTTTCGACCCTATATGCGACAATTCATTCTAGTTTTTTTTGATGATATTTTGGTGTACTCCAAATCCTGGGAAGAGCATCTGTCTCACCTTCGCACAGTCTTAGAAATTTTGTCATCAAACCACTTGTTTGCAAAAGAATCTAAATGCATATTTGGTGTGACCTCTGTGTATTATCTGGGACACGTTATTTCTGAGCAAGGCGTCCAAGTCGACCCAACCAAAATAATAACTGTACAAAATTGGCCAAGAACAACGAACACCAAAGGAGTAAGAGGATTTTTAGGTTTGGCGGGATACTATCAGAAATTCATCTGAACACTTTGCTAGCATCGCAACACCCCTCAATCAACTATTGACAAAAGATGGCTTCCAATGGCATGAAGCAGCAGAAGAGGCATTTCAGATATTGAAACAAGCATTGACAACTACCCCAGTTCTCAACCTTCCCGACCTTACACAAAGTTTCAAAATTGAGTATGATGCTTGTGGGACTGGCATTGGCGCGGTGCTTACCCAAAATAACATACCCATTACTTATTTTAGTGAAGCACTAAAAGAATCGTCACAATCTCTGTCCACATACGAAAAAGGAAATGTTAGCCATCGTGAAATCAGTGAAAAAGTGGCGACCATACTTACTTGGAAGCCCTTCATTGTGCGTACAGATCACAAAAGCTTGAAATACCTCTTAGAGCAGTGCATCACTACTCCGACTCAGACTATATGGCTTCCAAAAATCATGGGCTATGAATATACAATTGAGTACAAGAAAGGGGCTGACAATAAAGCTGCGGACTCATTATCCAGGTTAGTGGAATTTCAATGTTTGTTCATTTCAAGTCCTAGAGCTGATTGGTAGACCTAACTTAAAGATGAAGTGGACCGGGATCCTTTTTATTTGGATTTGAAATTAAATAATGCGTTCTCTAAACGTGATGGTGTATGGTTGAAACGAGGAAGGATTTATTTGAATCCCAATTCACCACTAGTTCAAGATATTGTATCTGAGTGTCATTCCTCACCTTCTGGTGGTCACTTCGATTTTCATAAGACACTCTCACGTCTCAAAAGAAAATTCTCTTGGTTGCACATGCAATGTACTGTCAAAGAATTTTTACAACGTTGTGAGAAGTGTCAACATTACAAAACTGATACTATGAAGCCCGCAGGACTTCTACATCCACTACCGATACTGGATCGTATATGGACCGACGTCTCTGTGGATTTTATAGAGGGATTTCCTCCATCTAATGGCCACACAATTATTATGGTAGTTGTTGATCGCCTGTCGAAATATGCCCATTTCATCCCAATAAAACATCCTTTTACAGCAGTTGTGGTCGCTAAGGTATTCATTGCTAATGTAGTACGTCTACATGAGGTTCCCAAGACCATTGTTAGTGACAGAGACAAAGTGTTCACAAGTTCTTTTTGGCGTGCTTTATTTCAGCTTCAAGGGTCTAAACTTTGCATGGCTCTAGTTACCATCCACAGTCCGACGGTCAAACGGAGGTAATAAATCGTATTTTATAGCAATATCTGCGATGCTTTGCAGGGGAACAACCACAAAAATGGGTGGAATGGGTACCCTGGGCTGAATTCAGCTATAATACATCTGTTCACTCTTCTACCAAGATAACACCTTTTGAAGCTGTTTATGGGGTTCCTCCAATAAACTTCTTGTCATATGATCCAGGTACTTCACCAGTACAGGCAGTGGATGACTACTTAAGAGACAGAGATACCATTCTTCGTAAGTTACGTTTGAATCTCTCTCGATCTCAAGAACGAATGAAAAACCATGCTGACCAACACTGCCGAGAAGTAACCTTTGAAGTCGGAGATTATGTGTATTTAAAACTCCACCCTTACCGTCAAACAACGGTAGCATTTCATAGTTCTTTGAAGTTATCTCCATAGTATTTTGGTCCATATGAAGTTATTAACACAGTGGGTCCGGTAGCCTATCGCCTTGCCTTGCTATCGGGGTCACTGATTCATAACGTGTTTCACTTGAGTATGTTGCACAAACATTTGGGACCGGTATCTACTGTATCTACTCAACTTCCACCGGTGACTGAGGAGTCCATCATCCTTCCACAACCTAAAACCGTGCTTGATCGTCGTACAGTACAAAAAAATCACTATCGTCCTAAAGTTAAAATTTTGGTTAAGTGGAAGGGGGCACCGATTGAAGATGCCATGTGGGAAGATGTCAGACGCTTGTCTCGAACCTATCCCGATTTTCCTTGCGGACAAGGAAATTTAAAGGGGGAGGATTGATATGTACAAGCATATTTACAGTTGGTATGTAGGAAGTGCAGCAGTACGTGGGTGTGTGGGGGGATATTTCCTGATTCTTAGGGTAGTGTGGTAGTGTGGTAGTGTTTCCTATTTCCTAGTTAGTTGTTTATGATTCCTAATAGTTAGGCTATATAATATATCCAGTAGATTGTTCTTGGTTTTTATGCAAAATATTAATAACTTCCCACCAAGTTCTCTGTTTCTCTCTGTTTTTCTCCCTCTATCTTAACCCCTCTATCTGTCACAAATTAACATACCATCGTTTTACCGCCAAGTATGTCGCGTGTTCATAACATTTTTTTTACATATCGATGTTACATAAATATGTGGACGACCCGAACCACATTATTAAATTGGAACTAAATGATATAGCAGAAGATTTAACGTATGAGGAGATACGTGTTAAAATCTTGGATAAGAAGGATCGTATTCAACACTCAAGGGTTATACCTCAAGAGTTAGAATCTGAAATGAAGTCAAGGTATCCTCACCTCTTCGGTATACCAGTTACGTACGTAAAATTTGAGGGTGAAATTTCATAAGAATGGGAGATTGTGAGACCCCAAATTTTATGAATAAAGATTTAAATTTCTCATTATGGTGTGGATTTGATATAATGTTATAGTTGTGGGTAATATTTATAAATTTTGAAAAGTATGCAAGTTGTTATATAATATTCAATTGGTCGGGGAATATTCGTTTTAACAGAGAATATTTGTACGACGACACAATCATTGGTAGACCCCAAAACGGAATTATTGTTGGATTGAGAAAATGACAAAAATATTTTTATGAAAATAACGGTGAAAGTTTTACCGTTAAAACTGTTGAACTACTCGGTAGTAAAAGTACAGTAATACGCGTGGTTGCATAGTAGCACACGATATTTATTATTGATGCTTACGTGAGAAGTCACCCAGTCTTGTTCAATTATTACTACAGTAATTGCTGCATAGTATCTCACGTTATTTGATTCAATTATTATCGATATTTTATATATTATTAAATCAATAATTGAGATGACAGAGTTATTAATATTATTATTTGCAATATTAACGATGTCTAGAAGTTCTGCCAAGGAGAGGTTTGGTCACCTAATTGCGCGCCAGTAGGGAGAAATCCTTATTGGAAAGCCCCCTCTTTCCTGGGAACGACCTGGTCGATTAATATTGTGAATTATAATAATGATGATAAATGTTGTTAAATATATTGAGGTTTTTTTAAGAAGTCACGAAAGTTTGTATATATATATATAAATTTTATTCTATTAGTATTATTAATGTAATAAAACAGAAAAGCTTTTTATATAAAACAGAATATTTTTATAATATTATTTATTTTATTAGACTATAAATAGAATATATTATATTCTATTATGCATAGTATTTTGCACAGTAAAATCTTTTTATATAAAACAGACTACTTTTATAAAGTTATTTGTTTTATTAGACTATAAATAGAATATATTATATTTTATTATGCATAGTATTTGCATAGTGCCTGCATAATATTTGTATAGTAAAATCTTTTTATATAAAACAGAATACTTTTATAAAGTTATTTGTTTTATTAGACTATAAATAGAATATATTTTATTTTATTTAAAAGATTTTTTTTATTAGAATATTTTATTTATACTGCATAGTAAATTAATATGGACCGTCCGTTTAAAAGTAAATCAATCTGGACCGTTCATGAATTAGTTACTATTTAGTCTATTCTCCTATAAATAGAAGCTCATTCCTTCAATATTTCTTACGAATTCACTGAAACTCTAGAGAGAGAAACCATAGAGAGAAAGAAGAAAAGTATCCTGCTACTTCACTACTCCTATATCAAGTTCCTTCTAAAGTAAGGTGTATTATTTCTTTCGTATTCATGAAGAGAACTTCTGTTATTCCATTCTTTATTATTTTATTGGAATAACCTGTCTATGCGAAGTACCGCATACATGGTAAAATTCTTCTGTTATTCCATTCTTTATTATTATGTTGGAATAACCTGTCTATGCGAAGTACCGCATACATGGTAAAATTATTCTGTTATTCCATTCTTTATTATTATGTTGGAATAACCTGTCTATGCGAAGTACCACATACATGGTGAAATTCTTCTGTTATTCCATTCTTTATGATTCTGTTGGAATAACCTGTCTGTGCAGTCTATCGCATGCCTGATGAAGTCTTTTGTTATTTCATTCTTTATTATTCTGTTGGAATATCCTGTCTGTGCGTTTACGCATGACCTGGTTCCATTATTTATTATTCTGTTGGGATATCCTATCTGTACATTTACGCATGACCTGGTTCCATTATTTATTATTCTGTTGGAATAACCTGTCTGTGCAGTCTATCGCATGCATGGTGAATTCTTCTGTTATTCCATTCTTTATTATTCTGTTGGAATAACCTATCTATGTGGATTACCACATGCATGGTGAATGACCCTTCGTATTCATTTCTTATTAAATTGTGAAAATGATCTGTCTACGTGGATTACCGCATGGAGGGCAAAAATCCATTTGTAGTTTCATATATTATGTTATACTCAGTTGGTTAAAGCTTTGACTTCTATACTCCATGAAATTAGTGGAATATCCTTGATATTTGCGCTTCATCCAGTATCTTTTCATGAAAATATTCTTCTAAGCATTCTTGAATTTTACTCTACAAAGCAGTATCATGTTGACAATTTAGACGTTATTGAATTCTGGATAAATTAATTCTTGAAAAAAGGGTCTATCCGTTACCAATAATATTAGCGACCGCATATCTGGTCGTTGATAATAGTGTTAGCGATCGTTATTCTGCGATCAGGATAAATTCTAATCGCTAATAGATATCAGCGACCGCATGCGGTCGCTATGAATTTTCCCCTCTAAAATTTGGTGCGAAACCCTGGTGCGGTTTTTTGTTGCGACTAATCTTTATTAGCGACCGCATGCGGTCGCTAAAAGCGTCCACGTCATTAAAAATCAACGACCGCCTGCGGTCGCTGATCTTCTTAAACAGATTCAGGTTCAGGCATTCTATCGACTCAGCAGAAAGAAAAAAAAAGAGGGCGACAGAAAGGGAGAAGAGGGAGAAGGGGGAGAAGAAAAGAGAAGAGCTCGCTCGCGCGATTGGTGTTGCTACTCCTTCAATTGGTTGTTGCTACTCCTTCAATTGGTAATTCTCTACGTATTTTCTCTATCTCCTCTCATACATACTGATAATGCTCTACTTACAATTCATATATGTATTTCCAAATGGGATTTGAGCTATGATCATCTGTATAATGTCTCTCAAATATTAGGCATTTACTTGTATTTGGGTGTGGATTGAATTTCAGTTCTAAGTATTTGGGTGTGGATTGAATTTCAGTTCTAATATAAACAAGGGACAAGTAAGGAAGATGAAAACAAACCCTTTTGTTTCTTCAGTTTAGGGCTAAATTTACTTAAATGTGAATTTTGTATTTTGTTAATTTTTTATTTCGGTTTAAATTGACAATGGCGTTGACTTTTTGTTTGAATGTTGACTTTTTTTTCTTTTCTTCGGGTCTAATTTTCTTAACTGAACTGATTTTTTACATATGTTTATCGTCATTGCTTTTTGCTTGCATACTGCTTGGCATGGAATTATGTATCTGTTATATGTGCATAGATGAAGGCATAAATACCTACATTGGACATAAATTATATGGTATGTATTACGAGAGGATTGAGTTTAGTATCTAATTTGTAATGTGTGATTGAAATATTGAATCTTTGATACAAATGTTAATTTTGTTGATGTCGGGTTACATGTAAAGTTGGGTAGATTTTTACATGAGATAGAGATTTTTGGAAGAGACCCTTTTATGGTTTGTAGGATTTTGAAGAATACCAGCTGGGTAATATTAGTAGTCTTATCAATTGTTGTTTCTCCTTACCCAAAATGGTGTTGGTTTATTGATTTACTAGGCTTTTTAATATTATTTCTGAATGAACTACTTTATTTCATCCTGTAAAATGGCAGTTGCAAGCGTAACAAATCAAGGATTGAGATTTGACAGTTTATGCTAATCGCTAGGCTATCAAGATTGAGATTTGGACAGAGATGGATAGTTGTAAAGAGAAAACTGATCCAAACTGATCGAAACATTCATTTGGAAGTTGTATAAATTGGTTGCATTGTACAGGAGAGTTTTTTCTGTATAACAAAAGTTATCTGGAATGCAAACTAAAAAAATATAATTAATTTCTATAAACTGCTCAATTAGACCACCTGCCCATTTTGAACAGCTTAAAATCAGTATCCCCAAAAGATGGCATCTCTATTCCGTTTAGATTGAATAAATTTAATTGATGAAGGAATGAAATGATCTTCAATGTATTTGGTGATCATTTCAGAAAATAAACAACCACACATTCCAATGGAATAAAGAAATAAGAGATAAGTGTCCTAATCAGAAGTAAGTTAATTATTGCGCTCATGTGTAAAGTAAAGATAGAAGCTTGCAAAAATGAAAGCGCAAGTTTTTGGAACTCTGAATTTGTAGTATACTCCTGAACTTTTTACTGCTTTAATTTGCATTCAATCGTTATTGTTTTGGTCTTATTATATTGGGAATTTGTATATTTCTCTTACTTTGTGTCTTGGGTGCCTAGAAATGACCTTATATACATGTCGTCGTGCATGTGTCTAGTCCATATTATAGGGGAGACTCTGGCGAAATTTTTTTATTAGTCGAGTAGTTGTGAACATTTATAATATTAACGAGCTTTTTATGTGCTTACTAGTATGCTCAAGTCATATGCTTACTGGCTAGTATGCTCTAGTCATATGCTTACAAGTATGCTTAAATGTTATAATCATATTCTTACAAGTATGCTTAAGTCATATGCTTACAAGTATGCTTAAATATTAATCATATGCTTACAAGTATACTAAAGTCATATGGTTACAAGTATGCTCAAGTCATATTCTTACAAGTATGCTGAAATGTTAATCATATGCTTACATGTATGCTCAAGTCATATGGTTACAAGTATGCTCAAGTCATATGATTAATAAGCTCATATTGTCTGTAGTAGGTACCGTGGAATCATGGACCTCTATTCAGACCGTAGTTGGATGACACGACGAAAGTCAAGTGCCCAGATAAGTGTTATAGCTGAATTTAGAGCTGGTTGCCAAGTGTTTTTGGAGTATGCGTATAGTCACCCGAAATGTATGAATGGTAAGTTGCAGATATGATGTCCATGTTTGAAGTGTAAGAATATAAATTATATGGACAGAGACATGGTAAACTATCATTTACTTGTTTCTAGGGTTCATGAGAAATTACGAAGAATGCTGGTGGGCACATGGGCAGAGAAGAGATGGTGGCATCACACATGTATACAATTCGGGCAGTAGTACTCATCGTATAATTGAAATGGTTCATGATATTGCAGGGCCAGATTTTGATTGGGAGCAAGACAGAGAGCAACTTATGAATTCTGATGCTAAAGACTTCTTTAAGTTGTTAGAGGAGGGTAGCGAGCCATTGTAACATGGTTGCACCAAACACACTACATTATCTGCAGTGGCGACATTACTTAACATCAAGGCTGATCACAACATGAGCCATGAGTGTTTTGAGTCGCTCTTGAAGTCCATTAAGAGTATGTTGCCTGACGGTGAGAAATTACCTGGTAACTATTACTTTTGTAAGAAAATGGTGAAGAAGTTGGGTCTTGGATACCAAAAGATCGATGCATGTCCCAACGATTGCATGTTGTTTTATAAGAAAAATGAACAGATGACAAGGTGCACGTTTTGCAGTCATGATCGATTTAGGCCTAATAAAGAGGGTGTGACTACAAAAAAATCAAGTATACCGTTTAAGATTCTAAGGTATTTTCCAATAACACATCGGCTAAAAAGATTGAACATGTCTTCAAGAACAGCTGAACATATGAGTTGGCATGCAAAATCTCCAGCTAAAGATGGAGAACTAAATCATCCTGCAGATGGGCAGGCTTGTAAAGATTTTAACTTAGCACATCCTGGATTTGCATTGGAACCTAGAAATGTGAGGCTTGGATTGTCCACCGATGGTTTTAATCCATTTGGCCACTCAGTTGTTCCGTACTCATGTTGGCATGTGATTGTTACTCCGTACAACTTGCCTCCTTGGATGTGTATGAAATAGCCATACTTGTTTCTTTCACTCGTGGTTCCTGGTCCTAAGAGTCCTAGAAAGAACTTAGATGTTTACTTGAGACCTCTTATAGATGAGTTGAAGGTATTGTAGGAGGATGGAGTACAGACTTGGGATGTTGCAACGAAAATAAATTTCAACCTTAGGGCAACAGTTATGTGGACTATAAGTGACTTCCCAGCTTATGGCATGTTAGCTGGATGGAGTACACATGGGAAGTTGGCTTGTCCATATTGTATGGAGCATACAAAGTCGTTTAATCTATCAAAAGGTCGAAAGACTTATTTGTTTGACTGTCATTGTCGGTTCTTACCGGTAGATCACCCGTTTCGAAGAAATAGAGAACACTTCAGGAAAGGGAAATTAGACAATGATATGCTTACACCGCGATTGTCGGGAACGGAGATGCGAGATCGTGTGATGAGATTGCCGGTTATCCCATTCGGTAAGGTTGATGCCACAAATATAATCAATGGGTTTGGCGAATCTCATAACTGGGTTCGGAGAAGCATCTTTTGGGAACTGCCTTATTGGTCTACAAATTTGATTCGTCATAATCTAGATGTGATGCATATTGAGAAGAATGTGTTTGACAATGTGTTTAACACTATGATGAATGTTACGAGGAAGATAAAAGATAACGATAAGGCACGTTTGTATATGAAAGATATTTGTAAGAGTCTTGGATTAGAACTTTATGAATCTCCTAATGGTAAGATTGTCAAACCGCATGCAAGGTACACATTTTCCAAAAAGCAAGTTGAAGATGTGTGCACATGGGTTAAGTCTCTGAAACTACTAGATGGATATGCATCAAACATTGCAAGGTGTGCTACTAGTGGGAAATTGCAAGGGATGAAGAGTCATGACTGTCACGTGTTCATGGAGAGACTCATGCCTATAACATTTCGGGATCTACTTGATAAACCAATATGGGATGCTTTGACGGATCTTAGTCGTTTCTTCAAAGAATTATGTTCAAAATCATTAAATGAGAAGGACATGTCTGTACTTGAGAAGAACATCATAGAGATCACGTGTAAACTGAAAAAAATATTCTCACCTATTTTTTTTGACTCCATGGAGCATTTGCAAATCCATCTTCCCTATGAAGCTCATGTCGGGGGTTCAGTTCAATATAGATGGATGTACCCTTTCGAGAGGGTGATGGGAAACCTTAAGAGGAAGGTGAAGAATAGATCTTATGTCGAGGGGTCGATATGTGAGGCATACAGTTTCGATGAGATATCTACGTTTGTCTCAGACTATTTTTCGGACGAATTCTTGACAAAGGCCAATCGAGTATCTAGACATGATGATGGGGGAATGTTGAACTAAATGGTCGGCTCTCTGTATTTGGTCTATCGGGCCGTGCTTATGGAAAAAGGAAGCGCATATTCCTCTCTGAGCAAGAATTACATGATGCACATACTTACATTCTTCTCAATTGCGAGGAGATTGACGAATTTGTGAGGTACACATGTAAACTTGATAATTTATCTTTTAAGTTGAAAATTTATTCCAATATGTTAATGTTTATAACATGGTATAGATTGTATGATGACGAGTTAAAAGTGAAGCATCCCAGCATAACTGATAAAGATATTCAAATCAATCGGGATAAAAAATTTGCACTTTGGCTAAAGGACAAAGTAAGTTCAATTTTTAAGCACGTAGTATATATATATATACACTCCATGTTAACTATGACTTCATTTAATAAGATGGAGTTTTTGTAGGCTTTGACTAAGGGATCAACAATTCTGGCTAATGTACAAGTCCTAGCTATGGGACCAGACAGGGACCGAGTCAGCCGCAATGGTTACAAAATAAATGGTTATGAATTTCACACAAAGGCATATGGTAGCGGTAAAAGAAAAATGAACTCTGAAGTGTGTGTCCAAGGAGATTGTTACAATGAGCTTGATCGTGCCTTTTATGGGGAGTTGGAGGAAATCGTAGAGTTGTCATACAAGGGCATGTACGGGGGTCATATTCACTTGTTCAAGTGCCGTTGGTTTGATTCAGAAAAAAGGATACGTGTTGACAGACATGGAATCGTCGATATTAACCTCCATAGGTCTGCGTACTCCAACAAACCGTTTGTTTTACCAACTCAAACAGTACAAGTATAGTACACTCCTAGCCCTGTTAGGAAAAGGAATAGACCGCCTACAGATTTGCAAGTTGTAATTCATACTCCTGCGCGTAGTCATGTAGAATTAGTTGATGGGGAGATTTACCAAGAGCAGATGCTTCATAGTCAAATTATAATAAATGTGGAGGACGACAATGAAGTAATCCAGTTAGATGGTGGAGATGAACCACATGAATTAGATCCTGAGTCAATACTTGTGTCAGATGACATTGATACCGAGGAGGAAGAGTTATTGACTAAATTTGACACTGAATCTGAAGCAGATGATGGTTATGAATCTGCAACACGTATACAAGATGATTCTGAATCAGACATTGACACTTGAACAAATGAAATGTATGTTTATCATTACATGTTTTTATATCATTGTCATGTTTATGTACTAAACTATTTAAATGCAATTTTTGTTTATTGTCATTTTATATTCATATATATACATGTTTATATTACTGCCATGTTTATGTACTAAACTATTTAAATGCAACTTTTGTTTATTGTCATTTTATATTCATATATATACATGTTTATATCATTGTCATGTTTATTATCATATATACATGTAATCAAATATGACTCATAATAACATATTGAAATTTGTAATATACAGATGGCTTCTGAAGCAGCGCAAAAAAAGTGTGGCTTGGGTAGGGGGCCTAATCATGTGCCCAAGGCCCCTACTAATCCGGATGATTGGATTCTTATTCAGATTCGTCATCCTCCAAATAGCACGTACGTCCCGTATATATCATTTATATATAAACATTTAAGATTCCATTTATTGTATATTGGTAATATTTTGATTGATATTATATTGGTAATGTATATGGGTCTGAATTATTTACTGCTTTAATTTGCATTCAATCATTATTGTTTTGGTCTTATTGTATTGAAAATTTGTATATTTCTCTTGGTTTGTGTCTTGGGTGCCTAGAAATGTCCATATATGTATGTCGTCGTGCATGTGGCTAGTCTATATTGTAGGGGAGACTCTGGCGAATTTTTTTTAAGTATTATAAGTATAAGTTTGAAAATTTTTCATAAGTATTATAACTTAGATGTAAATTGCTTTAATATATGCTAATTGATGTTGTATATTATAGTGATTTTTCAGATAATAAGATCGTCAAGTGCATATCACAGCTGTGTTTACAAAATTGGCCTACACCTGTGATTACGTGGGCAAGCACACCTATCGCCCACAAGGATGCTGTTTGGGCAAAATTTCAGGAATGTTTTTTTTAATTATGACAGATAATATTAATATAATATTCAAAGGATAATTATTTAGTAATGTTATTATTGTTGTTTTATTTGCAGAAACGGTATAGATGGGAGGACTCGCAGACTTCAGTGATACAGACATTATTCTGGCAGAAGTGCGTGATCCGCACCAAAGACAATTTGAACAGTGCCGAGATCGACCAGCGAGAAGATTACATGCACGAGCATAGCCCCTGGTGGTGCACCCAGTCCATATGGGCTGAGATGTGTGCCCAATAGAGAGCTAAGAACAGGGTGAAAAGACGAAAGACTGCTGCCACCAGCAGATCCTCGGGTGTACCCGATGGAAAAAAGGCTAAAGGGACATACAATGGTGGTAATATTTCACAGTTACAGCATATCACTGCCAGGGTACGTATTTACAAGTTTTAATATGTTTACAATCATGAATTGTAGAAAATATATCACATTTTTACTTGGTAATATTATTCTATTTTTTTATATAGGAGTCTCAGTCTCAAGGTCAGTCTATCCATTGGCTGGATGTGTACGTGGCCACCCGTGATGGTCTGCCCGAGGCTATCCAGATAGCGGTAATAAATTTTAACAACTTGATCTTGTTTATCAATGCTTACAGAATTAATTTATTTTTAACTATTTAATTATTAACATGATGACAGGATACTTATAAGCGTTTATTAAATGAGCGCTATCCTGAAGGCACTCCACGTCCGACTATTGATCAAGAGTTGTGGGAGAGGGCGTCTGTTGTGAAGAAGAACTAAATTAAAGGTAAAGGACAACGATGATGCCCATCCTTTAGTGGCTCAGGTTGCTCTTCTACCCAGTCTACACATTCATCGAGCCATCCAGCTGTTCATACTCTGGCTGACTGTGTGAGAGCTATGCGGCAGCAGCAGCACAACATGGGGATGACGATGAGGTATAAAATCAATTTGTTGTATATATTGTCGTAATATACCAATATTAACATAGTTAGTATATATTTGTAATTTGTTTTATTATTTTGTTAATTACAGGGTGATCAAGGAGGCGATGATGCTTGATGTACCTACTTTAGATCAGTTTTGTAGTTATAGTATAAGCTTATAATTGTATATTCATTCTTTGGATGTTTGTATGTTACTTAAACAAGTTTTGAAATGTTCATAAGTATTTATTCAAATCATAATAGTTTTTAAAGGTTTATATACTAGTTTGGTGTATGTGTTGGTGGACGATGGATGTTTATATTGTTGTGTATGCTGTTTATCTTGTTGTGTATGTGTGTTGGGATAAAGAAGGTACAAAACGAGTACATGTTTTTGGGAATGCTACAAAACAGCAAAAATCTGGTTTTTATTTTTTTTATATCAGCGACCGCATGCGGTCACTGATAGTTATTAGCGACGACTAAAGATTTGAGGGTATCAGCGACCGCATGCGATCGCTGATAGCAGTCGCTGCCACGTGGACCACGTCAGCTTTATCTCCCGACCATGTTAACTCAGCTTAACGATGGAATTTGTCATTTCGGTCGCTAATATCGGTCGCAGATGTTTCGGTTGCTAATAGTGGTCGCTGATATGCATCCCAGCGACTAGATTTTATGCGACGACTATCAGCGACCGCACGCGGTCCCTGATACCTATCTGCGACCGACTGCGGTCGCTGATAAGCGATCGCTGATGAACCTTTTTCTTGTAGTGTATATTTTATTATGCATAATGTTTGCATAGTGTCTGTATAGTATTTGCATAGTAAAATCTTTTTATATAAAACAGAATACTTTTATAAAGTTATTTATTTTATTAGACTATAAATAGAATATATTTCATTTTATTATGCATAGTGTCTGCATAGTGTTTGCATAGTAAAATCTTTTTATATAAAACAGAATACTTTTATAAAGTTATTCGCTTTATTAGATTATAAATAGAATATATTATATTTTATTTAAAAGATTTTGTTTTATTAGAATATTTTATTTGTACTACATAGTAAATCAATCTGGACCGTTCATGAATTAGTTACTATTCAGTCCAATCTCCTATAAATAGAAGCTCATTCCTTCATTATTTCTTACGAATTCACTGAAACTCTAGAGAGAGAAATTATAGAAAGAAAGAAGAAAAGTATTCTGCTACTTCACTACTCATATATCAAGTTCCTTCTAAGGTAAGGTGTATTATTTCTTTCGTATTCATGAAGAGAACTTCTGCTATTCCATTCTTTATTATTATCTTGGAATAATCTGTCTATGCGAAGTACCGCATACATGGTGAAATTCTTCTATTATTCCATTCTTTATTATTATGTTGGAATAACATGTCTATGCGAAGTACTACATACATGGTGAAATTCTTCTGTTATTCCATTCTTTATGATCCTATTGGAATAACCTATTTGTGCGGTCTATCGCATGTCTGATGAAGTTTTTTGTTATTTCATTCTTTATTATTCTGTTGGAATATCCTGTTTGTGCGTTTACGCATGACCTGGTTTCATTATTTATTATTCTGTTAGAATATTCTGTCTGTACGTTTACGCATGATATGGTTCCATTATTTATTATTCTGTTGGAATAACCTGTCTGTGCGGTCTATCGCATGCATGGTGAATTCTTTTGTTATTCCATTCTTTATTATTCTGTTGGAATAACCTGTCTATGTGGATTACTACATGCATGGTGAATGACCCTTCGTATTCATTTCTTATTAAAATGTAGAAATGATCTGTCTACATGGATTACCGTATGGCGGGCGAAAATCCATTTGTAGTTTCATATATTCTGTAATACTCAGTTGGTTAAAGCTTTGACTTCTATACTCCATGAAATTAGTGGAATATCCTTGATATTTGCACTTCATCCAGTATCTTTTCATGAAATATTCTTCTGAGCATTCTTGAATTTTACTCTACAAAGCAGTATCATGTTGACAATTTGGACGTTATTGAATTCTGGATAAATTAATTCTTGAACTTGTTTTATTAAATTCTTATATCATTGTCATCATCCTCATGATTATATTATGTTGAAAGTCATTTGTGGTCTGTTGTGCATAGAAAGACTTGGTATGATTATGACCAAGAATTATTTGGTATAATCATGACCGTAATATTACAAATGATGTGGTAAAAGTCATCATTGGCCCGTAGTGCATTGATGAATAGTTGTTGGCATGATCATGACCATTGATGAATACAAGAATATCCTTGACCCGTAGTGCATGGATAATTTGTGGTTGTGATACTAATGAATATCTTTGGCCGTAGTGCAGGGATGATGTGGATTATTTATTAAACTGAGTCTCAGCGATAAAAGTGATGAAAAACTTTTTAAATCATAAAAGATAGTAGATTTTATTCTCTACTTGACTCTTTTAATGGATTGCTTGTTCCGTTGCAGTTAAACTTGATGTTTGTTATATTTTTTCAGTTTAACATTGTTGAAGACTAATGATAATTTATTCTACATTATCCTAGTCATAATATTTTTTACTGGGCTAGTTGAGCTCACCCCTTTCTTTCACTGTTCTCTTCAGGAAATGAGAATATAGTTGGGACGAGTCGGGGAACGGAGTGATGGTCCAGATGATAGCATTAATAGTCCTAACTATTCTGTTAAATAGTGTGACAATAAATATAATGAGGACTCCATTGAGTGTGAATATTGTCTAGATGACAATATTCTTATTAAAACTCTCAGTTTATATTTTGTCGTATTTTACACGACAGTCGTATTTGTATTTTTGTACCATGTTTTTGGCTACTCAAGATGAGTGATGTATACTTATTTTGGGGGCGTCACAGTTCGTATATATATATATATATATATATATATATATATATATATATATATATATATGGGGAGCGATCCATAGCATCTATATGTTATGGGATAAAAAGTGGCATATAAGCTCTAATCCGTCCGTTTTATTAATGAAAGACTGAGATCAGATTTGGGCTTACACCGTCCGCTAGAATTACTAGCGGACGCAATTAGTATAAATTCTGGACACTTAAGCCCTTCCAGTTTACCCTCAGATGTGCCAAAATAGATCAAATATGAGTCCGCTAGTAATACTAGCGGACTAAAAGCTTCATTGCAGTCAGCAGATCAACATGAACAATGTGTGTGCTCTGCATCATGTAACCTAATTACTGGGTTATTGTAGTTATGCTTATTTATTATCTTTATCTTTTCCTATATATATAAGATTTATCTTTGACCTGCGAGGTTCTCTTTTGAAAAGTCAAGTGTCATTTCCCTTCATATAACAGAATACATAACTGGCTTTGTTAGATGATGTTGATCAAGATTGATATCAGGTGTAATTTTAGATGTTTGGTCCTTTATTCAGTTCAACTTATAATGAGTATCGCAGGACCATATAGAATAAAATATAACAAACTAGTCTACTCTGATCAATATAAGTAAGTTTGTTGCTAAAGACCAAAAACAACACAAAGATGTGCAGAATAAAAACAAGAGGTGGCAGAAACAATTGTTTTAGTTGCAGAAAATCATACCAAAAACATAACTTTTGATTTCCAATAACTAATGAATAAACTGACCTTCTCAAGACATGCAGTCACTCCCATTCCGATGGTTCGTCATAACAGAATATGCGCAGTAAGTATAGGGTCCTTAAGCCCCTCCAGTTTACCCTCAGATGTGCAGTAAGTACAGGGTCCTCCCCTTGTACCACCCATATCCAACCAATACTGATTCGTATTATCAACTTGACTTGTATTCATCCCATCCGAGAAAACTGGACTCACCGGAGAACCCAACCCCAGTCCTTGCACCTGTCCATAACCTCCTCCACCACCACCACCATTCGGTATCCTCCCACCGTAGCAAATTTCTGGCGGTTGGTATGCGCTGGCACTCCTTTTTCCTTCTACAACAAACGCGGTCGCTTCTCCCACAGTGCTTTGTGGCAGTGTTGGTATTGGTAACTTGAGCTTGTTGAGCATGAGCTTGATTTTCTTCTGCTGTCCAAATGCTGTTAAGGAACTCATCCATGTTCATCGATCTAAAGTTTTTGCCTCCATCCGAGAGGGTGTGTTGAAACTCATCAAGAGTGAGGGAATAAATTGATGACTGACGGCCCAGTGATGGAAATGCATAGAAATGAGGGAATCAAGAGTGGGTGTTGCCATCTTTTCGTTCGCTAGTATTACTAGCGAACTCTGTTAATACTGCATATTTGGTCTATTTTGGCACATTTGAGGGTAAACTGGAGGGGCTTAAGTGTCCAGAATTTATACTAATTGCGTCCGCTAGTAATACTAGCGGACGGTGTAAGCCCAAATCTAATCTCAGTCTTTCATCAATAAAACGGACGGATTAGAGCCTATATGCCACTTTTTATCCCATAGCATATAGATGCTATGGATCGCTCTCCTATATATATATATATGTTGTCAATCAAGATTCGATAACAAGCATTGATTCATGGACTAAAACTATGAATTATTTTAGGGTCAATTAATACGGCCCTCTAAACTCTAAAGTTCGAAGTGGTCTGGTTTGATCGAGCAGTGTCATAAGAATTAATATAACTATAATTGTAGTTGAGAAAATTATGTAATAATATTTAAGAATGTCACACGTAAAATGGAACAACGTATTTAATATTTTCTTACGGAGTCGATCTATAAATATACATTATGCAAAATGGGGTCTGAGTATGACATTTAGCTTATCATTGAATATATAAAAGTTCTCTTATCTTTATAGATAAAATTTTAACTTATTTATCAACAGGTATTTGACTTCAACATATAAGAGATAATGATGGTCAAATTTAAAAAGTTGGTGTTATTTTAATTTAGTTCAAAATTAGTTAAATACACTTTAAATCTTTAAGTTTTTTGTTTTTTTATCAACCTTTAATATTTCAACTTTAAGATATTCAACTTTAATGTTTTAATTTTTGTTTTATAAATTAAACTTTTTGGCATGACCACCAGAGGGGTAATAATTGTTCTGAATGATAGTATTTTGGATAATTTCATTTTACATATGTTTAGAATTAATAGTACAAAAAATTGATGAAGAAAAAAAATAGAAAAAACTTGAGCCAATATAAATGATATGTACCCCTAAAAGACTTAATTTCTCATATTAATAGTCTTAAATATCTTTAAAATCATGTAAAGTTGTTGGCAAAGAATTAGTGTGTGACGAATTAAAGAAGAAAAAGGAGGAAAAATTGAAGCCAATATACACGACATATGCCCTTAGTCACGTGACTTGTTCTTGTAAAAAATGCTAAATTCGGTGGCCGGAAGGTAAAATTTATAAAAATATAAAGACATTAAGATTTAATGTCTTAAAATTAAAACAATAGAATTTAAGTTATAAAAAGTAAAAAAAAACTTTATAGTTTAAATTGTATTAAAACCTTCAAAATTTTGAAGAAATTGATGAGGCAAGATTATTATTTTGTTGAATACATATATCCCACTTTAAAATAAGGGATTATTATTTTTATATGTGTTTTTAATCTATATTAATAAAACAGAACCGAATTCAAATTTTGTCATTTGAGAAACCACAACAACGTTCCAGATTTAATCTCATTCAATCTAAAGGCTCATGTTACATCCAATACTAAAACCATCCCGCCCAAAGTCTCCCTTATACGCTACCCCTCTCTAATCTTTTCGCCCAAATCTTTTTTCTCTCTGTGGAATTTGGGCTAAAGGCAAACTCACCCTTACATGCTACCCGTCCAAATCTTTTCTTCTCTCTGTGGAATAGCGAGAGCACTTCCGTCAGAGGAGGGAGAGGTCGCACTTCCGTCGGAGGAGGGAGAGGTCGCACTTCCGTATGTGGATCAAACTCCTCTGCTAAACTAAACTCCTCTGCTGACCCCCAGGTTTAATCATCTCTTTCCATGTTATCTGTTAATTTGGTGCCTCTTTCCATGTTATTTTAAGCTTTCTTTCTTTTTAGAAGAAATTGATCTGTTACTGTAGAAATCTGCATTAGTCAAGTTAGGTTTGCAAACTGCTAATTTTCAAGTGTTTGGGTTTATGTTAATTTATTTACTTTTCAATTTTTTTAACTTTATTACTTCTTCTTTTTTTGTTTTAATTGAAGGTTCTGAAAATTAAACACTTGGTTACCCCTCATATGGAACGTGTAAAGCCAGAAATATAATTATTAGTATTAGCTAGAAATAAGTTAGAAATAGCTAGCATTTAGTATTCTTGGATTCTGCACGTTACATTAGTACACCACTGTTGAGCCTTTTCAGCAGGAAGATTTCTTGACCTTTGCTAGATTGTACTCACTTAGTTCCATTATGAATCTCATGGCTCTAGAACATGTTTGTGGCAAGGATTCTGAAACATTCAAAACATATATTTAAAAACAAAGTGGAACAGAGGGAATATTGTTTTTCCTAAATTATTTGTAGCATTTAAGTTCAAATTTAAGAAGAAATATTTAAATGTGTCAACGGTAAATATATCTTTAGTGACACAAACATGGTTTTGACCCATGGCAAACAAAGTGGAACAGAGGAAATATTGTATATAGCAAGAATTGGTTCCCTGAACACCCGCCAATCTGCCACTATTGAGATTTATAGGGATTTCGTGCAAATTCACAACTTTGAATAAGTAGTTAAATAAATTAAGTCAACACTGCAACAAAGCCATAGTATTGAGCAAGTGAGCCAAACTTTTAGTAGATATTTTCTAAGCATTTGTATACTTTTTCATTTTATATGGTTATAAGATGCATATACATACATATAAGTTTGGCAGCATTTGTACACTTGAAGTAGAGTGGTTCTTTACAAAGTACCACGGTGTACCCGGCTCACTCTATCTCTAAGTTTGGCAGCATTGGCCTATTAATCAATGAACAATAGCCAATCAATGAACAATGAACAATATTTATCAAACTTATCTCTAGCCCAAACAATAGCCAAGAGAAGTTAGAACTAAGTTTATGTCTGTATTCTATCAAGTTGTATAGAAGAAGAGAGAGCGAGAGAGAAAACAGTAACCACTTACTACTAAAAAGAGAAGGTTTGTACACCCCGGTTTTAATCCAAGCATTGGCTTCATTAGCTCCAATATTGAAGGTTAGCTAAAAAAAAATTCAACTTTGAAACTGTCACACGTTTAATTAATAAATATTTTAAGAAAATATAACAATGATCAGATGTTGTACATTTACATCATCACATACGCAAGAAGTTTTTATTCCAAGAAGTTTGGAAGGCATGATTACATTCCAAGAAGTTTTTATTCCAAGATGTTTGTTGTAAAGGTGTGTATATATACCCCTATATATATTATATATATCTTGAATATTGATTTGTTTTGTTGATTGTAGTGACTATTAAGAGATTGGGTTTGCTTGACTATTCGAATCTTTGGAGATTGATATACATGGCTTCGCAGCCTAAATTAGGAAGTGGATTAAGAGCTCTATGGTTTTAAAGTGCCTCAACCTTCAAACTTTATGGATGATCTCAATAGATTTTTCATTCTCTTTTGGAAGTTGGAATTTTTTTGTTGCTAAATGTGGGGTAGTTTTTTGTTGCTTCAGTTTATATTTGTAATGCACAAGAAGTTGAGCTAAATGATTTTAAGAAAATCTTTGTTGGAATTGAGAAATTGGACTGTAGTTGCCATATGTCTTTCTTTTCCATGCAGCTTTTTGAGATTTCTTTTCTCTATTCGTCTCTTTAATGAATTTAGATGATTGAAATATAAGCATGTTTGATGTCTGGTTTCCCAACTCCTTAATATAAGCATGTTCATGGGAACTTTTTAGTTGTATTTTTTAAACTTTTCATTAGGAGTTGGGACAAATTGGTACTCATATATTTTTTTAATCTTGATGTTTTTTAATTTCAGTATATTGTTTAGGCTATGATAATATCTTCGTTATTTTTTCATTTATATTTAAGCTCAAAATTGATTGTTATTTGTATTTATTTGGTACAGGAAAATGAAAGTTTAGAAGTTAGTGGTATTCTTGAAGGAGTACATGGTGTTTAGAAGTTAGTGGCATTTTGAAGGTATTTACTGCTCTGCTTCCAGTAATAATGACTGCTAAATGATTACTGTTGAATGATGGTCAATACTGATATTTTTCTTATCTCTTAATTGAACTGAACTCATATACTACTGTTGTGTCTCACTACTGGCCTTATTTCCAAATTATTTTATTGACATTATATTGACTTGATTTTGGTGCTGACAGTAAGACACGACGTAACAAAAAATTGTTATAAATACCTAACCTTAATTAGGCAAATTCCTCATTTGTTATTAGTACTATTAGTATTTTTCTATATGATCATTTATGTTTCAAGAAAACTTTTAGAAGGAAAAAAGATATACATTTGGATAAAACAATAAAGGTGGGGTAACATAGCTTTTCCTAATCTGTTAATAAAAATAAATAAATAACAAATATATTGCATCTGCTCAAATAATTGGTGCTTTTCATTATTGATTGTAGGTTATGATCATCTAGAAAGCATACATGTATTTCAAACAACAGGCAAACTAAAAGAAGAAGAAAAGCCCCATTTCACCTGGGTTGAGCGTGGTGTTAAAAGCCCCATTTCTGACATTGTTCGATTTTTTGAAAAATTCCAAACTAAAAACCATTAAACTTAGTTTGACCTTCTTTAAAGGGTGCGCGGATGACACTTTCCTATAAAAGGAATGCTTGATGACTCTTTCTATAGTTTCGTTTTCAAACAACCTCTTACCATGTATTGGGTCTCATTTTCCTTTTTTATATGTACGAATCAACTGAGTTGTGGTGTAAATTAAAATTGTTTTTATCATGATATTTTTATCAAGTGAATCAACCATTACTATCAGTTATACCTTGAAATCTTTAACTTAAGTTTTCTAATAGCTTCAGTTAAAAATTCAGAACGGTTTCATCATAAGTGAACTTCTTATCTATTTCCGACAGCTTCAGTTTAAATTTGGGTGTTTTAAATTTATTTTTTTTACAATGAGTGTTTAATTTGTGTTCTCACTCTATCTCTCTGTATCTCTCTTTCACAGCAGTAGCACACATACACACACACACAACAACCTACAAAATACACACATTTGTACACGAATGTTAGGTTAAAATAGGTTTATAGTTATGATGAAATAGGTTTTTTTTATTATGAATGTTAGGATGGGATATATGTAATTTGGTTTTGGAAATTGGATGTGTATGTACTTTTGTGTATGTATATTATGTAATTGATGTTCATTATCCATAACTTATGAAATTTACTGTGTAGCTACAACCGTTTCAACTGCACAATCATCGACCAATGAATGATGTTGTTATATTTGGTGGTGTAAGTTTATTTGATTAACTCTCTCTAAATAAATCTTATTGATTTTTTTAATAACTTATTTATTTTAATTTATTTTCATTAATGTCGTGACAGATGGAAGACAACCTCGAAAATATCGCATGATAATTTTTCTTACTCATCATTTTTTTTACTTTTTATCTTATCTTTTTACCAACTTATTTACTATTCAACATTTTTTGCCTACAAGTTCGAATACTTCGTCAGAATAATGTAGGAGTTATAATTCGCAATGAGTATGAACTAAATTATCTCCGTATACGTGAGGTAGTGTATACTTACACCAATTTCTCATTCATTTTTTCTGCTTTTTTTTTTTGCTTTTAAGTAGCATTTTCTTACCCAGAAGGAGGAAAAAAGGTACGATACTTTGGAGAATGCCAAATTGAAGGAGAAAGAAAAATTAACATTTTCTAGCTAATGAACAAAATATAAAGAGTGTCAACTGGTATAACTTTTAATCCTATTCTTTTCTCTCTGTTTTGACAATGGTTTTGGATGTTATTGAATTTAAAAAAAATTAAGTATCATTTTATGTACAACATTTGATTTGTCAACATGTTTTTGGTTTGTCTCAATTAATATTACTTTTTTATCGTGTTCTTACTTTTTTTATAATTGTTTTATTTTAACTCACATATTTCGATAACTTTTAAATTTCAAATATTTTCAGGTATATATTGAATGATACATGATGTAAGCTGTAAAGAATATACTTGGTGTAAGCTGTAAAGTAAAGGGTCTTATGCTCAACATGTTGTTTCTCTATTGTCTGCATGTATGTATTTTTTGTGTTTTGCCTTTTGTAAAGTTAGCTAATTATATTTGGTTGTGATGATTTTGGGTATGGAATGATGATTTTTTTGGTGGTTTGGATATGTATGGATGATTGTAAGTTTTGTAAACAGGTTAAGATTTTTCTGGATATCTATTTTTAAAGGAAACTCTGCCGAAATTTCTTGAAATTAGTAGCGACTAGCTTGATGTTTTAGGTGGTTGAATGTGTTGATGATTGAGTATGTATTAATTTCTTCATGTATGTATTTTTGTAAAGTTAACTAATTATGCATGGTTATGATGATTTTGGGTATGGAATGATTGTTTTTTGGGTGGTTTGTATATGTATGGATGATTGTAAGTTTTATACACATGTTTATATTTGTCTGGATATCTATTTTAAAGGAAATTCTGTCAAATTTTTTTAAAATTAGTTGCGACTAACTTGATATTTTGGTTGTTAGACATGTGTTGATGATTGTGTGTATTTTGTGTGTTACATATTTTGTAAAGTTAACTGATTATACATGGTTATGATAATTTTTAGGTCTGGAATGATAGTTTTTTTTGGTAGTTTGGATATGTATTGATGATTGTAATTAAGTTTTGTAGACTGGTTTAGAATTTTTTAGATATTTATTTTTAAAGAAAATTCTACCAATTTTTTGGAAAATTAGTACCAACTAGCTTGATGTTTTGGTAGTTGGACATGTTTTGATGATTGAGTATGTATTAATTGTTATGGTGGTATGGTGAATTGTGGTGATAGGTGTCTTTAGGTAATGTAGTATTTTTCAAATTTTAATTTAATTATTTTTTACGCCGTGCCTTTTGGCACGGGCATATACTAGTATTTCTATATAGTTCATATCAAACATACACATAAAAATATCAATTCCCTTAAAATATTAGCACTACCAAGTAACAATGAAATTTATAACCAATATCCAAATTTCTCTGTTATAATATAAAACCACAAGTCTAATAATAAAAGGAAAATAAACTCATACAACATTAATGAATGATATCAAACCTAAGACCTTTAAACTCAAGTATCTCAATCTTAATTAGACTAACCTATCGGTTATATATGAGATAATACTTAACTTATAAATCACTATAAGTGGGTTCGTTCCGATAAATACAATCATCGTACTGAAGATCTTTGGACCGAGTGTTATTCATCTTTCCATGGTAACCATGAGGTTGAGGGTTCGAGCTTTTGACTTGTCAAGATTGGGTGCGTAAGTGTGAAAAAAAGTTAGCAAAAAAAAACTACTTTTGTTTAATTTAATTAATTCAACCTAAACAAGTTTTCCCTTAACACTTATGAGTTTATAACAAATAATGGCATTTAATATCATATTTTTGTTTGGGTTCTTTACACTAATATACAACATTTAGAAAGTAATTACAAAAATAAAACATACACATAATAATTACAAAAATAAAACAATCCAATAATAAAATTACTAACATCACGCATACGTCAGTTACCGACTGCCCTATCTAACACTAACCGCTCCTAGATTCAAGCAACTGAACACAACATGCAACATTGATATCGGACAAATCCAAATCTTCTATTGACGTTTTCCTTTCGACTCACCTTTGAGATCGCGACATACAAAATCATCATCAACAACTAAGATCACAGCAACTTCAAGTTCAATTTCGGTAACATCTAAGATCGGAGAAGACGAAATAGAATACAAAATCATCATCAACTTCAAGTTCAGTAACCAAAAACAATATCACAGCAACTTCGATACAAATCTGAACTCTGAGGTATGTGAGTTTAAAGTTCGTATGCATATAGTTACCTATGGTTACTACGGTATTCGTATGTATATTGGTTACCTTTATTAAGTTTTTCACGATTAAAATGGTTACTACAAATTCCTATAGCGTTTGGTTGATTCATTCATATGTTTTAGATTATGGTTACTAAATAAATATAAATTGTTCACTAACTTTTTATTTGAATAATTTATAATTTTCAAACGAGTTCTACTGAATTTTTATATTAATAGTTACTCATCAAAAACATTGGTTACTGTCTTATGCAACTGTTGGTTACTGTCTATTGTTGTTTTGGTTACTGTATAACATTATATTGTTCAGTGCTGTCTTGGTTACTGTCTAATGATATCTTGGTTACTGTATGACAATATGTTGGTTACTGTCTAATGCTGTCTTGGTTGCTTTGTAACATTATATTGTCTAATGTTGTCTTAGTTACTGTATGAAGCTATGTTGGTTACTGTCTACTGATGTTTTGGTTACTTTGAACATTATAATATCTAATGATAAGCTAGTTACTGTCTAATGCTTCCTAGGTTACTATGTAACAATATATTGGTTACTGATTCATGATGATTTGATTACTGGGTAACTTTATTGTGGTTACTGCATATTGCTGATCTGGTTGCTGTTTAAAATTATAATGGTTACTGTATAATATTACTGAACAATACTGAATTGGTTAATGAAAAATGATGAATTAGTTACTGACTAATGTTGACTTTGATATATTAGTTACTAACTAATTCTGATTTATATTATTATATATTTGAGGTTACTCATTGACTACATTGTATTGGTTACTGTCTAATATTGAGGTGTATCAGTATTAAAACTATATGTATATATTTACCTATGGTTACTACAAATTCTCATGGTTATATATGGTTACTGAACAATTAAATGTATATAGTTACCTATGTATGAACAATTATATGTATATGTTTACTGACTAATGCTGAGTTGGTTACTGTTTAACATTATTTTGGTTACTGAATAATACTGATTTGGATACTATGTAAAAATATAATGGATACTCATTAATGTTGAACTGGTTACTGCATTAATGATTAATTGTTTACTGTAATATTGGTTGCTGAAGCATATTAATGCACACTTCTACTTATATTGTTTATATTAATGGTTACTTGTTAGCTACATTGGTTACATTCTTACAAAAATTTGCCTTTAGTTGGTAACAAACAAATTATACTAGTTATTTTTTACTATAAAAATGCAATGCAGAATGTATTTATCTTGTGTATACTAAGTAAATATATGTTGGTCACTGTCTAATTTGGATTTGGTTAGTATATAATACTGACTTGTTACTGTGTAATATTATCATGGTTACTGCATTATATTACTGTGTTTTATAGTGATTATATGGTTACTGATTAACTACATTGATAGGTACCTTCATACATTTGTTAGTCTTTAATTTGTAACAAAGTCATTACTGATTATTTTGGTTGTAAAATGAATGTAAAATTTTTTTTTTTAATCTTGGCTACTAATTACATATATCTTGGTTACTGTATAATAAGTATTTAGATACTGTAAGGTGTTTATTTGGTTACTCTATACTGTTATTCAGTTTTATAATTGTTTCTTTTATATTGGTGGTTACTCATTGAATACATTGGTTACCTTCATACAACTGCTAATCTGATTATATATATTGGTTGTTGTATACTATTTAATTTGTTACAGTATAATGTTTATTTGGTTGCAGTAACAATTTGATAATTTTTGTCAAGTTTGGAGTGACAGATTTTGGCGTTTTCAAATCCTAATTTCATTGGAAACGGGTCAACGATCAAAAGTCACTAGCTTTGCTGGTGAACTGCAGGGTTTTTTGGTCGAATTCCATCATTTAGACCTTCAAAATTGCATGTAAAAATTTGGTTTATTTTCTGGTTACTATGATTATGTAATTTGGTTACTGTCTAATATTGATTTGGTTACTTTACAATGTTTATTCAGTTGTTAGACAATGGCTATTGACAGTAACCAATACAACAAATTTAATTACTTACAGGAATATATAATTTTTTACTGCTAGTAACTATTAACCACATGGTTGGTAACTTTTTTGATAGTGAACAGTAACCAAAATTGATGTTGATTAATATTTTAATTTTTGATTCCATCATGAGTTATCAATATAAAGTAAACATATACATTGAACAATTGGAAACTGTTCTGAAATATTTTTATATAAATTTGGTTATCCATATAAAATAAAATTGTTACCTCTATATTCATATTTAGTTACCAACTGGCATAGACCATTTTCAAATAACTTTTATAACTATGTAATTTAAAAGTATCAATCAGCTAGATAAATGGGAACCCTCACATGTACATTAAGCACTTGATAACTGTTCTGATATAAGTTTTTAATTATTTGGTTACTAACAAAAATTAAAATGGTGTACAATAATAGTTGTCAAACACAATTCAAACACAATTAAATAACAGTAAAACAAATATAATAAATAAGTAACCAAATAGTTACATAACAGTAACCATAATATGTTTTAATGGTAACCAAAACATAAAACAACCTGTGTATCCAGCATCTTGTAATGAATGTGATATTGTTTGTTTATGAATCCAAATTATACTATGACATGTACATTTTACAATTGATATATGTCCTGAAACAAGATTGTAACTCTCTGGTTACTATCAAAACAATAGTTGATTATCTTTATATACATATTTGGTTACCAACTGTACATCTCAAACAATGTATCCAACACAACTTAAAAGATACAATAAATAATAACTAAAATACCTCATTGATTGTACAATAATAGTAGTCAAAAATAATTAAATAACAGTAAAACAAATATAATAAATAAGTAACCAAATAGTTACATAACAGTAACCATAATATGTTTTAATGGTAACCAAAACATAAAACAACCTGTGTATCCAGCATCATGTAATGAAGGTGATATTGTTTGTTTAGACAACCCAATTATACTATGACATGTACACTTCACATTTGATATATGTCCTAAAACAAGCTTGTAACTCTGTGGTTACTATCAAAAATAATAGTTGGTTACCTTTATATACATATTTGGTTACTAACTGTACATCTCAAACAATGTAGCAAACACAACTTAAAAGAAATAATAAATAATATCTAAAATACCTCATTGATTGTACAATAATAGTAGTCAAAAACCATTAAATAACAGTAACCATAATGTAACATAATAAAACAGTAACCATATAATTATATGATAGTAACTAGAACAAGTTTTAATGGTAACCAAAAAAGAAATATCATGTAATAAAACTCAGTTCAGGCAATCCATATATACTATACAATTATATATTAACCAGAATAAAAAATAAAAGTAACCAAAATCCCACATCGATGGCACAATAATAGTAACCAAACCATAAGATAACAGTAACCAAAACATAATAAAGAAGTAACCAGATAGTTATATGAAAGTAACCTGAACAAGTTTTAATAATGATAACCAAAACAGAAATAATCTATATATCCAACCCAGTTTACATAAACTCCAATAAACATTACAGACTCACAAACATTACAGACTCACAAATCATAACAAATTGTTATGAATATCCAACAAAATCAAAGTATGAAATAGGGAAAATTTAGCGCAACTCCCAAAATTATATTTGTACAAATTCAGATGGGGAAGAGTTGCCCAGATGTGCTGCCATCTCTACAATATGCAAGTTTAAACTGCCAATTTGGTATCGAACGAATGTCGCCAGAGATGTAAAAACTCATAGTATGACAACATCACTTCAACCATGTACATATCGCATGGTAGGTTCCAAAAGGAGGCGGTTCCATCGTTTGAAGAAGTAGATTCAGTCCGTTGACGACGAGTGGCTTCAAGAGGAGTGAGAGAAATGGTAAGGGCGGAGAAAGGAAAAAGAAGAATAAGAAGAAGAATAAGAAGATTTTAGAGAGAGAAATACCAGAACAGAGGATATGGGAGTTGGGAGAAAAAGAAGGAAGAAGAAGATTTCTCGCGTTTAAAAATAACTATCAGATTTGTCATATCAGCCCATTAATACTAATCTCTTAAATTAAGGAATCCTAATTGCACTATTATTGTAAATAAATATGAAAAAGTGTAATATTTTTAGTAATTATTTTATGAATGTATGATTTTTATAATTACTTTTAAAAATGTACTATAATATGTAATTGTTCCTTTTTGTTTTAGATTTGAGAGTTTGGGAATGTATGGGCTGGGCCGCAAAATTGTCGTCCAATATGGAGATTGCCTTATGAGTTACTTTCCCTATTCTAAAATCAAATATATATTTATAAAAAGATGTGGATAAATTATATACAAAAAATTATGCATCAATAGTAGAATTCATGTATTGCATCTCAATGAAAATTTGTAAAATGTTTGATGGTAGGTCCCATTTTTTATTTTATAGTACAACTATTTATGTATAGTTTGTATTTTTGTCTAGCAGTAGTATACTCTATTTAAAAATTATTTTATCACTAATTTTGAAAAAAAAATGACACACTAACCTTGATTAACTTTAATATGTAAACAATTGAATTAACGTTGCAATTTAGTAACTTCCGACTTCTCCGCCTGTCGTATTCGGGAGAGGTTGCTTCAGTGGCTGAGCATTTAGAATGTCAGCAGCCTGGTAATCCAAACAAGCTGAGTCGAGCTTTGCCTAAATTTTTGTCTAGCTCGATTTTATGAATTTGGGTCAAGCTTAAAATATTACATAAAATTAAAAATGAATGAATGTATTTTGGTTCAAAGTTTATCCCATAAAATAATGATGTTTTAGTTTAATAGCAATAGTAGGATAATAAAATCGTCGTTATAGCTAACTGTGTAATATACAACTGTGTATATACATATAGCTCATATATATATATATATATATATATATATATATATATATATATATATATATATATATATGCACAACTGTGTATTACACAGTAAGGCTTTGGCGACAGATTTTTTGGGCTATAGCGACGGTAAACTGTCGGCATAGCACAGAATAACTATGACGACAAGTGAAATCGTCGCTATAGCCCAAAAAAACCGTCGTAATAGCCTACTGTGTAATACACAGCTGTGTACGTACATTTTTCCATATATATATATATATATATATATATATATATATATATATATATATATATATATATATATATATATATATATATATATATTTATAGGGTCTCCATCCACAGCAACCGGTTGTTGGGGAGCAACCCCTTTTATCCAGCCGGTACAAGCTGTACCGGCCTTAGATTTTTTTTTTATAAGCCGGTACAGCTTGTACCGGCTGGATAAAAGGGGTTGCTCCCCAACAACCGGTTGTTGTGGATGAAGACCCTATATATATATGTGTGTGTGTGTGTGTGTGTGTGTGTGTTTGTGTGTGTCAGGCACGCAACTTGGAATCCAATTTTAAGAACAATCTAATTGTATATATACTTGCTCAATATTAAATTCTCAATTGATGTGAGACTCAATTTTCCACAATTATTTATTTATTATATTTACTAGTGATCTTTGAGAATAAATTTCTCATTTATTACATCATGAATTTGAGTTTCCCAATACTTGATTTCCATTTACTCATGGAGTATAACACATTAATATGAGAATTCATCTTTAATTATTAATAGAATCTACTTAAATTTAGGCTCAAATTCTAACAATCAAATCATACATGGTAATTGAATAGAATTATAAAGGTAGTTCACCATATTATATATTTATAATTTAAAAATACCAATTCATATTTATCCACATGAAAAAAAAATAAGTTCATATATAAAATCTCAACGTATATCAATTCCCCTCTACTTTTAATTTTATTAATTTTTATAAAAAATGAATTTAAGACATCTTTTATGAAGGAAGGTAGTATGTTTTACCATTTTATTAATCAATATTACAACCTTTTAATTATATTGTTGCTTCAACTAACTATAATACTTTATTAAAATTAATAATATTTGTTTATTAATATAAATATATTATTTTCTTAAGTTTAAGAAGATCGATAAATTCTCATAATTAAGTATACAATCACAACTATAATATTAATAATCAATCAAATTTTAGGAGAAAATATTCGTGTAAGTGAAGAAAAGAAATTGGGCAAAACTATGAATTTAACCATTATAATTGGCAAATTTTACTTAATGCACAACTAAACTTTTAATTTTTTGAATTATTCCATTAAACAAATTAAAATTTTACAATTAAATCAGTCTGTTAACTGTAGCTCGGTTCTGTTAAATTGAACGTTAGCTTTTTCCTACGTGGCTTTTTAAAAGAAAAGAAAAATGACTTAGCCACGATGGCCCAATCCAAGGTGGATTACACGGCAAAAGAAAAGTACTGTTAAACAAACCAAACGAAGCCTAAGTCGAAGTTCGAAGAGAGAACGAGTGAGATGACTGCTACAAACTAGGGTTCCAACATAGTCGAAGTTTACATGGAGAGAGAGAGAGAGAAAGCGCGAGCGAAAAAGACGAATGTGCGATTTGATCTGCTAGGGTTTTTTATGCAAATCTCTAGCGAAGTCGGAGGTATGTATGGGTTTGTGTTTAATTTTTTTTTCTTTGTTGAGATTCTTCTGCAAATATCTTAGTTAGAGTTTTTTCCCACCGATTATTGTTCGATTTTATGTTTAAATGTAACTCCCTTAGAATATCTCCTGCAAATATCTAAACAAGGTATTTTTTTCACTGATTGGTTTTTGATTTGAGTTTATATTTCAATTTGGGTTTAAATGTAACACCCTTATGTGTTTTTATCACACTATTTCATGGTACATGCTTAGATATTCAAATTATTTTTTTTCTTCCACTGATTATTCTTTGATTTAGGTTTATATGTTGATTTGGTTTAAGTTATGACTCAGATTTGGTACATGATTGTTCGGTGATTTGGGTTTAAATGTAACAACCTTATTTGTTCTAGTATGTATGATTTGGGTTTATATGTAAATTTCTTCCTCTGATTATTCAATTTTACAATGTTTATTATCTAATGTTATGCCTTGTTCCTATTGCAGCATGGGTTTGTTTTATGTGGAGTTTAATCATGGTGGTAGGTTCATTGAAGAACCAATATACCACTATGGAGGAGGTTTTATAGAATTACTTCATGACGTTAATGGTGACTGGCTAAATGTTGACAAGATATACAACTTACCTAAGAAGTATGGTTACAAAAAGAATACTGCAATGTATTTCAAAGTTGGTCGTATGGATATTCGTTATGGTTTAGAGTTGATACATGATGACAATAGTATTAGGTTACTAGTTGAGGAGGGTGAACAGTTTGGTCTAGTTGATCTATATTATGACCACTCTACTGATGAAGTCTTACCATTTGAGATAGAAGTTGGTCAGGTAGGTGAGAGAGAAGTTGAGCAGCTACTGTAGAAGGAAGTTGATGTTGTTGATGTGCAAGTTGTTGCACCAAATGGAGATGATGATGAATCTATAGATGAAGAAACAGATACAGATTGCAGTAAAGAAAGTGATGATGATGAGAATGAGGAGTTGATCAATGCTAGGCTGCATAAGGAAGAAATTATAAAATCAAAGATTAAAGAGTTGGAAGTTGTATGTGAAGTTAAATTGGAAGATGAAGTTCAATTGGATGATGAAGTTGAAGTGGAGTGTGGTGAAGAACCTGAAGGCCAAGTACTTGGATCTAAAGGGACTCACGCTTCTAGCTCAGTACATGTTAACAAGGCATCAGATAATTATGAGACACCTGAGAAAAAAGGCAGGATGAAGAGAAGGGCAGACCTGAACAAGGTAAACAAGAAGCAGAAAATTGTTGATGAAGATTATGTTGAGCCTACTTTTTCATCTGATGATGAGGTCATCACCAAATTTGGTACAAGGGGCATGAAACCATGGGAGGAAATATATGAAGATTTTGACTTTGAAGTTCCTGCAACTCCTCCTTCAAGTAGTGATAGTGAGTGGGAAGGTGAAGAACCAAGGATTAAACTGAAGAGAGTTGTTCCTGTGTATAATCTAAACATTGCAATTAAAGACATTGAATTTGAGTTATACATGACTTTCACTGGGGTTTACCAACTAAGGGAAGCAATACAAAATTATGCAGTCGGGAAGGGGAAAGGAATTTGGTTTAAATTTAATGAAGCTACCAGAGTTCAAGCTAAGTGTGCAGCAAGATGTCCATGAAAGCTTTGGGCAAGCTATGTTCCTAGGGAAAAATGGTTTCAAATTAAGACTTACCCTACTAAGTTCCACAATTATATTAGGGCCATCAAGATAAAAATTATTAGATGTAGGTGGTTGGTAGATAAGTTTGGAGGGACAATTAGAACAAAGCCAAGGATCAAGTTGAGGGAATTACAAGAGGAAATAAAGCAAAGGTATGGATTGAAATCTTCTATTGCACAGTGTTTGCAAGTTAAGAAATTGGCCTTATCTGAGATAGAAAAAACATTGACAGAGCATTATGAAGGTGTTTGAGACTATAGACAAGAGATACTTAATACCAATTCAGGTAGCACTGTAAAAATTAGGACTGATCAGGGCACTCCAAAAAGGTTTCAAAGGATGTATATTTGTTTTGATAATGTGAAGAAGAATTGGTTGGAGCGCTACAGGCCTATTATTGGGCTTGATGGTTGTTTTCTAAAGATATATTGTAAAGAGGAGCTGTTAACTGCAATAGGTAGAGATGCTAACAACCAGATGTTCCGAATAGCTTGGGCTGTGGTGAAAAGTGAAAATAAGGCAGAAGATGGACATTAATTATTGATTAAAAAAGGTGCAGTTTGATTTTATTTTTATTACATCTTAACAGTAATTTGCATTACACGTTTATGTCATTATACTAACAATCCTGCTTATTTGCATAGGGTTTGGTGCTTGCTATTCAAGAGTTACTATCCCAAGCAGAGCATAGATGTTGTGCAAGACACATATATGCAAATTAGAGAAAAAGGTTCTCTGGGCAGCTTTGAAGGTGATGTTCTGGAAGGCATCGAAGTCCAACAATCCTGCTGATTTTCGAAAGGCAATGAAGGACATCAGGAAAGATTCAAAGGATGCACACACTGCCTTGATAGGTATCCCTCCTAAAATTTGGAGTAAGGCTTACTTTGATACCACCACCAAATATGATGTAGTGACAAACAATATGTCAGAGTGTTTTAACAGTTGGATCCTAGAGAGATCAGATGCTAAAAAGAGATAAAAAATTATGTCCTAGGATACTAACTAAAGTGAATAGGTCTATTGAATTGATAATATACTATGATCACCATCGAGATGGGGGTATATGTATGAGGTGAGTGACAGGTATGGTAAATATGTGGTAGATATAGTGAAAAAACTCTGATCTTGTGGGGTATGGCAATTATCTGGAATACCTTGCCATCATGCTGCTACTGAGATACATCATCAATAGAGTCCTGTTGAGGATTTTGTGGACCCTTGTTACTACATTGAAACCTATCTCAAGTCATATAACCACCTGTTAAAGCCCACGAGTGGTAGAAATGGTTGGCCTACAACTGACTTACCAATCTTGTTGCCTCCATTGACTAAAAGATTGGCTGGAAGGCCAAAGAGATGTAGAAGGAAAGATCCAACTGAAGAACCAAAGTAGAATGGTAAATTTTCAAGGAAAGGGACTCCAATGATGTGTTCCAAATGCAAGCAATATGCAAATGCAAGCAATATGGACATAATAAAGCAGGTTGTAAGAACACACCTGCCCAAACACAACATGGTCCATAAGCACAACATACTGCTAAAAGGTTAAAGCTTATATAGTGTGAGTTATTTAATTTTTAAATTTTTATCATTTATATGTTTCCTTCAATTATGAAATGTACATACTAACATATACTCAAATTATAGGTGAAAAGAAAATAAGGTGGTATAGTTGGGGAGAGGACTGGAACTGTGAGGCAGGGATCAAGCAATGGTGGTTGAACACAGTCTGGCTATAACACTGCTGCAGATGGGGAACAGTGAAGGCTCTTCAATTGAGATCAGTTTTAGTTTTAATATATTTTTGGGGTTATTTTAGAATGTTTTGTCATGGTTGTAACCCTTTGAGCTGTTAACTGCAATTTTAGTATTTTGGGGACTGATTTGGAATACTTTTGTCATGGCTGTAACTTTGGATATTTAACTTTGGTTGTAACTTTGGATACTTTTGTCATGGTTTGGTATGTAATGGAATTGGCAATTTATATGCAATTGTTTGGTTTGGTAAGTAATGATACAGGGCAGTTTTATATGCAATGGTTTGGTTTGGTTTAGTTTGGCAGGGCAGTTTTATATGCAATGATTTGGTTTACCAGTTGTAAATTTTTTTGAAACTGCACGTGCAGGGCAAGGCAGGGCATTAATAGTGCATTTGGAACATGGCTATTGGAACAGGACATTTGGAGTTTTAGTTATTTTTTGGAACAAAAGGTGCAGTTTGGATGCCACTTGGACATTTGATCACCCTCTTCCTCTTTTACTTTAAAATGGAATTTGGAACATAGCTTGCAATGAATAGACATTAGATTGCATTAAAACAATTGTTGTTCACCCTCCTCTATTGAGCATTTTCCTGTTGTTCTTCCTCATTGCTTACATTATTTTCAAACAATTGATCAACAAAAGGCATCCTAAATGAGGAGGGACTTTTCACAATACACAATAGACATTAGATTGCATTAACAGGGCATACATAAAATGAAAACATAAATTCATTACATAACTTTGAATGCTTAAAAATCCATGAATACATAACTTAGTACAACACAAGTCACCATCCATGACAATATCACATACAGTTGTAATTTATTATTTGCCTCTCCTAGTCTAACAGTTTCCAACTCCAATTTTAAGGCCTGCCTTTTCAAATTATTCGACTTCTCTTTCAACTTTCTTGTTTTGTTCCTCAGCAAATCGAGTCCATCTTCATTCATTGAAACAGAACCCATTTCACTGCAACCACTATCATGACCTTCATTTTGGGAACTTATGTCCAACCATTGAAAAAATCCACAATATTTATTAACATCGTGTAAAAGAAAAAAATATTCAAACAACTTAAATCCAATATAGATTACAATAATAATATTAAGACACAATTATTATTTTAACATAAGAACTCAATGACAAGGAGAAAAAACTAACTGTTTAGAGGAATGAATCATGAACATTTGAGTTTGTCTTCATGATATAATGGTGCTTAAGAATTATTTATGAATACCCTCACACCCTTTAACAGTCATAAATTACAACAACTGGGCATGCTTATTTCTTCATGTAAACGAAGAATCAAATATGAATATGAATTTATGTACTTATTGAGTAAAATGACATCCATAGAATCTTCGTCCATTTGATTTGTTATTTGCGGAGACACAAATAAATGCAGATACACCACAGAAATATTCTACCCTCTTTTTAATAACCGGCGAGGATCTACTATGTGAAGATGCCATTAACAACCTTTTAGGTGTTCAAATAGTTTGAGAAGATGAAAACCCTTAATTTTTCCCCTTTGATTTTGGCCGAATCAATCTCTTTATTTGACATAAACTGAGTTGGAACCCTAGTTTGCAGTATTAAATGAATGAATAAATCAGTAAGGCGAATAGGAATATAATCAGAAAATAATACATACCTTATAAATAGAATCTTCTTCCCTTTGATTTTTAATTCTTGTGGAGACTTAAACTGATGCGGAAAAACTAGGGTTATTTTCGACCCTATTTGCAGCAATCAATGACGATCGACTAAGACAAGATGCCATTAACGTTCCTCTGGGTGTTCGAATGCTTTGAAGAGATAAAATATAGCAATAACCCAAATTTTCACCTGCTGATTTTGGGTGAATTGATCTCCAAGTTGGTTTTGGAGCACTAGATCCCTTGTTTGCGAAAACCAAATGCTTAAGTTTATAATGAAAAAGAAGCTGAGTTGTTTTGCCCCGATAGTGGCCGAGTCATTTTTCTTTTCATTTAAAAAGTCACATAGGAAAAGGTTAACGTTCAATTTAACAGAACTGAGCTATAATTAACAGACTGGTCTAACTGTAAAATTTTAATTTGTTTAATGGGGTAATTCAAAAAATTAAAAGTTCAGTTGTGCATTAAGTAAAACTTGCCAACTATAATGGCTAAATTCATAGTTTTGCCAAAAAAATTGACAGAGATGAGAATTGAATCTGAATTCTAAAAGTTATAGCATCACAGTTCTAAATATAAATATGAGAGAATTTTGGTGTAAGAAATTTGTCAAGGTCTTTTTTACCAAGGAACTCTATGAATTTAGATCTTATATCTCATCTCATATCTCATCTCATATGCCATCCAATATATATATATATATATATATATATATATATATATATATATATATATATATATATATATTGGTGTCAAATAATTCTTATTTAATTATTAAATTAATTATAAAAAAATATCAAACAACATTATAAGACATAAAATAGAAGATGAGACAAAGGAATAAGACAATAAATTTTAGACTCATAATTCCTCATCTAAATGAGGTCATCACCCTGAAATTCAGTGTGTGCGCATTTAGAAGGGACGAGGGGATTGAATAGGTGTATTTGTTTTAATTGAATAATAATGACATTATAAAAAAATTTGCTAAAAAAATTATCTGGACATGTATAACTTGTCTACCCAGATATTTATGATAGATTGTTATTAACTATCGAAATTATTCAAATAGGTAAGACACGTCTAATTAAGTTTATATATGAATTTGATATGTAGAACTTTCTTTATATTACTTTGATTTTAATTAATTAGTGTATGAATAATTTTATAATGCATAATTAAACAAAACACACAAGATAATGAGCAAACCATAACACCAAGATTTTTACGTGGTTCGGCCCCTACCTTCTAATCTAGTGGTATAATTCACGTCCAATACTAACTGATATGGAGACTCCTTATTAATAAATTATTCAAATAGTTACAAAAACGTAACTCCCATGTATAAATAAGCTCAGAATTTTGTTGGACATCCATGCCCCTTTACACAACTGCAATTGTTTGCACCATTGCAACTTTTGAGCTTCCTTTATACAGACATGTCAACCACTGGATCAATCACAAACCAATCTAGACTTGTATGCAAGTTTTAACAAGAACGAATATGATTATAAGATATATCTATGAATTTTTACCAATATAAGTTTATGAACAATGCAAGAATAATTTGCTAGAAAACTTTTTTATGAAAAACACTTTTGTTTTTGTTTTTTGTTATCTCTGAAGCTTTTGCCATGAGGAGTATATATAGAGATAACGACACAAAGACAGATTGCTAAAAATTAGCAATTCCAATAGTAGATGATTTCAAACTAATAAAGAAAGAGTTTTGAATTTGAAAATAGACAATTTCAAATAAGGGATAAGATCACAACTGATTTGATATAGGAAATATCTAATTTGCTGAAAATCAGTCCAGCTAATTTTTTATAGGAAAGATCTTGATCTCTAGAAATCATTACTCAATATATGCTCAATTGATTTTAGTTTCCCAACTGATATAACTTCTCAACTGGTTAGAATTTTAAGCTCATGAATCTTTTAAAACACTTTTCAAACAAAATAAAATTGTCTTTCAATTAAAAATTTAGGCATTCTTACAGGATTTCCCAAGTGTTTCATAAAGACCTAATTTAATATTATCTCTAAGAACTTTCTCCCCAATGAGTCTATTGAAATTTAGACTTATTTAGCAGCCAAGTATGATCAGTCCAACATCCAAACCTGTAAATCATAAAATATCTTTATAAAAAATATATTGTCATTGTTAACGCCAGGATCTTTCTATGCGCCTCAATCACCGAAAAGTTCGTCTAACCCGGCACATTAAACAAGTCAATATCGAAAGCTTGATGGCTTGGACCGTCGAGCGATAGCTCCGGCGTGATAATCAGTATAGGCCGAAACAAGGTTAACAATGGAGGTGTTAAGCTCTAGTGTTTGAGTGTTAAGAATATAAGTTACCTTGGTTGTGAAGTACTCTTTACTGATATATTGATTCTACTGTCTTCCATGTAGCTCACACAAAATGATCTCAGCTAATTGCATGCAAACCACCTGCTGGTCATGTCAATGTCCCCCACTAACTAAGATTAATCCAAATCCTTATCAATTAAGGTATTGGGCTTATCATCCCAATACTTATCCCTTTAACCATTACTGGTTTAAGCCCAAACAAAACCATATTTACTATTTTAAGCCCAATACTCCAAAGGCCCAAATGAAGGCAGCCCAGATAGGCCCGAAATATTATGGCCTAATATTGCCCCATAGTCTTTTATTAAAAAAGATGTTTAAATATTGAGCATTTTCCCGTTGGTTAAAGTTTTGGTTTCTATACTCCATGAAATTAGTAGAATATTCTGAATATTTGTGCTTCATCCAGTATCTTTTCATAGAAATATTCTTCTGAGCATTCTTGAATTGTTCTCCACAAAACAGTATCATGTTGACAATTTGGACGTTATTAATTTCTAGATAAATTAAATTATAAATCTTTAAAATTTATCCTTAAACTTATTTTATTAAATTATTATGTCATTGTCATCATCCTCATGTTTATATTGTGATGAAAGTCATCTTTGGCTTACGTGCATAGATGGACTTGGTATGATTATGACCAGGGATTATTCGGTATAATCATGACCGTAATGTGACGAATGATGCGGTGAAAGTCCTCATTGGCCTGTAGTTCATTGATGGACAGTTGTTGGTATGATTATGACCAGATATTCTATAAAACAGTGTGACAATAAATGTAATGAGGACTCCATTGAGTGTAGATATTGTCTAAATGACAATATTCTTTTTGAAACTCTTAGATTATGTTTTGTCGTATTTTACACGACTGTTGTATAATTAAGTTTGTATTTGTATTCAGTACCATGTTTTTGGCGACCCAAGATGGGTGATGTATAACTATTTTGGGGGCGTCACAGATGGGCTCAGAAGGGAAGTCATCATCTGTAAAAGAAATCACCGAACCTGGATACGGTCTTTCAGTCTTCAGGAGTGTACCTGCCACTAACATGACCAAATCCAGATATCCTCGTCTCTTCTTCCTAGCAACCTTACCAATAGTTCCTCCAATAATTACATCAACAACATGCCTTGCTGGTTAATTAAGACCTAGTTGTGCATGTAGAACCGGTTGAGCAGCCTGAACAAGCCTAACATCCCTTTGATGTTCTCTTTGAGGCTCTCTTCCTGCCATATACATAACCAATATACCACTTTGGACATTTCTTTCAATGAACTCCTTTAGATTCCAACAGTCAGTAGTCTCGTGTCCATCTGCCTGATGGTAATCACAATATTTACGAGGATTTCCAGACCCTGGCTTAAGATTATCACGAGGTGGCTCAAACTAGGGATGGTCTTTTATCTGATCTAAGATGGTAGCCCGATTAGTATTAAGTTGAGTAAACACTTTATTCACCTTCTGGTTCGAGTCAGGTGGGCGACCTCCTCCCGAACGCCAATTATTATTATACCTTTTCGGATTCCCATCAAAACGATCATTGTTACCACCACTTTTCTTCTGATTACAATCAGTTTTCACTTTTTCCTTATCTTTTGACTTTTTTGAAGGAGCATTCTTCAAACTACTCATTGCCACTTCTACCACGATGTAGCCTTCTGCCTTCTCAAACCCTTCGGCTAGCTAGGCTTTTGGGATGGCTGAACATTAACTTCTTTACCAATTTTTTAGATTTCACCAAGTCCAACCCATTTTAAAACAACCCAACAGCCTGTAGATCATTAAGGTCTATCACTTGACCCACAACTTCTCTGAACCACTTCACATATTGGCCAAAAGATTCATTTGAATACTGCCGAACTTGTGCCAATGACCCAGTAGGCTTTCCTCTTCTCTTATTAATTCTAAACTGAGCATGGAATTTATCACATAAGTCAGCCCAAGACGAAATTGAGTCTAAAGGTAAAGTTCCCATCCATTGCCTAGCATCTTTCCTCAATGTTGTCACAAAAGTTTGGCATTTTTCTATATTCGAATAATCATAATAATCCATTAGCCTATCAAATGCTTAGCTGTGGTCATATGGATCTCTCGAACCATCATTACTCTCCATATAAGGAAGCTTTTTATTAGGATCTACCTTCTCCTTAAGAATTTTCGAGGAAAAAAGAGACGCCTTTTTACCCAAAGATTCTTTTATTTATTGAACCTCGGCTAATTGTCTCCGAAGCTCTTTCACCTCTTTAGCCAAGAGTTCCATTCCTTCTAGTTGTAGAGAGGATTCTTTCTTCGGAGAACTCTTTTTCTAAGCAGAATGACCTCTTCCTTCTGAATGAACTTCCTTAATAGGACTTCGTCTGTAGCTTTGGCTATGACGAGTATCCACAAGGCGGTGTGCCCTCTTCAGATTCTCAGGAGTATTACTTCTGGATCTGGTTCGGCGTTGACCCCTCTCGATATGGCGAGAATACTCAAGGCGAGGCGCCTTCTTTGTATTCTCAGGAGTACGTCCTCTTGACCTACTTCTTCGCCTGCTCTTACCATGATACCGAAAATCCTTAGGGTGGGGTACCCTCTTTGGATCTTCGGGAGTATGGTTCCTTACTTTCTACATAAGAATGGCTGTGACGCCCCCAAAATAGGTATACATCACCTATTCTAAGTCGCCAAATACATGGTACAGAATACAAATACAATCTTAAATATACAACATGAGCTGTGAGTTTTAATACAAATATTGTCTTCTAGACAGTATTCAAGCTCAAAATAAGTCCTCAATACATTTATTAACACACTATTTCATAGAATAGTGAGGACTACTAATGATATCCTCTAGACCGTCACTCCGTTCCCCGACTAGTCCCTGCTACGTTTTCATTTCCTGAAGAGACCAATGAAAACAAAAGGGTGAGCTCAACTAGCCCAGTAAGAAATATTATGACTAAGATAATGCAGGATAAATTATCATTAGGCTTCAACAATGTTAAACTGATAAAATATAATAGACATCAAGTTTAACTGCAGCGGAACAAATAATCCATTAGAAGAGGCAAGCAGAGCATAAATTCTAATATCTTCTACGATTTAAAAGATTTATCATCAATTTTATCGCTGAGACTCGGCTTAATAAATAATCCACATCATCAAATCATCCATGCACTACAGGCCAAGGATATTCTTTAGTATCATGACGAATTATCCATGCACTACGGGCTAAAGACAATCGTGTTTTCATCAACGGTCCTAATCATGCCATAAAACAATTCATCTTTGCACCCTTGGCCGAAGAGAATCCATAGCTATAATCATACCAAAAACTGTCCATCAATGCACTACGGGCTAATGAGGACTTTTTCCACATCAATCGTAATATTATGGTCATGATTATACCGATTAATCCCTGGTCATAATCATACCAAGTCCATTTATGCACTACAGGCCATAGATGACCGTCAACATAATATAAGCATTAGGATGATGACAATTCAATAAAACAAGTTTAAGAATACATTTTAAAGGTTTACAAATTAATTTATCCAGGAACCAATAACGTCCAAATTGTCAACATGATACTGCTTTGTGAAGTAAAATTCAAGAATGCTCAGAAGAATATTTCCATGAAAAGATACTGGATGAAGCGTAAATATTAAGGATATTCCACTAATTTCATGGAGTATAGAAGTCAAAGCTTTAACCAACTGAGTATAAGAGAATATATGAAACTGCAAATGGATTTTCGTCCGCCATACGGTAATCCACTTAGACAGATCATTTCCACAAATTAATAAGGAATGAATACAAAGGATCATTCACCATGCATGTGATAATCCACATAGACAGGTTATTCCAATAGAATAATAAAGAATGGAATAACAGAAGAAATCACCATGCATGCGATAGACCGCACAGACAGGTTATTCCAACAGAATAATAAAGAATGGAACCAGGTCATGCGTAATCCGTACAGACAGGATGTTCCAACAGAATAATAAAGAACGGAACCAGGTCATGCGTAAACCGCACAGACAGGATGTTCCAACAAAATAATAAAGAACGGAACCAGGTTATGCGTAAACCGCACAAACATGATATTCCAACAGAATAATAAATAATGGAATAACAGAAGAATTTCACCAAGTATAGGGTAGTCCGCATATACAGGTTATTCCAACAGAATAATAAAGAATGGAATAACAGAAGTTCTCTTCATGAAGACGAAAGAAATAATACCCCTTACGAGTATTGAAAGAAAATAATTCTCTTCATGAATACGAAAGAAATAACACCTCTTACGAGTATTGAAAGAAAATAATTCTCTTCATTAATACTAAAGAAAATAACACCCCTTACCTTAAAAAGAAAAGTACTCCGATTGGTAGGGCGATGATTTTCTTAAAGAAAACTTATACTGCTTTCTACGCTCAAAGCTTCTTAAAACTCTAAAGAAATACACTCAAGATTATAGAAGAAGAATTCTCTGAATTTCTGGTGTGGTTTTCAATTCTAACTAAGCATCCTATTTATAGGAGAATGGAAAGGATATTATGCAATAAAATATAATATATTCTATTTATAATTTAATAAAACAAATAATTTTATAAAATTATTCTGTTTTATATAAAAAGTTTTCTGTTTTATTACATTTATAATAATAATAAAACAAAAATCATCATCATTATTATAATTCACACTATTAATCGACCAGGTCGTTCCCAGGAAAGAGGGGGTTTTCCAATAAGAATTTCTCCCTATTGGCGCACAATTAGGTGACCAAACCTCTCCTTGACAGAACTTCTAGACATTGTTAATATTGTAAATAATAATATTAATAATTCTATCATCTCAATTATTGATTTAATAATATATAAAATATCGACAATAATTGAATCAAATAATGTGAGATACTATGCAGTAATTACTGTAGCAATAATTGAACAAAACTGAGTGACTTCTCACGTAAGTATCAATAATCAATACTGTGTGCTACTATGTAACCACGCGTATTACTGTACTTTTACTACCGAGTAGTTCAACAGTTTTAACGGTAAAACTTCTGCCGTTATTTTCATAAAAATATTTTTGTCATTTTCTCAATCTGACAATAATTCTGTTGTGGGGTCCACCAATGATTATGTCATCGTACGAATATTCCCCAACCAATCGAATATTATATAACAACTTGCGTACTTTGAAAAATTTATAAATATTACCCACAACTATAACATTATATCAAATTCATTCCATAATATTCAAAAAAATATTTTGAGAAATTTAAATCTTTATTCGTAAAATTTGGGATTTTACAATGGCTTTGAGACACACTTTCAGATTGAATAGGCTATTTACTTCTTCGGGTTTGTCTTTTCATGGATCGACCTCGCTCTTTAGGTTGAACATAGCTAGACGCATCGTCCTCCATTTCAGCCATCAAAACCATATGTTTGGAGATCTCTTCTCTTTGCTGCAGAAGCATTTTCATAACTTTATCATTCTTTTGTGCTATCTTGGCCAAGTTAGATGCTCTGTCTGCTTGACTTTCTTGGTATAGGGTTCTAGGCTGTGCCTTCTACCCTTTTCTGATCCTTGTCAGGTCCTTTACTTACAGTAGATAATAAATTTCTCTTGGTATCACCTTGGTCTTTTGCATGATACCCTTCTGAAACGTCTTGTGATCCAATCCTGTCATGGATACTTTTTGAAGGACCCAGCCTATCCTTAACAAAAATTCTTTGTACAGAGGAACTTACAATCGTCGGTTGTCCTTTAGCAGTAACTGTCTTACTCTTCACCATAACTTCCGATGTAGAACAGTCACAATTTGTGATTGAAACCCAGAAACACTAGAAAAAGTCCGCCTTCTATTGCCAATGTTAACACCAAGATCTTTCTGCGCGACTCAATAACCGAAAAACGCGTCTAACTCTGTACAGTAAACAAGTCAATACCGGAAGCTTGATGACTTGGACCGTCGGGGGATAGTTCTGGCGTGAGAAGCAATACATGCCGACACAAGGTTAACAATGAAGGTGTTAAGCTCTAGTGTTTGAGTGATAAGAATATTAGTTGCCTTGCTTGTGAAGTATTCTGTACTGATATATTGATTCCACTGTCTTCTATGCAGCTCACACAAAATAATCTTAGCTAATTGCATGCAAACCACCTACTAGTTAATCAATGTCCCCCACTAACTAAGATTAATCCAAATCCTTATCAATTAAGGTATTGGGCTTATCAGCCCAATACTTATCCCTTTAACTATTGGAACAATTACATATTATAGTACATTTTTAAAAGTAATTACAAAAATCATACATTCATAAAATAATTACAAAAATATGACAATTCATCATATATATTTACAATACTAATACAATTAAAGAGTCCTTAAATTAAGGGATTAATATCGAGTCCTTAAATTAAGGGATTAATATTAATGGGCTGACATAACAAATTAGTTTCCATCTTCCTTCGGTCTCTCTCTCTACGCCCTTACTATTTCTCTCTCTTCTCTCTTACTACTTCTCTCTCTCCTCTCGAAGCCACTCGTCGTCGTCCCCTTTCGCCGCCGCCGCCGCCGTCGCAACACCATAGTCTCTCAACTCTGACAGAAAATTGAATACATGACTTTCAGGCTATGTTTTCAGGCTAATACGTATTTTTCTCTCTCCAACTCTCTCACAACTGAAAGGATTCTGGTTTCTCTCTAAGGTATGCTTTTAATTTCTGTTAATTTTAATTCTACTAATTAATTGTCAATATGATCATACATATACACTATGTTCCTAACAGAATGGGGTATTAATTGTTTGGATTTGTGTTATTTTTATGTTTTGTATAAAATGGTTGATACAATGAAGAAGGATGGAAAGAGGAAAAAAAACACAGAGGGTGATTCTATTAAGGACTTGAAGAAATTTATTTGGGTTTGTGCAGTTGGATTCTAATTTTGATGTTCCTATAGTTAAGACAGAAGCTCAAGTTCATAGCCAGAAGATATTTCCAACCCAAAATTTTTTAAAGGTTTGCTAATTTAAATTTTGTTATTGTTACTATCATATAACTATTTGGTTACTTCTGCATTATGTTTTGGTTACTGTCAACTTGTGATTCGGATACCATTTTTGTTACATTGATTTGGTATTTTGGTTACTTTTTTATGTTGTTATGGTTACCATGTATTTGCTTAGTATACATAGTACTTGACTAAACTGGTTTTGGTGTACATGTTTATGTATTGGTTACCATTAAAACATATTTTGGTTGCTATCATATAAATATTTGGTTACTTCTTGAGTATATTTTTTGTTATTGTTAATTTTTGATTTGGATTCTATTTTTGTTTTATTGAGTTGGAATTTTGGTTTTTTGTTGTTCTAGTTACCATGTATTTGCTTAGTATATATGGGTTGACTAAACTGTGTTTGGTCTATATGTTGTTTATGTATTGGTTACCATTAATATATGTTTTGGTTACTAACATATAACTGTTTGGTTACTTCATTAGTATATTTTTTTTGCTGGCTTATGATTTGGATACCATTTTTCCCTCAATTGGGATTTTGGTTACTTTTATATGTTGTTTTGGTTCCAATATATTTGCTTAATATACATTGGTTGAGTAAGCTAGGTTTGGTATACATGTTGTTTATGTGTTGGTTACCATTAAAACATGGTTTGGTTACTATCATATAACTGTTTGGTTACTTCTTTAGTATATTTTTTGGTATACATGTTTTTGTTTTGGTGACCTTTAAATTATGTTTTGGTTAATATTATATATAACTATTTGTTTACTGCATAAAATGGTATGTACTACATGTTGTTTATATCTGATTACTAATGACTGTGTAAATCTGATTTTGTTTATTTGCAGTTATGGGATCTTTACTATGAGGAATGCAACAGAAAATTCACTAGAAAAATTATATATTGGTGTGACATGGAAGTCTCCAGCATTATTACCAAGAAATTGAACCCAAGTCAGTTGGAGAAGTTTAAGGCATCATTAGTTTGTGGATGTTTTATTTTTATAAATAATAAACCCAAGTCATAATAAACCATGTATTTGCTTAGTATACATTGATGTATTATTTTTGTAAACTTGGTTGGACATACAGGTTGTTTCTGTTTTGGTTACCATTAAAACATGTTCTGGTTACTTTCATATAACTATTTGGTTACTTCTTAATTATGTTTTGGTTACTGTTACTTATGGTTTGGCTACTATTATTGTGTCCTCAATGTGTGATTTCAGATACTTTTATTTTTTATTTTGGTTAATATGTAATTATTTAGTATACATGGATTGTCTAAACTGGGTTTCATTACATGATGTTTCTGTTTTGGTTACCATTAAAACCTGTTCTGATTACAATCATATAATTATGTGGTTACTGTTTTATTATGTTACATTATAGTTATTGTTATTAGTAACCAGATAGTTACAAGCTTGTATCAGGACACACATCAATTGTTAAATGTACATATGTGAGTGTCCTATTTATCTACAAGCTTGTTAGTAAAAATTGAAGTCCTTTTCATTAGAAAAGTTATATATTGCTTACATGGAAGTCCCCAACATTATTACCAAAAAATTGAACTCAAGTCAGTTGGAGAAGTTTAAGGCATCATTAGTTTGTGGATGTATTATTATCATATGTATTTTAGTTATTATTTATTATTTCTTTTAAGTTGTATTTGCTACATTGTTTGAGATGTACAGTTGGTAACCAAATATGTATATAAAGGTAACCAACTATTGTTTTGATAGTAACCACAGAGTTACAAGCTTATTTCAGGACATATATCAAATGTGAAGTGTACATATCATAGTATAATTGGGTTGCCTAAACAAATAATATCACCTTCATTACAGGATGCTGGATACATAGGTTATTTTATATTTTGGTTACCATTAAAACATATTATGGTTACTGTTATGTAACTATTTGGTTACTTATTTATTATATTTGTTTTACTGTTATTTAATTATTTTTGACTGCTATTATTGTACAATCAATGAGGTATTTTAGTTATTATTTATTGTTTCTTTTAAGTTGTGTTTGCTACATTGTTTGAGATGTACAGTTGGTAACCAAATATGTATGTAAAGGTAACCAGCTATTGTTTTGATAGTAACCACAGAGTTACAAGCTTGTTTCAGGACATATATCAATTGTGAAATGTACATGTCTTAGTATAATTGGATTGCCTAAACAAACAATATCACCTTCATTACAAAATGCTGGATACACAAGTTGTTTTATGTTTTAGTTACCATTAAAATATATTATGATTACTGTTATGTAACTATTTGGTTACTTATTTATTATATTTATTTTACTGTTATTTAATGGTTTTTGACTACTATTATTGTACAACCAATGAGGTATTTTAGTTATTATTTATTGTTTCTTTTAAGTTGTGTTTGCTACATTATTTGAGATGTACAGTTGGTAACCAAATATGTATATAAAGGTAACCAACTATTATTTTGATAGTAACCAGAGAGTTACAATCTTGTTTCAGGACATATATCAATTGTGAAATGTACATGTCATAATATAATTGGGTTGCCTAAACAAACAATATCACCTTCATTACAGGATGCTGGATACACCGGTTGTTTTATATTTTGGTTACCATTAAAACATATTATGATTACTGTTATATAACTATTTGGTTACTTATTTATTATATTTATTTTACTATTATTTAATGGTGTTTGACTACTATTATTGTACAATCAGTGAGGGATTTTAGTTATTATTTTTTAAAATCAGTATATAGCAGCTATTTTGTATAATCAATATCAATTTTGTTTACTGTACACAATAAAAAATGTTACCAACCACATGGATAATGGTTACTCATAGTAAACAATTATATATTAATGTATTTACACTCTTAATGTACAACAATTTATCAGGCCTTTTTTGGTCTTAAAATAGGTGGATTATTGCATATTTTCCTGTTGTGTCCTTTTTCTTGGCACCTGCAGCATTTGTTTTGAATTTTGATTTCAGACCCATGTTTGTATCTCCCTATTCTTGATCTTCCCATTGGTCTTCTTGTGTTCGGTGGTTTTACACTTATGTTTCTTACTTCCTCTGGCATATCCCAGTTTTCTTTGTCATCTAACGGCACGATGGAAGCTGAACAAATATAATATTAAACAACAATCAAACCAGCATTAGTCAGTAACCAAATATAATGTTAAACAGTAACCAAACCAGCATTAGTCAGTAACCAAGTCATCATTTTTCAGTAACCAAGTCAACATTGTTCAGTAATAATATGCACTAACCATTATAATTTTACACAGTAACCGACTTAGCAATATTCAGTAACCATTATAATATTACACAGTAACCAAGACAACATTAAACAGTACAATGTTACACAATAAACAAGGCAACATCAGACAGTAACTAGCAGTTTTAGGAAGTTAAACAATGCATTTAATGAGTAACCGAATCAGCATTAATCAGTAACCAAGACAACATTAGACAGTACAATGTTACACAGTAAACAAGACAACATCAGACAGTAACTAGCAGTTTCAGAAAGTCAAATAATGTATTTAATGAGTAACCATCAATATAATAAAATCAATATAAATCATTTAAAAATTATAAAGCAATCAAATAAACATTATTTAGAAACCAAATTTATAATAAACAACAACCAAATTATATATATTTAATAACTATAATATAAAACACATTTTCAAATGCATTTTTACAATCAAAACAGTCAGTATACTGACTTTGTGACAAATCAAAGAGCGAAAAACTTAAGAAAGGTAATCAATATACGAGTATATAGTAACCACGGGGAAACCAAATAAATATTTAAAGTATATAACAACCAAATAAATATTATACAGTAACCAAATCAATAATAAACCACATTTTTAATCAACATCAATTTTGGTTATTGTACACCATCAAAAATGTTACCAACCATGTGGTTAATGGTTACTAATAGTAAACAATTATATATTCTTGTAAACAATTAAATTTGTTGTATTAGTTACTGTCAGTCTCCATTGTCTGGCAACTTAATAAACATTGTAAAGTAACCAAATCAATATTAGATAGTAACCAAATTACATAATGTTAGTAACCAGAAAATAAACTAATTTTTTACATGCAATTTTAAAGGCCTAAATGATAGAATTTGACCAAAAAACCATGCAGTTCACCAGCAAAGCTAATGACTTTTGATCGTTGACCCGTTTCCAATGAAATTAGGCTCTAAAAATGCCAAAATTCGACACTCTAATCTTGACAATTATTGCCAAATTGCAACTGGATCAAATCTTTTTATAAAATGTATAATACATAACAACATTAGACAGACAATGTTACACAGTAACCAAGACAGCATTAGACAGTAACGAAATATCCAGTAACCATTATAATGTTACATAGTAACCGAATTAGCATTAATCAGTAATCATTATAATGTTACACAGTAACCGAATCAGCATTAATCAGTAACCAATATATTGTTACATAGTAACCAAGACAGAATTAGACAGTAACCAAGACAGCATTAGACAGTAACCAAGACAACATTAGAGATTATAATGTTATTCAGTAACCAAGACAACATTAGAGAGTAACCAACAGTTTCATGAAGGTAACCAAACTCATTTAAAAATTATAAAGCCATCAAATAAACATTATTTAGCAAACAAATGCACAATTATCAGTAACCAATTTATATATATTTAGTAACCATAAAAAAAATATATCAATGAATCATCCAATTGTTATAGGAATTTGTAGTAACCATTTTAAGTGTGAAAAACTTAAGAAAGGTAATCAATATAGGAATTCGTAGTAAGCATATGTAACTATATGTATATGAATTTTAATCTCACATACCTCAGTATTCAGATTTGTATTGAAGTTGCTGTGATTTTGTATTCAACATTCACTGTCGTTCAATTGTGTTTCGTTACTGAACTTGAAGTTGCTGTTGATTTTGTATGCTATTTTGCGATTTTAGCGTGCCGTCGCGACAAAAAGTTTCGTCTTCTCCGATCTCAGAGGTGTGTCGTGACAGAAGATTTGGATTTCAGTCGCTTGAATCTCAGTTGCTTGAATTTAGGAGCGGTTAGTTGTAAATAGGAAAAGTGTGTAACTGACATATATACGTGATTTTAGGCGCGTTATATTGCTTATGTTTTATTTTTGTAATTATTTTGTGTATGTTTTATTTTTGTAATTACTTTCTAAATGTTGTATATTAGTGTAAAGAACCCTTAACTATTACTGGTTTAAGCCCAAACAAAATTATATTTATATTATGGTCCGGTTCAATACTCTAAAGGCTCAAATGAAGGCAGCCCAATAGGCTCAAAATATTATAGCCTAACAGTCATCATTAAAACAAAATATATAAACAACACTTCCAATGTAAATTCTGATATTTATTTAGTGATAACTAAAAATAATATTTCTTACCAGAATAAATCCCATGCTATACACAAATTAAATGAAAGGATAATTTAATTTTTTAAAGATATATATTATTCATATTAGCTCTAACTTTTTTTTATTTTTTTCAGTTTCATCACACCTAATAACTTATCTACAATTTTTTTATGTTTTAAAAGATATTTAAATGTAAAAAATTAAAAGATATTTAAATGTAAAAAATTTCAAAATACACTCACTGTGTGTAAAATCCAAATAATAGGTATCATTACCCTTTTTTCTTTTTCTTTTTTATATTCTGCGTATAATTTTGTGTTTATAATTTTTGCTGATAAAACTATTCAATTATTTTATTTTATTTTTTAAAATTATTATAAATAATACTATGTACACAAATTATACACAAAAAATTATATTCAAAGAGCAGAACTCATGTATTGCTTACCAATAAAGGTGTAAATAAATTGAATCGAATCAAATGTTGAGTTGCTCATATTTGATTTATAAAATTTACTGAGTTTGAAATAAAATTTGATTGAAGCTTGTTTAGCCATCGAATCGAGGACAATCTCGAATTGAGTACTAGCAATTTGAACTTTTCGAGGGAATATAATCTGAGTATCAACATAAAATTAAAATTTGAAAAGGTTTTGATAATTTATCAAACTTTAAAATTTGTTCATATTTAAATCGTTTATATTTCAAGTCGATCTCAAACATTCAAATTTTTGGTTGAGCGAGTACGAATCAAGCCTGAAGTATTTGGTTCATTTTACAGTCTTACTTGCCAATAGAAATGTGTAAATTATCCGATGGTAAGTTCCGTTTCACATTTTTTATTGTTTGTGGGCGCACAAGTTTTTGTGTATTGTTCGTGTCCATGAAATTACTCTATTTTAAATAGGGAACTAATATTTTTACATAAAAATGATATTTTTACATGATCTCTCTCGCATGAATAGTGAATGGGTCTCACCTGCATATGAGAGAAACTTATGTGGAAATATCATTTTAACATGTAAAAATATTAATTTCTTATAAATATTTTAAATTATAATAGTATGTCTACCAATTTTACACAAAAAATTGTGCACTAACGCTCTGTTTCTGAGTTTTAAAATGGACAGAAAAGAAAAGAAATGGACGGAAAATTTAAGTTTCTTTTCATTTCTTATGTTTCTGAGTTTTTTAATAAACGGAAAAAAAAAGAAATTGATAGAAAACTTGGCCACTTTTCCTACCAAAGTTTTTCGTCCAAAATTGGCATGATTTGGACGGAAAAGAAATTAGAATAAGTAATATTTTTATAATTCTCATATTATCCTCAACTTTTAATATAATAAATTTTAAATTACAACTCATGTCCTCAATTTTAAATTTTCTATCCTTTTTCCATTAAAAACTCAAAACAACACAAAGGAAAATTTAAAGTTTTCCATTCTTTTCTTTTCTGTTCTAATTTAAATTTTCTATTTTTTTCTTTTCTATTCAAAACTCAAAAATAGAGTGTAAGAGTAGAACTCATTTATTGCTTACTACTAAAAATGCGTAAAATATTCAATTGTAGGAGGTCATGCTCCCTATTTATCTCCTTTTTATAGTGTGTGCACAATTTTTTGTGCATAGTAGGTGTCCTTATCATTACTCTATTTTAAAAAAGTAATGTTATAGAGACAAAAAATTGTGCACCAACCAACCGTACAAAAGAGACAAAAAATAGGTTTGGGACCTACTATTAAATATTTACACATTTTCATTAAGAGAATTGATATTTTTATAAATAAAAGTAATAATTTCACAAAATCCGTTTCATAAGAAAAGTAAAATAGGTCCCACACTTATATAAGAGAAATCTTGTAAAAATATTAATTTTTACTTGTTGAAATAAAAGAACTTTAATTACCATTTTGTGAAATCAAATAAGTTTTAATTGGGTTAGACTTGAGAATATGAAAAATGAAGAGATTTATAAAATAGATTTTAAGAGAGAAGAGATAAACTTACAAGAGACCCAAATATTAAGGTTATGTTTGTTTGTAAGGATTATATTTGGGATAAGATTATTTTTAAATTTAGACTTGAAATTCGGGATTATAAAATGACTTAATAGTCTTGATATTATAATTATAATCCTGGTATTATAATCTTAGGATTAATAGTCTTGGGATTATAATTCTTGCAAACAAACATAACTTAAAAAGTTAAGAAAATTAGAGATGCAAACTGTAATAGATGCATAAGTTTGGATATGATTTTTACGTTACAAACACTTTTTTAAAATTATAATAAATACTCATTTGATTTCAAATTATAAAATTTTAAAAGTCAATTTAAAATATTTTTAAACTCAAATTAATGAGATTAGCTAGCTAACAATTACCAAAATAAATAAATCTTATCGTAGTATTTTTTTGTAGGTAATCTACTATTGACCAAAAATAAATGAATATATCAATTTTAAATTTAAAAATTTCTCATATTAATTTTTTTTTAAAAAACAATAATAAACTTAAGAAATAACTAAGAAAATATATTTCATAACTAAATTATGTGTTATTCTTATTAATTAATACTTAAAAATTTGAATAATGTTTTTGAAAATTTTATCAAATAACTTAGAAAATAATAGTGTCTATCTCGATATCAAATTAAAACATCCGACTCAAAATCAATTGATAATGAGTGGAGTAGTCTCTAATATATTGAATCTCTATGTTTTAAATAACAGACATTGTTAAAAAAAGAGAATTGTTATTTCTACAAGAAAAAATTGATATTTTTATAACACTTTATTCACATTAATCTGAATTTATGATGTTAGAATTGAGAAGCATTATGTAAAAATATTATTTTTATATTTAACAAAACAAAATACTTTTAACAGGGGAGGGGGCCCATGAACTTTAAATTACAACTTAACATTTTTGTATTTCATTAAATTTTTTATTTTTTCACTTCAACCATATTCTTTTGCTAAGGAAATAGGAATACCTTTCAAACGCTGTTTTTGAAAGACTTCATGCGGCGGCGGATCCAGATAAAGTGGGCGCCCTCTTGATTTTTGTAATTTTTTGTTAGCTTAGGGGTATTAAAGTAAAATGATTATATTTTTTAATTTTTTTATATTTTTAAAAATTGAAGTTTTAAAGAATGATTTTGTAGTTTTTTTTTTAAAAAATAAATAAATTATATTTGGTGAATTTTTTTATTTCCTTTTTCAAAATAAAAGAGTCATATTTGCCATTTCATTTTTTGTTTCACAAAAATGTTCATCTTTTTATTGAATATAGTATAAAATAACACAATATCCTAAAATTTGTTAACAAAATTTTATAATATGTCCCCAGTATCAAACTAATTAACAACTCATTAAGTTTAGTGGTAAATATGAAATAAAAACACATCATCACTATTATTTACATATTTCAAATGTAGCTCTTTTTATGTAACCAAAAAAATAGTTTCTTATTTTTTTCATTTAAATTAAGGTGTTCCCTTTTGAGTTAATATTGAACCTTCTCTCTAACCATTTAAACTTTTAGATGATATGATTATTTAACATCATAAATTCAGAGCTTAAGCCTTTTAAATTTGATATACTATGACTCCATGCATATATATACACTTTTAATATTAGAAAATTAATATTTTTACAAGTAAAATAATAGTTTTATAAGATTTATTTCATATGAATTATATAATAACTAGTACGTAAATACACCTCATACTCACCTGATCGAAAACTTGTGAAAATATCAATTCCTTAATGCCATTAGTTGATAGATTATTATTTATCAATGAGTTTGTAGTGTTTCATAAGTAAAAGATTTTGCTCAAAAGTAGAAAAAAATAAAATATGATGTATATATATATATATAGGCCGGTTCAGGAACAGGCTGGTCCGTTAATGGACCAGCCTTTAGCGACGGACTGTTCGTCGCTAAAGCTCATAACATTATCTGTTATGGGATTTAGCAACCGACAATCCGTCGCTAAAGGTTGATCCGTTGATGAATGGCTCTGTGTATATATATATATATATATATATATATATATATATATATATATATATATATATATATATATATACAGATTTGATCAGGTCCAGATTTCCGGACTTGATCAAATTCGGACCCAATTTTTTTTTTTTTTGTAGAACAACTTAAAAAAAAAAAAATTATGAAACTGAAAATTTTCCATAATACAGTGTTTTGGGTGTGTTTTTAATACCAACACCAACCAATGTATGTACAGTCTGCCCAGACTGTACAGACATGTTTTGTTATAGGCATCCAAATTACGCCCAAAACACTGTATTATGGAAAAATTTCAATTCCATAATTTTTTTTAGTTGTTTCAAAAAAAAAAAGGGTCCATAATTTAGTACAGTCCGGGATCCCGGACTGGATCCAGACTGTATATATATATATATATATATATATATATATATATATATATATATATATATATATATATATATATATATATATATATATACGGTTCGGATCTAGTGCATACCCCTTATCTTACATGTTCGTCGCTAAAAGTATAGACGCCGGTTGTATGACCGAAACCGTCGCCTAAAGGGGGGTAAGCACGGGTGAGTAAGATAAGAGGTATGTACTTGATCCTTGCTATATATATATACACACACACATCATATTATAGTTCTTAATTGTTTCTTTTCTTAATTTTCTTTTCATTTCATGAAATGCATATTACATCCATCCACATAAAAAAAAATGTTAATATAAAATACATGTTCAGATGATGATAACCAAATGTAGTAAATGTTGGAAAAATAAATAATTTAGGATGTGGTGTCTAAAGGAAATACCTTTATTTATTTTTTCTTAAACTTATAAAATTCATGCTTACTGTGATGTAAAATTCTTGTACTAATTGAGACAAAGAACGTTGTATAGTATTTATTTTGCATCTAAACATTACAACTTTCTATAACTCATTTATCTTTGTAGATGGGCAAAAGAATTTTCTGTTAAAACCCAAAGACTTACATAAAAGTGGCAAAATTTCAAAAATTCATATTTTGTGGTGTTGCCCTAATTAAATCGACATCGACATACCATTGGACATTTATTAGATCCCTAATCTATAATCGAGTTATTCAATTAGATAATTTTAATTTCAACTTTACTCTTTTGAAATATGACATTTAACCACTTTTACTAATTAAAGAAAATTGTCGTGTTCAATTAGTGTCGTTTAGTACTTACTTTTACTTTTTAGATAGAACTGTACAATTGAAACGATAAAAACAATTAGTGAGAAGTATTTAGATATATATAAAAAAGTGTCGTTTAGTATTTACTTTTTAGACAGAATTGTACCATTGAAACGATAAAAATAATTAGTGAGAAGTATTTAGAGTTTTCTTTGACGACAACTGCAAATTAATAATAAGAAATCATGAAAATTTCATTTTATAGTGACGTTTTATGTGACCTTTGCACCTTGCCCTAAATTAAAACCTAGCATTGAGTACAATCATATATATCCCTAATTGTTGGAGCAAGTTGTTAAAAGTTGGACTTTATTATATATTAGAAAAATGTGTCAAATAAAAAAGAGCCTCTACTCTTTAATACGCTGTTAGAAAATTTCCCGAAAAATTAATCGTAAAATTATATCTCCGTCGAAATTTCCTTCTTTTAAGCTAGCTTTTGCATCAAAGGAGTAGCGAATGTATAAATAATAGTCAGCCGAACCACCTATCTGTATCTTTTAATATTGTTTATGCTGCTGCCCTTGGGGCTACCAAAGGAGCCCTGGTCGAAGCAACGTCCTTGGGATATATTTCAGCATTCATTCGCGTTTAGGATTTATCTAAATTAAAGAAAATTTATACTTCTTTTCTTAGTTGTGAATATATGAATTGGTTGTTCGTTGTTCAATTAATAATTCTTGTTTAAACAGTTCATATCATCTATACATAGTATTTTAATCTAAAACGTGTGTAAAGATGAAATTCACATTTTTACGTGAGGGTTGGTAATTCTAAAGATCATTTAGTCTTAAAAACATGAAATTGAAGTAAATTATTTACACACAAGCATACCATTTGCAATCTATAAGAACTTAATTATTTGTTTTCATATATGTTTGATGGAAAACAAAACACTTTATTTTTCAACTTTCATATTATAGTATTATATGTTTGTTAGCTAGTTAATTAGTCATGCAAACTTCTCATGGATTTCTCTTTTTTGCATTAGTAATTTCTATCTCCTTTCTTCTACTAATTTAGAAGAACAATTAGAGAATTTGGTACTAGCTAGACGTTAAGTAGATAGAACAGTCATATATGTTCTTGCGCAATTTGCTTACAAATTATACCGATGGAACGCCGATAACAAGATATATATATATATACATATATATATATATACAGAAAGGATCAAGAGTAGAATTCTTAAGTAGTAGAATGCCTTAAATAATAGAATTTTATCAAAACGACGTAGTTTTGATAAGACGCGGTTGTATTTTTGTAAATACGCGGTGGCATGGTATTTACAAAAATGCTACCGCGTCTTATCAAAACTACGTCGTTTTGATAAAGTTCTATTATTTAAGAGAGTTCTACTACTTAAGAGGTCTACTCTTGATCCTGTATATATATATATATATATATATATATATATATACGGAGAGGATCTAAAGCGGACCAAATAAGAGGACTAAAGAACGGACCAAGGCAAAAACACGCGGGTTTCAGGGTCCGGGTCGGACCAACCCGCGGGTTGACCTCGAAACCCGCGTGTTTTTGCCTTAGTCCGTTCTTTGGTCCGCTCTAGATCCTCCACGTATATATATATATATATATATATATATATATATATATATATATATATATATATATATATATATATATATATAAAGAGAGAGAGAAGCAAGGATTAAGTGCATACCCCTTATCTTACTCACCCGTGCTCAATCCCGTTTAGCGACGGACCCGACGATGGTTTCGGTCATACAACCGTCGTCTATACTTTTAACTACGAACAAGATATAATGTCGCTAAAAGAATAGACGACGGTTGTATGACAGAACATGTCGCGGGTCCGTCGCTAAAGGGGGGTGAGCACAGATGAGTAGGATAAGGGGTGAGCTAAAGATCCGGACTATATATATATATATATATATATACGGTCTGGATCAAGTGCATACCCCTTATCTTACTCATCTGTGCTCACCCCCCTTTAGCGACGGACCCGACGATGGTTCGGTCATACAACCGTCGTCTATACTTTTAGCGACGGACAACATATAGTGTCGCTAAAAGTATAGACGACGGTTGTATGACCGAACCGTCGCCAGGTCCGTCGCTAAAAGGAGGTGAGCTCGATTGAGTTAGATAAGGGGTGAACTTAAGATCTGGACTATATATATAGTACATGATCTTGTGATTAACTAATTAAGCTAGCTACTAAATTTCATACATCTACTAGCATCAACTATTTGGTACATCTATACTTAATTTCTTCGGACACAAAAATTGTTTTAGACAAAGTGTAAATAAGGCATGGAAAGAAATAGACAATAAAGCACCATAAATTAAACTAATCACCAAATGCAATAGAAAGTAAAAGTTTTAAGTTTCTATTAGTTTTTCTTTTGACCATCAACACTTAAAATTGAAATATAATAATATAGATTTCCAAAAAAAAAAAATAATAATTAAGGTGCTCTTAGTGAAGATTGAATACAAATGATCAGAGTTTGGTAGCCGGCTAGCCGCGCCATTTCTATACACCATAACAAAATAAAATTTATTTATTTATTATTATTATTTTGAAAAACATTTAACTAATGCCCTCCTACACTCTCTGGATAGTAATAACATGTCTTCTGCAATAAATGCAATGGCTCCTTTGCAATAACTCCTCCCCTATCATATATATTTTAAGGGAGTGATTAGTATAAAGTTAACTTTAATCAATTGACCAAATACAGTGCTGACACGTAAAGAGATCACCTTCCGATCTGCGTGTCAGTACTGTGTCTGTATTGATCAATTGACCAATTTACCATGAAATTAACTTCATGATAACCGGAGCCTTATTTTACTAGCTCCCCTCCCTTCTCCAGTGCCCACTCTCTTTCCTAAATTTATTTTTTTCATATCTTCTTCTTATCTCTTCATTGATCTCTTCCTATCCGTCTTGTTTGTCATTTTCTCACCTTCCCCTCCTATAAAATCCATCACATTTCACTCTGCACTACCACACTTTGCATTCTCCACCATCAAAAAGAGAAAAGAAAGAGAGATTTAGTTTACATACATATCATACTCTCTTCTTATATATAACTTCATAGATATATATATATATACAAAGTTTTTCAAGTAGCTAGGTATATGCATGCAGAAATACAAGTCTACTTAGAGTGGCTTAATTAACAGCAGCACCATTTGTTCTTTCTTTAATTAATCATCATACAAAATCCTCTATTTTTTTGCTCTTGTAAATGTAGAGTTACTATATGTATATACACTAAGTTGTTTAGGGTTGTGCAGAGTGAAAGATGTCTACCGGACAGCCGACTCCAACAAATAGCCGTGACAGTGGTGGTACTCATATAGGAACATCTTCTTCCTCAGAGATTCCCCTAATTAACACTCAGGTGATGGGGTCACACCTTTTTTTGAATTAAATTATCTCTCCTCCAGATCCTGGAAATCAAATTATCTCTTTCTCACACACAATTCTCTCATTATTAATTTTATAACATTACATAACTAGTTTTTTTTTATTTCTGTTTTCTTGGCTTCTTGTAACTAAAAATTATTTTATGTCTTCTTCTTTGGTGAAATGGCTTGAAAAAAAGTCTTTCACATTTCCATTAAATCGAAAAAAAAACATATATATAAATGCACCTAATTAATAAATTTTAGTCAACCACTAACTAATTTCCTTAGAACCTTTACAACATATTTTCTTTGAAAACATAGATAGATTAATTTACTATCAGCCAATTTCAGTCGGTTGCTACTCGTCATTTATCACACGCCTAACATATATTTTTACATAAAAAATAAAAAAAATGATATTTTCACATGACCTCTCACATTAATAGTGAGTGATTTTTACATCCTGTATGTGAAAATATCATTTTAACATGTGAAAATATTAATTTTCACACACATTCATACAGAGAGAGGGGGAGAGGGGACTTCAATATTCCTTTCCTTACTTTCTGTCATGTGTATACAAAAAATGTAGTATATGCATAATTCAGATTCTACAATATATATATATATAAATTAATTATTAATATCGTTCCAGCAGCCTAATTACATGATGGAGGCTCAGCTAATGCTGCCAGTACCTGAAACGATTGAAACCAACATTGAAGGAGGAGGGAATGTGATGGGGCCCATAATCAGAACCGGAGGAGATATTGAGGAAAACGAAAGCAGATCAGGCGGCAGCCAATACCAAGAGGGAGGTGGTGCCTCCGGCGAGGATCAAGATGCTGCTTCTGCCAATCAGTCAAGACGGAACAAGAGGAAGCGCTACCATCGCCACACTCAGCAACAGATCCAAGAATTGGAAGCGTACGTTAATACAAAGAAAATGCTATTTTTTAAAAAAAAATATTTTCTTGATTATAATTTTTATTGATCATTTGGATTATACTAAATTAATTATTTCATTTTTGAAAAAAAAAACTTATTTCATCATTAGTTTCTTCAAGGAGTGCCCACACCCTGATGAAAGGCAAAGAAAGGAGCTTAGTGCGAGATTAGGGTTAGAGTATCTTCAAATCAAGTTTTGGTTCCAAAACAAGCGCACCCAAGTTAAGGTATATATATAAACCCTACAACTTCTTTTATTTTTCATTTCATTAATTTTTTTGATTCTATATATCTGCAGTTTCTATAACGTAGACTTTTAATTTTATATACTAGAAGGGATGGGACTGTTACAAATTCTTAGATGCCAATTATACATATATATATATACAACGGATCCAGTCCGGGATCCCGGACTGGTCCAAAATCCGGAGCCCAAATTTTTTTTTTTTGTAGAACAACTAAAAAAAATTATGGAACTGAAATTTTTTCATAATACAGTGTTTTTGGTGTGTTTTTAATACCTACACCAACCAATGTATGTACAGTCTGCCCAGACTGTACAAAAATATTTTGGTATAGACATTCAAATCAAGCCCAAAACACTGTATTATGTAAAAATTCTAATTCCATAATTTTTTTTAATTGTTTCAAAAAAAAAAGCAAAAAAAAAAGGTCCAAATTTTAATAGAGTCCAGGATCCCGGACTGGATCCGGACTATATATATATATATATATATATATATATAGTACCATATAATGATTAATTAATTTAAATAAACTATATTTATCTTGTCTCAGTCTCAAAATGAACGTTTTGATAATACCAATCTCCGAGCTGAGAACATTAGGCTTCGAGCTGAAAACCAAAGTTTGAGAGAAATCCTTAGCAAAACAACATGCTCAAAATGTGGCGATCCAACTGCTACAGGTGGTGAAATGTCCTATGATGAACAACAATTGAGGTTGGAGAATGCTAAACTAAGCGGCGAGGTGCGTACTATTAATTAATTAATTAATACATTATTTATTTCAAAATTAGAGATACATTTTAATTAACTTTGTAAGTCAAGTTTGCAAGAATACATTTTTTTAATTTTTGCTCCAGGTTGAGCGCCTTTCATCACTACTTGCAAAGCAAGCTAGAGGCAAGGCTCCAGCAAATTACCCCATGCTCACTCATCCGGACCTTGATCTAGGGTTCCAAAATACTACTTTTGGGCTGCAGCAGCCATGCTGGCATTAATGGAGCCGAGACGGATGTACACAGAACACCGGCCGAGGATATTAAGCAAGTGACAGTCAAGCTTGCAGCTGTTGCGATGGAGGAGATAATGGAGATGGCTTGGGCGGGTGAACCATTGTGGGTACACTGCAGCACTGATGGCTCAAGCAGTATGCTAAGAGAAGAGGAATACTCTAGGACATTTCCTCAAATCCTTGAACCCAAGCCGGCGGGCTTCAAGTCTGAAGGTTCACGCAAAATGGCTGTGGTTAAAATGGACCACCTTAACCTTGTTGAGATTTTAATGGATGTGGTATGTATCTCTTAATTGTCTAATGAAGTTTTATCACTAACAGTTAATTTGGTGTTTCTATGTTGAATTCAAATATGTTGTGTTATTACTTAATTATCTCATTAGTTATTTCATCCTACACATTGCACTCCACGTAATTTTCATTTAATTACAAAGTAACGGTAAATAAATAGGTAATGATTATTAGACAGTAATTAATACGTAGAAGTGGAACAGTAAATGAGGGTGTAAACGAGTCGAACCGGAACGAACAGAGAGCTACTCGAATTCGACTCGAAATGATAAATTCGTACTCGAATTCGGCTCGAATTCGAATTATATTTGAAAATTCCTACTCAGATTCGACTTGACTCGAATATTTATTACTCGAATTCGATCCGACTCGACTCGAATATTTATTCAAACTACTCGCGAGCTTCAAATTCAAGCTCGAATTCGAATCTCCACATAATAACTAGTTTTATAATAAATATAATTATAAATTAAATTTGTTATTTTACTTAAAAATGAGAAAATATATTTATTATTACACTTTACAAATATAAAATCACAATTAAAATTAAAAACGAAACAAAATAATAACTAATTATTCTAATTTGATTTAAATTTGTATATATTATAAGAGAATATATCGAACATCTAATCGAATATGTATTAACCTGAGTATGTATCGAATCACAATCAAAAATTCGAGTAGTTTGAATCTTAAACGAGTCGAGTATAACTTTGCTCAGATTCTACTCATATTTTTATTCGAACTATTTTTAATGCTCAGATTTGGATCATATTATTAACGAATCTGAATCTCGCTCGTATTTTTTCGAGTTGAGCCCGAATCGAGCTCGAACTGTATTGGCTCGTTTACGGCCTTAAATGAGACAAATAATGTGACAGTAAAATTTGACTCTTCTATGTTCTATAAAAATACTCTCTTTTTTGACTTTATGAAATCATTTGCAAAAGCCTCAATTTTTTAATCATGTAAATAATAAAATAAACAAATTTTTTCATTCATTAGTTATAATTTTTAGATAGCTCACAATCAGCACGATTGTATTAATTAAAATTAAATGAATTTATATTAATTTTAAATTTTAGATTATATAAATAATTCTTATTTAACTTCTCTTGTGTTATTAATCAGAAAAAGTGGTCAACTGTTTTCTCTGACATTGTGTCCAGAGCCACTACTCTGGACGTCCTAACGACTGGAGTAGCGGGAACATTTAACGGAGTGATACAAGTGGTAAATACATTTATTTTAAGATCTAGTAAATAAAATATATTATGCTAGGTAAAAGCTTAACAATTCTAATGAATATTCAATTATGCCTTCTTCAGATGAGTGCAGAATTCCAACTTCCTTCCCCCCTGGTTCCTTCTCGTGAGAGCTGTTTTGTGAGATACTGTGAACTACATCCGGATGGGACTTGGGCAGTGGCTGATGCTTCACTGGATGACATAAACCCTAGTCTGCCAGTGAGATGCCTGAAAAGGCCTTCTGGTTGTTTGATTCAAGAAATGCCTGATGGATACTCAAAGGTAAATTCAAACATGAACAATAATCATCAGGTCTTTGGATCCAATTAACTCCATGCGAATCTCAAATTCACTAGTTTGTTATGATTATAGTTTCTTTACTTATATTTATAAGAAAATAGGGTAAATTTTTATTATAAAAATGGACAGTTTGACTAAATAATTAATTAGGGATAAAGGAAGTATTAATTTTCTTTTAATTGTTTAGGTTACATGGATCGAGCATGTAGAGGCGGACGATAGTGGTGTTCACGATTTGTACAAACCTGTACTTAGTGCTGGTCTGGGATTTGGAGCAAACAGATGGGTTGCCACTCTAGATCGACAGTGTGAACGTCTTGCAAGTGCATTGGCAACAGATGCTTCTACTACTGATTTTGGTAATCTTACATTATCTCTCCCTAGCCCCTATAATATAGTTCTGTACTCATTGTTATTAGTCTAACATTTACAGAATTTACAAATTTTAGGGACATATTTTTGTTTCATGCATGTCTATCCCTACGTAATTAATTGAACGTTTAGTTTAGAAATAATGTCGCATGTGTTAATGAAATTGTACTGATAAATTAACTTGAGGAGATTGCGTTAATTTATTGATATTATTAAAAGAAATAACTCTTTTTTGGAACATATTTAAAAATTGGCAAATGGGGGGATTTTTTTTATAGAAAGGAGGGAGTACATGTGATTCTTCAGATTAAATGTGAGGAAATGATATTTTCTTTACTGGTTTTTTCACAGTGATGTCAACTCCAGAAGGAAGAAAGAATGTGTTGAAGCTGACTGAGAGAATGATTATCAGCTTTACTGAAGGGATTAGTTGCTCTATTGCTCATGGATGGATGACAGTGTCTGGAAATTCATCCGAAAATGTGAGGATCATGACCAGAAAGAGCATAGATGATCCGGGCAGACCCACTGGTATTATGCTAAGTGCTGCCACTTCCTTTTGGCTTCCAATTTCACCAAAGATGTTGATTGATTTCCTTTGTAATGAGAACAATAGAAATGAGGTACGTGCCTAATGTTTTCAAGCATTAACATCTCTTTAATTTCATTAATTATCGTAAATTATATGATCAACGTGAATTAGATTGATAGAATTCATTGTCTTTCCGAAATTTCCTGATCATATATATAGGTCATAGATACATTGTTGATGGTAACTGAGCTCTAATATGTTGATTATTGAATATCGATTCTTGATTAGTTTAATGAAGATGCATGCACGATCGTCTCATTAATTTCACTAAGCTTGCATCAATAAATTCTTCTTCATGAGTGTAGTACTACCTTGTATAAATTATAAGGTAATCAAGATAACTAATTATATTATATACTACCTTTTTTTAGTTGAAGGCACAGTACTCAACATATATTTCTGAATATGAACTAAAACTTATTCCATTAGCTTGTGAAATGGTATAATTATTATTAAATGAAGACTAAAATTTATTGATAAAAAACTCTTATTCGTGTTTGAAATTCATTTAATATTAATTATGAGTTGCAAAGATTGATACCCCCTGTCAACTGAGTTCTTTTGGTTCTTTGATTGAGAATGAAATTAAGGACAATAATACTAATCATGATGGTTTGTGTATAGATATAACGCATATAACTATGCAAAATGAATAGAATGCCCTTTATTTAGTTTGATCCTTTTGTGAATATTCCATAGATCATAATAGATTTAGAACCGTGTACTTACAATGCTTCTTACTAATTTATGTCTCGTATTTATGTTTATATATATAAGTACTTATAAAGTAGTTAATTCTATTTTTTTAACAAAGAAAAAGAAAAAGAATTTCTAATAAATTCATTTTAATTAAGGCAGTAATTGAAAATAAATTATTCTTTGGACGTTGAACACTAATTGATAAATCTCACACTTTGATATGATCCTTACAATTTATCAACAGTGGGACATACTTTCTAATGCGGGCAATGCTCACGAATTGTCACACATTCCTAGTGGCCGGGAAACTGGCAACTATGTTTCAGTTCTAGAAGTAAATGTAAGTTTTTCCAATTTCTTTATATATCCATAATATTAATTAATTATGCATACATAAATATTTCAATTACTCGAACTAATTAATTAACCAACAATTAAAAATTCTTAATTGTAGCGTGTGAATTCAAGTCGCAACACTTTGCTCATACTACAAGAAAGTTGCTTCGATCCAACGGCTTCCTTTGTGGTTTATTCTCCTGTGGATGTCCATTCTATGAACGCGGTGTTAAGTGGTGGAAACCCGGATCACGTTGCCCTTCTTCCCTCTGGATTTTCTATACTCCCCGATGGAATTGTTGAAGCTAGCTCTGGTGGATCTCTCCTTACTTTGGGACTCCAAATTTTGGTTAACTCCACGCCTACGGAAAAACTTTCCGTAAGCTCAGTTACCACAGCCAACAACCTCGTGGTTTGTACGGTGGATAGGATAAAGGATGCCATCAATCGAAGGCGAAGTAATGCCTGAGGCATTAGCAACGTAACTATATATATATGTCTGTGCATGGTAATTAAGTACTACTTGATTAGTACGTTGCTTCAGCTTTAGTACTTATTAAGTAATTGGTAACTTCTTACATGCATTTGGTAGAATATTATTACATATATATACATTATTTAAGGGTTTCCGTTTGACAATTAAGAAGATGATGGTCTTAAATTTCTACAAAGTAAGTAGGTTTTTAATTATATATGATGATATTTTGAATATTATATTTAACATGAAATTTATTTTTATTTGTGCATGCATGCAGTTTTGGAGGAGATATAAGAGGAGAAATTAGACTTGAAGTCAAGATCGCACCCTCGTTGTTCCCAAGTACAAGACATAGTTTCGGCAAAAGGGAGGTTCGGGTATTGACTTCTCAAGGAAGTCAAAGAAGTGAATATGAATAATATACTATATAGGCTTCGATTCACCTTAGCCTTTTCTAGTTTGTTGCTTATAACTTATAGGGTTCTGAAATAGTAGGGTTTGGGTACTTTAGTTTGTTACCTTCTTCTCTTTTATTCTCCTCTTTTATCTACTTTTATTTTGGAATGGTTTAACTATGTTGGTAATTAACTTGATCTTGAGAGCAGACTTGGGAGTACTTATCCCCAACCCCCAATTTAAGATATATGGGATTTTTTTAGTTTAATTTGTGAATCTTGTGGTTTATTATGTTTTGTGTTTGGTTGATGGAAATAGAATGGAATTAGATGGAAATGGAATGGTAATTGCTTAAGGAAGGAATTTTGGTCCATTAACTTTGGTTGGTGGGTAGAAATTCATGGAATGTCCATTTCATTGCCCATTCCATTCCTACCAATTAATTCCATTCTATAGAAGTGGGTTTAGCGATTTCATTCTAAATCAAAATACATTTGTGACCCAATTGTCTTATGTGTGTGTGTGTATATATATATATATATATATATATATATATATATATATATATATAATCAGCGTATTTAATAATAGATTTTTTGAACAATTGTGAGAATGAATGGTGTCTTTCAGAGTTTGGTTATTTGCTCTATACTTGTTTAAATGGAGCTTAATATCTGTCAAAAAAAATATGCAAGTATATTTGAAGGCCAAGATGACAATTATATAGGCGGAAGAATAGGAGACTGAAAACATACCATAATTTTCTGATTTGACTGTTGTAAATCTCTGAGTTAATGTATCCCTTAATGTTAGCATAGCATCCCTTAATGTTAGCATAAGTGATTGTATTAATCCCTATTTTATAGTCTTAGGTGATTCTCCCTTATGTGTATATATATAGGTATGATGTATCTTGTACAACCAAGGAAGCCACAACAGAAATACAATGGGTTTAATTCCTGTGATATCTTGTCTTTCATCTATGATATCTTGTCTTTCATGGTATCAGAGCCTTTGGCGTAACTACACCTAAACAATACTCTCACCATGGCCGAAACCTTCTCTTCTTCTTCTTTTTCTGATACATTATCTCCCTCAGCATCTGCTTCATCTGTAACTTCCCTTCCAGTTCTGTTTAATCCTCAATCTTTATTATCCAACACCATCCTAACCAAAGAGAATTATCTAAATTGGAGTTCTCAATTTCTTGCGGTTCTGTGCACTCACTCTCTTGAGCATGTTGTACATGACAAAAATTGTCCATTAAAAAAACTAGATGATAAAACCATTAACCCAGAATACACCAAATAGAAAAGTGCAACAAGTCTTGTTCTTACTTGGATCCGAGCCACCGTTTCTCCTCCCGTTCAAAATTTACTTGTATCCTGCAAAACCGCTCCCGAAGCTTGGGACATCCTTCACAACCGTTTTGCCTCTTCCTCTAAAACCCATATCCGAACTCTGAAAAATAATCTTCACACCCTCAAGAAAAACGCCAACACCTCTATATCTGACTTTCTTCTTCGTGCAAAAACCATATCTGACGCACTTGGTTCATCTCTTTCCATCTCTCCAAGTACAGCTTTTGTTGCTGAATCTCAATCTCAGCGCCAAACCACCAACACCAATTTTGATGCCTCAAGAAATAAACACACCAAATATTTTCATCAACGATCACAATTTCACCGCAATAATGGTTCCAACCACAACAACCGCCCTAATAACTTCATTGGGTCAAACTGTAATAACTCAAATCGCCCAAACAACTTCAATCGCCAACAGGGTTCTCAACCACCACGGTTCATTCCAAACAATGATCATCCGCTTCTTCCTACTCCTGCGTTTCAATCCCGAGACTCCATCGTATGTCAACTATGTGACCAGTCAGGCCATATATATAGCAAAACATTGTGCACGCAATCCTCGTCCACCTTTCACTGCAGAAGCGCATATCTCTACACCAACTTGGGACACCAATTGGTGCTTGGATTCTGGTGCCACAAACCACATGACTTCATCAGTAACTAATCTCACTCATTCTCATCCTTATCAAGGTAATACTTCTGTCATTGTTGGCAATGATTCTCATCTTCCTATTTCTCATTATGGTTTTTCCGTGCTTACATCATCAAACAAATCTTTCTCTCTTTCTAATATTCTTTGCGTACCAAGTATGCACAAAAATCTGTTATCTATTCGTCAATTTTCTCGTGACAATAATGTTTTTTTTTGAATTTAATGCACATGGATATCGAATCAAGGACAACCAGACACAGAAAACTCTCCTTTCTGGAACTAGTACAGATGGCATGTACTATCTCCATTCGTCATCACCATCCAGTGCTCATCTTGCTACTCTTGGAGAAAGGGCAACATCCGACATTTGCCATGCCAGACTGGGTCATCCCTCTAGCGATATTTTACAACATCTTTGTCGTAGTTCAAAACTTTTACTTAGTTCTATTAGGTCTCTGTTCCGTTGTCATATTTGTCCTTTGGGCAAATCATGTAAATTGTCTTTTAAATCCAGTTCCCGTATTTTAGTTTCTCATTTGGAATTATTACATCTAGATATTTGGGGTCCATCCCCGGTTACCTCTAATGCTGGTTTTCGTTATTTCTTATCTGTTGTGGATGATTACAGTTGATATGCTTGGATTTTCCCTATGTTTCGCAAATCCGAAGTTCTCTCTATTTTTTCAAACTTCAAAACAATGATAGAGAATTTTTTGGAAAAATCAAAAAGTGTCAACCAAAAATTAAAATTATTCAAACCGATGGGGGTGCTGAATTTTGAACAAACTCATCATTTCAAAGTTTTCTCAAAACGCACGGTATTCACCATCAACTTTCATGTCCACACACCCCACAACAAAATGGGGTTGTCAACGTAAGCATAGACACATTGAGGAAATGGGTTTGTGTTTACTTACTCAAGCTAGCTTGCCCTTTTCCTTTTGGCTTGAGGCCTTTTCCACAGCTACATTTTTAATTAACCGCTTACCCATGCGTCAACTCAGATACGTGTCACCCTTTGAAAAATTACTCAACCGTAAACTGGATTACACTTTACTCAAGATCTTTGGTTGCACGTGTTTCCCATACCTAGTCCCGTACAATAACCACAAGCTTATGCCAAAATCGATCAAATGTACCTTTCTTGGTTATGACTCCAATCACAAGGGTTACCATTGCGAGACCCCAAATTTTATGAATAAAGATTTAAATTTCTTGAAATATTTTTTTTGAATATTATGGTGTGGATTTGATATAATGTTATAGTTGTGGGTAATATTTATAAATCTTGAAAAGTATGCAAGTTGTTATATAATATTTGATTGGTCGAGAAATATTCGTTTTAACAGGAAATATTTGTACGACGACATAATCATTGGTGGACCCCACAACGGAAGTATTGTCGTAGTTATAAAACGACAGAATTATCTTTTTATAAAAATAATGGCGAAAGTGTTACCGTTAAAACTATTGAACTACTCGGTAGTAAAAGTACAATAATACGCGTGGTTGCATAGTAGCACACGGTATTGATTATTGATGCTTACGTAAAAAGTCACTCAGTTATACTCAATTATTACTACAGTAATTGCTGCATCATATCTCTCATATTATTGATTCAATTGTTGTCACAGTATCATCTGCATAATATGATATATTGTTAAATCAATAATTGAGATGACAAAATTATTCATATTATTAAATTATAATATTTACAATGTCTAGAAGTTCTGTCAAAGAGAGGTTTGGTCACCTAATTGCGCGCCAATAAGGAGAAATCCTTATCGGAAAGCCCCATCTTTTCTGGAAACGACCTGGTTGTTAAATATTGTGAGTTATAATATTAATGATGAATAAGTTCGTGTTGATTAAAGATGAATTTGATAATTCTATTGTGTTGGGATTATTAGTGTTAGTGGAAATCGACATCTATTCCGATGATAATTGATGTCTGGGGGTTATATTGATAAATCGAGGAATTAATTGAATAAATGAGCAATTAATTGCTACTAATTCACATGCTTATATAACTATTTGTTCATATGTGTGTTCTATTGAATCACATTCTTATACTATTAGGGGAGTTGGTGCAAGATTGATAATACTTGGATGACTAAGTTAAAAATAAAGGTATGGATGGAGGTACTGTATCGTAATTCGTATTTTTACATGATTATAACTATTGAATCACATGATTGAACTATTGATTCACATGATTAACTATTAGGGGAGGTGGTGCAAGGTTGATAATACTTGCAGGACTAAATTAAAAATGAAAGAAAAGTTAGAGGTATTATACTGTAATTTTTTGAGCCCCAAAACGTGCAATTATCGAAACTATATTTTTCTATAAATAGAAGCTCATTCTTCCTTCATTTTTCACCAATTCACTAAAGCTTTAGAGCCATTATTATAGAGAGAAATTATAGAGAGAAAGAAGAAGAGAAGTTTGCTACCTCACTATTCCAGTATCCAGTCTTCTTTTGAGGTAAGGGGTATTATTTCTTTTGTATTCATGAAGAGAGCTATTGTTATTCCATTCCTTATTATTCTGTTGGAATAACCTGTCTATGCGAAGTACCGCATACATGGTGAAATTATTCTGTTATTCCATTCTTTATTATTCTGTTGGAATATCCTGTCGGTGCGTATTACGCCTGACCTGGTTCAATTATTTATTATTTTATTGGAATAACCTGTCTGTACGGTTTATCGTATGCATGGTGATTTATGTTGTTATTCCATTCTTTATTATTCTGTTGGAATATCCCGTCGGTGCGTATTACGCATGACCTGGTTCCATTATTTATTATTCTGTTGGAATAACCTATCTGTGCGGTCTATCGCATGCATGGTGATTTCTGTTGTTATTCCATTCTTTATTATTCTGTTGGAATATCCTTTCGGTGCGTATTACGCCTGACCTGAATTCAATTATTTATTATTCTGTTGGAATAACCTGTCTATGTGGATTACCACATGCATGGTGAATGATCTTTCGTATTCATTCCTTATTAAATTGTGAAAATGATATATTTACGTGGATTATGATGAAAGTCATAATAAAAGCAATGGACTGATGAAAATCATGGGTATATGTATTATTAGTAAGTGTTATGATGAGTTATGTTAGTTGTTATGTGAAAACATGAAGGTTTCGTAGAAATCACAAAGCGTTGAAAAATTAGATTTTGGTAAAAATGGAACATGAAATTCGATTGACCATATCTCCTATTATATTTCAAATTTTTGAGTGTGGTCAAGTCCTAGAGTTAGATCTATAAGTTTTCTAACTTATCCAAGTGGAATCACTGGAAAAGGTGTTGTAGATTTTCGTGTGAACTGTTTTTAGCAAAGGAGTCAAAAGCTGCAAAATAGCAAAAAGCTATTGCCCAGAAGTTTAAAAGGGCGTTTTCGGCCACTTAATTTGTAAGAAAATTCTGGCCTTTTGGGACATGAAAGTATATGGTATAAAGAACCTCATGTCCAAAAATGAGCTCATTCCTACTTAAAATGAGCAAGTTATGACCATTTCAATATTTAGGTTTTTTCGACGAAAAATGCTATAACTGGAGTTCTATAACTCCGATGACCATGAAATTTAAACTAGAAGCTCACGTTAACATGTGTAAGATACTGCCAAGATTTGGGAATCTGGAGTTAAACTTGAGGTAGCTAATTTCTTAAGGAAATAATTAGAAATTGATTTTTGAAAAATAGTAAATGAATTTTAAAAATTTCGAGAAAAATATATGTTCATTATGGGACTATATTCTGCTAAATCTCACAAAAGAAATATTTTTTGGACTGATTTGGTATTTTTCATGAAAATGGTTTAGTTACGAACATATAAATTAAATATGTTATGTGAAGTTGGAAAATAGGTAAATAGGATTTTATGGCTTGGAAATCCTATATAAGGTATATGCAGATTTTTGATGAGGGATTTGATCATTGGTGATAAAATCTTATGAGTATGGCATTTTTGAATGATTAAATGCATTATTTGGTAAAGTGTAAACAATTGAAATAAATTATTTATAAGTTTAAGAAGTGATTAAAATATTGTTATATTATGAGTTTATTAAGTGGTTGATAAGATTTGGATAAATTTAAAGTCTTTAATATTTATCCTTGTTTTCGTTTGATTAATGCTTATATCATTGTCATCATTCTCATGCTTATATGGTAATAAAAGTTATCTTTGGCTTACGTGCAAAGATGGACTGTTGATTATTGAATTGTATATCTTTGGCTTATGTGCAAAGATGGACGGTTGATTATTGGTTTTATAGATGTATATCTTTGGCTTACTGTGCAGAGATGGACTTGGTATGATTATGACCAGGGATCATTCGGTATAATCATGACCTGTAATGTTATAAACGATTTGGTAAAAGTTCTCAGTGGCCTGTAGTGCATTGATGGACAATTTTTGGTATGAATATGACTAGGGATTATTCGGTATAGTCATGACCATTGATGATTTAATGAATATCCTTGGCCCGTACTACAAGGATGACTAGATGATGTGTTTTATTTATTAAGCTGAGTATCAGCGATAAAAATTGATGAAAACATTTTAAACCATAGAAGATAGTAGATTTTATTCTCTACTTGACTCTTTTAATGGATTTCTTGTTTCGCTGCAGTTAAACTTGATGTCTATTGTATTTTATCAGTTTAACATTGTTAAAGACTAATGATAATTTATTCTATATTATCTTAGTCATAATATTTCTTACTGGGCTAGTTGAGCTCACCCTTTCTTTCACTATTCTCTTCAGGAAATGAGAATATAGCTGGGACGAGTCGGGAAACGGAGTGATGGTCCAGATGATAGCATTAGTAGTCCTCACTATTCTGTTAAATAGTGTGATAATAATTGTAATGAGGACTCTATTGAGTGTGGATTTTGTCTGGATGACAATATTCTTATTAAAGCTCTCAGTTTATGTTTTGTCGTATTTTACACGACAGTTGTATTATTAAGTTGTATTTGTATTTTTGTACCATGTATTTGGCGACTCAAGATGGGTGATGTAAACCTATTTTGGGGGCGTCACAGTTGGTATCAAAGCTTATGAATATGATCCCTGGCTGAGATGTGAGATAAGAACTAGGAGGGGAGAGACGGAGAATTCCATCGCTAGTAGGACCTACCTAAGTTTATTTGATATTTAATTGGTCGGTCAGGGTATAGGGATAATATGTGTTATGTTAATTAACCCCTTTTTTGTGATATTATTTGAAAATGGCATCTGAAAATGTTGAGATAAGCAATGGAGCAAAATAATATGACCGTATCGCAGTACGAGGCTAAGTTTGCGGAGTTATCCCGGTTTGAATCCCATTTGGTCGATAATGAGGAGCGAATGACGCGAATATTTCTAAGAGGTTTGAAACTCGATATTCGTCAATACCTTATTTCTCATAAACTTTGTTTATATTCAGATGTTGTGAATATGGCTCAGTTATTAGAGTGCGATAATGAGTTAGCACAACCAAAAGGTAACGACCAACAACACGATAATAATCGTACCGGTGACAACGGCCATCGGAACAATGATGACCATCGTGGGGAAAATTATCATGCCAAGAATGGTAACCACTTCGGTGGTAATCATGACCAAGATAATAGAAGTGGAAATTTCAAGAAGAGAAGGTCATTTAGCTCGATTTTGTCATATAGTGAAGTCAAGTCCAGTTGGGACGGTGGCACCAAAGGCGGATACCGACAAAACAAAGTCGGTGGTTTCAGAAAGAGCATTTTTCGTGACTTCTCAAAAAGTGAGTAACCCGAACAAAGTTAGCACGGGTTAGTTAATTATAAATTTTTGCGAAGTCTATACCTTATTAGTTACCGGTTCTACCCATTCTTTTATCTCTCTTGCTTGCGTTCAACGTTTAAATTTGACTCCGGAGAAGTTAGACTTTGACTTATCTGTTGAAACTCCGTTAAGAGAAACCTTCATTACAAGTGCTATCCAAGTCTTGGATGAGAGTCACAGTTTTGAATGATATTTTTATTGTTAATAAATTTCCTGACGTATTCTTGAAGACTTCTTAGCCTACCCCAGAACGTGAAATCGAATTTTGTATTGACCCCAGTACAAAACCCATTTCTAAAACCCTCAAATATTTCTTTACTTAAAATGAACGTATCATGCGCCAAAGACGTTGGCTCGAGCTGTTGAAGATTACGATTGTACCATTCAATATCATCATGAAAGAGCGAACGTGGTAGCTGACGCGTTGAGTAGAAGATCGTATGCGTTTACGAGTGCGATGTTGTTAACACAAAAATCCATTTCGTATAACTTACAAATGATAAAGATAGAGCTTAAGACTCTAGGGACCCACGTGAAGATAATGAATATATGATTAGAATTGACTTAAATCGATAAAGTTAAAAGCCGCTCAAGCTACAGACCCGGAGATGATGAATACGAAGAAGAAGGTTCAAGAAGGCGTTATCTCAACCCTCGATTTAATTGGCCCATTTAAAATCCTTGATCGAGTAGGAAATGTGACTTATAGACTCGTTTTATCGCCAAGTATGTCATGTGTTCATAATATTTTTCACGTATCGATGTTACATAAATATGTGGACAACCTGAACCACATTATTGAATTAGAATTAGATGAGATAGCAGAAGATTTAACGTATGAGAAGATACGTGTAAAAATCTTGGATAAGAAGGATTATATTCGACACTCAAAGGTTATACCTCAAGAGTTAGAATCTAAAATGAAGTCAAGGTATCCTCACCTTTTTGGCATACCAGGTACGTACGTAAATTTCGAGGGCGAAATTTCATAAGGAGGGGAGATTGTGAGACCCCAAATTTTATGAATAAAGATTTAAATTTCTCGAAATATTTTTTTTAATATTATGGTGTGAATTTGATATAATGTTATAGTTGTGGGTAATATTTATAAATTTTGCAAAGTATGCAAGTTGTTATATAATATTCGATTGGTCGGGAAATATTCGTTTTAATAGGAAATATTTGTACGACGATATAATCATTGGTGGACCCCACAACGGAAGTATTGTCGTAGTTATAAAACGACAGAATTATCTTTTTATAAAAATAACGACGAAAGTGTTACAGTTAAAACTATTGAACTACGCGGTAGTAAAAGTACAATAATACGCGTGGTTGCATAATAACACACGGTATTGATTATTGATGCTTACGTAAGAAGTCACTCAGTTATACTCAATTATTTCTACAGTAATTGCTGCATCATATCTCTCATATTATTGATTCAATTGTTGTCACACTATCATCTGTATAAAATGATATATTGTTAAATCAATAATTGAGATGATAAAGCTATTCATATTATTAAATTACAATATTTACAATGTCTAGAAGTTCTGTCAAGGAGAGGTTTGGTCACCTAATTGCGCGCCAATAAGAAGAAATCCTTATCGGAAAGCCCCCTCTTTTCTGGGAACGACCTGGTTGTTAAATATTGTGAGTTATAATATTAATGATGAATAAGTTCATGTTTATTAAAGATGAATTTGATAGTTCCATTGTGTTGGGATTATTAGTTTTAGTGAAAATCGACATCTATTCCGATGATAATTGATGTCTGGGGGTTATATTGATAAATCAGGGAATTAATCGGATAAATGAGCAATTAATTGCTACTAATTCGCATACTTATATAACTATTTATTTACATGTGTGTACTATTGAATCACATTCTTATGCTATTAGGGGAGTTGATGCAAGATTGATAATACTTGCATGACTAAGTTAAAAATAGATGTATAGATGGAGGTACTATACTGTAATTCATATTTTCACATAATTATAACTATTGAATCACATGATAGAACTATTGATTCACATGATTTACTATTAGGGGAGGTGGTGCAAGTTTGATAATACTTGCAGAACTAAATTAAAAATAAAAGAAAAGTTGGAGGTATTGTACTATAATTTTTCGAGCCCCAAACGTGCAATTATCAAAACTATATTTTTTTTATAAATAGAAGCTCATTTTTCCTTCATTTCTCACCAATTCACTAAATCTTTAGAGCCATTATTATAAAGAGAAATTATAGAGAGAAAGAAGAAGAGAAGTCTGCTACCTCACTATTCTAGTATCCGGTCTTCTTTTGAGGTAAGGGGTATTATTTTTTCGTATTCATGAAGAGAGCTATTGTTATTCTATTCCTTATTATTCCGTTGGAATAACCTATCTATGCGAAGTACCACATACATAGTAAAATTCTTCTGTTATTTCATTCTTTATTATTCTGTTGGAATATCCTGTCGATGCGTATTACGCCTGACCTGGTTCCATTATTTATTATTCTGTTGGAATAACCTGTTTGTGCGGTCTATCACATGCATGGTAATTTCTGTTGTTATTCCATTCTTTATTATTATGTTGGAATATTCTGTCTGTGCGTATTACGCCTGACCTGGTTCAATTATTTATTATTCTATTGGAATAACATGTCTGTGCGGTCTATCGCATACATAGTGATTTCTGTTGTTATTCCATTCTTTATTATTATGTTGGAATACCCTTTTGGTGCGTATTGTGCCTGACCTGGTTCAATTATTTATTATTCTGTTGGAATAACCTGTCTATGTGGATTACCACATGCATGGTGAATGATCATTCGTATTCATTCCTTATTAAATTATGAAAATGATCTGTTTACGTGGATTATGATGAAAGTCATAATAAAAGCATTGGAGTGATGAAAATCATGGGTCTATATAGTATTAGTAAGTTTTATGATGAGTTATGTTGGTTGTTATGTGAAAACATGAAAGTTTCTTAGAAATCACAAAGGGTTGAAAAATCAGATTTTGGTAAAAATGGAACATAAAATTCGATTGACCATATCTCCTATTATATTTCAAATTTTTGAGTGTGGTCAAGTTCTAGAGTTAGATCTATAAGTTTTCTAACTTATCCAAGTGGAATCACTGTAAAATGTGTTGTAGATTTTCGTGTGGACTGTTTTTAACAAATGGGTCAAAAGCTGCAAAATAGCAAAAATCTACTGCCCAGAAATTTAAAAGGGCTATTTCGGCCACTTAATTTGTGAGAAAAATTTTGGCCTTTTGGGACATGAAAGTATATGGTATAAAGAACCTCCTGTCCAAAAATGAGCTCATTCTGACTTAAAATGAACAAGTTATGACCATTTCAATATTTAGGTTTTTCCGACGAAAAACGCTATAACCGGAGTTCTATAACTCCGATGACCATGAAATTTAAGCTGGAAGCTCACGTTAACATGTGTAAGATCTTGCAAAGATTTGGGAATTTTTGGAATTAAACTTGAGGTAGCTAATTTCTTAAGGAAATAATTAGAAATTGATTTTTGAAAAATAGTAAATGAATTTTAAAAATTTCGAGAAAAATATATGTTCATTATAGGATTATATTCTACTAAATCTCAGAAAAGAACTATTTTTGGGACTGATTTGATATTTTTCATGAAAATGGATTAGTTACGAACATTTAAATTAAATATGTTATGTGAAGTTGGAAAATATGTAAATAGGATTTTATAGCTTAGAAATCCTATATAAGGTATATACAAATTTTTGATGAGGGATTTGATCATTGGTGATGAAATCTTATGATTATGGCATTTTTGAATGATTAAATGCATTATTTGGTAAAATGTAAACAATTGAAATAAATTGTTTATAAGTTTAAGAAGTGATTAAAATATTGTTATATTATGAGTTTATTAAGTGGTTGATAAAATTTGGATAAATTTAAAGTCTTTAATATTTATCCTTGTTTTCGTTTGATTAATGTTTATATCATTGTCATCATTCTCATGCTTATATGGTGATAAAAGTTATCTTTGGCTTACGTGCAAAGATGGACTGTTGATTATTGAATTGTATATCTTTGGCTTATGTGCAAAGATGGACGGTTGATTATTGGTTTTATAGTTGTATATCTTTGGCTTACGTACAAAGATGGACTTGGTATGATTATGACCAGGGATCATTCGGTATAATCATGACCTGTAATGTTATAAACGATGTGGTAAAAGTCCTCAGTGGCCTGTAATGCATTGATGGACAGTTTTTGGTATGATTATGACTAGGGATTATTCTGTATAGTCATGACCATTGATGATTTAATGAATATCCTTGGCCCGTAGTACAGGGATGACTAGATGATGTGTTTTATTTATTAAGCTGAGTCTCAGCGATAAAAATTGATGAAAACATTTTAAACCATAGAAGATAGTAGATTTTATTCTCTACTTGACTCTTTTAATGGATTGCTTATTTCGCTGCAGTTAAACTTGATGTCTATTGTATTTTATCAGTTTAACATTGTTAAAGACTAATGATAATTTATTCTGCATTATCTTAGTCATAATATTTCTTACTGGGCTAGTTGAGCTCACCCTTTCTTTCACTGTTCTCTTCAGGAAATGAGAATATAGCTGGGACGAGTTGCGGAACGGAGTGATGGTCCAGATGATAGCATTAGTAGTCCTCACTATTCTGTTAAATAGTTTGACAATAAATGTAATGAGGACTCTATTGAGTGTGGATATTGTCTAGATGAAATATTCTTATTAAAGCTCTCAGTTTATGTTTTGTCCTATTTTACACGACAGTTGTATTATTAAGTTGTATTTGTATTTTTGTACCATGTATTTGGCGACTCACGATGGGTGATGTATACCTATTTTGGGGGCGTCACAACTGTTGTCTTGACACATCTACTAATCGTGTGTACATCTCGCGTCATGTGCATTTTGATGAAACATCCTTCCCTTTTTCCTCCATGCCCAAACTCCCATCTAGCAATAGCGTGTCCCCACCTTCTAATCCTATCATGGAAGGACCTCGGTATCCTATCGCTTCTATCCCCGAACCAGTCACCCCCGCTTCACCCACCACACCACCTCCTGACATACCATCGCCTAGCCTTCCCTCCCCACCAGATGCTAATGTCCCACACTCTATTGCCACACCAACCACTCCATTTGATAGGCCGCACATCCCTACTGTCTTTTCCACCAGTCCGGTTTCTTATCCTTCTTCCTCATTTGATACCACTCCACCTAATGCTGGTACACCACTTCCCACCCCTACCACTTCACCCCCTATAGGGCCATTATCTCCTACCCCTGATGGTTCAACTCCACCGCATAAGACTCGCAACATTAATGACCTCATTTCCACCACCTCCTGGTACTCACTACCCGAAGCTCTATCAGCTACTTCTGTTGAATCCCCATTTTATGAACCTGCGACTTTTCGTCAAGCCTCCAAACATATTCATTGGCTACAAGCTATGCAAGACGAAATCGCTGCACTCTATAAGAATCACACTTGGACCTTAGTTCCATCTTCATCTTCTCTAAATGTGGTTAGTTGTCGATGGATATATAGGGTCAAGCAACGGGCTGATGGTTCTATTGAGCGTCACAAAGCCCGACTTTTGGCGCAAGGCTTCACACAACAATAGGGCATTGACTATGACTAGACATTTAGTCCAGTTACCCGTCCGTCCACTATCCGCACAGTGCTAATTCTTGCTCTGAATTATGACTGGCCCCTGCAATAACTTGATGTTCACAATGCTTTTCTTAATAGGGTTCTTCATGGGGTTGTGTATATGACTCAGCCTCCTGGATTTATTGATCCACTCCGTCCCAATCATGTTTGTAAACTAAATCGTTCCCTCTATGGTCTCAAACAATCACCGCGTATATGGTTTCAATGACTTCAGGCTTTTCTTCTATCTCATGGCTTTGCCAACAGCCACTCTAACCCATCCTTATTCATCAAGCAGTCTGGCACTATAAAGCTTCTTCTGCTCGTTTATGTTAATGACATCATTGTGACCGGCAATTCTCTAGACCACATCAACAAGTTCATTGATGTTTTATGTGCTACATTTGAGAGTCGTCGCTTGGGTGACCTAAGTTTCTTCCTCGATATTAAAGTCACTCGGACAGTCGGTTCTCTCACTCTTTCCAAAGCCCGGTATGCTTCCGACTTGCTTCGAAAATTTAATATGGCCTCATGCAAGCCGTCCCCTACTCCCCTCCCAGCACATACTCGATTATCTAGTCATGATGGTGACCCTTTGCAGGATGTTACTATGTATCGTAGTATGGTGGGTGGTCTTTAGTATCTCACTTTGTCACACCCAGACATTGCCTTTGCCGTGAACCAAATGTGTCAATTCATGCATTCTCCCCGTACCTCGCATCTTCAAGATGTTAAACGGATTTTTCGATATCTGTAAGGTATAATAACACATGGTCTCGTCTTTCACAAATCCAATGATCTGACTCTTCGGGTATTTTTCGATGCTGATTGGGCTGGTGATCCGGATGATAGACGCTCTACTACTGGAGCCTGTGTTTTTTTTTACCCAAATATTCTCTCCTGGATTGCCAAGAAATAAGCTACTGTTTCTCGGTCTAGTACTGAAGCTGAATATCGGGCTCTCGCTACCACTGCCTCTGAAATCCGGTGGTTTACATTTTTGTTCCGCGAACTCAGTATTTTCCTTCTTGGATCCCCACACCTTTACTGTGACAACGTTTCAGCACTGCACATAGAACGTAATCCAGTGTTTCATGCCCGTACTCGTCACATCGAAATCAATTATCATTTTGTTCAGGAACTAGTTGCAAAAGGCCACCACTCAATCAACTTTGTTCATTCCGCATCTCAACTAGCAGACATTTTTACAAAAGGCTTATCACATCCCTGGTTTCAGTTTTTATGTTCCAAGCTTAACCTCCATTCCATATCGTTGCGCTTGAGGGGGGGGGTGAAAACATACCATAATTTCCTGATTTGACTATTGTAAATCTCTTAGTTAATGTATCCCTTAATGTTAGCATAAGAGATTGTATTAATCCCTAATTTATAGCCTTAGGTGATTCTCCCATATGTGTATATATATAGGTATGATGTATCTTGTACAACCAAGGAAGCCACAACAGAAATACAACGGGTTTAATTCATGTGATATCTTGTCTTTCATCTATGATATCTTGTCTTTCAAAGACATTCTACCTTTTAGGCACGAAACCATAGTGTAGAAATTTGATATCATGTTGACCTTGATCATTGACTCAAGTGACAACTCGTTGTTCCAACTCATTTAGCCATCAGGTTGGTAAGTTTGCTAATTGTTACTATCGGGGGATCTATTTAATGGAAAGCATAGGTAGTTGTTCTTATTTAAAAAAAATTATGGGTATAGAGAGGCATGAGCAGATATGTAAGTTAATACATTTAAAGGAGCATATTAATGGAAGAATTAAACTTGGAGAGAGTAAAAAAAGATCATAAACCAATTCTAAATACAAGTACAAAATTCTTCTTAGTTTTAAGACTTGGTGAAATATTAGAATTATACAAAGCATCTATGTACATGTGAACTGTGAGGGGTCGTTTGATTCAAATTCAAATTTTTATTATTATTGATTTGGTTGACTGTAATTACTGTTTGTTTGGTCTAATTGATTTTTTGTTTTTAGGTTGTTTGATCTTCAATTGAAAATGGGATCATTTTGGTTGAGTAGTTTTTGTCTTTTATTGTGATAGCTTACAATAATTTTGCCTTATTGTATAATGGGAAATGGAAAATAGAAAATAACTATGAGCTTTTAACAGACCCTCATTTCTAGTTGTTATAATCACTTTATTTCTCTGTATCTAACTAAAGAAACATGTATAATTTTTGGTGTTATGAGTATAAATTTTGGATGATTTATTTCTCTTATTTCAAGTAAAGATTATTTGAAACTTATAAAAAATACTAAAATTATTTTATACTTAAAAAATTAATTCATGATTTTGTTTGAATATAAAAAATAAATTTGGTTTGAGGTTTTGATCATTTGGGAAATCATTCAAATTAAACTATGACAAGTAATTGAAATAAATTTATAAATTGTATCTAAATATTTTTTTATTTAAAATTTTATTTTTTAGTTTGAATTATGAATATTTATTGCAATTTATAAATATTATTATGATTAGTTTAAGTTTTATTTATTTAAATTTAACAAAAATAAATTAATTAAAATTTGTCCCTGTTAAAAAAAATTGAATCCACCCTTGTTACTATACTTTCAAAAGTGAAATTTAGCCCTTTAATTGTCCTTCCAGTTCTTATGGCTCATTCACCGTAATAGAGAAGAAAAATAGAACTCTTGAAATTCGAAAGAATATTAAGAGTTTAAAATATATATTTATACTCTATTTTGAAATTATATATATATATATATATATATATATATATATATATATATATATCTTAAACGACAAATATAAATAAACAATAATAACTTTTCCGAATATACTATTATTATTAATGTCAAGTTTCGTCGGCACGTCCAATCACCAAGTCCACGCACGGAATCCTGGACAATAACAGATCACACGCGAAGCTTGATGGCTTGTGCCTTCGGGGGATAGCTCTGGTGTGAGAATAAGTACAGGTCGTTCACAAGGTTTAACAATGGAGGTTTCAGTATTTAGTGCTCAAAAGTGTATTACTTGTTAACTGAGACCAAGCCTTGTATTTATAGTCATTCTCACTACCTTAGAATCCATCTCCGAGTCAGTTTAGGACTCCTAAATATGGTAGTTACAATTATTTGGGTCCAACACAATCTCCTTAAAAGGTGAAAGTGGAATCCAATCCCAACACTACCTTTGGAGTCACCTTATACAAGTATGATTAGGACTAGAGTCCTTAACCATTTAAACCCATTACGACTCCGAACTCCTTACGAGGGCTAACCCACTGTATAGGCCCATACCAACTGATCCCATACAGACTGCCCTGGGCTCCAGCCCAATGGACTCGGATGCCCGACCCTGAATGTCATAGGCTCAAATAGGACTCCAGCCCAGAGGATTCGGATGCCCGAACCCGAACACCTTTAACATCCATGTCGACTTCAGCCTAATGGGCTTAACATTCCCTTCTAGTACCAGGCCTTCAGCCCATATAAGGGTCAGTGAAATGCTCTGAAACATTGCCCCCCCCCCCAGTCTCTTGTTATAATATATTTATAATTAGAGACTTGAAAAGATATAAACTCGAAGGGTAACGAAATCAAATGATGATTTGTCTGGGAACCTAACACTACAAGAAAAAAGCTTAAGTCCAACGAAATATTCCGTCGGCCATAATCCTATTCAGTCGAAAATATATTATTTCCGACGGAAATATCCGTCAGATATTCGGTCATAAATATTCAGGTTGAAAATAAGATCTGTCAAAAATTCCGTCGAATATTTATTATCTTCGACGAACGTATCTCCGAAGGATGTTCGTCGAACATGAACTATCTTTGACAGAATATATAAAATGAAACTTTCCGTCTATATATAACAGTCCCTAGTTCCGACGGACTTATTCCTTCGGACTTATCATATTTCTGACTGAAAACTAAAATAATTAGATATTTATTAAAATTTTCTAGTTATTAACTTCGATAGACTTTGCGTCGGAGATATCGTAGTTATGACGGATATATTCCGTCGAAGTTAACGTATGTTCGAGTGAAAATTAGGACATTTCGACATTTATTAAAAATTAGTTATTTGTTAACTCCGAGGGAAGTTCCGTCGAGCATACCCTATTTCGTCGGAATTAACTATTTTTTTAAATACAAATTTTAAAAGTTCAGTTTTCAGGTGTTTAAACCCATTAATGTACCTGTAACTTGTCATAACCCAATACACAGTAATATAAACCTGTATCTCACATTCAAATATGCAACGTAGCATTAAAACATAATCTTCAACTCATTATCATTCACATTCACATGCATTCAAATATCAAGCAAAACATATTATAAGCTAACCAATTACAAATATAAGCTAATGTTCCATAAATGTTAAACAATATAATTTACAATACTTGTACAGACGCAATTAGACAATACAATATATACAAAAGTTCTACAATAACATAAATATATACAAATGAACTATAAACTAGTAAAAGTATCATCATCGGGCGGAGGTGAACGACGCTGCTCTGGTGTATGGAAATCAGCGTCGTGCTCCTGCTCATCATCGCCAACCTGCTCGCCATCGCCACCCTGTTGATAGAATCAAAAATATAAATCATTAGTCCGTATATATGTGAGAATTAACAAACTAGCCTTAATTGAAAAACATAAACAATAAGAATACCTGAGTAGGTGGAGGCGGACCAAAAGCCTCCTCCAAGAGGGTAATCACCATCCAGAGAATCTCGGCACTCCAAGCATCGAACTGCTCCCGTGGTAATCCCGTATTCTCTGCAGAGGACCCTGCTATAATATCTTGAGCAATATGGTGAAGACGAGAACTGGAAGGCAACTGTTGACGCCAAAAGACCGTATTGGTACGGAACCTATCTGACACGGCCCCTATCAACCGCCAGAAGATATCTTCATCCAAGCCAGCGCCCGTATGAGATGGTCCGACATGTGCTCTCGGACGCTGGCGCTGGCTGGAGCATATAAAGAAATACAAATTCGATTACTAATAATAATTTATATAATGTGATAAATTCGGATAATTTCGTGAAATATAAAAAAAATATTACCAATAGGAAGTGTATATGCGGTTATCCTCGGCAGACCTAACACTCGATATCTGCCAGTACTGCTAGTAGGGGGATCCTTAGACGCGGCCCATAGTCTCAGCTCTTCATCCTGATCTAATACAATATCGGGAAGAGGGGTGGCAGAATCTAACGGCTCAGAACCCCTCCTAATAGTATCCAGCTCAGCTATACGCTAGTCCTGAAGCCTCTGAAATCGGTCCTGTAATGTATTCCGTATACGTATGTTAATTATATCATTTTATTTACAATTGAATATTATTAAAAGCTAAATAGTAAGATGAGTTTTTCCCATATAGCTAAAGCTGCCCGAGACAAAGCACGCTCGTCCTTAGGCGTGTGGGCTCGATCCCAAAACTCTTGAATGGTATGATCTCAGCCCAAGGTCCTCCCCAATGCCTAATAAAAACATTCATAAAACAGGTCTTAAGTATTTATGTGAGAACTTGACATATAAATAACTAAATACAACGCACTTACTATCTTCGCCTCCTCGAACGACTGAGAACCAGTGGTGTGTACTATTCGAAGCTAATCACGGTTCTTCTTCGCCTGCTCAGACTTTTTCTTAAAGTCATCAGCCTCCCAGTGCGCACACATAGCCTCCCAGGCTAAATCAGAGACTATGCGGGGCTGATGATCTCTTATGGTGGTCTCGGGCTAGTCCACAACTGCCCGGGCTGCCTTCTGTAGCATCTCATACAGCCATCCAGAGTAATTCGCAACAACATGATGCTCAATCACATCATCTCCAGCTGACTGAGAGATGCTCGGGTCAAATCGATAATAAACCTATAACAAAAGATTATTTAAAATTAAGAACAATTGATTTCGTCATCCTAATATAACTATGTAGTGATAATATGCTTAACTTACGTGGAACTCCCGCAAGACGGTCTACATAAAAGTGGCATCGTACCGTGCATACTGACTGAACCGCATGCACCCTCTCGGGAGATGCGTCAAACAGATCGCATATAGGGTATGCTTTGCCACCAGGTCTAGTATACTACAGAAAAAGTATAACAATATGTGTTATGTGAATTGTGTTTTGCAATAACTGATAGAAATATTACTAATATATTTACACTTACTGTTGGAAAACGACATCTACCAGTACTGTAAGTGGCACTGCCGGTGGACGACCAAAGATATCGAGGTTCGTCCCTCGGTGTCGTCGATGAGGTGCATCTGTAATAATTGTATTTAACATAGTACTTCAATAATCATTGTAATTAATGCAGCTTGAGATATATTTAAATCCTATTTAAGATAACTTATTCATGCCTGAAGAAGAGCCTCCATCGTGGCTACCGTCTTCAGTACCGGATCGCCCACCACCTCGACGACCTCCACCGCTATGTCTACCCATGAATATCCTACTGCAATAACAAAATTGGTAGATTACGAATATATAAGGTTTAACAATATGTGGTAAATACTAAAATAAATGCTCATTTTCAATTACACACGTCATCAAACCTATCAGAATCAACGTGTATATCATTCTCAGATTCGATATCTTCCTTATCCTCAGTTTTGAGATCAGTTTCGTCATCGTTATCATCATCAACAACTACATAATCATTCATGTGTATGTTGGCCTCGACATCCTCATCGTTAGGTACGTCAATGACATCAGTACTCACCACATCTTCAGCATGGAACACTACGGCCAATGGGTTGCTCACATCTTTTTACAACGCCTCATCCATACCAAATATGTTATCAGCATTAAATGAGTGTGTTTTAGTAGTGACTACTATGTACCAGGTGCTTCGAGTATTTACGACATTAGGAGCGTAATACACTTAAGTCACTTGACTTGCTAACACGTACACGTCATTAGATTTTAACACCGACTTGATATCCACGGTTGTGATTCTATTACAATCAACTTTAACACCCTTTTCAATATCAAATCAGCTACACTTAAATGTAACTACCTTTTTGCCACCGTGATAATTGAGCACAACTACATCCTGTAAACAACCATAGTAATTGGACTCAGAATCTTGATAGCAGCTTCCTAACACCACAACCCCAGAATTGATTGATGTGAGTTCATGCAAATCATCGACTCTAAATATGTACCCATTCACGATACAACTAGGAAAAGAACTAACAACTTTGTAAGGTCCTTGGATGACATCTATAAAACGCTCAAAAATATTCTCCGCTTCAACCCTTTTCTTAAACCACTATTGGAAATTAGCATTAGTGAATGTTTTCAATTTTGCTGCAGTAAAAGTTGGGTTAGAAGCATACGCTTCCTTTTTGAATGAACTGCGATATTAGTAAAATATCTTTAACATATATAGAGATGACTACACTTATAAATTGTACTAAATGGAGCAAATAAGGTTAGACTTACTTGATGTATGATGATACTTCGGATATATTTAGAAACACGTATGTAGATACAATCTTCAACTCTTTGTCATTTAAGTAAGTTAGCATCTCAAGGCCAAATGGTTTAGCCGGATATGTGAATACAACTAACTCATCATCAGCATGAGTCATTGGACCAGCAACCCCATTCCTTCCTAAACGGTTGTGCTTCTTTGAGACAACATCGTCAAAATACAATGAGCAGAAGTTGAAAAGCTCTTCCTCTATATATCGTTCAGCAATAGAACCCTCTATACGAGCTTTGTTCTTGACCTTTTGTTTTAATCGGCGCATATACCTACGATAAATAATATGCAGACAAATTGAAGTATTATTAATATGAGCAGGATGGAGCAATTAGCAGTTTATATATTACCTCTCAAAAGGATACATCCACCGATATTGGACCGGTCCTCCAAGTTTGAGTTTATACGGCAAATGAATAGGCAGATGTTCATCCTGGAGGGAAGATCATTTCGAGCTTGCAAATGGTAAGCACAATATTCTTCTCCATCTGCTTTACATCACTGTACTTAATTATAGTTAAGCAAATATCTCGAAAGAAATTTGACAGTTCGGTCAATGCATCCAGAACTTTTCTTGGTAATATCTCACGAAATGCAATTGGAATCAACTTCTGCATGAATACATGACAATCATGGCTCTTGAATCCAGAAATTTTCAATTACTCAACCTTACAACAACGTGTTATGTTCAACGCATATCCATATGGGAGCTTCAACCCACTAACCCACTTACACACGTTTTCAACTTGTTGCTTAGTAAGACAAAATGGTGCTTTAGGTTTCGTAGTGTTAGGGCGAAGCCACAATTCTGGCCTAATGTTCAATGCCTCCAAATCTTTTCGAGCATTGTCATTGTCTTTAGTTTTACCACTCGCATCTAACACGATGTAAAACAAGTTCTTTAAAACATTCTTTTCGGTATGCATGACATCTATACAATGATGAACTGAAATTGTGCCCCAATACAACAACTCAAACCATATAGGTAAGTGTGTCCAATTATGAGTCTTCCTGTACCCGGATGCTCTCAATTTATTGTGTTCCTTCCCCAGCAAAGGAAAATCAAGTTGATTCAACCAGCCCAAGACCTCACTGCCTGACAGCCGACCAACAACCCCCTTCTTCTCTATCTTTCTGTTGAACTGTGCAGACATCTTTCTGTAATAGTGATCAAAGAAACTACATTTTCGCCCATGTTGTAACTGGTTGCCTTGCACATCCCCCATACACACTGGACAGGACAGCTTCCCGTGAGTTGACCAACTACTAACCATCCCAAGAGCCAGAAAGTCAGTGATAGTCCATAACAGGGCTGCCTTCATCAAAAAATTCTCGCATATCAATTTATCATACGTCTGAACCCATGTCTCCCACAACATCTTTAATTCATCCACTAACGGTCAAAAGTACACATTAAGGTCTTTTGTAGGACTTTTATCCCTCGAAATGAGTAAAGTCAAAAACAAATACGGATCCCTCATGCACATTGTCGGTGGAAGATTATAAGCGACCATAATGACTGGCCAAACTGAGTACGGCTGACTAAAATTATTAAAAGGGCAAAAGCCGTCAGTAGCCATGCCAAGCCTAACATTCCTAACTTCTTCCGCAAACTCAGGATAATTTACATCAAATCTCTTCCATTGATCTCCATCCGCTGGGTGAGTCAGCTAACCAGGCACAACATCCCTTGTTCGATGCCAACTCATATGTTGAGCCGTATGAGACGACATGAATAGCTGCTGAAGTCTCAGCGCAATTGGAAAGTACCGTAAGATTTTCCTGGGAACATGTTTCTCCTTCCCCCCACGTTTTGTAACCTTGTAGAGCGATAAGCTGCATATATCACACTGTCCCTTATCTCTGTCATCCCCATAGTATAATATGCAATCCTGCTCACAAGCATCGATTTTTTGATACCCCATATTTAACCCCTTGACCATCTTCTTCACTTCGTAATAATTCGCAAGAAGAGTATGATCCTTGGGTAAGAACTGTCCAATTATAGTGAGCAAATCATTGAAACCTCTCTCACTATAGTCGTGCTCATTCTTGAAGTGTAAGAGCTTTGTCACTGCAGAAAGCTTGGTGTCCGTATCATTTCCCGGATACAACGTGACCCCAGATTCAGATAGTAACTTGTAAAAGGCAGTAGCTGTATCATTTGGCGCTTGCTTCGTACTGCTTGAAGAAGGTTCATATTCAGCCTAGTCAATAGTAGTAGGGCCATAAACATCGACCAACATCTCAACTAGATCATAGTTTTCGACGTATGAAATCCCGTGGAATTGGTTGTTCCACAATATTTTCAATCACTTCTGATTCCCCGTGATGAGTCCATACGAAGTACCCATCCACAAATCCACGAGAAAATAAGTCAAATTTAATCTCGTAGACTTTCTTCCAAATCAGATTTTTACACTTGACACACGGGCATCGCATCTTCCCGTTCGGATAATCCGTATGTTCTAGTGCTTTGTTTAAGAAATCTAAAACCCCAACACGATAAGCTGAGATTAATCCCCTCCCATCACTGGGTATCCTACGGTACATCCAACTCCGGTCGGTTGACATTTTTGACTACACAGAAGTACGCATTAAGTTAATTTGGATATTCATGTGTGAATTAGATTTACCTAGTATCTCTATAGGACAGGGGTAAGGCTTCTATCCCATTATTGGATGCGTCTCGTCACTAGTATAAACACGTTGAGTACGTTTCATGTGTTTCAAGAAAATGTACCGTTTTGTATTTGTACCGGCCTAAGTGAGAGACATAACATCCAATAACAGTCCCAAACTGGGGACTGTTCGACATTCACCCCTATTGAGTGTATGTTAAACGGGTTTCTAAGTTTCAAAGTATAGTACATATATAATTTAAAATGCTACTTAGTTTATTAAAAATTGTGCAAACTAAGCAAATGCTACTTAGTTTATGAGAATTGTTATGTGGAATCTCTACTTGAGTTGGCAACCGGGAAAAAAAGGGCTCACCTCTTGTATGAGAACTATCCATTTGAGGAATTCGGAGTGGTGAGAAGCTGTCTATATCATGGATTGGACCCATATGGGGAGATGATTCATTCCTAGAAAAGAAGTGATCGTTCGTTCATCTAGAGGGTTGCTTAAGCTGAAACTTTGTTCAATAACTTAATGGAGCTCCTTCGGGATGTTGTCATCTATTATGATGGAATAGTGAGAAATGTCTGCAGTAATTCATTTACCTTTATTATTCGAGTATAGGACACAAACAAGAACTACGACTCCTTTTTTTAATTGTTGCCGAGGAACCAGTTGGAGTACTATTAGTTGCAACTACTATATCGAAACCTGCATATAAGAAAGAGTACATATATGTAGGGAGAGTATTATTGCATTTATTGAAAATTGTGGCAAACTAAGCAAATTCTACTTAGTTTATTTTGCCAATAATAAACTAAGTAAGTGGTACTTAGTTTATGAAAATTGTTATTTGGAATCTATAGAGACTACTATTCGACATTCACTCCTACTTAGTTTATTTTGCCAATGATAAACTAAGTAAGTGGTACTTAGTTTATAAGAATTGTTGTTTGGAATCTATAAAGACTATTGTTCGACATTCACTCCTATTTATTTTATTCTGCCAATGATAAACTAAGTAAGTAGTACTTAGTTTATGAGAATTGTTATTTGGAATCTATAAAGACTACTGTTCAACATTCACTCCTACTTATTTTATTTTGCTAATGATAAACTAAGTAAGTGGTACTTAGTTTATGAGAATTGTTATTTGGAATCTATAAAGAATATTGTTCGACATTCACTCCTACTTAGTTTATTATTATATTTTCTTTTATTTTAATTTTTAGTATATTATATTATAGTATATAATTGGTTTATTTATTTATTTAATTTAATTTATTAATTTAAATTAAATTAAATCATTTTATTTTATTTTATTTTATTTATTAAATCGAATTAAATTTATTATTATTATTTAATTTATATTGTATTAATTTAACTTAATTTAATTTAATTTAATTGAAATTATTTGATTATATTTTATTTTATTCTTTATTGAATTGAATTTTATTTGTATTATATTATATATTTGTAAATATTTTTTATTAAATTTAATTTATTTATTAAATTAAATCAAATTTGTTTGATTTTATTTAATTTAATTCAAATTAGTTTATATTTTAATATTGGGACTAATTACTAATATTATCAAAATAATTCTGACAAAATCTTGCAAATGCATACATCTAATAGAATTTCTGTCACAAATTCAATTGGAAATTGCAAATATATCAAAATTAAAAACAATCCTAAAATTAGTTAAATTCAAGATTGAAAACTAATTAAATTACATAAACAATGCAGACAATATATACTGCATAATTATCCATTCTCTATCAAATTATATACCAAATTTTAGCCCCAAATTTCAGCCTTAAATCCAATTTTCAGTCAAATATATAACAAATTTTTAACCCTATACCAATTTTTAGCCTCAAATCCAATTGCCAAAGCCAAATTGATGCACATACAGTAACCAATTAAGGATTTTACCAATTTTCAGACTCAAATCAATATATACATACAATATAAAAATTATTCAATCTACTGATTTTGTACATCATCATCATAATGGAAAGCGATTGGATGAAGAAAACGACAAGAATAAGTTGGTTATAAATAACGGCGTAGTTGTTACCGTTAATACTGTTGGAATACCAGGTGGTTAAAATATAGTAGCATACGGTATTACACCAATTATTGATTCTTACGTAAGAAGACACTATTCAATAATTGTTACAGTAATTATTGTTCAGTATTTTATTTTATTGATTCAATAATTGCTGCGTTGATATTTTATATTACTGTTGTTTCAATAATTGTCACTACACAGTATTTTCCATTATCGGAGCAATAATTCATATTATTTGAATAATATTATTAGATAACATTATTGGCAATGTCTAGAAAGTTCTGTCTAAGGAGAGGTTTGGTCATCTAATTACGCTCCAGTAAGGAGAGATCCTTATTGGAAAGCCCCCTCTTTCCTAGGAACTGTCTAGGTTGTCAGTATTGTAATTCTATAATATTATTTGTGAATAATTAATTATTGATTTATATGATGAGAAAAATATTGATTTTATGTAGATATAGATGGAGAAAATTTTTAATGTGACAATTGTTGAAAATTAATATTTTATCTTTTTCTAATAAAATAATTTATTTAAATATATTATTTTATTAATATAATAATGGTGATATTTTTACAATGAATGTGGGATATATGAGTATATGAGAAGGAAGAGTATTTTTGTGGTATTAAATGATTAACACATATTTTGTGTGTCGGTGGACCCTAATTTTTGACCGAAATTTGATTATAGCTTGTAAAATCGCTCGTTTGTGGATTTCGGTCAATTTCTATTTAGAATTTGGAAAAACTTTCTTCTGTAAAGTTGTAGAGAATGAAATTTCTTATAAAAAAGGACATGTGGTTCAAATTTTTCTGATAAAAGGGCTATTTATTATGAATTGAAGTTCGAAGTTCCGAAATAATTGATTTTTGAAAGTTTTATTTATTTTTTTGATAAAAAACATTTTTTTGTATTTTGTGGACATCATTAACATGTGCAAAGTGCTGAAATCAGATGTCTAGAGGTGGGCTAAGGAAAATTTGATAAATTTATTAATATTATATTAAATTTTCTGCTTTGGTGTTCTAAGTATTTTCCTATAAATATGGTGCTTAGGTTAGAATTGAAAATCACACCAGAAACTGAAGTTTTCTCTCTATTTCTCTCTCAATATATTGAGCGTATTCTTGTGAGTATTTTGATACCTTGAGTATTGCTATACGGTGCAAGCTCCCTTCAGCACTATATCTAGTATTCCCGTCAGGAATATCGTCTTTTCGAGGTAAGGGATATTATTTTCTTTTTAAATGATATTATTTTCTTCAATATCATTATGCCAAAATATTGGTTTAAATTTTTAATCAAATTTAGAACTTTTTGTGTCGGGGTTACTATTTACGTATACGGCACTATTCACGAATACGACACTATTCATCGAAAAATAAAATTTTTTCCTTTTCGTCCAAAATATATATTATGTATACTAGCTTTGATTGTATCCATGTTTTAACCATTCTTGAATTTTACTTCACTATGATTATTTATGAGGTATTTTTGGATATTAAATAGTTGAAATACGAATCCTTGATATTTATTCTTTTGTTTCACTGGATTCGTTTCCTTTAAAATATTTTTCATCATCCTCAGTCCTAAATGATGATATTATTGAATATTTGTGGCCTGTAGTGCAAAGATAAATGATTTTATAATAAATATCTTTGGCCCGTAGTGCAAAGATGAACATGTGTTGAGATGAACATGACCGACTGATGAATATCTTTGGCCTGTAGTGCAAAGATGAAAATTTGATTCAAGATGAATATTGATTGATATTATAGGGATAAAATATTGACGATAGACTTTTAAATTCATAGATAATAGTAGATTTCATTCTCTACGTAACTCATCTATGAATTATTATTTTCGCTGCTGATCTAAAACTTGTTGTCTATTGTATTCTATCAGATTTTTCCCTGTTGAAGACTAACGATAATTTGTTCTATATTATCTTAGTCATAATATTTTTTACTGGGTTAGTTGAGCTCACCTTTTTCTTTTTTGTTCTATTTTTTTTCTCAGGAGGCGAGAATGTAGCGAGTACTAGTCGGGGTATAGAATTATGATTCTAGAAGTTGTTTAGTAGTCCTCACCATTTTTGTAATATAATGTATCAATAATTGTGATGAAGATTTATTTAGGTATGGATATTGTCTAGAAGATAATATTTGTATTTAAACTCACAGTTTTTATGATGTATTAATAAAGTTGTAGTTGTTTCTGTACCATGTTATTGACGACCTAAAATGGATGATGTATACCTATTTTGGAGGTGTCACAGTACATGAGATACTATGCAGCAATTATTGTGGCAATAATTGAATAAAACTGAATGACTTCTTACGTAAGCATCAAATAATCAATACCATGTGCTACTATGTAACCACTCGTATTATTGTACTTTTATCACTGGGTATTTCAACAATTAACGGTAAAACTTTCGCCGTTATTTTTATAAATAGATATTTCTATCGTTTTCTAACTCCGACAGTAATTCCGTTGTGGGGTCCATCAATGATTGTACCGTCGTATGAATATTCCCTGATAAAACGAATATTCTTCGACCAATCGAATATTTTATGACAACTTGCTTACTTTACAAAATTTGTAAATATTATCCACAACTATAACATTATATCAAATCTACACCTTAATATTCAAGAATAATATTTAGAGAAAATTAATCTTTATTCATAAAAGTTGGGGTTATAATTATACTTAAATCAATTTATTTCAGTATATTAGTATTAGAATAAAAGTGTTATTTTCTACTTTTTAGAAGTGAAATTATATATTTTTAAAATAATTTTTGCATGATAGCGAAAAATTATTTTGCTTATTATATAATAATTAATACACACACACACACACACACACACACACATATATATATATATATATAGCAAGGATCAAGTGCATACCCCTTATCTTACTCATCCGTCGCTAAAAGTATAGACGACGATTGTATGACCGAACCGTCTCCGGGTCCGTCGCTAAAGGGGGTGAGCACGGGTGAGTAAGATAAGGGGATATGCACTTGATCCGGACCGTATATATATATATATATATATATATATATATATATATATATATATATATATATATATATATTATTTGGATACGAATTTCGGATACGGATTCGAATCCGAATATCCGCTATCTGCCGGATATATTTACATTCTTAAACGAATACGAATATGTTTATATTCATATTCGTATCCGTTTATTTGCGGATACCTTTAAATCAAATACGGACATATCCGTTTTTTTCGAATACAAATAATATCTGCTTTTTCATTTTTAAATACGGATGCGAACGAATACAGATTTTTTCAGTTATCAGTTATCATTTACAGCACTAACGCCTTGTATCCTATTCCTAACTTATTTCCGCTCTGCAGTAAGCGCGGGTTAATTTTCTACAGACCTTGCCTTGTATCCTAACTTATTTCCGCTCGGCAGTAAGCTTGGGTTATTTTCTACAGACAAACACTAGCAGCTTTAATATTGGGAACTTGATAGTTTCAGAAAACTTCCCTCACACAAATAGTAAATGGAACCCATATCACATGAGTCAGTCCTTACAGAACTATCAAATTTTCTTAGTGAAAATAACAATTCCTCAATATTTTACCATAATGATTAGTCTTGCAAGGCTTTCAGGTCACACGCCAATAACTTCTCTACTGCATAAAATAACTGAATCTCATTCATAGCTAGCATTTATTTGTTAAGGTAAGTTTAGAATCATAAATCAATCGCTTAAAAGAATCTCAATTATAGAACATCATTTGTTCATAACATAACTTCAGTGATACATGAAGACTCAGTAAACTGCAAAAAACTGAAATAAGAACCCTAGGGAAAAAACAAAAACAACAACCAAAAAGAGGAACCACAAACTAGTTCTTAGCAGCTGTGTAATGAGTTAAGAAGATTTCAAGCCCTCTTTTTCCTATTCAATACAGGTCTTTTGCCAATTGCCGTAGTCTTGCCAGAATGCGGTAATAGGCCGCGCAATATGGCTAAAACAGCAAGACCCATGAAAGGAGAGTACACCATTATGAGCTTCTCTGATGCTTTTCCAGACCACATCATTTCTGATAATACAGCAACCTGAAAAAAGTACAAATCAATTAGAAAAAGGAAGAATGATATCAATTTCCATTCACATTTCTACTAAATTTTCTGTTCCATCACCCATAATCATTCAACTTCTTTTATCTCAAATTGTGTGATTATGTCTAGAAAATATGAATTGCATCAGAATACCCAGGCTGATAAACTGATATGAGAGGGGAGGGGGGGGGGAATTGGTTGATTCCAGCATTGGAGATGTTCAATGAAAGATAGTTAACATCCAACAACAGTCTTGGTTTGTCCACCATTCTAGTACATAGTTTGATTAGGAAAGAGAACCAGAGCATTATCTTTCGTTCAACCATACTTTTGCAATTAGAACGTTCAACCATGCTGACTTTTGCAATTAGAACTCACTGGCTTTTACTTGGACACGTTATAAATTGCTACAACAAGCACATGAACTAGTTTCATTATAACTAGAGGAAAGCCCCCTTATCTCCACAATATTAAAAACAAATTTCTTTGCGACAATAGAACTAGTCACGTGAAAATGGTCAGGCAACCCTAATTAGACTAAAAGAAGTAGCAAAGTAAAGAGGATAGATATGAGAGGAAGGGAACTTAATCACTTCTTCAAGAAATCTAAGAGGACAAAAGAGAAAGGAAATGAAGGGATAATGATTTCATTCTGTCCCAAATGTGAGACCGAGTAGGGAGAGGAAATTAAAACTACGTATGTTCTTTTGATCCTTTAAAAAGTAATGCCAAAGAATGAGATGGCTAGTTTGTGTTCTCTCATAAAACTCCTAAACAAGGAGAGAGGATACCACATTTCCTGCTTTTCTTTCCTTTTCAGAGTCTCCTACCACAAAATATAAATGTTCCAATTATACACCTTTCTTAAAAATATTAAAACTTGAGGCCTTGAGGATAGGGGTTGGAGTGGGGAGATAGTTCATAGTTTATTCACTTTGGGAATGATAGACCATATGCAATTTCAACCATCCTAGCTAATCATGGAGATGACAAATTAGAATGTAATTGCATCGAATTCAAGTATATCTTACATATATTAGAAGAATACTAATTGCATCAACAACCTTTACAAAGATTACTACTTTATAATCTATCTAACAAAATAAACTGATTTTGAATTTTCAGCTCACCCTAATAAATCATCTAGCCCGTCCAAAGTTTGGGATAAATCCCATAGTCCATATAGTGCCTTCGGCACGGGACATAACTAGTACTATAATATAATATCACATAAACAAATTTTACTAGCAAACTTCAAAGACATAATCTAATCATCTTTAAATTCTCATAATGTTTGCTAGTAGTTTCACATAATATTGCAAAATTACACAAGAGTTAAGGATCTGAAATCTCAATGCAACCCCATACAAAAACTGAATTCGTTGACATATAAACAGATAAACAAATGAATAATATTTAAATGTATTACAAAAACCAAACAGTAAATAAATATTCCATAAAGAAAGAAAAAAGAATACCATAGTAGTGAGAGTGGAGGACCCAAAGATCAAACAAACGGTCTTGACCCAGGATTTTCCGGTGGCAATGCCGTAGAGGGAAACGATGGAAAGAGGCCACTGCAGGAAAAGCTCGAGCCAAACTAGGCCAACAAAGAAATGGGGTCGTTGGACGACTAAGTAATCGTCATACTCGCGGGCGTACCAGCTCTTAAAATTGACTAGAAGATCTGGGTAAAGATCGCGAGGGAGGCAGATCTGGGCGTCGAGAAGGGGAACCACAACAGCGATTAGCAAGAAGAAGAGGAAGAGTATTGCGTCAATTAGCTTCGTCAAAGCTCCCATTTTTGTTGTTCTTCTTCTATTGTGATGTGATAGTATCACTTCTTTCTATTTCCGGTTTTCTGGGGTTTGAGTTGTTGATTTGTGAGTGAAATTTGTGGCTTTTGGGCGATTGATGCTACAGTAAAAAGGGCATCTTGGAATGTTGAAAGTCCTACGAAGATAATTATGAAGTAGAACTAGAACTAGAAGAAGATGGTGGCACATTCGTGCACGTGTTCCTCTTCTACCCTTTGGCCATGAGACCAGATCCTCTCAATTAAATTTTAACACATATTTTTTTATTTAATTTTAAAATTAATTAATATTAAATAAAAAATTAGATGTCAAAATTTAAGTGAGGAGACATAAGAGGACAGATGATCTGCTGCCATCAGTAGCTTTTTTAATTTTCCTTTAATATTTATTTTTTGTATTCTAAAATTAAAAAACATTTGTGAAATAGTTATTTTTTTGTCGAGACAAAGTTTATATTTCAAGTGTATGAAATATTGACAATGCAGTCAGTCATTTTAAGTTAATGTTGATTATAATAATTTAAAGGGAAAATTAATGATTTAATTATTATAATTTGCAAATTTTACTTAATACGTTATTAAATTTTTAATTTTTTAAATTATTCAATTAAATTAATTATTATTATATAATTGAGTCGTTATGTTATTTCTGTTATGTTTGATGGACCAGTGTTAATATTTTTTTAATTTTTTTCTACGTGGACATGCAAAAAAACAGAAAACAATAAAAAAAAATGGCATGGCGCAAACCAACTGATTTAAGCAGCAAAATCATTTTACATGGCAATTAAAAAAAGGACAAATGTTCAAAAATGCCCCTGATTTTTACTGCGATGTCTACAGAGCATCCTATATTGTTTTTATCCAAAAATACCCCTAATATTTTATTTTTTGGTCGAATGTGCCCCTCCCGTTAACAGACGTACCACGTAGACAAACGTGACTAACAGCTAGACAAATTTTGATGACAATGCTGACACCTAAACAAATTTTATTACCCAAAAGTTAATACTCCCTCCGTCCCAAATTAACTGCTTAGTTTTGACTTTTTTAAATCAAATTGACTATTTTTAAAATTAATAATTAAGCATATATAAATATATTTTTAAAATTATAAAAATTAGGATTAGTAATAAATTGTATATACTTTCTTTTGGTTATAATCTCTTCACCTATATTTTAGCAAAAATAGTAAAAAGATTCGTTTTAAAAATGGTCAATTTGACTTTAAAAAGTCAAAATTGAGCAATTAATTTGGGACGGAGGGAGTATTCATTTTCTCTCTCTAAACCCACCATTCTTCTCAGATCTAAACTCGGAGAGGAAATCTAGCAAAAAAAATTGTTGATTATAAGGAAATCTAGAGCTAATAGATCGATATTACACTGGTCTTTTAGGTTCAGCATCAACACCATAACACCAACACCAGTTTTCATTTCCAAGACAGTAGCACAACTACTACTCCGCCGCCGTGGTGGCTTCAGCCTCTCCATGAAGTGGGCCCCACAACCACCTGAATCCTCCTCTACATTCTCCACTTCTGCTGCAGCTATCTCCTCTCCGTCAGAATCTCAAGGTTTTTCCTTTTATATGCATGTATATATGTGTATAAATTGACTGGTTGATGCCTAATTTAAATATTTTGATATTTAACAGAGGAACAAAGAGGGTTAGAAACTTAGGATGGTTAAGATTTTTGCTTTTTGTTCATGGAGCTATAACTTTCGGCCTTGGCACTTGGCAAATTCTAAGAAGAGAAGACAAGGTTTTTCCCTGTGTGATGTTTGCACCCTTAAAAACTTTTCTACATATTATGAAGAATATTAGGGGGTTTTGGCTGAAAGGATAAGTATTCTATTGCAGTGGAAGGTGGGTGTTCTAATTGATTGTTCATAAATGTTTATGTGCAAGATAAATATTACAACATGAATGAACTACAAAGTATGTTTTGGGACATGGTCCAAAGTTGAGTTTCCCAAGTGGCCTAGTTCCCCTAAGCAGCAGAAAAATTGGTTCAGTTCTCTGTAACAACCAGTGTATGAGTCTGCTTAATGGTTTTGTAAGCAATTCCCTATTGATGATTCAAGAAGCTTAAAGAGGGCTCGAAGTGAGACAATACATGTTTTCGAAAATGGTTCACTTACAGGTATAAGGTTTGAAAATGTATGGGATGAGCCAATTTTATAGATGATAGTCTAGCTTCAAGTCCATATTCTTTGTACAATTGAACAAATATTTGTCATTCATATATTTGAAATCCAAACCTCTCAATAATCAAATATTCAATTACTTTCGTCTCCTACTATGCGTACAAGTACTCTTTCAAATTAGACAATATTTTTTAATGCAACTAAAGGGAATTTGAAATATCAGCAGCAGTAGCAGATCTTGAAGCTTTAGAGCTACAATACTTCTCCTTCCTTTCATCCACCAACATCTGCCTGTATCTACAGTCTGCTACAAAATACGTTTTCTCCCCTGTTTTTATCAAAAATAGAGCATGATCAGAACAAGTACAATCTATTTAATCCAATCCCAAAATTCTTAATACACAAGGCCTTTGTGGTCTGAATTTGAGTTCCATTTTCATTGTATTTGGGTGATGTTTGGTTTTAGGTGACGAAATCATTGGGTAGGTATGAGAGATCTGGGAGGTGAATATATTGGATTTGATTTTTTTTATTATTGTATTATTTCAATTAATAATGTATTAATATTATTTTACTCTCTTTTCAAAAATGTAACGTTAAGGATGATTTTGGATAAAAAAAAGTATAGACCCTTTGCCCATTAAAACAAATAAAATAAAAAAGAAAGGGAGATGACATGCTGTTGTGTGGCCCTCATTTATCCTCTTATCATTTTCACCACCACGTTGTTGTTGCTGCTTCAAGTAAAACTCTTAACTCTCTTGTTCCATCGGATCAAACAGAGGATCCATGGTCCATGAATATCTCATCACCTATCACCAATAATTTTTCTCTCCTCTGCGTATAGACCAAAATCAAAAGTGGGTTTTGTAATTATAAAGTAATTTTATGAGTTTTAAAAAAATAGTGAAATCAAGTTTTGGAGGATATATTCATGAGGATTTGAAATCAACTTTTGATTTTTGTTGAAGAATTCGATGTAATTACAGAATTTTGAGAAGTTTTTGAAGATTTATTTTTTTAAAGCAATAAAACGTCTAATTTTATTTTTTTATTGATTTTCATTCTCCTATGGCACCCCCGGTTGAATCGAAGGTTCATAGAGAATTCGAGCATTACAGCCAGAAAAGACTAGACAGTGTTTAGGATCCGTGTAGAGATCGAAAATGAATGGGGAACTGAGAAATACCTTGCACCGCAGTCGTCTGCGGCAGTGGGGCGAGGGGAGCGACCAACAGATTGTTGATTGGTGGATTCAGAAACCATAAACCCTAATGTTGACTTCTTCGTCACTAATAGATGATCAACGAGAAAAATGTGATGAGTCGGATGGGAACATTCAGAAGATTTTGCCATCGCTCGTGGCTAATTCTTTAATGTTACTGGTTGGGTTTCGTCATCTCCGATGACGAGTTCTTTAATGTTGGCGAGTTCTCTGATGTTATTGATTCACAAAAAAAAAATATCACGTAGGCGTAACCCAAATCATTATTTTCTTTTCTTTTTCTTTTTTTACTTTCCATGTTGGAAAAAACTTGAACTAATTTGATGGAGGTTTATTCAATTTAACAGAATGGTTCGATTTTATTTTTTTAATTAATTTAATTGGGTAATTTGAAAAATTAAAAATTCAGTAACATATTAAGAAAAACTTGTCAACAACAGTGGCTAAATCATTAGTTTTACCTGATTTTGATATATATATATATATATATATATATATATATATATATATAGCAAGGATCAAGAGCTTACCCCTTATCTAACTCACCCGAGCTCACCCCCCTTTAGCGACGGACCCGGCGATGGTTCGGTCATACAACCGTCGTCTATATTTTTAGCGACGGACAACATATAGCGTCGTTAAAAGTATAGACGACGGTTTTATGACCGAACCGTCGCCGGGTCCGTCGCTAAAAGTAGGGTGAGATCGGGTGAGTTGGATAAGGGGTATGCTCTTGATCCGGACCGTATATATATATATATTATGGGATAATGGAACTGCATAAATGTGCAAGCTGAAAATGTGCACAGTCGTCAAAATAACGTCGTTTTGGGACATTTAAAAAAAAATCACAACTTAAAACGACGTCATTTTGAACATATATATCTATCTAATATAATACAAATGATTTTGAATTTCCCGCTCATCTTAATAAATTATCTAGACCGTCCAAAATTTAAGATAAATCTCATCATTTATAGTGCGGGAGGTACGGAACTGTTGCTAGTATATATATAGCGATAGAGAGTCTGAATCAAGGGCTTACCTTATCTAGTTTACCCATCTCACCTATTTAAACCATCCCTTAATTCTTCTCTTTCCTCACTTTCGACTCAGCTAAAAACAAAAAAACTGACGCATCCATCTCTCTCTTCGACTCAGCCATCTCTCTCTCTTCGATTCATAGTACGGAGAAGACATATCTCTCTTTGATTCATCTCGTCCACCTCCTCGCAATATCGACCAACTCAGCCATCTCCTCGCAAAATCAACAAGCATACTCCGCCCAACTCGTCGATTCACACAAAGTCATCTTTCAATCCGTCGATTCACTACAAGGTAATAAAAATAGATGTGGGTAGATGGATTTTCTTGTTGTTAGTGTTGAATTAGGCTTAATTTTTTACATTTTGTGTTTTGATTTTCAATAATTGTTTTTTAGGACTAATAATTTTTGAGGGGAAAACCTCATAACTGGTTATGTTGTCCCATAATTCTTGTATAATAGATTACCCAATTTGGACATTGTGTTCTTATCTATACCAAGCTTTTCAACCATATAATCTTGACAAGTTGATCAAAAACTAAAAACAGAAATCAACGAAACATCTAACAACGAAAAGGAGACTTGAGGACCAGATAACACTAATACCTTCAATATTATTGCGACCTGTAGTTGCCAAACCAGAACCGAAGACAATAGTATTATTAAAATTTATTTTACATTTTTTGAGACAAAAAAAAAAGATACCTTTGTTTCATATTTGGTTGGTAAGGTTTATATGAGGAGTATAATCTATTTCTGATTTTGAATTGTTGTTGTAAGGTTAAAGCTTCAATGACCTTTACTGGGAGTTAAATGTTATTTCTTGTTACTGGGAGTTTGATATGTATTGACATGGTAAATGGATTATTTGTTGAGATGTTATTGAATTAGAAGATTGTAGGATTTTTGTACTCTAAAATGATTAGAATTTGTGTAAGGCCTTTTGAGTGTTTTAAATGAGATTTCTTCAATTAATTTATTTTCTTTTTTTTGTAGCTTTGAAGCAATATATTACTCAAACAAATGTAATCTTTTGTTGAGTTGTAGGAAATTAAATGGTTTCTTGTTTAGAATTAATTGGATATTATGGGATCAGATAGAAGGCAACAACCATCTTTACTTCCTGTTACCTGTCACATACATTCCCATAAATTTTTGGATCACAAGCTTTCCAGAAGTTTCTGCTAACGTCTCTGATATTCCTTAAATATTAATTGCCTTTTGAGTTGTCTTCTCTCATAGAACAATCTATTTCCATTGTGTTTTCCTGTTTTATATTTGCAAGTTCTTGAGTACCTGTTCCTGACCTCTTAATTTACAAGGATGATTTTTTGTTATGTATTTCCAGCCATGAACGCACTATGTGATTGTGAGAGGCGAGCTCAACTTAAAACAGCATGGACCGATACAAACCCAGGGAGAAGGTTTTTATCGTGTACAAATTATGGAAAAGTAAGTGTGTTAGGGTTCCAATTTTGTCTCTTATCTCTTCCATTTTATTTACTTGCTCATAAAATTGAAAACTTCTTTGTTTACAGAGCAATGTTTGTCAGTTTTTTGGTTGGTACGATCTTCCAATGTGTTATAGATGAAGACAAATAATCTCCGGATTGTTTTGAAAGATTAAAGGAATGGAGCAAGAGATAGAGAACATGCGTGCAATAGGCAACAAATGAAGAATAAAATTAATTATTGCACTTGTTTTATCTTGGTTATTGTTTTTAATCATGTTATTGTAGATGGAGTTTTTATTATCATTTGGGTTGATTATACTTCTAGTATAATTTGTTATAACCTTTTAAATTATATTAAAACGGGTATAAGTTGTCATTTTGTATCAAATTAACTTCTCATTTTCGGAAGTTACATTCATAAACATTCAGTGTTAATCATTTTTTTCTTTCACTGTATGATGTTGTTGGAACGTTATTATCTTAAACAACTAAGCTTCTTAGTTCTTACAGCACAGATAAAATAGAGGATTAATAAAAAGAGAGGATTAACAAAGTTTCATTATGTTTCCACTCTAATTTATGAATCAAATCATATAGTACGTGCGACTCTCTCAAAATAGGTATACATCACCCATTCTGAGTCGCCAAATACATGGTATATAATTTAAATAAAAACCTAATTATACAAGTGTCGTGTAAAATACAACAAAACATAGCTAAGAATTTTGACACGAATATTGTCTTCTAGAAAATATCCAAACTCAAATAGAGTCCTCATTACAATTATTATCATACTATTTTATAAAATAGTGAGGACTACTATAGCCACCATCTCGGACCGTCACTCCATTCCCCGACTAGTCCCGGCTACGTTTTCATTTCTTGAAGAGAACAATGAAAGAAAAAGGGTGAACTCAACTAGCCCAGTAAGAAATATTATGACTAAGATAATACATAATAATTTATCGTTAGCCTTCAACAATGTTAAACTAATAAACAACAAGTTTAATTGCAGTGGAACAAGCAATCCATTTGAAGAGTCAAGTAGAGCATGATATTTACTATCTTCTATAATTTAAAAAATTTATAATCAATTTTATAGCTAAGACTCAGCTCATTAAATAATCCACATCACTGAATTATCCATGCACTACGTGTGACGCCCCCAAAACAAGTATACATCACCTATTCTGAGTCGCCAAATACATGGTACATAAACAACTACAACTTTATTAATACAAATGTCGTACAAAATAAGATAACACATATACTGAGTTTAAATACAAATATTGTCTTCTAGACAATATCCACAGTCAAATAAATCCTTATTACAATTATTGATACACTATTTTACAAAATAGTGAGAACTGTTAAACAACTGTCTAGAACCATTATTCCACACCCCGACTACTTCCCGCTATATTCTCGCTTCTTGAGAAGAAAAATGGAACAAGTAGGAAAAAGGTGAGCTCAACTAGCCCAGTAAAGAATATTATGACTAAGATAATATAGAACAAATTATCGTTAGTTCTCAACAGAGAAAAAAAATCTGATAGAATATAATAGACAACAAGTTTTAGATCAACAACTGCAGCAGAAACAACAATTCATTAGAAGAGTTAAGTAGAGAATGAAATATACTATCATCTATAAATTTAAAAGTCCATCATCAATATTTTATCCCTGTAACATCAATCAATATACATCTTGAATCAAATATTCATTTTTGCACTACGGGCCAAAGATATTCATCTGTATCACCAGTTGGTCATGTTCATCTCAACACCTGTTCATCTTTGCAATACGGGTCAAAGATATTCATCAAGTAATCATTCATCTTTGCACTACAAGCCAAAGATATTCATCAAGTATCACCATTAAAAACCGAGGATGATAAAAAATATTTTAGAGAACGAATCCAGTGAGATAAAAGGACAAAGATTAAGGATTCGTACTTTAGATAATCTAAGTTCAAAAATACTCCATAATAAACCATAGTGGAGTAAAATTCAAGAAGAAAGATCAAAATATGGATACAATCAAAGATAGTAACCATAATAGACATCTGAGATAAAGAAGAGAAAATTTTATTTTTCGGTGAATAGTGTCGTATTTGTGAATAGTGTCGTATACGTGAATAGTGACGTATTTGTGAATAGTCTCGTATACGTGAATAGTGTCATATACGTGAATAGTAATCCCGACATAAAAAGGTAGAAATTCTACAATAATATTCATACCAATATTTTGGCATAATGATATTTAAAGAAATAATATCATTTACGAAGAAAATAACATCCCTTACCTAAAAAAGACAGTACTTTTGACTGGAATATCAGATATAACGTTGAAGGAAACTTGCACTGTATAGCAACACTCAAAGTATCGAAATACTCACAAAAATATGCTCGATATTATAGAGAGAGAAAACTTCAGTTTCTGGTGTGATTTTCAATTCTAACTTAAGCATCCTATTTATAGAAAAATGCTTAGAATACCAAAGAAAAAAATTTAATAAAATATTATTATTTTTATTTAAATTTCCTACGCACACCTTACAATCTGAATTCAGCATTTACCATATGCAAGTGAGGCCCACCAAAATGAAAAAAACATTTTTCTTAAAATAAATATTTTAAACTCTAAAAATCAATTATTCCGGAACTTCAATAATTCATAATAAATAGTCCTCTATCAGAAAATTTCAAATCTTATGTCCATTCCATAAGAAATTTAATTCTCTACAACTTTGTAGCTTTAAATATTTTCAAATTCTAAACAGAAATTAACCGAAATTCACATACGGACGATTTTGCAGGCTATAATCAAATTTCAGTCAAAAATGGGGTCCACCAACATGTTTAACATGTTTTTAACATTTATTGTAATAAAAATACTCTTCCTCCTCATTTATTCATATATCACACATTCATTATAAAAATATCACCATTATTATATTATTATATTATCGTATTATACATTAATAATGTATTACAATAATATATTTGAATGAATTATTTTATCAGAAAAGATAAAATATTAATTTTTAATAATTGTCACTTTTCTAAAAATTTCTCCATTTATATTCACATAAAATAAATATTTTCCTTATCATATAAACCAATAATTAATTATTCACAAATAATATTACAGAATCACAATAATGACAACCAGATCGTTCCCAGGAAAGAGGGGGTCTTCCGGTAAGGATTTCTCCTTACTGGCGCACAATTAAATAACCTCTCCTAGACAGAACTATAGGGGTTTCGACACATAAAATGCAACAGAAATTAACCAATTTAAAGGCAATTCTGAAACCCTAAAACAGGATCCATGCGAAAAACAAATTAACTCAGTAGTTAGAAATTATACCGATTATGAAAATAGAATTTATACACTCGAATCTCCAACGCAATCCAAACGAATCACGCCTCTACAGTATCCACACGAACGCCCCGTGAATCATCGTACGATCTGCAGTAAAAGGAACCGCGATACTAGCCACTAAGGATGAGGATTTTTTCGAAACTATTTTCTCTAGTCTCTCTCTAAGAGCGGCTAGGGTTTTGGTTATGATAATTATGCTAATATGGCTACTATATATATATATATATATATATATATATATATATATATATATATATATATATATATATATATATATATATATATATATATATATATATATATATATATATAGCGGTTAAAAGGAATTAATCAAAACACTAAAATAAAATCTGAATATATATATATATATATATATATATATATATATATATATATCTTAATTAAGTCTTACTTAATTAATATACCTATATATAAATTATCCTATGAATTTAAATTCGTAATTTAAATACTATCAATCATATTGACATATTTAAGTCTTTACAATTTAAATTAATTCCCTTTTAATTACGTTCTATGTGTGTGACCCTATAGGTTATTATTACGTTGACAATAATTTTAAAATCATATTATAAAATTATAAACAGTGAGCGACATCTAGTAATGCATCACTGCTACCCAAGTAATACTAAGATCGATGATTCGATGCAACCTTTTCGTGACCAATGTTTCAATGTAACTTAATCCTTTTAACCTTGACATCTTAGATTAAACTTGAGTCATGGAATGTGTCATACTCTTCATAATTTAATCTGTGTTTCTTAATCAATGAGTAGACTATATGAAATAAATCACTATTTGAGCATGACCATGCATTTCCTAGTCCTACCAAATTAAGAGGCCTATGGATATCACCCCTAATATATAGGAGGGTTAAATTCCATCTAGATCACTCATATTCCCCACAGGATTCATGATGTACCCAATAATCATCTTTATAGTCCACCCTATTAAAGGTGACATTTGATGATATCAAAGTACATAAATTTCTGTGTAGTAATATAGTGATTTCAGGTCGGAGGACCATTACATCATTGTCACTATGAGAATCGCTAATGACACTTTACATACTGTTCCACGTAGAATTCTCATGGTGGGTCTGTCCAGTACATCGTTCTCTAACATGTACCTATGCATTGACTTAATATCTCATATATTTATGACCAATGAGATTTGGTCATCAGTCAATCCACATACTAGTCTCAATGCATCATTATGTTCCATCAACAATGATACTCGACTAGGAACATTTAAGAGCAATGATATTAATTGTAATTATATAATCTCATGTTCAAGTCACATACTTGAAACTATATAATTTGTATCACTATTCTAAGAAATTTTATTATGTTAACATTTATATAACGCGGTAAATAAAACCATAATAAAATCATTCATTTATTCAATCAAATATAATATCAAAATGTTAAGCAATTATATCAAATAATTGGCCTCTAGGGCATAAACTCTAACAAGATCTTCCTTAGACATTGCCAATAATGCTATCTAATAATATTATTCAAATAATATGAATTATTGATATGATAATCAAAAATACTGTGCAGTGACAATTATGGAAACAACAATAATATAAAATATCAAGCAGCAATTATTAAATTAATAAAATAAAATATTAAACAGTAATTACTATAACAATTATTGAGTAGTGCCTTCTTACGTAAGAATCAATAATTGGTACAATACTGTATGCTACTATGTAACACCGCGTATTACTGCGTTTCAACCACCGAGTATTCCAACAGTGTTAACGGTAACAACTACACCGTTATATATAAAAAAAACTCATACTTGTCGTTTTCTTCATTTAATCGCTTTTCGTTATGGGGCCCATAAAAGGCTACGCTGTCGTACGAATATTCTCCGACAGCAAGAATATTCCACGACCAAACGAATATTCCCCGACAACAATGAATATTTTATAACCACTTGCTTATTTAAAATATTTGTGCATTTTACCCATAACTAACCACATTAATCAAATCAACCCTTACTATTTCAAAATAATAAATAAAAAAAATTCCATTTTATTAAAAAAAATAAAATTGGGGTCTTACAACCTCCCCTCCTTATGAAATTTCATCCTCGAAATTGACGTACGTATCTGGTGTTTTAAAAAGGTGAGGGTACCTCACTTTCATTTCCGATTCCAACTCCCGGGTCATTTATTCAATAGCATGATTTCTCCACAAAACCTTAATTTGTGGTATAATATTTGTTCGTAGGACATGCTCCTTTCTATCTAAGATCTTGATAGGTACCTCTTCGTACGTTAAATCTTTGGTTATCTCGTCTGGTTCTAATTCAATAATGTGGTTCGGGTCGTCCACATATTTACGTAACATCGATACGCGAAAAACTTTATGAACATGCGACATACTTGGTGGTAAAGCGAGTCTATAGGCCACAATTCCTACTCGATCGAGGATTTCAAATGGAATAATAAATCGAAGGTTTGAGCTTTCTTCTCTTCATCGACTCTTACTTCTAGAATAACGCCTTCTTGTACTTTCTTCTTCATACGTATCAGCTTCGGGTCTGTGGCTTGAGCAGCTTTAACTTTATCAATTAAAGTTGGTTCTATGAGTATACTTGACATCGTCATATGGGTCCTCGGAGTCTTGAACTCTATCTTCATCTTTTGTAAATCACACAAAATAGGCCTTTGTGTTCGACAATATCGCCCTCGTACCCGCATATGATCTTCTACTCAATGCGTCAGCTACTACGTTGGCTTTTCCAAGATGGTATGGTCAGAACAGTTGGAAAAATGAGTCTCCTCTTAAGTTCTTGGAAGCCCTTATCACATTCCTCGCTCCATACGAATTTTGTGTCTTTCGAGTTAGCTGAGTTAATGGAGTAGCGATTCAAAAAAATCCTTCCACGAATCTCCTATAATAACCCGCTAAGCCTAGAAAGCTACGTATTTTGATTACTGAATTAGGTTGCTCTCAACTGTGACTCATATCCCAGTTTTGTATAGCACGCCACAATGACACCTATCAGTTTACCACCGCACAAATATGGCGTCCCCTACAGAGAGTCTGGCTTCGGTGCATTCCACAAAGGAAGTCACCAGATAGAGGCGAAGGTACCAACTCCTGTAGTTAGGTTTTTAACTCCTGAAGTTCAATAGGAGCCATTTGATATGGGGTTTTGGACATGGGTTTTGACCCGGGTTCGATACAAAATTCAATATCAAACTCTGGGGGTAGGCCAGGAAGTTCTTCAGGAAATACGTCAAGAAATTCACTAACAACAGAAATATCATTCAAATCTAACGTATTTTTGTTTAAATCCATGAAATGGGCTAAGAAAGCTTAACATCTGTTTTTCAATAAATGAATGGCTTTATGGATTGAAATGAAAGTGATTGAATTTAATGATTTGGTTGCTTGAATTCGTGCAACAGGTTGGTTAGGAATATGAAAACTTACAACCTTACGAAAATAATCAATTTTAGCATGATGAGTGGTTACCCAATCAATCCCTAAAATCACATCAAATGCAAGTATTTTCAAAGAAATGAGATCAATAGGTAATGTGATTGTGACAACTTGGATCAAGTAAGATTTATAAACAGTGGATGTAATGAAGGTTTCTCTTAACGGAGTTTCAATAGATAAGTCAAAGTTTAATTTCTCAGAAGTCAAGTTCAAACGTTGACCACAAGCAAGAGAAATAAAAGAATGGGTAGAACCGGTATCTAATAAGGTATAAATTTGGCAAGAATTTAGGATTAACTAACTGGTGATAACTTCGTTCGGGTTCCTCGTATTTTGGGAAGTCACGACAAAAACTCTTCCTTGAACCACTGACTTTGACTTGTCTGGGATAGCCTTTGGTGTCATCGTCCCAACTTGACTTAACTTTTCTATAGAGTACATTCCAACCTTAATTGCTTATTCGCATTCCTGATCCATGATTTGAATCATTACTCTCCGATCAATATCCAATTGGGGTTGACCGCTCTACACAGGGTAATTCCGAACTTGATGTTGGATTCTCCCAATTGTTATCCAAAAAGCAAAATCCATTTCATCTATTTTGGCCTTATTGGATCGGATGTCTTTTTCTACAATATCAACGCATCGTGCGACTTTTACCCATACATCCTCCATTTTCATCCGTTCAGTTGTTTCTTCTTTCATCAGAACTTTGATCATAGCATTCTCAGATTCCAGCTCTAAAATCTTATACTCTGCCAAAGAGTGCTTCTATTCAAGCATCGCACATCGGGTAACACAATTTTGAATTATTGCATCCCTTTGCTCCATGACCGCCTGCCGTTCTTCAGCATGCTATTCTAACTCACGAATACGATCTTGCAGTTCTACATTTTGATCAAAAATTTCTTCTAATAAATTCTCCTCAGGTTCCTCTTCTTCCTCACTCTCAACTGCTACCTCTGCGACTAGCTCGGGTGCAACTATTAATTCTTCCCTTACCACATGGATATCTCTAATTTCTTTTACGCCTGACATCACATTATCTTGGTTAGTGATTAAAGGTGTCTCCACGGTCTCATTTACTCCATTGTTAACATTCTCAGCTGCCATTCTCAAATACTGCCATAAAACAAGGGTTAATTACAGAAATTAACATATCATATAATATCCTTATATTCTGACCGACCAACAAATAAGCTTAGGTAGGACACACTAGCGAAGGATTTAATTTTCTCTCCCCTCCTAGTTCTATTCCCCGATCTTTGCCAGAGACCATATCCCTAAGCTTTGATACCAAATGTGACGCCCCCAAAACAGGTATACATCTCCCATTCCGAGTCGCCAAATACATGGTACAGAAATAACTATAACTTTATTATTACAAATGTCGTACAAAATACAACAACACATATACCGTGAGTTTAAATACAAGTATTATCTTCTAGACAATAACCACACTCAAATAAATCCTCATTATAATTATTGATACACAATTTAAAAAATAGTGAGGACTGCTAAACAACTGTCTTGAACCATCATTCCACACCCCGACTACTTCCCACTATATTCTCGCTTCTTGAGAAGAAAAATAGAACAAAAAGAAAAATGATAAGCTCAACTAGCCCAGTAAAGAATATTATGACTAAGATAATATAGAACAAATTATCGTTAATTCTCAACAGGAAAAAATATCTGATAGAATATAATAGACAACAAGTTTTAGATCAACAACTGCAGCGAAAACAACAATTCATTAGAAGAGTTAAGTAGAGAATGAAATCTACTATCATCTATGAATTTAAAAGTCCATCATCAATATTTTATCCATGTAACATCAATCAATATACATCTTGAATCAAATATCCATCTTTGCATTATGGGCCAAAGATATTCATCTGTATCACCAGTTGGTCATGTTCATCTCAACACCTGTTCATCTTTGCACTACGGGCCAAAGATATTCATCAAGTAATCATTCATCTTTGCACTACAAGCCAAAGATATTCATCAAGTATCACCATTAAAAATTGAGGATGATGAAAAACATTTTTGAGAACGAATCCAGTGAGATAAAAGAACAAAGATTAAGGATTCGTACTTTAGATAATCCAAGTTCAAAAATACTCCATAATAAACCATAGTGGAGTAAAATTCAAGAATGAAGATCAAAACATGGATACAATCAAAGATAGTAACCATAATAGACATCTGGGACAAAGAAGAGAAAATTTTATTTTTTTGTTGAATAGTGTCGTATTTGTGAATAGTATCGTATACGTGAATAGTAAATCCGAAACAAAAAGGTAGAAATTCCACAATAATATTCATACCAATATTTCGGCATAATGATATTGAAAGAAATAATTTTATTTACGAAGAAAAGAACATCCCTTACCTCAAAAGGACAATACTTCTAACTGGAATATCAGATATAACGCTGAAGGAAACTTGCACTGTATAACAACACTCAAAGTATCGAAATACTCACAAAAATACGCTCAATATTATAGAGAGAGAAAATTTCAATTTCTAGTGTGATTTTCAATTCTAACTTAAGCATCCTATTTATAGGAAAATGCTTAAATTACCAAAGCAGAAAAATTTAATAAAATATTAATATTTTTATTTAAATTTTCTACGCACACATTAAAATCTGAATTTAGCATTTACCACATGCAATTGGGGCCCACCAAAATGGCAAAAAATGTTTTTCTTAAAATAAATATTTTAAACTCCAAAAATTAATTATTTCGGAACTTCAATAATACAAAATAAACAGCCCTTTTATTAGAAAAATTCAAATCTTATGTCCATTCCATAGGAAATTTAATTCTCTAAAACTTTGTAGCTTTAAGTTTTTCTAAATTCTAAACAGAAATTGACCAAAATCCACAAATTGACGATTATGCAGGCTATAATTGTGACGCCCCCAAAATAGGTTTACATCACCCATCTTGAGTCACCAAATACATGGTACAGAAAACAAATACAATCTTAAATATACAACAAGAGCTGTGAGTTTTAATACAAATATTGTCTTCTAGACAATATCCACTCTCAGAATAAGTCCTCATTACAATTATTATCACACTATTTAATAGAATAATGAGGACTACTAATGCTATCATCTGGACCATCACTCTGTTCTTCGACTAGTCCCTGCTACGTTCTTATTTCCTAAAGAGAACAGTGAAAGAAAGGGTGAGCTCAACTAGCCCAGTAAGAAATATTATGACTAAGATAATGCAGGATAAATTATCATTAGCCTTCAACAATGTTAAACTGATAAAATACAATAGACAACAAGTTTAACTGCAGCGGAATAAACAATCCATTAAAAGAGTCAAGTAGAGAATAAAATCTACTATCTTTAATGATTTAAAACATTTTTTTCATCACTTTTATCGCTGAGACTCAGCTTAATAAATAATCCACATTATCCCTGCACTACGGCCAAGGATATTCATTAGGGTCACGACCACAAATTATCCAAGCACTATGGGCCAAGGATATTCGTGTATTCATCAATGGTCAAGATCATGCCAACAATTGTCCATCAATGCACTACGGGCCAATGAGGACTTTTACCACATCATTTGTAACATTACGGTCATGATTATACTGAATAATCACTGGTCATAATCATACCAAGTCCATCTATGCACTACAGACTACATATGACTTTCAAAAATATAAATATGAGGTTGATGACAATGATATAAGAATTCAATAAAACAAGTTCAAGAATTAGTTTATCCAGGAACTAATAACATCCAAATTTTTAACATGATACTTCTTTGTAGAGTAAAATTCAAGAATGCTCAGAAGAATATTTCCATGAAAAGATACTGGATGAAGCGCAAATATCAAGGATATTCCACTAATTTCATGGAGTATAGAAGTCAAAACTTTAACCAACTGAGTATAATACAGAATGAAATAACAAAAGAAATCACCAGGCATGTGATAGATCGCACAGGCAGGTTATTCCAAAAGAATAAAAAATACGGAACCCGGTCCAGCGTAAAACGCACAGACAGGATTTTCCAACAGAATAACAAAGACGGAACCAGGTCCGGCGTAAAATGCACAGACAGGATATTCCAACAGAATAATAAAGATGGAACCAGGTTCGGCGTAAAATGCACAGACAGGATATTCCAACATAATAATAAAGAATAGAATAACAGAAGAATTTCACCAAGTATAGGGTAGCCCGTGTATACAGGTTATTCCAACAGAATAATAAATAATGGAATAACAAAAAAATTTCACCAAGTATAGGGTAGCCCGCGTATACAGGTTATTCCAATAGAATAATAAATAATAGAATAACAGAAGAATTTCACCAAGTATAGGGTAGGCCGCGTATACAGGTTATTCCAATAGAATAATAAATAATGGAATAACAGAAGAATTTCACCAAGTATAAGGTAGCCCACGTATACAAGTTATTCCAACAGAATAATAAAGAATGGAATAACAGAAGAATTTCACCAAGTATAGGGTAGCCCGCGTATACAGGTTATTCCAACAGAATAATAAATAATGGAATAACAGAAGAATTTCACCAAGTATAGGGTAGCCCGCGTATACAGGTTATTCCAATAGAATAATAAATAATGGAATAACAGAAGAATTTTACCAAGTATAGGGTAGCCCGTGTATACAGGTTATTCCAACAGAATAATAAATAATGGAATAACAGAAGAATTTCACCAAGTATAGGGTAGCCCGCGTATATAGGATATTCCAACAGAATAATAAATAATGGAATAACTGAAGTTCTCTTCATTAATACAAAAGAAATAATACCCCTTACCTTATAAAAAAAAACTGGATATCGAAGTAGTGAAGTAGCAGAAAACTCTTCTTCTTTCTCTCTATAATTTCTCTCTCTAGAGTTTCAGTGAATTCGTAAGAAATAATGATGGAATGAGCTTCTATTTATAGAAGAATGGATTGAATAGTAACTAATTCCTGAACGGTCCAGATTGATTTACTTTTAAACAGACATTCCAGATTGATTTACTATTAAAACTTAAAGCAACGGTCCATACTGATTCACTATTAAAACTTTAAACCAGCGATCCATACTGTTTCACTATTAAAACTTTAATCCAACGATTCATATTGATTTACTATAATAAATTCAACCAACGGTCTGAAAAATTAGCACATCTTCTCATGGAATAATATTGTACCCAAAAATAATTTGGACCGAAAAGAAATATATTGTTCGGGTGAATGGTACCCCATGAATAGTAACTCATGAATAGTAACCTGTGAATAGTAACTCGTGAATAGTATCTCATGAATAGTAACTCATGAATAATACTCTAACACAAAAAGTGTCCCGAATACCCGATTGAATAATATATCTCCAAACATCAATTATCATTGGAATAAATGTCGATTTCTACTAACACAAATAATCTCAACGCAATGAAACTATCAAATTCATCTTTAATCAACACAAACTTATTCATCATTAATATTATAACTCATAATATTTAACAACCAGGTTGTTCGCAGGAAAGAGGGGGCTTTCCAATAAGGATTTCTCCCTATTGGCGCGCAATTAGGTGACCAAACCTCTCCTTGACAGAACTTCTAGATATTGTAAATATTATAATTTAATAATATGAACAACTTTGTCGTCTCAATTATTGATTTAATAATATAACATATAATGCAGATGATACTGTGACAATAATCGAATCAATAATATGAGAGATATGATGAAGCAATAATTGAGTATAACTGAGTGACTTCTCATGTAAGCATCAATAATCAATACCGTGTGCTACTAAGCAACCACGCATATTATTGTACTTTTACTACTGGGTAGTTCAACAGTTTTAATAGTAACACCTCCGTCGTTATTTTATAAAATATTTTTGTCGTTTTCTCAATTCGACAATAATTCGGTTACGGGGTCCACCAATGATTGTTCCGTTGTACGAATATTCCCTGCTAAAATGAATATTTCCTGACCAATCAAATATTATATAACAACGTGCATACTTTGTAAAAATTTATAAATACTACCCACAACTATAACATTATCTTAAATCCACACCATAATATTAAAAAAAATATTTTGAGAAAATTAAATCTTTATTCGTAAAATTTAGGATTTTACAATGTCCCCTCCTTATGAAATTTCGCCCTCAAAATTTACATACGTACTTGGTATGCCGAACAGATGAGTACACTTCGTCAGATTCTAACTCTTGAGGTATAAACTTTAAGCGTAGAATATATTCCATGATTTTAACAGGTAAATCTTCATACGTTTAATTATCCGCTATCTCGTCCAGTTTTAAATCAATAATGTGGTTTGGGTCGGGTGGTCCACATATTTATGTAACATCGGTACATGATAAACATTATGAACACGCAATATATTTGGCGGCAAAACGAGTCTATAAGCCACATTTCTTACTTGATCGAGGATTTCAAATGGGCCAATAAAATTGAGGGTTGAGATAACGCCTTCTTGAACCTTCTTCTTCACATTCATCAACTCTGAATCGGTTGCTTGAGCGGCTTTAACTTTATTAATTAAAGTCGATTCTAATAGTATATTCGTTATCTTCACGTGGGTTCATATATTCCCACTCGTAAACGCATACGATCTTCTACTCAACGTGTCAGCTACCACGTTCACTTTTCCACGATGGTATTGAATGGTACGATTGTAATCTTCAACAGCTCAAGCCAACGTCTTTGGTGCATGTTATGTTCGTTTTAGTTGAAGAAATATTTAAGGGTTTTAGAAATGAGGTTTTGTATTAGGGTCAATACAAAATTCGATTTCACGCTTTAGGCTAGGAAGTCTTCAAGAATATGTCAGGAAATTTATTAACAATAGAAATATCATTCAAATTTGTGACCCTCATCCAAGACTTGGATAATACGTCACCTTGATACCTATCAACTTGCCACCGTTATTCATGACGTCGCCTACAGAAAGTCTGGCTTCGGTGCATTCCACACAAGGAAGTCACCAGATAAAGGCTCAGGGCTCTTTACTTATGGCTTGATATGACAATGATTGACTTTAGTGGTTTGGTTTGTTTGAATTCGCATAACAGGTTGGTTAGGAATATAAAAGCTAACAACCTTACGAAAAACATGATCAGTAGTTAACCAATCGATTCCTAAAATCACATCAAAGGCAAGTATTTTTAAATAGATAAGATCGACAAGTAACGTTAAAGTGTCGATTTGAATCAAACAAGATTAATAAACGGTGGAGGTAATGAAGGTTTCTGTTAACGAAGTTTTAACCAATAAGACAAATTCTAACTTCTCAGGAGCCAAATTTTAACGTTGAGTGCAAGCAAGAGAGATAAAAGAATGGGTAGAATCGGTATCTAATAAGGTATAGACTTCGCAAGAATTTATAATTAACTAACCCGTGCTAACTTTGTTCGAGTTATTCGCTTTTTGAGAAGTCACAAAAAACGCTCTTCCTAAAACCACTGACTTTGTTTTGTTCGTATCCAGCTTTGGTGCCACTGTCCCTGCTAGACTTGACTTTGGTGCATGACAAAATTGGGCTAGGTGACCTTGTCTTCCAAAATTGTAACATACTTTGGATGGCATAGCGCAGTTTGGACTGATATGTCCCTCCCCTCCGCATTTGAAATATATGATAGGTGGTCGTTCTCCTTCCTTAACAACGGGTGCTGGTGCTGACGTCTTTCCATCATTGTTGAATCTCCTTTTTTTGAAATACCCATTCTTATTGTTTTGGTCCTGATTACCACCGAAGTGGTTACCATTTCTGGCCTGTTGATTCCCTCCACGCTTGTTATCACCGCTTCGATGACTGCTCTCACTAGTATTATCATTTTGCCAGCTACTATCTTTTGTTTATGTTGACTCATTAACACGCTCCAATAACTGAGCCCTATTAACAATATTTGAATACAAACACAGTTTATGAGAGATAAGATATTGATGTATCTCAGGTTTTAAACCTCTTAAAAATATTCGCGTCATTCTCTCCTCATTATCAACCAAATGGGACGCAAATCGGGATAACTCGGCAAACTTGGCTTCGTACTGCGACACGGTCATGTTATTTTGTTCCAACTTGATGAACTCTACCTCTTTCATGTGATGAATACTTTCGGGAAAGTACTTGTCGTTGAATAATTCTTGGAACTTCTCTTAAGACATCTTCAGTGCGGCAGGTTGAGTACGCTTTATAGATTCCCACCAGTAATCTGCCTCTGCCCACAACATGAAGGTGGCAAAGGGAACCTTTTGCTCCTCAGAGCAACCCAAGACATCAAATATCTTGTTAATCTGCTTTATCCACGTCTCCGCCTTAAGTGGTTTTGGCTCTCCAAAAAACTCCAGTGGTCCCAGCTCCTTGAACTATTTGGCGGTAACCGTTCGAGAGTTGCCAGTGTTTCCACCTGCATTTTGGACAGGAGCCACTCTCGCCTGATGTTGCATGAATTGCATGAAGCCTCAGAACATTCCATCGTTCATCATTTAGTTAATGTTGTTGTTTGAATGAGGATTGTCGCCTTCCTGATGCACAGTGTCCTGATTATTGATCTGTGGAGACTCAACGGTCTCCTGCGCTCCATTGATGTTCTCAACATTCTCGGATGCCATTTTCAAATATTGCCACAAAACAAGGGTTAATTAAAATATCACATATTATCCCTATACTCTGACCAACCAATTAAATAACAACTAAACTTAGGTAGGTCATACTAGCGAAGGAATTCCCCGTCTCTCCCCTCCTAGTTCTTATCTCACATCTTAGCCAGGGATCATATCCCTAAGCTTTGATACCAACCGTGACGCCCCCAAAATACGTTTACATCACCCATCTTGAGTCGCCAAATACATGATACAGAATACAAATACAATCTTAAATATACAACAAGAGCTGTGAGTTTTAATACAAATATTGTCTTCTAGATAGTATCCACTCTCAGAATAAGTCCTCATTACAATTATTATCACACTATTTCATAGAATAGTGAGGACTACTAATGCTATCATCTGGACCATCACTCTGTTCTTCGACTAGTCCCTGCTACGTTCTTATTTTCTAAAGAGAACAGTGAAAGAACGGGTGAGCTCAACTAGCCCAGTAAGAAATATTATGACTAAGATAATGCAGGATAAATTATCATTAGCCTTCAACAATGTTAAACTGATAAAATACAATTGACAACAAGTTTAACTGCAGCGGAATAAGCAATCCATTAAAAGAGTCAAGTAGAGAATAAAATCTACTATCTTTAATGATTTAAAACATTTTTTTCATCACTTTTATCGCTGAGACTCAGCTTAATAAATAATCCACATCATCCCTGCACTACGACCAAGGATATTCATTAGGGTCATGACCACAAATTATCCAAGTACTACGGGCTAAGGATATTCGTGTATTCATCAATGGTCATGATCATGCCAACAACTGTCCATCAATGCACTACGGGCCAATGAGGACTTTTACCACATCATTTGTAACATTACGGTCATGATTATACCGAATAATCCCTGGTGATAATCATACCAAGTCCATCTATGCACTACAGGCCACAGATGACTTTTAAAAATTTAAACATGAGGATGATGACAATGATATAAGAATTCAATAAAACAAGTTCAAGAATTAGTTTATCCAGGAACTAATAACGTCCAAATTGTCAACATGATACTTCTTTGTAGAGTAAAATTCAAAAATGCTCAGAAGAATATTTCCATGAAAAGATACTGGATGAAACGCAAATATCAAGGATATTCCACTAATTTCATAGAGTATAGAAGTCAAAACTTTAACCAACTAAGTATAATAAAGAATGGAATAAAAAAAGAAATCACCAGGCATGTGATAAATCGCACAGGCAGGTTATTCCAAAAGAATAAAAAATAAAGAACTAGGTCCGGCGTAAAACGCACAGACAGGATATTCCATCAGAATAATAAAGACGGAACCAGGTTCGGCGTAAAACGCACAGACAGAATATTCCAACAGAATAATAAAGATGGAACTAGGTCCAGCATAAAATTCACAGACAGGATATTCCAACATAATAATAAAGAATGGAATAACAAAAGAATTTCACCAAGTATAGGGTAGCCCGCGTATACAGGTTATTCAAACAGAATAATAAATAATGGAATAACAGAAGAATTTCACCAAGTATAGGGTAGGCCGCATATACAGGTTATTCCAATAGAATAATAAATAATAGAATAACAGAAGAATTTCACCAAGTATAGGGTAGCCCACGTATACAGGTTATTCCAACAGAATAATAAAGAATGGAATAACAGAAGAATTTCACCAAGTATAGGGTAGCCCGCGTATACAGGTTATTCCAACAGAATAATAAATAATGGAATAACAGAAGAATTTCACCAAATATAGGGTAGCCTGCGTATACAGGTTATTCCAACAGAATAATAAATAATGGAATAACAGAAAAATTTCACCAAGTATAGGGTAGCCCGCTTATACAAGTTATTCCAACAGAATAATAAATAATGCAATAACAGAAGTTCTCTTCATGAATACAAAAGAAATAATACCCTTTACCTTATAAAGAAGAAATTGGATATCGAAGTAGTGAAGTAGCAGAAAACTCTTCTTCTTTCTCTCTTTAATTTCTCTCTCTAGAGTTTCAGTGAGTTCGTAAGAAATAATGATGGAATGAGCTTCTATTTATAGAAGAATTGATTGAATAGTAACTAATTCCTAAACGGTCCAGATTGATTTACTTTTAAACGGACGGTCCAGATTGATTTACTATTAAAACTTAAAGCAACGGTTCATACTGATTCACTATTAAAACTTTAAACCAGCAATCCATACTAATTCACTATTAAAACTTTAAACCAATGATCCATATTGATTTACTATAATAAATTCAACCAACGTTCTGAAAATTTTGCACATCTCCTCATGGAATAATATTGTACCAAAAAATAATTTGGACCGAAAAGAAATATATTGTTCGGGTGAATAGTACCCCGTGAATAGTAACTCGTGAATAGTAACTCATGAATAGTAATTTATGAATAGTAACTCATGAATAGTACTTTGACACGAAAAGTGTCTCGAATACCCGATTGAATAATATAACCTCCAGACATCAATTATCATTGGAATAAATGTCGATTTCTACTAACACAAATAATCTCAACACAATGAAACTATTTAATTCATCTTTAATCAACACGAACTTATTAATTATTAATATTATAACTCACAATATTTAATAACCAGGTTGTTCTCGGGAAAGAGGGGGCTTTCTAATAAGAATTCCTCCCTATTGGCGCACAATTAGGTGACCAAACCTCTCCTTGACAGAACTTCTAGACATTATAAATATTACAATTTAATAATATGAATAACTTTGTTGTCTCAATTATTGATTTAATAATATAACATATAATGCAGATGATATTGTGACAATAATCGAATCAATAATATGAGAGATATGATGCAACAATAATTGAGTATAACTGATTGACTTCTCACGTAAGCATCAATAATCAATACCGTGTGCTACTAAGCAACCACGCATATTACTGTACTTTTACTACCGAGTAGTTCAATAGTTTTAGCAGTAACACCCCCGTCGTTATTTTATAAAATATTTTTGTCATTTTTTCAATCCGATAATAATTCAGTTGCGGGGTATACCAATGATTGTGCCGTTGTACGAATATTCCCTGATAAAAGGAATATTTTCCGACCAATCGAATATTATACAACAACTTGCATACTTTACAAAAATTTATAAATACTACCCACAACTATAACATTATCTCAAATCCACACCATAATATTAAAAAAAATATTTCGAGAAAATTAAATATTTATTCGTAAAATTTGGAATTTTACAATAATCAAATTTCAGTCAAAAATGAGGTTCACCAACATGTTTAACATATTTTTAACATTTATTCTAACAAAAATATTCTTCCTCCTCATTTAATCATATATCACACATTCATTATAAAAATATTACCATTATTATATTATTATATTATCGCATTATACATTCATAATGTAATATAATAATATATTTGAGTGAATTATTTTATCAGAAAAGATAAAATATTAATTTTCAATAATTGTCATTTTTCTAAAAATTCCTCTATTTATATCCACATAAAATAAATATTTTTCTTATCATATAAATCAATAATTAATTATTCACAAATAATATTATAGAATCATAATAATGACAAACAGATCGTTCCCAAGAAAGAGGGGGCCTTCCGGTAAGGATTTCTCCTTACTGGCGCGCAATTAAATAACCTCTCATAGATAGAACTTTCTTAGGCATTGCCAATAATGCTATCTAATAATATTATTCAAATAATATGAAATATTGATATGATAATCGGAAATACTGTGCAGTGACAATTATGAAAACAACAATAATATAAAATATCAATTAATCAATTATTGAATCAATAAAATAAAATATTGAACAATAATTACTGTAATAATTATTGACTAGTGCCTTCTTACGTAAGAATCAATAATTGGTGCAATATTGTATGCTACTGTGCAACACCGCGTATTACTGTGTTTTAACCACCGGGTATTCCAATAGTGTTAACGGTAACAACTACGCCGTTATTTATAAAATAAACTCACACTTGTCATTTTTTTCATTCAATCACTTTCCGTTATGGGGCCCACAAAAGGCTGCGCCGTCGTATGAATAATCCCCGACAATAAGAATATTCCACGACCAAACGAATATTCCCCGACAACAATGAATATTTTATAACCACTTGCTTATTTAAAATATTTGCGTATTTTACCCATAACTAACCACATTAATCAAATCAACCCTTACTATTTAAAAATAATAAATAAAGAAAATTCCATTTTATTAATAAAAAAAAATTGGGGTCTTACACTACGGGCCAATGATATTCATTAGTATCACATCCACGGATTATCCATGCACTACGGGCCAAGGATATTCGTGTTATCACCAATGGTCATGATCATGCCAACAACTGTAAGACCCTGAATTTTACGAAATAAAAGTATTCAATTTTTATAATTATTATTCTATTTAGTAATTGGTTAAATTGATAAAAGTACAATAATACGCGTGGTTGCATAGTAGCACATAGTATTGATTATTGATGCTTATGTGAGAAGTCACTCAGTTATACTCAATTATTGTTACAATAATTGCTGCATCATACCTCTCATACTATTGATTCAATTATTGTCACAGTATCATCTGCATAATATTTTATATATTATTAAATCAATAATTGAGACGACAAAGTTATTCATATTATTATTTGCAATATTGACAATGCCTAGAAGTTCTGTCAAGGAGAGGTTTAGTCACCTAATTGCGCGTCAATAAGGAGAAATCCTTATTGGAAAGCTCCATTTTTCCTGGAAAAGACCTGATTGTTAAAAATTGTGAGTTATAATATTAATGATGAATCTTATTAAAAATCGAATTTGAGTTCAGAGTTGAATTTGGAGACGCGGACGTGATATTTGAGTTCGGAACGATGAAATTAGTAGAAATATACTATAAATACAAAATTTGTCGGGGTTGACTTTTTGGTTAAAAAAGTTAACAGTTGACTTTTTCAGAAAAAGTCAAACTTCGAAATTTCAAAAATAAAATTTTTGTGAAAAATATTTCCATTGTGTTGGGATTGTTAGTGTTAGTGGAAATCGACATTTATTTCGATAATAATTAATGTCTGGAGGTTATATTGACCAATCGGGTAATTAATCGAATAAACTAGCAATTAATTGATATTAATTCACATGATTATAACTATTTGTTCACATGTGTATACTATTGATTCACATTCTTGTACTATTAGGGGAGTTGGTGCAAGATTGATAATACTTGCATGACTAAGTTAAAAATGGAGGTATGGATAGAGGTACTATACTGTAATTCGTATTTTTACATGATTATAACTATTGATTCACATGATTGAACTATTGATTCACATTATTTACTATTAGGGGAGGTGGTGAAAATTTGATAATACTTGCAGGACTAAATTAAAAATGAAAAAAAAGTTGAAGGTATTGTACTGTAATATTTCGAGCCCCAAAATGTGCAATTATCGAAACTATATTTTCCTATAAATAGAAGCTCATTTTTCCTGCATTTCTCACCAATTCACTAAATCTTTAGAGCAATTATTATAGAGAAAAATTATAGAGAGAAAGAAGAATAGAAGTCTGCTACCTTACTATTCCAATATCCAGTTTCTTCTAAGGTAAGGGATATTATTATTATAGTAAGGGGTATTATTCTTTCGTATTCATGAAGAGAATTATTTTCTTTCAATACTCGTAAGAGCTGTTATTACATTCTTTATTATTATGTTAGAATAACCTGTCTATGCGAAGTATTGCATACATGATGAAATTCTTCTGTTATTTCATTCTTTATTATTTTGTTGGAATATTCTGTCTGTGCGGATTACGCATGACCTAGTTCCATTCTTTATTATTCTATTCGAATATCCTGTCTGTGCAGATTACGCATGACCTGGTTCCATTCTTTATTATTCTGTTGGAATATCTTGTCTGTGCGGATTACGTATGACCTGATTCCATTCTTTATTATTCTATTGGGAATAACCTGTTTGTGCGGTCTATCGCATGCATGGTGAATTCTTCTGTTATTCTATTCTTTATTATTCTGTTAGAATAACCTGTCTATATGGATTACCACATGCATGGTGAATGTTCCTTTGTATTCACTCCTTATTAAATTGTGGAAATGATCTGTCTACGTGGATTATCGCATGGCAGGTGAAAATTCATTTGCAGTTTCGTAATTTTTATGACCCTCAAAAATTCTGGAAAAATTTGAAATGATAATTTGATGAGTTTTTTATATTGTGTCCAAAGATGACGATTTTTGGATGTATAGATTAAAAATTATGAATTTTATGGGAAAAGACTATTTTAAAAGTAATCCCTTATAACTCTTTGTGGTTAACTCCAAAATTGGTGAAATATTTATTAGGAGTACATGTATATAACAGGAGTATACCCTGTAAATTTTAGAATTTTTGGACTAAAATATAATTTACGATAAATGTCTAAATATTCGACAGTTTTGGCCATATGAAAAATAGTAAATGAATTTTAAAAATTTCGAGAAAAATATATGTTCAATATGGGACTATATTCTGTTAAATCCCAGAAAAGAAATATTTTTGGGACGGATTTGGTATTTTTCATGAAAATAAACTAGTTATGAGTAAATGAATTAAATATGTTATGTGAAGTAACAAAATTAGAAAATAGGATTTTATGGCTTGAGAATCCTATATAGGGTATATGCAGATTTTTGATGAGGTATTTGATCATTGGTGATGAAATCTTATGAGTATAGAATTTTTGAATGATTAAATGCATTATTTGGTAAAGTGTAAACAATTGAAATAAATTGTTTATAAGTTTAAGAAGTGATTAAAATATTGTTATAATATTAATAATATTAGATTATGAGTTTATTAAGTGATTGATAATATTTGGATAAATTTAAAGTCTTTAATATTTATCCTTGTATTCGTTTGATTAATGCTTATATCATTGTCATCATCCTTAATCTTATATTATGATGAAAGTCATCTTTGGCTTACGTGAAAAGATGGACTGTTAATTATGAAGGGTTTCGACACAGAAACGCATAGCGGAAATAGAATAATTTAAACCAAATTCGAAACCCTAAACAAGATCCATGCGAAAACAATTAATTCAGTGGTTAGAAATTATACCGAATATGAAAATTCTTTTGAAATTGTTGCGCTCTAATCTCCAACGCAATCCAAACGAATCGCGCCTCTACGGTATCCACACGAACGCCCCACGAACCGTCGTACGATCTGCAGTAAAAGGAACTGCGGTACTAGCCACTAAAAGGAATGGATTTTAGAACTGTTTCTCTTTAGTCTCTCTCTAAGAACGGCTAGGGTTATGAAGTTATGATCTAACCCTAAGTGACTACTATATCATATATATAGTAGTTAAAAAGGGGATTAATCAAAACCTAATTTCATAAAATCTAAATTTATATATATATATATATATATATATATATATATATATATCTTAATTAAGTCTTACTTAATTAATATACATATATACAAATATACAAATTATCCTTTTAATTTAAATCCATGATTTAAATACTATTAATCATATTAATATATTTAAATCCTTAAAATTTAAATTAATTTCATTTTAAATTACGTTCTATGTGTGTGACCCTATAGGTTATTATTACGTTGGCAATAATTTTAAAATCATATTATAAAATTATAAACAGTGAGCGGCATCTAGTAATGCATCACTGCTACCCAAGTAATAATAAGATCGATGATTCAATGCAACCTTTTCGTGACCAATGTTTCAATGTAATTTAATCCTTTTAACCTTAATATCCTAGATTAAACTCGAGTCATGGAATGTGTCGTACTCTTCATAATTTAATCTGAGTTTTCTTGATCAATGAGTAGACTATATAAAACAAATCACTATTTGAGCATGGCTATGAATTTCATAGTCCTACTCAATCAAGAGGCCTATGGATATCACCCCTAATATATATAGGATGGTTAAATTCCATCTAGATCACTCATATTCCTCACATGATTCATGATGTACCCAATAATCACCTTCATAGTCCACCCTATTAAAGGTGACATTTGATGATATCAAAGTACATAAATTTCCGTATAGAAATATAGTGATTTCAGGTCGGAGGACCATTACATCATTGTCACTATGAGAATTACTAATGACACTTCGCATAATGCTCCACATAGAATTCTCATGGTGGGTCTGTCCAGTACATCGTTCTCTAACATGTACCTATGCATTGACTTAATATCTCATATATTTATGACCAATGAGATTTGGTCATCAGTTAATCCACATACTAGTCTTAATGCATCATTGTTGTCCCATTAACAATGATACTCGACTAGGGACATTTAAGAACAATGATACTAATTGTAATTATATAATCTCATGTTCAAGTCACATACTTGAAACTATATAATTTGTATCACTATTCTAAGGATTTTTTTATATGTTAACATTTATATAACGTAGTAAATAAAACCATAATAAAATCATTCATTTATTCAATCAAATATAATATCAAAACGTTAAGCAGTTATATCAAATAATTGGCCTCTAGGGCATAAACTCTAACAAATTATTGGTCTTACAGTTGAATATCTTTGGCTTACGTGCAAAGATGGACTGTTGATTATTGGTTTTATAGTTGTATAACTTTGGCTTACGTGTAAAAATGGACTGTTGATTATTGGTTTTACAATTGTATATCTTTGGCTTACATGCAAAGATGAACTATTGATTGATGAGTATCTTTGGCATATGTGCTTTGATGGACAGTTATTGGTATGATTATAACCAGGGATCATTCGGTAGAATCATGACCATTGATGATTACATGAATATCCTTAGTCGTAGTGCAGGGATGATTCGATGATGTGGATTATTTATTAAGCTGAGTCTCAGCGATAAAATATTGATTATAAACTTTTAATTCGTAAAAGGTACTAGATATCATGCTCTACTTGACTCTTCTAAAATACAGTTGTATGTCTTTGGCCTGTAGTGCAAAGATGAATTGTTAATGAATATCTTTGGTCGTAGTGTAAAAATGAATTTATTAGTATGATTATGAGCATGAATTGTGACTTGGTATAACCATGATTTTTGATATTTCAGGTGAAGATAGGTGATGAACATTATCTTCGTCCTGGTTGCGAAGAGGAATTTAGAATCACAATTATGATTATGAGTTATTCATATGATTGTGGACATGAATTGTTGATTGATGTTACAGGGATAAAACATTATTGGTGGACTTTTAACATGGAGAAGACAATAGACCTGATGGTCTATTTGACTCTTCTATTGGATTGCTCGTTCCGCTGCAACTATGGTTGAAAAGTTTTATCATCTACCATATGTTCTAAATCTCTGATTTATTACTGATGAAGGCTATTGATGATGTAAATTATCTTTAGTCATGATATTCTTTACTGGGCTAGTTGTGCTCACCCTTTTTGTTTCACAATTCCTTTCAGGTAATAAGAGTGTTGCCGGGTCGAGCGGGGATAACAAGGGGATAGAACGGTGGTCTATAGCTGTTGAGATTCTCCTTAAATATTATGGAAATAATTTTATTGAGAACTTTATATAAGTGTGTCGTATTGTATACGTCATTTGATATTTAATTTTGGTGAACCGAATAGGGTGAGGTGAACCCAACTTTGGAAGGGTGTTTTGCCACTATCATACAAGATGTCTAATGACATACAACCTCGTGTTATCATGAGACAAGGTTGTGCACATCCACTTGTTGAGTATATCTATGAGCACTACCTATATGATCTTGGAGTTTGTTTGAAATATAATTCTCAATTGGAGAAAACGAAGATAATTATATGTCAAGAGAAGACGTACCATTGGAAAGAAGATGATAGTAAACTTCTTATTTTTCTTTGGGGACTATTGGGTCAATGAAGGATAATTCTTTGGACATATGATATCTATCATAATTGAGATTCATGGCCTCCTATGTACGAAGATTTCCTTGAGCACTTCCGTGACGCCCCCAAAATAGGTATACATCACCCATCTTGAGTCGCCAGATACAAGGTACAAAATAGTGAGGACTACTAATGCTATCATCTAGACTGTCACTCCTTTCCCCGACTCGTCCCAGCTATATTCTCATTTCCTGAAGAGAACAGTGAAAGAAAGGGTGAGCTCAACTAGACTAGTAAGAAATATTATGACTAAAATAATGCAGAATAAATTATCAATAGTCTTCAACAATGTTAAACTGATAAAATACAATAGACATCAAGTTTAACTGCAGCGGAATAAACAATCCATTAGAAGAGTCAAGTAGAGCATGATATCTACTATCTTCTATGATTTAAAAATATTTTCATCAACTTTTATCACTGAGACTCAGCTTAATAAATAAACCACATCTTCTAATCATCCCTATACTACGGGCCAAGAATATTCATTAAATCATCAACGGTCATGACTATACCGAATAATCCCTGACCATAATCATACCAAAACTTTCCATCAATGCATTACAGGCCACTGAACACTTTTACCACATCATTTATAACATTACAGGTCAAGATTATACCGAATGATACCTGGTCATAATCATACTAAGTTCATCTATGCACGTAAGCCAAAGATGACTTTCATTACAATATAAGCATGTGGATGATGACAATGACATAATAATTCAATAAAAAAAGTTCAAGAATTAATTTATCCAAGAACTAATAACCTCCAAATTGTCAACATGATACTTCTTTGTAGAGTAAAATTCAAGAATGCTCAGAAGAATATTTTCATGAAACAAATACTAGATGAAGCGCAAATATCAAGGATATTCCACCAATTTCATGGAGTATAGAAGTCAAAACTTTAACCAACTGAGTATAATAAAGAATATATGAAACTACAAATGGATTTTCACCCGTTATGCGGTAATCCACGTATACAGATCATTTCCACAATTTAATAAGGAATGAGTACAAAGGATCATTCACTATGGATGTGGTAATCCACATAGACAGGTTATTCCCATAGAATAATAAAGAATGGAATAACAGAAGGATTCACCATGCGTGCGATAGACTGCACAGACGGGTTATTCCCAATAGAATAAGAAATAATGGAACCAGGTCCAGCGTAAACGCACAGACAAGATATTCTGACTGAAGAATAAATAATGGAACCAGGTCCAGCATAAACGCATAGACAGGATATTCCGAGAGAATAATAAAGAATGGAATAACAACAAAAATTACCATGCATGCGATAGACCGCACAGACAGGTTATTCCAACAGAATAATAAATAATGGAACCAACTCCGGCGTAAACGCATAAATAAGATATTCTAACAGAATAATAAAGAATGGAATAACAACAGAAATCACCATGCATGCGATAGACTGCACAGATAGGTTATTCCAACAGAATAATAAATAATGGAACCAGGTCCGGCGTAAACGCACAGACAGGATATTTAGACAGAATAATAATGAACGAAATAATAGAAGAATTTCACCATGTATGTGGTACTTCGTATAAACAGGTTATTCCAACATAATAATAAAGAATGAAATAACAGAAGAAGATCATCATGTATGCAGTACTTCGCATAAACATGTTATTCCAACATAATAATAAAGAATGGAATAACAGAAGAAGTTCACCATGTATGCGGTACTTCGCATAAACAGGTTATTCCAACATAATAATAAGGAATGAAATAATAGAAGAATTTCACCATGTATGCGGTACTTCGCATAAACAGGTTATTCCAACATAATAATAAGGAATAGAATAACAGAAGAATTTCACCATGTATGCAGTACTTCGCATAAACATATTATTCAAACAGAATAATAAAGAATGGAATAACAGAAGTTCTCTTCATGAATAAGAAAGAAATAATAACCCTTACCTTAGAAGAAACTGGATATTGAAAAAGTGAGGTAGCAGACTTCTCTTCTCTTTTCTTTCTATGATTTCTCTCTCTAGAGTTTCAGTGAATTCGTAAGAAATAATGAAGAAATGAGCTTCTATTTATAGGAGGATGGACTTATTAGTAACTAATTCATGAACGGTCCAGATTGATTTACTATTAAAACTTAAAGCAACGGTCTATACTGATTCACTATTAAAACTTTAAAGCAACAGTCCATACTGATTCACTATTAAAACTTTAAACCAGCAATCCATATTCATTTACTATTAAAACTTTAAACCAAAGATCCATATTGATTTACTAATATAATTTCAACCAATGGTCTGAAAAATTAGCACATCTCCTCATAGAATAATTTTGTACCCAAAAATGATTTGGACAGGAAAAAAAAAATTCGGGTGAATAGTACCCCGTGAATAGTAACTCGTGAATAATAACTCATGAATAGTAACTTTTGAATAGTAACTCATGAATAGTAACTCATAAATAGTAACTCGTGAATGGTACTCTGACACGAAAAATTTCCCGAATACCCGATTGAACAATATAACCTCCAGACATCAATTATTATTGAAATAAATGTTGACTTCCACTAACACCTATAATCCCAACACAATAGAACTATAAATTTCATCTTTAATCAACACGAGCTTATTCATCATTAATATTATAACTCACAATATTTAACACGAGCTTATTCATCTCCCTATTGGCACGTAATTAGGTGACCAAACCTCTCCTTGACATAACTTCTAGACATTGTAAATATTACAATTTAATAATATGAAGTACTTTGTCGTTTCAATTATTAATTTAATAATATAACATATTGTGCAGATTATACTGTGACAATAATAGAATCAATAATATGAGAGATATGATACAATAATTACTGTAGCAATAATTGAGTATAACTGAGTGACTTATCACGTAAGCATCAATAACCAATATCGTGTGCTACTATGCAACCACGCGTATTACTGTACTTTTACTACCGGGTAGTTCAACTATTTTTAACGGTAATACTTCCGCCGTTATTTTTATAAAAAGATAATTGTGTCATTTTCTTACTATGACAATACTTCCGTTGTGGGGTCCACCAAAGATTGTGTCGTCGTAGGAATATTCTCCGACCAATCGAATATTATATAACCACTTACTTACTTTGCAAAATTTATAAATATTACCCACAACTATAACATTATATTATATCCACACCATAATATTCAAAAATATATTTCGAGAGAAATTAATCTTTATTCATAAAAGTTGGGGTCTTACAACCTCCCCTTCTTATGAAATTTCGTCCTCGAAATTAGGGTGCATACCTGGTATGTCGAAGAGGCGAGGATATCTTATCTTCATCTCAGATTCTAACTCCCAGGTCATTTCCTCCACATCGTGGTTTCTCCACAAAACTTTAACTTGAGGTATAACTTTAGAACGTAGAATATGATCCTTCTTATCCAAGATTTTAACAGGTAACTCTTCATATGTTAAATCTTCCTCTATCTCGTCTGGTTCTAATTCAATAATGTGGTTCGGGTCTTTCACATATTTACGTAACATAGATATGTGGAAAACATTATGAACATGAGACATACTTGGCGGTAATGCGAGTCTATAGGCCACAGTTACTACTCGTTCGAGGATTATAAATAGGCCAATGAATCGAGGATTGAGCTTTTCTCTCTTTTCAAATCTCGTAACTCCTTTCCATGGAGCAACACGTAACAACACATGATCTCCAATATCGAATTCCACATCCTTTCGATGAAGATCAGCATAACTCTTTTGTCGATCTTGTGAGGTTTTTATACGTTGCCGAATTGTTTGAATCTTTTTCGTAATCATACGTACCAAATCTAGTCCCCAAAAACGTTGCTTCACCCACCTCATCCCAGCACTTTCTTCCATACAACGCCTTAAATGGAGCCATGCCAATACTTACTTGATAACTATTGTTGTAGAAAAACTCCACCAATGGTAAGAACTTGTCCCAACTTCCCTTGAAGTCAAGGACACAGAGTCTTAATAAATCTTCAAGAGTTTGAATAGTCGTCTCTAATTGTCCGTCCGTCTGAGGATGATATGCCAAACTAAATCGTAAATATGTGCCCATAGCTTTTTGCAAACTAACCTAAAATCTTGAAGTGAATCTTGGGCCTCGATCAGAATTAATGGATACTGGAATACCATACAATCTTATAATCTCGTTTATGTACATATTAGCAAGACATTCAAGTGTATAAGTTTCTCATATCGGTAAGAAATGAGCAGACTTGGTCAATCAATCAACAATGATCCAAATTGCATCTATACCTTGAGAAACCTTGGGAAAACCAGTAACGAAATACATGGTAATGTGCTCCCACTTCCATTCTAGAATTTTAAGTGGTTGCAATGGACCTTTGGTACTTGATGCTCCGCCTTTACTCGTTAACAAGTTAGACACCTTGAGATAAACAGCGTTATCTCTTTCTTCATATTGCTCCACCAAAATGTATAACGAAGATCACGATACATTTTGGTACTCCCAGGATGGATTGCAAACGGTGTGTTGTGCGCCTCCATCATGATTTTATATTTCAAGTCAGAATCGTTAGGAACACAAATTCTGGAGTTGACTTGAAGTATTCCTTCTTCATCGATTCTTGTTTCTGGAATAACACCTTCTTCCACTTTCTTCTTCATATGCATCATCTCCAGGTCTGTAGCTTGAGCACCTTTAATTTTATTGATTAAAGTCGATTCTACTTGTATATTCGCCATCATCATATGGGTCCCTGGAGTCTTTAATTCTATCTCCATCCTTCGTAAGTCATACACAATGGGCCCTTGCGTTGACAATAATGCACTCGTGCCCGCATATAATCTTCTACTTAATGCGTCAGCTACTACGTTCGCTTTTCCAGGATGGTATTGGATGGTATGATTATAATCTTTCAACAGCTCAAGCCAACATTGTTGTCGCATGTTGAGTTCCTTTTGAGTGAAGAAATATTTGAGGCTTTTATGATCCGTATAGATTTTCACCTTCTCTCCATACAGGTAATGCCTCCAAATCTTAAGCGTAAAAACGACAGCGGCTAACTCTAGATCATGAGTAGGATAATTCCTCTCATATTCTTTGAGTTGTCGTGAGGCATAGGCTATGACTTTCCCATGTTGCATGAGAACACATCCTAACCCTTTGCCTGAAGCATCACTGTAAATGACAAATCCCTCCGTGCCAGATGGTATTGTCAGAATAGGTGCTGAAATGAGTCTACTCTTGAGTTCTTAAAAACTCTTCTCACATTCCTCGCTCCTAACGAATTTTGTATCTTTTCGAGTTAGATGTGTTAATGGAGTAGCGATTCGAGAAAACCCTTCTATGAATCTCCGATAATAACCAGCTAAGCCGAGAAAGCTACGTACCTCGGTCACTGACTTAGGTTACTCCCAGCTTTGAATTGCTTCAATCTTTGTTGGGTCAACAGATATTCCATGAATTGATACTACGTGCGCAAGGAATGCTACTTCCTCAAGCCAGAACTCACATTTCTTCAACTTGGCATATAGCTTATTTTCACGAAGCTTTTGAAGTATCAGCCTCAAGTGTTGCTCATGGTCTTCACGGATTTTAGAGTATATGAGAATGTCATTAATAAAGACAACCACAAAGTGATCCAAATATTCCTTGAATACTCGGTTCATCATGTCCATGAAGGCAGCATGAGCATTAGTCAATCCAAAAGATATGACTAGGAATTCATAATGCCCGTAATGAGTTCTGAAAGCCGTCTTTAGAATGTCATTGGTTCTAATCTTCAATTGGTGATATCCAGAAAGAAGATCGATCTTTGAAAAGAATTTGGCGCCTTGCAACTAGTCAAACAGGTCATCAATACAAGGTAACGGGTACCTATTTTTGATGGTGACATGATTCAACTCCCAATAATCAATACAAAGTCGCATACTTCCATCTTTCTTCTTCACGAATAGAACAGGAGCACCCCAAGGAGACGTACTAGGATGAATGAAATCTATGTCTAACAATTCTTGTAGTTGGGTTTTTAACTCCTGAAGTTCAATAGGAGCCATTCGATATGGGGTTTTGGAAATGGGTTTTGTACCGGATTCAAGGTCGATACAAAATTCAATTTCACGCTCTGGGATAAGGCTAGGAAGTTCTTCAGGGAATACGTCAGGAAATTTATTAACAATAGAAATATCATTCAAATCTGACGTATTTTTATTTAAATCCGTGACATGGGCTAAGAAAGCTTGACATCCATTTTTCAATAAATGAATAGCTTTATGGCTTGAGATGACAGTGATGGATTTTAATGGTTTGGTTGCTTGAATTCGTATAATAGGTTGGTTAGGAATATGAAAGCTAACAACCGTACGAAAATAATTGATTTTAGCATGATGAATAGTTAACCAATTAATCCCTAAAATCACATCAAATGCAAGTATTTTCAAAGAAATAAGATCGATAGGTAACGTGCGGTTACCAATTTGAATCAAACAAGACTTATAAACCATGGATGTAATTAAGGTTTCTTCTAACGGAGTTTCAACATATAAGTCAAAGTCTAATTTCTCCGGTGTCAAATTTAAACATTGAGCGCAAGTAGGAGAAATAAAGGAATGGGTAGAACTGGTATCAAATAAAGTATAAACTTCGCTAGCGTTTATGATTAGCTTACCCGTGATCACCTCGTTTGGATTCCTCGCTTTTTGGGAGGTTATGACAAATGTTCTCCCTTTAACTACCAGTTTTGTCTTGTCCGGGACACCTTTTGATGCCTCCATCCCAGTTGGACTTGACTTTGGTGCAGGACAAAATTGGATAGGTGGCCTTCTTTTCTGTAATTATAACATGTTTTGGACTGCATCGTGCAGTTTGGACTTATGTGTCCTTCCCCTCCACATTTGTAATATACAACCGGCGGTTGTACTCCTTCCTTAACAACGAGTGCTGGTGCTGACGTCTTTCCATCTTTGCTGAACCTTCTCTTCTTGAACTTTCCACTCCTATTGTCTTGGCCATGATTACCACCGAAGTGGTTATCATTTATGGCATGTTGATTCCCTCCACGTTTGTTGTCACCGCTTCGATGACTGCTACCACTAGTATTATCAACTTATCGGCTGCTCTCTCTTGGTTGGGTTAACTCATTATCGCGCTCTAATAACTGAGCCCTATTCACAACATCTGAATACAAACACAGTTTATGAGAGATAAGGTATTGATGTATCACGGGTTTCAAACCTCTGAGAAACATCCGCGTCATTCTATCCTCATTATCAACCAAGTGAGACGCAAACCGAGACAAATCGGCAAACTTAGCTTCGTACTGCACCACGGTCATATTGTTTTGCTCAAGCTTGATGAATTCTACCTCCATCATGTGACGAATACTTTCAGGAAAGTAATTGTCATTGAACAAATCTTGGAACTTCTCCCAAGACATCTTCAGTGCGGCAGGTTGAGTATGCTTTACAGATTCCCACCAGTAATCTGCCTCTGCACGCAACATGAAGGTGGCAAAGGGAACCTTTTGCTCCTCGGAGCATCCCAAGACATCAAATATCTTGTTAATCTACTTTAATGAATATCTTTGGCCATAGTGCGAAGATAAATTTATTAGTATGATTATGAGCAGGAATTGTGATTTGGTATAACCATGATTTTTGATGTTTCAGGTGAAGATAGGTGATGAACATTATCTTCGTCCTGGGTGCGAAGAGGAATTTAGAATCACAATTATGATTATGAGTTATTCATATGATTGTGGACAGGAATTGTTGATTGATGTTACAGGGATAAAACATTATTGATGGACTTTTAACATGGAGAAGATAATAGACCCGATGGTCTATTTTACTCTTCTAATGGATTGCTCGTTCTGCTGCAACTATGGTTGAAAAGTTTTATCATCTACCATATGTTCTAAATCTCTGATTTATTACTGATGAAGGCTATTGATGATGTAAATTATCATTAGTCATGATATTCTTTACTGGGCTAGTTATGCTCACCCTTTTTGCTTCATAATTCCTTTCAGGTAATAAGGGTGTTGCCGGGTCGAGCGGGGATTACAAGGGAATAGAACGGTGGTCTATAGCTGTTGAGGTTCTCCCTAAATAGTATGGAAATAATTTTATTGAGAACTTTAGATAAGTGTGTCGTATTGTATACATCATTTGATATTTAATTTTGGTGAACCGAATAGGGTGAGGTGAACCCAACTTTGGAAGGGTGTTTTGCCACTATCATACAAGATGTCTAATGACATACAACCTCGTGTTATCATGAGACAAGGTTGTGCACATCCACTTGTTGAGTATATCTATGAGCACTACCTATATGATCTTGGAGTTTGTTTGAAATATAATTCTCAATTGGAGAAAACGAAGATAATTATATGTCAAGAGAAGACGTACCATTGGAAAGAAGATGATAGTAAACTTCTTATTTTTCTTTGGGGACTATTGGGTCAACCAAGGATAATTCTCGTAAAATTTGGCACGAAATGTTGGCGCCAAGGGTATGTGCGACCAATTAATATCAGCGACGCTGATCAAACCTAATTTACCCAATTTCAGTCATTCGCAGAAACAGAAACGAAAGAAAAAAAAAGAGGGAGATCGAATAGAGAAAAGAGGGAGAAGGGGGAGAAAAGAAAAAGGAGAAGACGCACGCACGCACGCACGCCATCCACCGCCGCCGCCACTGCCATCGCTGTCGCCGCCCATAGGTAACCTAACTATGAAAGCACTATCTTATATTGCTACTGAATTTTCCGTGCAATAGTTTGGGTCAAAGCTAGTTCATACAATAAATTATCTTATATTGCTACTGAATTTTTGTTTTAAGAGTTAATTTAGAGCTGAAATTTGAATGAATGAAAATGAATTTGGGATTATTGAATTTGGGATTACTGAAATTTATAACTTCTTATTGAAATTGGGAATATACTGAAATTGTTGCAAAGAGTTTTATGAGATTACTGAAATTTTTTGGTTAAATTATTTATAGGGTTAATATGTGTTTTATATACTGAATATGTGTTTTAATATGTGTTGAAATTGGGAATATACTGAATATGTGTTGAAATTGGGAAAGCAAGATCAACAAAACCACTATGCAATTATGTGCATTTACTTCTCACCATAGTGTGGGTTTCACAAAAAGAAAAAAAACATAATAAGCCATACTCATGCTAATTGATGTTAATTATAAAATTCATTTATAATGTATATTTGTTAAAACTAAAATTCATGTATAATTGTATATTGAAAATGTTTCAATTGATATTATATTGGTAATGTATATGGGTCTTAATTTTTTACTGCTTTAATTTGCATTCAATCGTTATTGTTTTGGTCTTATTGTATTGGAAATTTGTATATTTCTCTTGGTTTATGTCTTGGGTTCCTAGAAATGTCCATATATACATGTCGTCGTGCATGTGGCTAGCCCATATTGTAAGGGAGACTCTGGCGAATTTTTTTTAAGTATTATAAGTATAAGTTTAAAAATGTTCATAATTATTATAAGTATAAGTTTGTAGTTGAATTTTCTTTACCTCTTTTATTGTGAACAGTTTTAGGTTTAAAATATATAATAGCTTTTGGTTATAGGAAAGTTATGCCCATTATTAAAATAAAATGAGAAATTGAATTGTTTGAATATGCGAGTAGCTTAATTTTAGTAATTCTCAGTAAATTGGGTTCTGTTTATATAGAGAACCTGGGTGTTGCTTATCAAATATATTGGATATAAATATATTGGTGATCCACTAGAGCCTATTAAGGGGCGGTTGGAGCTGATGGGCTGGGATTGGGACCGCGAGGCCACGCCAAGTTTAGCCAAGCCTCACGGGGCCAAGCCAAGCTTGGTTGTTAGCATGGTAAGCTATTAGGGGGTTGTTACGCCAAAATAGGCAGTGCTAGGGAACTGTTAGTGCAACAGAGAAGGTAACTAGACACACTTGGTCAATAAAGAGACTGTTAATCATTCGTTCGTTAATCATTTGTTAACATCAAGTATGTTTAACTGTTAATCATATGCTTACAAGTATACTCAAGTCATATTATTACAAGTATATATGTTCTCAAGTCATACGCTTACAAGTATGCTTAAATGTTAATCATATGCTTACATGTATGCTCAAGTCATATGGTTACAAGTATGTTTAAGTTATATGCTTAGAAGTATGCTTAAATGTTAATCGTATGCATGCTTACAAGTATGCTCAAGTCATATGTTAACATTTATAATGTTTTTTGTAGTAGGTACCGTGGAATCATGGACCTCTATTCAGACCGTAGTTGGATGGCACGAAGAAATTCAAGTGCCTAGATAGGTGCTACAACTGAATTTAGAGCTGGTTGCCAAATGTTTTTGGAGTATGCGTATAGTCACCCGGAATGTATGAATGGTAAGTCGCAGAAACGATGTCCATGTTTGAAGTGTAAGAATGTAAATTATATGGATAGAGACATGGTAAACTGTCATTTACTTGTTTCTGGGTTCATGAGAAATTACGAAGAATGCTGGTGGGCACATGGGCAGAGAAGAGATGGTGGCATCACACAAGTACACAATTCGGGCAGTAGTACTCATCGTATGAATGAAATGGTTCATGATATTGCAAGGCCATATTTTGATTGGAAACAAGGCAGAGAGCAACCTATGAATTCTGATGCCACATATCATAGTTGTGTTTGGACAGAATTTTAGGTATATTTTTTTTAATTATGACATATAATATTAATATAATATTCAAAGGATAATTATTTAGTAATTTTATTATTGTTGTTTTATTTGCAGAAACGGTATAGATGGGAGGACGCGCAGGCTTCAGTGATACAGACATTATTCTGGCAGAAGTGCGCGGTCCGCACCAAAGACAATTTGAATAAAGAAAGAAAAAAAGCCCTTCACAATGCCGAGATCGACCATCCAGGCCAGGGAGAAGATTACATGCACGAGCATAGTCTTTGGTGGTGCACCCAAGTCATATGGACTGAGATGTGTGCCCAATGGAAAGCTGAGAGCTGGGTGAAAAGACGAAAGACTGCCGCCACCAACAGATCCTCAGGTGTACCTGATGGCGAAAAGGCTAAAGGGACATACAAGGGCGGTAGTATTTCACAGTTGCAGCATATCACTGCAAGGGTACGTATTTATAAGTTTTAATATGTTTACAATCATGAATTGTAGGAAATATATCACATTTTTTCTTAGTAATATTATACTATTTTTTGTATAGGAGTCTCAGTCTCAAGGTCAGTCTATCCATTGGCTGGATGTGTACGTGGCCACCCGTGATGGTCTGCCTGAGGTTATCCAGATAGCGGTAATAAATTTTAACAACTTGATCTTGTTTATCAATGCTTACTGAAGTAATTTATTTTTAACTATTTAATTGTTAACATGATGACAGGACACTTATAAGCGTTTATTGAATGAGCGCTATCCTGAAGGCACTCCGCGTCCGCCTATTGATCAAGAGTTGTGGGTGAGGATGTCTGTTGTGAAGAAAAACTACATTAAAGGTCAAGGACAACAACGACGCCCATCCTTCAGTGGCTCGGGCTGCTCTTCTACCCAGTCTACACAGTCATCGAGCCATCCAGTTGTTCATACTCTGGCTGACTGTGTGAGAGCTATATGTCCAGATCGCGATCTTCTGAAGATACTGGGCGGGCATCTGGAGGCTCTGAGTGCTGAGAAGTTAGTTGAAACAGTAGCGGCAGCAGCAGCATCACAACACGGGGATGACGACGAGGTATAAAATCAATTTGTTGTATATATTGTCGTAATATACCAATATTAACATAGTTAGTATATATTTGTAACTTGTTTTATTATTTTGTTAATTACAGGGTGATCAAGGAGGCAATAATGCTTGACGTACCTGCTTTAGATTAGTTTTGTAGTTATAGTATAAGCTTGTACTTGTATATTCATTCTTTGGATGTTTGTATGTTACTTAAACAAGTTTTGAAATGTTATTATATTTATTCAAATCATATTAATTTTTAAAGGTTTATATACTAGTTTGGTGTATGTGTTGGTGGACGAAGGATGCTTATATTGTTGTGTATGCTGTTGTTTGGTATGTGTGTTGGGATAAAATAGGTACAAAACAGGTACAGGTTTTTGGGAATTCTGCAAAACAACAAAAATTGATTTTTTATTTTTTGTCCATATCAGCGACCGTATGCGGTCGCTGATAGTTATTAGCGATGGCTAAATATTTGAGGCTATCAGCGACCGGATGCGGTCACTGATACCGGTCGCTGCCACGTGGACCACGTTAGCTTTGGACCTGGACCATGCTGACTCAGCTTAGCGACCGGATTTGTAATTTCGATCGCTCATATCGGTCGCAGATATGTCGGTCTCTAATTGTGGTCGCTACTGTGCATCCCAGCGGCCAGAATTTGTGTGACGACTATCAGCGACCGCATGCGGTCGCTGATGGATATCTGCGACCGTCTGTGGTCGCTGATAGGCGGTCGCTGATAAACCTTTTTCTTGTAGTGAATATCTATCATAATTTAGATTCTTGGCCTCTTATGTACGAAGATTTCCTTGAGCACTTCTGTGACGCCCCCAAAATAAGTATACATCACCCATCTTGAGTCACCAGATACATGGTACAAAATACAAATACAACTTAATTATACAACAGTTGTGTAAAATACGACAATACATAAACTGAGAGTTTTAATAGGAATATTGTCATCTAGACAATATCCACACTCAAAGGAGTCCTCATTACATTTATTTTCACACTATTTTACAGAATAGTGAGGACCGTCACTCCTTTCCCCGACCCGTCCTAGCTATATTCTCATTTCCTGAAGAGAACAGTGAAAGAAAGGGTGAGCTCAACTAGCCCAGTAAGAAATATTATGACTAAGATAATGCAGAATAAATTATCAATAGTCTTCAACAATGTTAAACTGATAAAATACAATAGACATCAAGTTTAATTGCAGCGGAATAAGCAATCCATTAGAAGAGTCAAGTAGAGCATGATATCTACTATCTTCTATGATTTAAAAATATTTTCATCAACTTTTATCGTTGAGACTCATCTTAATAAATAAACCACATCTTCTAATCATCCCTATACTACGGGCCAAGGATATTCATTAAATCATCAACGATCATGACTATACCGAATAATCTCTGGTTATAATCATACCAAAACTGTCCATCAATGCATTACAGGCCACTGATGACTTTTACCACATCATTTATAACATTACAGGTCATGATTATATCGAATGATCCCTAGTCATAATCATACTAAGTCCATCTATGCATGTAAGCCAAAGATGACTTTCATTGCAATATAAGCATGAGGATGATGACAATGACATAATAATTCAATAAAAACAAGTTCAAGAATTAATTTATCCAAAAATTAATAACGTCTAAATTGTCAACATGATACTTCTTTGTAGAGTAAAATTCAAGAATGCTTAGAAAAATATTTCCATGAAATAAATACTGGATGAAGCGCAAATATCAAGGATATTCCACTAATTTTATGGAGTATAGAAGTCAAAACTTTAACCAACTGAGTATAATAAAGAATATATGAAACTGCAAATGAATTTTCACCCGCCAAGCGGTAATCCACGTATACAGATCATTTCTACAATTTAATAAGGAATGAATACAAAGGATCATTCACCATGCATGTGGTAATCCATATAGACAGGTTATTCCAACAGAATAATAAAGAATGAAAAAACAGAAGGATTCACCATGTGTGCGATAGACTGCACAGGCAAGTTATTCCCAACAGAATAATAAATAATGGAACCAGGCCCGGCATAAACGCACAGACCGGATATTCCGACAGAAGAATAAATAATGGAACCAGGTCCGGCGTAAACGTACAGACATGATATTCCGACAGAATAATAAAGAATGGAATAACAACAGAAATCACCATGCATGCGATAGACCGCACAGACAGGTTATTCCAACAGAATAATAAATAATGGAACCAGGTCCGGCATAAACGCACAGACAGGATATTCCACGAGAATAATAAAGAATGAAATAACAACATAAATCACCATGCATGCGATAGACTGCACAGACAGGTTATTCCAACAGAATAATAAATAATGGAACCAGGTCCGGTGTAAACGCACAGACAGGATATTCCGACAGAATAATAATGAACAGAATAATAGAAGAATTTCACCATGTATGCGGTACTTCGCATAAACAGGTTATTCCAACATAATAATAAAGAATGGAATAACAGAAGAAGATCAACATGTATGTGGTACTTCGTATAAACAGGTTATTCCAACATAATAATAAAGAATGGAATAACAGAAGAAGTTCACCATGTATGCGGTACTTCGCATAAACAGGTTATTCCAACATAATAATAAGGAATGGAATAACAGAAGAATTTCACCATGTATGCGGTACTTCACATAAACAGGTTATTCCAACAGAAAAATAAGAACGGAATAAAAGAAGTTCTCTTCATGAATAAGAAATAAATAATACCCATCACCTTAGAAGAAACTGGATATTGGAAAAGTGAGGTAGCAGACTTCTCTTCTTCTTTCTCTCTATGATTTCTCTCTCTAGAGTTTCAGTGAATTCATAATAAATAATGATGGAATGACCTTTTATTTATAGGAGGATGGACTGAATAGTAACTAATTTATGAACGGTCCAGATTGATTTACTATTAAAACTTAAAGCAACGGTCCATACTGACTCACTATTAAAACTTTAAAGCAAAGGTCCATACTGATTCATTATTAAAACTTTAAACCAGCGATCCATATTGATTTACTATTAAAACTTTAAACCAACGATCCATATTGATTTACTAATATAATTTCAACCAATTGTCTGAAAAATTAGCACATCTCCTCATGGAATAATATTGTACCCAAAAATGATTTGGACAAAAAAAATATTTTTCAGGTGAATAGTACCCCATGAATAGTAACTCATGAATAATAACTCGTGAATAGTAACTCATGAATAGTGTTTTGACACAAAAAGTGCCCCGAATACCCGATTGAACAATATAACCTCCAGACATCAATTATTATCGAAATAAATGTCAACTTCCACTAACACCAATAATCCCAACACAATAGAACTATCAATTTCATCTTTAATCAACACGAGCTTATTCATCATTAATATTATAACTCACAATATTTAACAACCAGGTTGTTCTCAGGAAAGAGGGGGCTTTCCAATAAGGATTTCTCCCTATTGGCGCACAATTAGGTTATCAAACCTCTCATTGACAGAACTTCTAGACATAATAAATATTGTAATTTAATAATATGAACAACTTTGTCGTCTCAATTATTGATTTAATAATATAACATATTGTGCAGATGATACTGTGACAATAATTGAATCAATAATATGAGAGATGAGTGACTGAATGACTTATCACGTAAGCATCAATAACCAATACCGTGTGCTACTATGCAACCATGCATATTACTGTACTTTTACTATTGGGTAGTTCAATAGTATTTAATGGTAACACTTCTGCCGTTATTTTTATAAAAAGATAATTCTATCGTTTTCTTACTACGATAATGCTTCCGTTGTGCGGTCCACTAATGATTGTGCCGTCGTACGAATATTCCCTGTTAAAATGAATATTCCCCAACCAATCGAATATTATATAACCACTTACTTACTTTGTAAAATTTGTAAATATTATCCACAACTATAACATTATATTATATCCACACCATAATATTCAAAAATATATTTCTAAAACAGTTTTTGACTGTACTTTTATGTAAAGTACCATTGTAAGTAGACCTGGAAAATGGTCCCAAAGCCCGCGGGCCAGCCCGGCCGGCCCGTCAAAAAGCGGGTTTAGGCCGCATATTTTTGGCCCACAAAAATCTGGGCCTTTTCGGCCTGGCCATGGCTCGGCCCGGCCCGTTCACTCTTAGGCCCAAAAAATGTCAAAAAAATAGGCATAAAACACCCTTTGGCCCACGGGCCGGCCCGGCCCGCCCGTGAGCCCGCGTGCTTTGGGCCGCATTTTTTATGGCCCGCCAAAACCCGGGTCATTTTGGCCCGGCTCGGCCATGGCCCGGCCCGCGCCTGCCTGCCTGTTTGCCAGGTGTAATTGTAAAGTTTTGGTTGAGGCACCATGAAAGTTATATATATTTGTATTAAAACTCACATTTTAACTGTGGTAATATCCTGTACGATAGTTTAACAGTTGTATAAATGAAGTTTATATTTGATTTTTAAAGTATGATATCTGGCGACTAAAAATGGGTCGTCTGGACCTATTTTGGGGGCATCACAACAACTGTCCATCAATGCACTACGGGCCAATAAGAACTTTTATCACATCATTTGTAACATTGCACGTCATGATTATACCAAATTATCCCTGGTCATAATCATATCAACAACTGTCCATCAATGCACTACGGGCCAATGAAAACTTCCATCACAATATAAGCATGAGGATGATGACAATGATATAAGAATTCAGTTAAATGAAAGTAAAGGATAAATTTTAAAGATTTATAATTCAATTTATCCAGAATTCAATAATGTCCAAATTGTCAACATGATACTGCTTTGTGGAGTAAAATTCAAGAATAATATTGTATCAAAAATGATTTGGACGCAAAAGAAATCAATTTTTGTCATGAATAGTACCCCAGGTGAATAGTACTCGAGTGAATAGTATCCCATGAATAGTACTTCTGGAATAGTACCCCGACATAAAAATATTAAAAATTATCAAAAATATTCAGAATAATATTTTCGTGAAAAGATACTAGATGAAACACAAATTTTAAGGATATTTTACTAATTTTAAGGAGTATAGAAGCAATACTTTAACAAAATGAGTGTAGAATTCAGAATCTGAAACAAAATAATATTATTTACATATTATAGAGTATGGAAGAAAATATTATTTCTTACGAATATTGAACAAAAATAATATCCTTTACCATAAAAAGAGAGTATTTCTGACTAATAGGCCGGGATTTTCTTAAAGAAAACTTATACTGTTTCCTACACTCAAAGCTTCCTTAAACTCTAAAGAAATACGCTCAATATTATAGAAGAAGAATTCTCTGATTCTGGTATGATTTTCAATTCTAAACTAAGAATCCTATTTATAGAAGAATGGAAGGATAATATTTAGAAAATAAAATCACAAATTACACAGTAAAATTCGACGAAATCACGGACGTATCAGCTGAATTTTCTGATTTTATTATGCAAACACTATACAGTCACTATTCAAACACTGTGCATAATAAAATATAATATGACGCCCCCAAAAATAGGTATACATCACCCATCTTGAGTCGCCAAATACATGGTACAAAATACAAATACAACTTAATTATACAAACGTTGTGTAAAAAAAATGATAAAACATAGCTGAGAGTTTTAATAAGAATAATGTCATCTAGACAATATCCACACTCAAAGGAGTCCTCATTACATTTATTGTCACACTATTTAACAGAATAGTGAGGACTACTAATGCTATCATCTGGACCGTCACTCCGTTCCCCGACTCGTCCCAGCTATATTCTCATTTCCTAAAGAGAACAGTAAAAGAAAAGGTGAGCTCAATTAGCCCAATAAGAAATATTATAACTAAGATACTGCAGAATAAATTATCATTAGTCTTCAACAATGTTAAATTGATAAAATACAATAGACATCAAGTTTAACTGCAGCGAAACAAACAATCCATTAGAAGAGTCAAGTAGAGAATAAAATCTACTATCTTTTATGATTTAAAAGATTTTCATCACTTTTATCACTGAGACTCGACTTAATAAATAATCCACATCATCAAATCATCCTTGCACTACAGGCCAAGGATATTATTTAGTATCACGACCACGAATTATCCATGCACTACGGGCCAAAGATAATCGTGTTTTTATCAACAATCCTGATCATGCCATAAAATAATTCATCTTTGCTCCCTTGGCTGAAGAGAATCCATATCCATAATCATACCAAAAACTGTCCATCAATGCACTACGGGCTAATGAGGACTTTTTCCACATCATTTATAACATTACGGTCATGATTATACCAAATAATCCTTGGTCATAATCATACCAAGTCCATCTATGCAATACAAGCCACAGATAACTTTCAACATAATATAAACATGAGGATGATGAAAATGATATAAGAATTCAATAAAACAAGTTCAAGAATTAATTTATCCAGGAACCAATAACGTCTAAATTGTCAACATGATACTGTTTTATAGAGTAAAATTCAAGAATGCTCTGAAGAATATTTCCATAAAAAGATACTGGATGAAGCGCAAATATCAAGGTTATTCCACTAATTTCATGGAGTATAGAAGTCAAAACTTTAACCAACTGAGTATAATAAATAATGGAATAACAAAAGAATTCACCAGGAATGCGATAAACTGCACAGACATGTTATTCCAACAGAATAATAAATAAAGGAACCAGGTCATGCGTAAATGCACAGACAAGATATTCCAACAGAATAATAACTAACGAAACTAGATCAGGCGAAATTCGCACTGACAGGATGTTCCAACAGAATAATAAAGAATGGAATAACAGAAGAATTTCACCATATATGTGGTACTTCGCATAGACAGGTTATTCCAACATAATAATAAAGAATGAAATAACAGAAGAATTTCACCAAGTATAAGGTAGTCCACGTATACAGGTTATTCCAACAGAATAATAAAGAATGGAATAACAGAAGTTCTCTTCATGAATACAGAAGAAATAATACCCCTTACGAATACAACAAATTAAATCCCTTACCTTAGAACAAACTGGATATAGGAGTAGTGAAGTAGCAGAATACTTTTCTTCTTTCTCTCTATAGTTTCTCTCTTTAAAGTTTCAGTGAATTCGTAAGAAATAATGAAGGAATGAGCTTCAATTTATATGAGAATGGACTGAATAGTAACTAATTCCTGAACGGTCAAAATTGATTTACTTTTAAACGGACGGTCCAGATTGGTTTACTATAAAATATTCTAATAAAACAAAATCTTTTAAATAAAATATAATATATTCTATTTATAATTTAATAAAATGAATAACTTTATAAAAGTATTCTATTTTATATAAAAAGATTTTACTATGCAAAAACTATGCAGGCACTATACAAACACTATGCATAATAAAATATAATATATTCTAATTATTGTCTAATAAAACAAATAACTTTATAAAAGTATTCTGTTTTATATAAAAAGATTTTACTATGCAAAATACTATGCATAATAGAATATAATATATTCTATTATAGTCTAATAAAACGAATAACTTTATAAAAGTATTTTGTTTTATATAAAAAGTTTTTCTGTTTTATTACATTAATAATACTAATAAAACAAAACTTCATCACCATTATTATAATTCACACTATTAATCGACCAGGTCGTTCCCAGGAAAGAGGGGGCTTTCCAATAAGGATTTCTCCCTATTGGCGCGCAATTAAGTGATCAAACCTCTCCTTGGCAGAACTTCTAGACATCGTTAATATTGCAAATAATACTATTAATAACTCTGTCATCTCAATTATTTATTTAATACTATATTAAAATATCGACAATAATTGAATCAAATAACGTGAGATACTATGCAATAATTAATGTAGCAATAATTGAACAAAACTGAGTGTTTTCTCACGTAAACATCAATAATCAATATCGTGTGCTACTATGCAACCACGCGTATTACTGTACTTTTACTACCGAGTAGTTCAACAGTAATAACGATAAAACTTCCGCCGTTATTTTCATAAAAACATTTTTGTCGTTTTCTCAATCCGACAATAATTCTGTTGTGGGGTCCACCAATGATTGTGCCATCGTACGAATATTTCCTGTTAAAACGAATATTTTCCGACCAATCGAATATTATATAACAACTTGTATACTTTGAAAAATTTATAAATACTACCCACAACTATAACATCATCTCAAATTCACAACATAATATTCAAAAAAATATTCCGAAAAAAATTAAATCTTTATTCGTAAAATTTGAAATTTTACATATAATATATTCTATTTTTCATAAAAAATAAAACTTATTATAATATATATATATATAATAATAATAATAATAATAATAATAATAATAAAAATTTACAACTCCCTCCCGACAATGCAAATCCCCCCTCCCCCATATATATATATATATATATATATATATATATATATACAGAACTGATCAGGTCCGGACTCCCGGACCTGATCAAATCCGGACCTTTAATTTTTTTTTTTTTTTTTTTTTTTTTGTAGAACAACTAAAAAAAAAAAAATTTATGGAACTGAAATTTTTTCAAAATAAAGTGTTTTGGGTGTGTTTTTAACACCTACCCCAACCAATGTATGTACAGTCTGCCCAGACTGTACAGACATATTTCGTTATAGGCATCCAAATCACGCCCAAAACACTGTATTATGGAAAAATTTCAATTTCATAAATTTTTTTTTTTTTTTTTGTTGTTTCAAAAAAAAAAAAGCAAAAAAAAAAAAAAAAAAAATGGTCCGTATTTTAGTAGAGTCTGGGATCTCGGACTGGATCCGGACTCTATATATATATATATATATATATATATATATATATATATATATATATATATATTGAAAGTAGTATGCACACAAGCCTATCATGTTTGATGATAAAGCATATACTTTGTAACTATCTTATTCATTTATTAATAAAAAGTATTTATTTATTAAAGGCTTTTAATTATCTACATGATGCTATTTTATAATGTGATAAACCCATAGTTTTAAGCAATGATTTTAGAATAATGATGATGATCATTCTAATGAGATTTAAATTCTTTGAAAGCTTAAAACTAAAATAGTTCCCAATCGTTGGATTACTAAATTGGGGATTAGTAAATCCGGATAGATGGGTACATACGTTGCTTGCTCATTGGATGAGGATGATTGATCTCATGATCATTTATGTGGAGACACTAAAGCAAGTATGTAGGTGCTTATTAGAGAATAAGTTCACTGAACGTGGCTCGCTAAAGAATACCTAATGGAGTTTTACTTGCCTGTCAATAGGAATTCCTGTAGTGATAGTAGTACAAGTGATCCTTGGACTTGAGATCATCATAGTATCTTGTGTATGATGAGTTATACTTTGACTTATTCCTTAAGACCCTTAGGGTATATCAAAGGGTATGCTTGGGTATAATAAGTTATACATGGAGATAATGTATGATCAATAAAGAATCTATCACTTTTAGTAAAAGAAGAGAAATGTTCTATGTGATTCGATAAATGACAACTCAGTAGTCCTTGGCCAAGGCAAAATGAAATTAGAAAGGAGTTTCTAATTTGTATTATTTGGAGTTGTGCATTTAAGAGTCGAAATACATATAATTAATTAAAATAAGACTTGACAGTAATTCCATATCTTATATTTAATTGGGACATTGTATGGTCGAAGGATTGAATTGTACGGTAACTATTTACTCAAAGTTTCTTTTATGATTAATGTTAAAATCTATATTATCTGGAAAGTCGTTGATCGCTAGGGAGGCTTATCCTTATCGTAGAATAAATATTATTTGTTTAAATAAATTATTAGTTTAATTTATTTATTTAAATAAGATTAGAATCGTTCTAATTGATTTATTCACAACCGCTTTAATATGGAGAACCTAAAGGGTCACACCATAAAAGAAAAAATAATTATTTAAAAAGTTAATGGCATAATCATAATAAAAAGTTAAGTATATTTAATTTAATCTATGGTGATAGAATAAATTAAATAGCTTAATATTTATTATTTAATATTTTGGAAATATTAAATATAAATTAATAAGAGGAGTCTTATTATTATTATTACTATTATTATTATTTAATTCCTAAAGGAGTTTGGGAATTAATTAATAAAAGTACACTCAAATATCCTAATAGGATTAGGAGGCAAATTAATTAAAAGAGTTTAATTAATTATCCCTAATAAGATTAGGGAGCTTAATTAATTAAAAGAATTTAATTGATTAAAATAAAATCCAATTTTTTAATTGTTAAGGAGGGTTGTCTACATCTATAAATTAGAGAAATCTTATTATGGGTGTGGTGGTTGTTGACTTTTTCTCAACAAACGTAATTCCAATAGTTGGGAGAGTACGCTCTATGAGAGATAGAAAAAATAGGGTTTTGCCAAACGCCCATTTTCTTGAATCTCTATTCTTTCTTGGTGGATCACCTCTAGAGGCTAAACACTTGGGTGGCTAACGTTGATCAAAGGAAGGAACCAAACCCGGTGGATTCAAGTTGAATGCAAAAAGGATTGGAGGTAAACTTGTACCTGAGGAAGCTCGGATCTTCAAGGGTATGATTCTTATTCATATCTCTTCGTTTAATTAATAATTATGCATAAAGGGTGATCCGGGTATATGGTTTGTAAAGTTTTTAAACTCTGATTTTTACACGTTTCCGCTAATTTTGTGCAATTTGATTGCGTTCATGAATATTACAAACCTAACATATATATATATATATATAACAAATCTGAGATAACTTATACCGACAGTTTTGAAAAATGGGTAAATGGGAGGTCCATATAATAAGCAAAATTTACAACAAATACTTCATAAAAATCCCCTCAATATTTTTAAAAACATTTATTCATCAATAATATAACTTGCAATATTAACAACTAGATCATTCTCAAGAAAGACGGGGCTTTCCAATAAGGATTTCTCCCTATTGGCGTGCAATTAGGTGACCAAACCCCTTTCATTGACATAATTTTCTAGACATTGTCAATAATGCAAATAATAATATGAATAACTTATCATCTCAATTATGGATTTAATAATATAAAATATTATGATAATAATTGAATCAATAGCGTGAGATACTATGCAACAATTATCGTAGCTATAATTGAGTAAAAATGAGTGACTTCTCATTAGGGGTGTAAGTTGAGCCAAGTAGCTCGGTACTCGATTCGAGATCAGCTCAAAAATATGATCCAAAGCTCGAATTCAAAGTTGATCCGAGTCGAATCTGATCCATACTCATTTTCTGTTTAATGATACATGAGTCGAATTCGAGCATACCAGTGTTCGCTCATATTATGGTTTGAGTATTTCATTTTTTCTCGATCCATACTTGATACCTGCTCGATGGATCATATTCGAATATTGGTCTGATCCATGTTAGTAAGCTAAATATGTGATATTTGTATCAATATTTATAATTTATAAAGTGTAGTACGAAATTGTATAAATTTGTACTTGAATACATCAATGAATTGAATGTTAATTTATATTAAATTCTTTATAATTTCTATACATAAATAAAAGTGAAAAAGTTTTATATATAAATATTAGTTAAGTAACAAATTTAGTATGTAGTGGTTCAGTTTTAAGTGAAATGGTTCATATTCAAAACTCAATTTGAATTGAAGGCTCATGAGTAACTAGGTTTGTAAACAAGTCAAGTACTTACGAGTCCAGTAGGTCCGAGTAATGATTCGAGTCGAATTTGGCGCAAAAATATAAATCCTTAATCGAATCCGAGTCGAATTCGAGCTCAATTTTTTCGTGTTGAACCGAATCTGAGCATTAAGGTGTTCGTTGAGATTCAACTCGTTTACACCCTTACTTCTCATGTAAGCATCAATAATCAATACCGTGTGCTACTATGCAACCATGCATATTACTGTACTTTATATCACCGGGTATTTCAACAGTTAACGGTAAAACTTTCGCTGTGATTTTTTATAAAAAGATATTTCTGTCGTTTTCTAACTCCGATAATAATTCTGATATGGGGTCCACCAATGATTGTGCCGTCGTACGAATATTCTCTGTTAAAATGAATATTCCCCGACCAATCGAATATTTTATAACAACTTGTTTACTTTGCAAAATTTATAAATATTACCCACAACTATAACATTATATCAAATCCACACCATAATATTCAAAAATATATTTTGAGAAAAATTCATCTTTATTCATAAAAGTTGGGTCTTACAGTACGTACATTGTTGTTTCAAAAATTCACACTTGGAAATCCGGCTAATTTATTTTGTATGGATTAGAATCCTAGGTCAAATGAAATCCAAACTCTCTTGATTCACAGAGAGAATTCCAAAAACAACCTCAAATCTGAAATGCTAGCTGGGATAAATTTTAATATATATTCAATCAATTTCTAGCAACACAAACATAACTAACTAAGAATAGCATCACCAATATTATTATTATTATTATTATTATTATTATTATTATTATTATTATTATTATTGGTAATCGGTTAAAAAGACTAAAGAATATTATTATTATTACTATTTCAAAATATCTGAAACAATCAAAAGAAGTACCCTAGGATGAGCTAGCTAGGATCTTCCAACTAAAAAAATAAGAATATGAAAACCAAACGTCTGAGTTAAGCAACTAATGAAAGAATTGATTCGTAACAATTGATCTGTCCATATTAAAGCAACCATCAAGTGTGCATTATAATCTAGTACAAAGGAATTGAAAATTTGAGAAATTAATTAGCACAATAAAAACTTGAAATTGCACTAATCCTCTTCAAGATTGATAGAATCCTTAAACTTCCCATACAAAATCTTCTTTAACTCGGTCATCTGTGCAAACATGGGGGGAATATGCAATTAAGATAAAAAAAACATGGGTCAAATAATAACTTAGCTTTATGTCATTGAAATATTTCGCTAAGTCGAACTACAACACATTGCAATGTAAAATGAAATAAATATGACAAAGAGACAAGAACATAGAAACTACCTAAAGATCCTTTTGTTAAACAAGAAGTTTCATCTCAACCAATTTGTATTGCTAAAGTCTGCACGAGAATTAAGCAACATGGACACCAATTACCTTAAATGTCAAAGGAGTGCCACATAACTTGAACTAAACTACTAAAGAGATTAAGGCAAATACCATAGAAGTATGTTTTAGTATTATCACTTCAGTAATATCAGCCATAAATAATAAAAAATAGTTAAAGAATCACAAAAACACAGAAATGTGCTCACAAATGACTATTTCTATAATGGCACTGAACACAATTATTACTAGTTTACTACCACCCTATTAGAACTTTTCATACCTAGTCTGAATACAACTCATACCCTGCTTGACTGGCATGTTTAGGGAAGGGGGAAAGGTAACCAATATGGGGGAAAAGGTACTGATCTGATATTTTCAATATACAGATTTAGATTAATACATATCCTCCCTCCATTCACAAAAAGAGGCTCATTCATTTGATCTACCTAATAATCAAAACAATAATTCAGACTTAATACACTTGGATCACTATTATCATTATCTCAGAATTTAGAATTCTCTATTGTTATAGCAATCTCAGTTGCACCTGGGGTGAATCACTATCATCATTATTACACTTGATGAGTAGTATCATCATTTGATACTGTAGTTCTACATTTAAACAAATAACAAAGATAAATTTAAAAAAATACCAAAGTTAATTTTAAACAAATAACAAAGTCAAAATAGGAAAACTTTCTTACAGATTATTAGCATTAGACAATTTCTTTTATAGTATGTCACACCAACTTTGCCACATACATGACAACGTCTACTCTTGGCACTTTTTGCTATCCCCAAAGCCCTTTTTTTGCCACCCTTCAGCCTTTTGCCACACCCTTTTGCTTGCACGTGGTTCGATTCAATGTAACTATATTAGTTTCTAGAAGCACAATAGTTATCTAGAAAGGGGGTTGAATAGATATTTTTTTTAAAAAAAATTCTTTTTCAAAATACTTGTCAAATTTATTAATAAATTAACCACAGCGGAATAGAAGATTTGTTTGTTCCCCTTTAAGATAAACTAAGTTAATAGGTGATAAGCATTTATGACAGATATAGCAGTTATAACAAGAATATAAAAGACACAGTATTTTTAAGTGGTTCAGAGCACTCAAGGCTCCTAGTTCACTCTTCTACTCCTCGAGTAGGAAATCCACTAAGGATATCCACTAAGGATATCTTTACAATCTTTGAATCACTTAGATTCCTTCAAGACCAGCAGTCTTGGAACTTCTTAGTTCACTTAGAACTTTTCAAGTCCAGTAGACTTGGAACTTCTTAGTTCACTTTGAACTCTTCAAGTCCAGCAGACTTGGAATACACTTGATGAGAGTTGAGTTCTTGGGTAGTGCTACTTAGTTGTTGTTAAGCATATGTTCAAAAGAACTAAGTAGTTGAGCAAGCTTTCTTTCTTAATCGCAGAATTGAACATTGAGTGTTCTTCAACTTTTTTATGTTCTTGCTTGTTTGTATCTGTGTCTGATGATTCATATATAAAGGAGCCTTTGAAATATGTCCATTGAAGCATTAAATGCATTAGACATTTTTTAGCACTGATGGTGACTTCTTGAAAAAATTTTGTTCAGCCGTCTGATTCACTGACATGGTAGACTTCTATCTCACCTAACACCTAAAAAACCTTTTTCAACAGGCATGCAGTCCTTTTCCTTAGCTTCTTTAATACGCTTCTTTGATACATACTAAAGATGCATGTTGGAATTTCCTAAAGTCTCAATGTCTATAACCCATTCTTCTTTTGTAGTATTTTATTCTTCAGCTAATGGACAATGCTCGATGCTTTTGATGCTGACAGGAGATACACTACGATCATGATCATGGTGTCTTGTCATATTTGTGCATGACTCAGCCTGATAGAAGAGAACACTATGATTTCTCTTAAGCATTGGTAGACTACGATCTTTAACTTGCTTGTTTTTGCAGATTCTACGCTTCCGAGAGAAGACTACGATTCTTGACTTGGCACGACAGTCACTTGGACCAACTCTACGATTCTGAGTGAGGCCCTCCAAAGTAGACTACGATTCTGTAACAACTTTCTCGATACTCTACGATTCTGCCTTGGCTTCTGCAATCTCTCGGCTGGCTCGACAGACTACGATTCTTTTGATGCCTATCTATTACATCTCAAAATAGATCAACCCAACAATTTTAATCTTTTCATCTATACATTCATTTACAGAGTGATAAACATTAAGCACAGATCAACCTAATAATTTTGATCTTTCACCGAAGTCCTGGTATATGTGTTCTTTGAAGGACTTTACACAAAAGCATGTTTATTTACTTTCAACATCAAATTTGAATATGTAATTTCCAACAAACTATGTTCATTAGTAGAAGTCATGTTAACTAACTTGGATACACTAATTCTGCCACAATCCATTTCCTTGTTTCTTTCGAAATCATTCTTCCCAATAATTTGCTTGATCTTTTTATATCCATTATCTAAACATTCAAACTTTTTGCAAGTGCATGTTGCATAATCCCAAGATTTTTCATAATGAATTTCTCTTACATTACACTTGTTGACATTCCTTCGGCAAATCTTATATACATGGTAGTTGACATCCTCCTTTATAAGTTCAAACTTATAATTCAAGGTCTCACACAACTATCTTCAAATTTATAATACATAGAGTATGTATAAATGTTAACCATTTGACTTAAGAAATGATTGGAAATTTTCATTTTTGGTCTCTAAATCATATCTTTATTATTTGATTCCAACTCTATATGTCGTTGATGTTGAAGGTCCCGACCAAATTGAATCATAAAATCCACTAATGAATTTCCTTTGAAAATAATTTTTTTTTTAAAATGCATGAGAACTCTCCGCTCATTAGCTACTTAACATGCCGACTGAGAAAATATGATTCACATGTTGGGGTACCCATCTACAACGGATGTCATACATTAATTGTAGCTAAATAATTTATTAGTAGTCAACCCACTTTTCTCCACTAGCTCCACCCAAGTGGATTCAAACTTTTCCACAGTCTCTGAATTCCAAATGTAATATGAAAATTCTTTATAATAAGCACTGAATTTTACTGAGTCAATCTTCTCTGAAAATTTGGTCAAAATGTTTCTGTGAAATGGCATTTGTCATAGTCGAATCATGATCAGTGATAATCATCTTAGGTGCATCACTCTGCATTGCTTCCAAAAAATACTTGAAAAGCCAAACAAAAGTATCTATGGTCTCATCACTTAAGAAAGCACAACCAAATACAATAGCTTGACTGTGGTTATTAACCCCCATTAGTGGTGCAAATATCATTATGTAACGATTAGTGTTGTACATGGTATCAAAAATGACAACATCGTCGTAAAATCTATAAGCCCGTCTAGAAATTGCATCGGCTTAAAAATAACGCGTAATCCTTTTTTCATCATCCGTGTCAATTGTAAAAGTGAATGAAGGATTCTTTTGTTGTTCTAACTTTAAGTACTCATTTAACATATTGCCATCTTGTCCCTTCAGCTCATTACGATTATCTCTTTCAAAGTTATACAAATCTCGTTGCGTGCAACCAATATTTTCAATTTCACCCACCTGTACTGCATGAAATTTGTATTGTTGGCATTATGGTATATTCACCATACATTACGATGTGATCATAAAAGATGCCTCTTATGTGGGGTTGACAATAGCCCTCCTCAGTTATTGTAACTACGTACAACTCATTTCTTTTTACCACTACAATTCTTGCACTACAACCTTCTTTGGTAGATCTAAGTTTTCTTTTTGCATCCACATCAGCTAATAATTTTCCCTTTTCATGCTTATAACACACATACTCCTTCCTACAAATCTCACTGCTTTCCTCCTTTTTTTTCTAAGTATATTTTCGCACACTAAAATCAGCATGCATTGTATATGTATTGTAAAAAGTGTGAACATCGTTTAATATTTGAAATTCTTGACCAAGTTTAGGCGTAAACGCATCGGTTACTTGAGGATAGTAGGCAATAATTTTAACATTGTTCACATCCAACCCCTCTTCACTCAAGTCATCCCTCTCCATTTCTATTTCAAAATTGTAAATGAAGTATAAATTCATTTCTGCATTACTTCCACAACTATCTATTTCATAGTTCATGACATCCATTTTTAAAAATTCCGCCCATAATAAATTTAAAAGAATGATTAGGTCCACACTCAATCAAAATAATGTAACAAACAGAAATATTGTATAAACAGCAGTTCCCTGAGAATAAAAAAAAGAAAAGAAGAAAAAAAAACTCCTGATGTATAAATTGGTAACAAAATGTGGTAAGCATGAAGTAATTGCCTAGAGTACTAAAAACTTTTCAAATAAAAATATTAGATACTATGGATGTGCAACCAAATACATATGTCAAACAAGAAACATGCAATTTTCACTACACCAACCACTACAAGAAAACCGGCTATTTTCGACGGACGTAACCTCGACGGATTAAATTCGGTTGAAATAAGCTTACTTCTGAGGGAATAATGTGTCGGTTATACGTCCCTCGAAAATAACTTAATTCTGACGGAATTCCGTCGAACTTAGACCTCTCCAATTGGAACCAAGTTTCGCGCCAACGCAAAAACTAATTTCGACGAACAAACGTTAATTCCAAGGGATGTTTCGTCGAATTTAAGTTATTTTTGAGGGACTTATTATCGACAGAAATTTCGTCAGAAATATCAAATAAAATCTATTCACCTTCTGCCTTTTCATTTCAGACGCTCAGCTCTCCATCTCTCTCTATCTCTCTATCACTCACTTTCACTCTTCTTCTCTCTCTCATCTCCCCCCGCCCCCTCCCCATGCCACCGTTCCCCCCCACTGCCTCCCCCAGCCAGTAGTTCCCCCCACCCGGCCCCACCCGATCCCACCCCTAGTCCATCCACCCCCTCCTTTTCCCCCGGTTTCCCCCCCCCCCACCCTGGTCCCCCACACCCCTCCACAGTACCCCCACCCCCAACGGAGGCGTATAGGCTGCTGATCACTGCCCAAATTTTCATCCTCGTTCAAGGTAAGTGTTTCCCAATTTTTTTTAGGGTTCATATATACATTTGATATAATTGCTGAAATTTGGATATATTAGGTAGTTGTCAATATAATTGCTGAATATTAGATAAATTTGTGAGTTATTGATATATACATTTGATATGATTGATGAAATTGGAATTTTTGAGTTATTGATATGATTTGATATACTTAAATTAGGAAACTGATTTTGAAGTTGTTATTTTGTTGCTGAAATTGGGAAGGGTTTTGTTTAAATTGATATTAAGTACTTTTGGGTTTATTTTGTGCAATATTACAGCTTCTGCTTCTGTAACTGTAGATCATCCTATGTATTGTTTGAATTTTGTATTTTTTTTGATATTTCTGACTAAATTTCACACTGAAATTCTGTCAGAAGTTTGGAGATGCAAAATTTATGGGCCCTACAAACTATTATATATATATATATATATATATATATATATATATATATATATATATATATATTACTTAATTTTCTAATACTAAAATTCAATAATTAAGTAGAATAAACTTAATTAGTTTCCGACTAATAAAATAAAACAAAACAAAAATTTACTAAAATAATATATAATAAAAAAAGAAATAAAATTAAATTGAGCAACTTAATTAAGTAAGTATAATAAATGAAATAAATATAATTTAATAAATGGATTAAATTAAATTTAATAAAATAAAATGATAAATAAAATAAAATAAAAAAAATTGATTTAATTTAATAAATTAAATTTAATTTAATAAAAAATATTTAAAAATATATAATATAATGCGAATAAAATAAAATTTAATAAATAATAAAATAAAATAAATATAATAAAATAAAATAAATTTATTAAAATTTAATTTAATTAAAATAATTTAAATTAAATTTAAAAAATTTAATTTAATTTAATAAAAAAATTTAAAAATTATATAATATAATATAAAATAAAATTAAGATGATTAAAATAATAAATTAAATCAAATTAAAATAATTAATACCATAAATTAAATTAAATTAGAACTTATATAATCTAATACAAAATAAAAACTAAAAGAAAAAAAAATATAATAATAAACTAAGTAGCATTTGCTTAGTTAGGATGCAATTCAAAGATACTGAATATATAAGAATGTTGTCATGGAAATAAAATAATATAATTTAGAACTTAATTAGAAACCCGTTTGACAAGTAGGAGTGAATATCGAATAGTAGTCTTTATAGATTCCAAATAACAATTCTCATAAACCAAGTACCACTTACTTAGTTTATCATTGGCAAAATAAACTAAGTAGCATTTGCTTAGTTTGCCACAATTTTCAATAAATACAATAATACTTTCCCTACATATATGTACTCTTTCTTGTATGCAGGTTTGAACAGCGGAGTTGAAGCTAATAGTACTTCAACCGGTTTCTTGACAGCAATTAAAAAAAGGGTTTTAGTTCCTGTTTGTGTCTTATACTAGAATATTAATGTTAATTGAATTACTGCGAACATTCCTCACTGTTCCATCATAACAAATGACAATAATTAGAAGGATTGTCATTAAGTTATTGAATGAAGTTCTAGGTTAAGCAACCCTCTAGATGAGCGAATGATCACTTCTCTGCTAGGAATGAATCATCTCCCCATATGGGTCCAATCCATGACATAGATAGCTTCTCACCACTCCGAATTCTTTAGATGGGTAGTTCTTATAGAACGTCTCAACTCTTTTTCTATGAGTATTATCCATCTGAGGAATTCGGAGTGGTGAGAAGCTGTCTATGTCATAGATTAGACCCATATGTGGGGAGATGATTCATTCCTTGCAGAGAAGTGATCGTTCGTTCATCTAGAGGTTGGCTTTCTTGGTATTTTGTTCAATAGCTTAATGGAACTCCTTCGAGATGTTGTCATCTATTATGATGGAACAATGAGGAATGTCTGTAGTAATTGAATTAACTTTATTATTCAAGTATAGGACACAAACAAGAACTATGACCCCTTTTTTTGCCCGATTGCCGAGAAACCAGTTGGTAAAATAAATCCTTCATATGCATGCATGTGGTATTAATACAATCTTAAAAACCCATTTGACATTCACTCAATAGGAGTGAATGTCGAATAGTACCCATTTTGGGACTGTTACTGGATGTTATCTCTCACTTAGGCCAGTGCCAATTCATAAGGGTACTTTTTTTTTTTTTTTGAGGATTTTTCAGCTGATTATCTCTGCATATTCTCCGAGTGCATACTTAGACTAAGTTGTCTTGGTCTATTGCGTGTACTTGGAGACCATGCAGAGGTGCTGCTGAAATTTTCTTAAAATAGAATAAACGTCCTCAAGATTGGCACTAGTGAGGAGACGCATCCAGTAATGGGATAGAAGATGTTAGTTCCTAGTAGATACACAATAGATATAGAAGGGGGGTTGAATAGAACCTTTTTAATTTTAAATACTTTTCTTTTTTATTTTATATTGCTAATGAATTAGTATATGACAAACATAAGGATCTTTTCAAGCACAGTGGAATAAGTAAAAGATTCCCTTCATTGATATATTCACATACATTGTTCTTAGAGTTAGTTAAGTGGTAAGCAGTTAATACATTCATAGCAGTTATAGCAGTTAGGTACATAATGTAAATGACAGTAAGTAAATGACACAAGGGATTTTAAGTGGTTCAGAGACTCAAGCTCCTAATCCACTCTTCTACTTTAACTCACAGGATTTCTACTAAGGAAGGGCAGCACCCTGAATCACTAAGATTCCTTCAAGACCAGCAGCCTTGGAAATTTAGTTCACTAAGAACTCTTCAAGACCAGAAGGCTTGAAACTTCTCTAGTTCCCTTGGAAATCTTTAAGCCCAGTAGGCTTGGAACTTCATTTAGTCCCTCTAGAAAAGGACTCCTCAGGCCCTGGCTTCTTATTGTTGGTGTCTTGCTGCTAAGATATCTTTAAGCTTGAACATCTTTTATACTTAGCAGCTTGGTGTGGTCCTCTTTGCATTCTGCTTCGAGTCTGGACCACATCTTCTCTAGTGCAACTTATATTCACTCTTTTCTGCTCATCTTCATCTGATGTCAGTTTTGCACCATCACCATTTGGGTTTGCTAAGTGTTTGAGCTTTTGGTAGACTTCGTCTGACACATCTTTGAATGGTTTGCAGACATGGTTTTGCATCTATTCTATTTTAGCTTTTGGTTCATGGTGATTCGTAGAGTGGCTCTCTTGATCTTCTTTATACTCTACCACTTTTCTGAATGTTATCTTCTTGGCCTTCTTAGATCTCAGCTTAGCTGCCATTTTTAGTGGCATTCTCATCTTTGTTGAGTGAAGCTTTTAGTCTATTCGATTTCTTCTTCAAAGCTGCTTCACTTTCACCTTTGTAGTCTCATTGTCACTTAGACTTGTTCTGTTTTTCTCTGGTGGAACTCGTAGAGTCAACAATATAGCATTCCAACAACTCAACGATTCTGCAACATCATCAATTTTTGATCCTTAAAGCTCTGGCTTATTTATACTCCTTCCCAATCTTCCCATTGGGATATAGTCGTTGAAAGTTATTTGAATAGCTTTGCAGATCTCAATTTATTTAGTGTAGACTACTTGATGTGATGTGACAGCTCCTTTATGACTTTACTAACACAACAGTCTGCTATCTTACCTACCGCCTTAGAGTTATCACAATAGTCTTCTTTATTTCTTTTTTCTGACTTCTCGATTAGAACATCAGAGATTGTACTTTTGCATCGATGCTCTTAACTATCAATGTTCAAATATCAGTCTTCAGATTGAACCGTTGCTAATGCTTCAATCTTTAGATGACCAAACTCTATGATTCTAATGCATATGTTCTTAGACCTGATCCTAGTGTCATGTTGAATGTTGCTCATTGACCGGTTGAGACAACACTACAATCCTGACGAGTGTTCATTGGATCCTAAATGTAGAACACCTCTTCCTTCTCTTGTGCAGTGCTACAACACTTCTGTTTGCCTCGACTGATCTCAGGAACTAATAGCTTAACTTCTTGTTCTTTCCTCTTTTGAATAGCAAGACACTTCAAATTTTTGGCATGTCCAGCTCGCTTTCTCCTTGTGATCTCTCGTTCACTTATCACCAATGGACTGACACGATACTTAATCACTTTAGACTTGTTCTTCATATGATGACCAGTATCTTTGTGTTCACTTCATCAGTTTCTGCTTTATTTGGCAAACACTATGATCCTGGATACTTCCAAGATTGTTGTCTTCTGTTTACTTGACAACGACTTTACTTGTTGACTTTCCTTAGTCAGTTACTGAAGTCTTCTTTTGATTAACTTGTGGAAGACTTCATCTTGAATGGCTTCTCAACTCAATTTGGATGTTGATTGGGTTGGTGCTTAGATCTTCTGTTAGTTTGCATGTCATTCATTAAATGCTCTTTGGTTTCCTTCAGGTAGGATGTATCTTTTTAGCTCAGACCAGAGGCTTCATACTTTAGATATTCTGGGAGTGCTCATTTGTTGAGAATCATATTTGATCTATGATTCTACCTTGGTATTGTGAGCACTTCTGTTCAAGCATTAGTTCTGCACTCTACGATTCAGCTTTGGTTCTGCAGACACTACGACTCCGAGTTCAGATCTTGACACTCTACGATTTTTGTCTTTATGCTTGTTGTCTTCATCTGATCTTGCTCAACTATGATCTCTGCCTCTGATGTGATTAGTAGACTCTACGACTCCGAGTGTGGTCTAAAATTCTTGACTTGTATTCAAAAGATGCTCGGTCGGCTCGTAGATAGGCTGTCTCTACAAAGACTATGGTTCTGAGGATATTCTTCTCGATACAGTACGATCCTTCGTAGTCTACGAACTCCAAGATCTACTATCTTGTAGACTACGATTCTGCCTTGATAGCTCTCGAGTTTTCTTTGACTATCCTGGAAGACTACGCTTTCTGGTGCAATGCTCGACGATCAGACAAGTCCATCTATTACATTATAAGATCAACCTAACATGCTTGATCTTTCTATATTTATAGTCTTTGTACATCATTTATTTTTAAGGACTTTATAAAGCTGTTTTGCTTATGTAGGATCAACCTAACATATTTGATCAATTCATTCTAAGTCCTTGTACATATGTTCCTATTATCTATCAAATGACTTTACAACTTTTCTTAATGCAAGCATACTTGCATATTCATTCATTTATATCATAATCAAATCATACATAAATAGGAATATCATTCACATGCTTATTCCTAACAATCTCCCCCTATTTGATTATGACAAAAACAACTAATGCATATGCATGATATGAATGAATCTTATATACAGTGAGCAATTGTATTTCTAAAATAGATAATCATGAATGTCAATGATAATAATATGGAATTACATAAACTATGTCACTTTACATCTTGGATCCAGAATATACCTAACTGGTTAGAGATGTACCTTTTTAGCTCCATGCGTGTCTCCATGATTTCTGTTTATCAGCTACTTATCTGCTTGATCTTTTTTTTCCTGCTCCCCCAAGGATGGTGACTTCATTTCTTTTCTCTGCTCCCCCTCAGACTCATGATCTTCTTCTTTATTTGGCTCCCCCTCAAACTCTCTTTTCATAGGATCATCATCCTTTAGCTCCCCCTCAGATAATGATTCAGCTTCTGCAACTGCTGTCTTCTTCTTTGCCTTTCTCTTGGCCTTCTTATTTTCTTTTCTTCTGTTCTCCTTGCTCTTCCTTGAATGCCTATTTCTATGCCTCTTTTTCTCTCCATTTTTGTCATTAATCACTTGTGAAAGCTACTCCATGTTGGACATAAGTTGCTCCATCGAGTAAGATGAGTTACCAACCTCAATCTTGAGTTCTTGTTGGCTCAGCTCAAGTTGTAGAGAGAAAGATTGATTCAGATTGTCAATCTTGTCAAAGAGGGCTTGGATTTACTCTTCATTAGCCTTCTGTGCTCGTAGAGCTTCTGCCTTCTGTTTATTTATAGCCTTCAGATAGATTTGATCTCTCTCTTTGATTTTGAGACATATATCAGACAGAGTGGCTTGGAGTCGGTCTTGAACCGTATTATCTCCTGCTTCTGTCAACATCTTTGCCTCTTCAATGATGACGGATATCTTCTCAACCAACTCATCAGAATTTTTTAGTACCTTCTGCTCCGTAGAAGTTTGGTTATGTGGTTGGGCATGCTCTTGTTGAACACCTGATTGAACTCTACAATTTTCATTTTCGGACAGTTTTTCGAAAGCAGTAAGAATTTGGTAAATAGTTGAGTGTCAATCACAATTGGACGATGAAGGAATTTCATACAATTGTGCTTGGAGAGAGGGAAGATTTTCAAATTGAACTTGATCATCTTTAGTGGTAGGGTGAAGGGACTCTACGATCATCCACTTGAGCATAATCCTTCTTGTGAGACCCTAAATTTTATGAATAAAGATTTAAATTTCTCGAAATATTTTTTAAAATATTATGGTATGGATTTGATATAATGTTATAGTTGTAGGTAGTATTTATAAATTTTGCAAAGTATGCAAGTTGTTATAAAATATTCGTTTGGTTGGGAAATATTCTTTTTGTTGGGGAATATCTGTACGACGGCACAATCATTGGTGGACCCACAAGGGAAGTATTGCCGTATTTAGATAATGATAGAATTATCATTTTATAAAAATAACTGCGAAAGTGTTACCATTAAAACTGTTGAACTACTCGGTAGTAAAAGTACAGTAATACGCGTGGTTGCATAGTAGCACACGGTATTGATTATTGATGTTTATGTGATAAGTCACTCAGTTATACTTAATTATTGTAACAGTAATTGCTGCATCATATTTCTCATATTATTGATTTAATTATTATTACAGTATCATCTGCATGATATGTTATTAAATCAATAATTGAGACGACAAAGTTATTTATATTATTAAATTGCAATATTTACAATGTCTAGAAGTTCTGTCAATGAGAGGTTTGGTCATCTAATTGCACGCCAATAAGGAGAAATCCTTATCGGAAAGCCCCCTCTTTCCTGGGAACGACCTGGTTGTTAAATATTGTGAGTTATAATATTAATGATGAATAAGTTCGTGTTGATTAAAGATAAATTTGATAGTTCCATTGTGTTGGGATTATTCGTGTTAGTGGAAATCGACATCTATTCCGATGATAATTGATGTCTGGGGGTTATATTGATAAATCGAGTAATTAATCGGATAAATGAGCAATTAATTGTTACTAATTCACATGCTTTTATAACTATTTGTTCACATGTGTGTACTATTGAATCACATTCTTGTACTATTAGGGGAGGTGGTGCAAGTTTGATAATACTTGCAGGACTAAATTAAAAATAAAGGAAAAGAGGAAGGTATTATACTGTAATATTCTGAGCCCCAAAATGTGCAATTATCGAGACTATATTTTCCTATAAATAGAAGCTCATTTCTTCACTATTCTTCACCAATTCACTCAAGCTATAGAGCATTTATTATAAAGAGAAATTATAGAGAGAAAGAAGAAGAGAAGTCTGCTACCTCTCTATTCCAGTATTCAGTTTTATTCTAAGGTAAGGGATATTATTATTATAGTAAGGGGTATTATTTCTTTCGTATTCATGAAGAGAACTGTTGTTATTCCATACCTTATTATTCTGTTGGAATAACCTGTTTATGCGAAGTATCGCATACATGGTGAAATTCTTCTATTATTCCATTCTTTATTATTATGTTGGAATAACCTGGTTATGCGAAGTACCGCATACATGGTGAAATTCTTCTGTTATTTCATTCTTTATTATTATGTTGGAATAGCTTGTTTATGCGAAGTACCGCATACATGGTGAAATTCTTCTATTATTCCATTCTATATTATTCTGTCGGAATATCATGTCTGTGCGTTTACGCCGTACCTGGTTCCATTATTTATTATTCTGTCGGAATATCCTGTCTGTGCGTTTACGCCGGACCTGGTTCCATTATTTATTATTCTGTTGGGAATAACCTATCTGTGCAGTCTATCGGACGCATGGTGAATCCTTCTGTTATTCCAATCTTTATTATTATGTTGGAATAACCTGTCTATGTGGATTACCACATGCATGGTGAATGATCATTTGTATTCATTCCTTATTAAATTGTAGAAATGATTTGTTTACGTGGATTATGATGAAAGTCATAATAAAAATATTGAACTGATGAAAATCATGGGTATATGTAGTATTAGTGAGTGTTATGATGAGTTATGTTGGTTATTATGTGAAAACATGAAAGTTTCTTAGAAATCACAAAGGGTTGAAAAATCAGATTTTGGTGAAAATGGAACATGAAATTCAATTGACCATATCTCCTATTATATTTCAAATTTTTGAGTGTGCTCAAGTTCTAGAGTTAGATCTATGAGTTTTCTAACTTATCCAAGCGGAATCACTGGAAAAAGGTGTTGTAGATTTTCGTGTGGACTAATTTTAGCAAATGAGTCAAAAGCTGCAAAGTACCAAAAAACTACTGCCCAAAATTTTAAAAGGGCATTTTCAGCCACTTAATTTGTGAAAAAAATTTCGGCCTTTTGGGACATGGAAATATATGGTATAAAGTACCTCTTGTCAAAAAATGAGCTCATTCTGACTTAAAATGAGCAAGTTATGACTATTTCAATATTTAAGTCTTTCCGACGAAAAATGCTATAACCGAAGTTCTATAACTCCGATGACCATGAAATTTAAATTGGAAGCTCACGTTAACATGTGTAAGATCCTGTCAAGATTTGGGAATTTCTGGAGTTAAACTTGAGGTAGCTAATTTCTTAAGGAATTAATTAGAAATTAATTTTTGAAAAATAGTAAATGAATTTTAAAAATTCCGAGAAAAATATATGTTCAATATGGTACTATATTCTGCTAAATCCCAGAAAAGATATATTTTTGGGACTGATTTGGTATTTTTCATGAAAATAATCTAGTTATGAGTAAATGAGTTAAATATGTTATGTGAAGTAACAAAATTGGAAAATAAGATTTTATAGCTTGGGAATCCTATATAGGATATATGCAGATTTTTGATAAGGGATTTGATTATTGGTGATGAAATCATATGAGTATGGTATTTTTGAATGATTAAATGCATTATTTGGTAAAGTGTAAACAATTGAAATAAATTGTTTATATGTTTAAGAAGTGATTAAAATATTGTTATAATATTAATAATATTAGATTATGAGTTTATTAAATGATTGATAATATTTGAATAAATTTAAAGTCTTTAATATTTATCCTTGTTTTCGTTTGATTAATGCTTATATCATGATCATCATTCTCATGCTTATATTGTGATGAAAGTCATCTTTGGCATACGTGCATAGATGGACTTGGTGTGATTATGACCAGGGATTATTCGGTATAACTATGACAGTAATGTGACGAATGATGTTGTAAAAATCCTCAGTGGCCTGTAATGCATTGATGGACAGTTTTTGGTATAATTATGATCAGGGATTATTCGGTATAGTCATGATCATTGATGATTTAATGAATATCATTGGCCCGTAGTGCAGGGATGATTCGATGATGTGGTTTATTTATTAAGCTGAGTCTCAGTGATAAAGTTGATGAAAACCTTTTTAAATCATAGAAGATAGTAGATTTTATTCTCTACTTGAGTCGTTTAATTGATTGCTTTTTTCGCTATAGTTAAACTTGATGTCTATAGTATTTTATCAGTTGAACATTGTTGAAGACTAATGATAATTTATTCTATATTATCTTAGTCATAATATTTCTTACTGGGCTAGTTGAGCTCACCCTTTTGCTTTCATTGTTCTCTTCAGGAAATGAGAACGTAGCCGGGACTAGTTGGAGAATGGAGTGATGGTCCGAGATGGTGTCATAGTAGTCCTCACTATTCTATAAAATAGTGTAATAATAAATGTAATGAAAGACTCCATTGAGTGTGGATATTGTCTAGATGACAATATTTGTATTAAAACTCACAACATATGTTGTGTCGTATTCTACACGACAGTTGTATAATAAAGTTTTTTATTTGTGTTTTGTACCATGTATTTGGCGACTCAAGATGGGTGATGTATACCTATTTTGGGGGCGTCACACTTCTGCCATCAGAACCCACTCTACAATCATAGGGAATGTAGTGGTTACCAGTATGTCGGTAGACTTTGAAGTGAGGCTGGTCTTTGATCATTTTAGTTGCAAACTTCTTTACCCTTGGGAAGTTTTGAGACCCCAACTCTAAGTTTGGAAACTGTGAGTAACACCAGCTAAAGTAACTTTCATCCCTTTCAGTATATGCCTTTAACCAGGGCATCCAAGGAAAGAACCATCTCATCAGAAGGTCATCAGGATTGTACAGAATTGTAGTGCGGTCTAACTCTATGTTGTTCCAGTTGTTAAACACATCGTCTGTAGTCATCCTTACAACTTTGAGTTGTTCATTTCTATAACTTACCCATCTTTTTGGTGGTGCATCTTATGATTCATTAAGGACTTCCACTACTATTCTTCTGCGAACTCTCGCTGGAGAGAAAACAGGATACTCTGCTGATTCCTCTAATTCCTGATTCACAGATCTAGAATGTTTTTCCATTTCTTCACCTTTTGAGCTTGAATCATGCTAACATCTTTCATCTAATTCATTAGTGAATCCTTCATGCTGATTCTCATCACTAGTGCCTTCTTCAGCATCATCTCCCTTGGATTCAAACTCATCATCACTCAATTTAACGATTACAGTAGAAGATTCTCCTTTCTTCTTTAGAACATATTTGGCAAGCAATCTGTTGCTCTTTCTTCTCTTTTGAGGTTCAGCTATAGGAGTTTCAGTCTCTTCTTCTTCACCATCGGATTTAGTGTGAAACCCCAAATTTTATGAATACAGATTTAATTTTTCTCGAAATATTTTTTTAATATTAAGGTGTAGATTTGTTATAATATTATAGTTGTAGGTAGTATTTATAAATTTTTCAAAGTATGCAAGTTGTTGTATTATATTCGATTGGTCGGGAAATATTCGTTTTAGCAGAGAATATTCGTACAACGGTACAATCATTGGTGAACCCCACAACGGAATTATTATCGGATTGAGAAAATGACAAAAATATTTTTATGAAAATAACAGCGGAAGTTTTACCGTTAATACTGTTGAACTACTCGGTAGTAAAAGTACAGTAATACGCGTGGTTGCATAGTAGCACACTGTATTGATTATTGATGCTTACGTGAGAAGTCACTCAGTTTTGTTCAATTATTGATTCAGTAATTGTTGCAATATATATATATATATATATATATATATATATATATATATATATATATATATATATATATATATATAGAGAGAGAGAGAGAGAAAGGGGGGAGGGGGGAGGGGGGAGGGGGGAGGGGGGAGGGGGAGGGGGAGGTACACAAAACTGACGGTGTTGGACAAAAATCGTTATCAAGTGCCGTTTTGACAATTGAGGTCAAACTACAAGTTGTGAAACAAAAGTTCCCGAACAACAGGTGGGGACTTTAAATTTTGAGTAAACCACAAGTGTTTTTTATTTGGGCTAAATACACTTATGTTACATCAAGTTTCACAATCATAATTTGTCCCTAAACTAATTGGGCTCATAATTTAGCCCCTAAACTACCTAATTTCACACAATGTCCCTCCCAAATTCAATTTGCAGCTGAAATTGGTCGGAATTGTGCATTGTCGGTCACTTTAATGCCGGAATACATATTGATTATGTTAAAATACGATCTGATTGTATATATGAGATAAAATAATAATAACTCACCATCTATTGTACATTTTCTTCATAAAAATGCAAAATAAAAAAGTATAAGAGTAAATGATAAATTACAAAAAAGGGGAAAATATTAAAATACAAAAAAAATGATAAAATAAAAAAATATAATATAATATCATTGTGAAATATACAAGAATCATTTGTATGATCTTATTTGACACTTTAAATCAAAAACCATACAGATTTACATCATTTTATCAAAAAACAACATATATCTTTTAATAAAAACAAAAAACAAAAAACAAAATGGATCGTATTTTGGTTCAAATCTAGATCCATCCAGAACCGGAATCTTTGGCCTTACCCGAAGAGCAGATGGCACGGATAACAATATCCATGGTGACTTTACCGGGCGAAAATCCATGGGATGACATGAGATTAAGGGCTTTGTGGACAGAGGAGAGGGACGAAAGGAGGTTTGAGGCATTTTGGGTGGCGCGTTATATATATATGGGAATTTTTTGGAAAATTGATGATGAGCGTTTTGGGTGGAGGTGTTTTTGATGAGGGCTGATACTGGGAAAGTTAGAGGCAGGATCTACATGAATGTTCAAGATTGGAGAGATGCATCTGATCAAATCTCGCCGGAAAACACCGTTCTCAAGCCTGAGCTTTCTCTGGATCTGCGTTGTAGAGCTTCACTTTGGTAGCACGATCGATTTGACCAGTAGAACCACGTTTTTAGGTGAGGGAAGATTACTGCTACTGCCACTGCCACTGCCACTGTTGATTTGATTTTTTTGGATCCGAAAAAATGAGGTTGTAGGATTCGAATTGAGCTATAGGTTTTGTTATTGATTTTGAGTGTCGTGTTTGAAGAAATGTTAGAATACTCTGCGTAAAATGGCTGCAACTTTAGTGTGTGGTATTTTTTAAATTAATTTTTTCTAAAAAACAACAGTAGTAGTGTATTGCACTAAAGAGCCAATATCCTGGCTTTGATCTTGAATTAATCACCCAGATAACATGAAAGCTTTAAGAACTGAAATGGTTGTGCTTGTTGAAGTTTTATCTACAATAATTGGAAAGTAGATTTAGTTCACGAAGAGATTGGATCTGGGTTGAGGGTTGATGTGTTTTCTTGGTGTGTTAGCGTGTGTGTTTGAATTTGCAGGTACTATTATTTTAATTATTTTGATATTTAGTTGTTTTATACTATTATTCAATTTTATAATATTTAATTTCTTATAATATACGGTCAACGCATATTTTTCTATGGTCAAACCATATAAATCTATTAGACTCCAACCGGGTTGCCGTTTAGGCCTGGTATTATGGCCAATTTTAGCCGAAAATTGAATTTGGAGGAGGGGGGACATTGTGTTCAATTAAGTAGTTTAGGGGCTAAATTATGAGCCCAATTTGTTTAGGGGCTAAATTATGAGGAGGGTGGAACTTTGTGTAATTAAGTGTATTTAGCCTTTTTTCTTTAATTTACTCTATTTAATATGATTGTAAAGCAACTTCATGGAAAAATTCCAATCACTTCCTTCCAGCTTAGAGATTTGGTGTATCTGATCGCTTTCAACATGTCCTCAGGAAATCAATATAATCATTTCAGAATTTTCCTCATCTCAGCAATCAGCATGGATTGATATTGGAGTTTCAATATGAATTATGCTCTCTGTTGTATTATCTGAGTTTATTATGTCTGTATTCTGTGTAGGCATGTTTTGAAGGTAACCCATTTAAGACAGTTCCAGGCCCTTTTAAGCTTTACCGGCAATGCATGCGCTCTAAACCTGGGTATGTATGATTTTTCATTCTGTTGCACATGATTTAGAGTCATTTGCTGATTTTATTATATATTTATGTTTGTGTTTTCCTTGAATATATTCAGATTTTGTTATAAGGCAATTTGAAACAATGCACGGCATGATGACACCCCTCATTGATATTTGGAAACTATCCAGATTTTGAATACAGTAATTTGAAAGAAAGCATGCCATAATGACCTTTCAATGATATTATATTCAAGTTTTCCAAACTAAGGTTTTTTATTTGTAAAGAGTTCTTGAAGGTGAATGTTGAGTTGGCGTCCCCTTGATCGATGTCTAATTGTCTATTCTACTTTACATGAAGACTAAATGTTTGTTGTAATGTCTATAAAATCATGCTATTTAATTATTAGGCATGTGTTATTACTGAATAATTAAAACACATGTTTGGATTGTAGAGAAGAGCCAACTGAGCCATTCACTTATCTGCAATTGGATTCCCCAAAGAGAGAAGTAAAACTTGAGTAAAGCCTTGCCCTTGTCTCAGAATCCCTTGCACTTTTTTAAGTTGCTCCTTTTCATTTTCAGCATTTTGTTATTAAAGCCAAAAGTTTTAAATGGAACGTGGATGATGCGATACGGAAGAAGAAATTTAAGAAGTTTATTATTAATTTTGTATTTTATTTAGAGATAAATGTTGAATTATTAATGTAATTATTTTAGTAGGATATTCTAGAAATTTTAATTATGATGGTAGATTTTAATTAGGAGATTTTTAATTATGGTATTAGATTTTATTTAGGAGATTGTTTTATTTTTGAATTAGGGTTTTTACTTAGTTCTTAAGTATTGAGTTTTCTATTTAAGTATTGTAATACTTCGTTATTTGTTATTTGGAAGATTATTGAATATATTGATTTGAGAGTAAAGTTGTGTGCTTTTATATGTTTCTTTACCGATTCTCTGCAGAGATGGGTATTTTTATTCCTCCTTCCCATGTTGTCTTACATCATAATGATATCAAGAGCCAAAATTTTTTGATTCCACCCAATTCTTTCTTACCCTATTTTTTTGGCCTCCATCAAATTATCGAAGTTCGCTAGAGAATCGACAACAATTTTTCGTGGCAGCACGATCTGCAACAGGAATCGGCGTCGCTGTAGTGTCAATCTATTCTAATAAAAAAAGGTTCAGTGTTATTGTTCATCCCTATAGTGCGCGACACTGTTCATCAAATTTATGTTGTTCAATCAAATTACAGTTTTGTACCCCCAAGTTTATGAAATTTTCAATTCAGCCCCAAAGTTTCTAAAACTTTCAATTCAACCCCTAAAGTTTCTAAAATATTCAATTTAGCCCCCACAATTTTTGAGTTTTCAATTTAACTCCCAAAGCTTTTGAAATTTTCAATTCAACCCCTCTACATATATACAATGTTTTCTAAGTTTAACAATTCAGACTTTCTTTGGGCTAAGATAAAATAACTTGAGTATCGAATTTTGGTCATATGCGAGCAACTTAAAAGGTCTTGTGTCCCGTACAGTGCCGAATATTGGAAATTATGCGATGAGCTTGCACTTTCTGAAACAAGTCTTACAAATTTAAAGACACATTACCAGTATATAACCACGTGCTTTGTTCATTCATATTTTGTTTAAGCACAAAAAAATGTTCATCCTAATCATGTTTGTTCAACTAAAGCGATGCATTCAAAAGAGGAGACCTGCAAAGTAAATTCTTACAAGACAATTGATGAATGTCTCACAGTACTTAAAACATATCAATGACCAATATGAAATTGGTGATGATAAAGAAAAACAAGTACTCTCATATATTGATATTTGTGAGAAACATGAAGCGGAAGTTAAGTGTGTTGAACAACTTGCAGATTCAGAGATGGCTTGCAGTAAGGAAATTGAAGTTAAGTTTGACCTCATATGCGAAACCATCAAGGAAGATAAAATTGAGGCCAGTCATGCTGATTTTATCTTTCTGGTTGATACATTCGAGTCTCAAGCTATTTCAAATTTCTATATTATGTCATTGTTATTCTTGAAAATTGTGCTCATGACATTTCGGATGCGCATGTTTTGTTAGAAGACATCTCCCGGACTATGGTTTATTATTCTTCGATATTTCAAAACTCGAGAACGAGTTTTTTTAAAGGCGAGAAGAATGTTGCGATACATAAGAAGAAATTTAAGAAGTTTATTATTAATTTTGTATTGTTATTTTGTTGAATTATTAATGTAATTATTTTAGTAGGATATTCTAGAAGTTTTAATTATTGTAGTAGAATTTAATTAGAAGATTTTTAATTATGGTAGTAGATTTTATTTAGGAGATTGTTTTCTTTTTGAATTTGGATTTTTACTTAATCCCCAAGTATTGAGTTTTCTATTTAAGCATTGTAATACTTTGTTATTTGGGAGATTATTAAATATATTGATTTGAGATTAAAGTTGTGTGCTTTTGTGTGTGTTTCTTTACTGATTCTCTGCTAAGATAGGTGCTCTTATTTCTTCTTCCTACCCCGTCTTATTTCACTGGACTGTGGTGTTCTCGCTTTCAGAGTTTGAATAGTTCTTAAGATTTTGTGGAGTGATGAACGTGTTCTAGTTTTGGATTTCCCCTTGCGTTAAGATATATGCTAGTTTTCACCTTTTTCAATATTTTAAGGGTCAATTGATTTCTGATTCTAAATAAAATTTCCATAAATGATTTATAATGTGTTTTGTTGGAGTGTGGATGATCACTGTAAGGGTCTGTTTGTTTAGGTTTGAATGACTGAATCGGTTAGCCATTAAGTGCGTTTATTTTGAAAAAAAATCGTCTGAATGACTGAATTCTCAGCAATTCAGACGATTTGGGCTTAATAGTTTAGTGTCATTTTTTTGGCTGAATGGGCTGAAAGATTTTTTTTTTACAATATTAACTATTATATTAAGTAATATTAAATACATTTATAACAATTTTGAATTTTTTTAGAGGGGTAAAATAATAATAAAAAAAACCCAAATGTTTCAGACATGTCAATTATCAAATAACTTTTTTCATTCAGATCAGATTAATTCATTTTTTATGAAACACCACCAAGTCCTTTGAATTTTGCATGGATATTTCATACTTCATGTTCTTTTCAATCCCAATTCTGTGTAGACTTGATGAAATGACAATATAATACTCCATTTACCATTGTCAAAAGAAATAGAATACATAGTTATTCATACATATTATATAGAGATGAAGTATCTGTGTCTGCTCTCCCATCCAGTATGGTAAAAAGAAACAACTCGAGTTTTCGCTAGGAGGTTGACAACTCCAAGCCAACCGGTTGACTATGACAGGTATCTCATATTTAGGCAATTTCCGTATCTACATTTGCGAGAAGGGTACCCAAAGATTAATCTAGAAATCGATTATTGGCTCTCCGATAGTCAGATTGCGCTCCACTGACCAGGGTAAGTTGAAGAGCTTTGCCGTGATGAACTTGAAAATCTTATTCACATTTATGTTGTAGGTTGAACTAGAGAAGAATAGAGTTGCGTTAAGGGCCTTTGCGTAGTTTCTTGCCTGTTAAACATCAGAAAGATAAACTTGTTTCAGTTCTCTCAGGATTTGTAAACAAGTCCTTTAGGAAAATTAACTGGGTCATGCTTAATGATACTTGCTATAATGTTTGTTACTTGTACTCAACTACATAGATCATTCACAGTGTTTCTTTCTATAGGATCGGATGGGTGTGCTAATGTTTGTGCAAAGTAGAATAACGTTCAATTTACTGGTGTTTATGCATGCCTGTAAGGAGAAATATTCTATCCGTTTCAAAATTAGTGATACATTTTTAAAACGATAATCAAGGATATCCTCGAATGTACCCTTGATATAGTGATAATTTTGTCGTGGTTGTGTGATGCTAAATATGATAGTGAAAAAATAACTACATATTAGAATCATCTTGCAACTTTAATTTTTTAATATAGAGACGTATCTTAATTTTGGAGCAGACACCTAATTTTGGTACGGGAGTAGTATGTATGTCAGATGCAACATATATTATCCATGTTTAAATCTTGCTTTTTAAGTCCCTTTTCAATAATGGAGGTCAGGCAGTATTTGGCAATCGAACGGCTCGCAATAATTCTCCAAGGGTCAAGGTTAAGGTTCTTTTCAATCCTTTTCCATGTAAGTAGCATATCAGTATGAGCTGACTAATCAATCATATGGAAATTAGGTTTCCCTAACTGACCCCATAACTATGCTAATGAATTCATTTCTTGAGGTCTTGCAAGCCTTCATCTAATATCCAAAGAATAAGCTTTCTAGTTTGATTGATCAATGAAACTTGGCCTACGCAGCAAAAAATAAGCCTTTTTTTTTGGGGGGGGGGGGGGGGGGGGAGGAAGCAAATAAAGTAGTCCTTATTCATTACCTGACTAGCGATTGTCCATTGCAAATCTATTGGTAACTGGACGAAATCGTCGAACTTGGTTCCCACTAGGACCGGAATTGCACTCTGCAATTATCATCACCGTATGAAATAAATGTAGAGCAAGTGTTTGGAAAACAAGAAGTAACAAAATATTAGACCAAAAACAGTTGAAAATTTATTCACCTGGTTCCATTTCCGGGCTTCTTTGTACCAGCTGATCACACTGTAAAAATATAAAAACTTAAAAAGATCAAGATTATGAAATTCCTCCAGAATTTTATTTCTTATTTGATCATACCTATTTAAAGTACACCGGCTTGTTAGATCAAACATGAACAACATTGCTACGGAGTCTTTGCAAGCGACCGGAAGGTTATTCTGAGAATTATCATTTCCTGCACCATTGAAATATGGTGGTAGCAACAGAATTATCTCAACGAAAAGACAAAAGGAAAGAAAAGATAGGTGTAATGAAAGAAAATAACTTTTTTCCTATACATTAATATGTAAAAATGTTGATTCAATATCCGTACTATTTTCAGCGTCAAGAGAGAATGTATATGTATATGCATTACCTTCTACTTCCCAGATACTATATGCAATCCGAGCTCCACTAACACACAATGTTTTACCCATTTGGTTTAATCCTGTGGCCTCTAGCCCTGCTTCTTTTTCTCTTCCTACATATGTTGTCTTCAACAAATGAAAAACAATAAGGCTAGCTTGGCTTTGTTTGGTTCCCGACAAAACAAATAACAAAAAAACTGGATACGTTCGTGTATGTGGAGTAATAGCACTCACCAAGAAGCTTGTTTTCCCAATCTGGCAATCACCCAATAGACTTATTTTCAGAGCAACCAAATCGGAAGGATCCTGTGTGAGCTCCGATTCTCTCGCGGGATAAGCGCTCGGTGGCACGGATATCGACGAAAGAGAAGCAGGGATGACGACAGGAGGAGGCTGCAGCTGCCGATAACGAACAGATTTTCCGATCCAACAAGCAAGAACCCTGTTCCAAAATGAGCCAACACATTGCCGGAAAACGGCCACCCTCCAGAGGATTGCCCGTTTGGCATTGAAACGGAGCATTCTCCTGCAAATTCGAGTCATTTTCTGGTGAAAGGATAGAAATGATGGCCTCAAGAACAAGCAGTAGTATTATTGTTTTTGGTTTTTCTTTTTGGCCATCAAGGAAAGGGCTGGTCGCCTATGCAGCTCTCTCATATTTCTAATTTCACTAAAAAAAAATAAAAAAAATACTACTACTATTAGCTAACGTCCATTTGATGGTGACCGCATAATGACCGATATTTGTGGGGACAAAAATCCAAATTAATCAAAGAGGGCGGCTGCTTTTTGGTTTGTATTTGGAAATTTGAGGGACATTTGTCTTCTTTTTGCTCTTGCTCTTGTTATAATAGATATATCTTATCTTATTTGCGCGAAAACAGGATCTTTAGTTTTTTATTTCTTCAGTGTTGGAACTTGGGATTCCAAATTTATAATAAATCAAAAAAATTATACTAATTTCCATCATATACTTATACAAAAAGAAACACCAAGGGCGCGCTTGTCTTGTTTGAATTCAAGCTTGTTTTATTTTTAGGCAGCTGAGCAGGGGCGGATCCAGTCTGATAATTCAGTGGGGTCAAACTCGAAAAAAAATACTTTTTTAAATAAAAATTTAATTAAATGAATCACAAAACTAACAATCCTTAAATATTATTTACAATAATATTTTTTGAGATTTCATTGCTTGAAGTTGTTGCATGATAGCGTCATTTTTAATATTTACAAAATATTCATTCATCCATTCATCTCCTATTTTGTTACGGAGTTCATCCTTCACGATATTTATGGCTGAAAATGTCCTTTCAACAGTTACAGTAACAATGTACAAAAGTAGAGACAATTTCAGCAACAAATAGACATGATATACTTGAAAGTAACTTTGTATTTGTGTCAAAACGGTCATTCAACTCCCCAAGTTGACTATCAATCACACTAAAAAATAATTGAACCCTAAAGCCATTAAGGTTTGTGATTTCTTCAATATTGCGTCGTGGTCTCCCTTGAAACAAAGAAATATCCTCCATCCTTGGGACAACTATGTTTGCAATGTACAAAATTCACAAGTTTTCGTTAACAAATCATCCCAGTTGAAGTGTTGCTTTAAGAAGTAAAAAACTCTAATTTTATAAAAGTACAAAAACAAAGAATCTATAAACAATTACAAAAATTTCTAAAGCAATTGTTAAATTTATGAAATTAAAAATTAAAATTAAAATATACCTAAATCTAAATTTAGAGGTGCGTTCCTCTGTTGTGATTTGTGAGATTTGTGAATGGCGAATATGAAGTTATCTTCTTTTGTTGCTCCCGTCTGTTGCTGAAAACTAAAAAGTGAAGTCTTAAAAGTCTAATATTATATAGAGAGAGATAAAAGTAAAATACTAAAAGTCTAATAGAGTAAATATTGTAGTCTTAAAACTCCAATTGTCAATTGATTTAGAGTAATAGTGCTGGAACTACTCATAAAAGCCTTTTCAATTTTTTTTTAAGTTGACTCGCCTGACCTCTGAAATTTCAGTGGGGTCAGGTGACCCCACTGTCCTCACGTACGTCCGCCCCTGCAGCTGAGCACCAAACACTAATTTATTTATTTTTATCTAATTTGTCTCCTCTAAAAATATTTTCACCGTTAAAATATTGGAGTTTTAATGAAAACTACACATGTTTATTATTACTTTTATTTTAAAACAATTATGGAGTACTGTGCTAGGTTTTGAGTGTGGGATCGTGCAGTCATCATCCATATATAATAAGAGTTCGAACATAGAATCAAATTAATACTACATTTTAATATCTATATAATAAAATACAAATGATTTTGAATTTTTCGCTTAATCTAACAAATCATCTGAGTCGTCCAAAATTTGAGATAAATTCCACCGTTCATAATTAGTGCCGGAGTCACGGGACTGTTGCTAGTATATATATATGGTGTATGTCATATGATAATTACGGGAATATATTTTAATTCATTTTGTGGTCCATGTCATTGAAAATGTGACATATGGTACAAGTCTATACTCCTAAAAAATTACAAGACTGATTAATTAAGTATGCATAAGGGCAGATCTTGTTAGTTAGGACTTCGGGATGTGGAAATGCTGGCAAATTATCTACAATAATAGGCAAAATTGCTGGTACTCTACCAAATAACTAAAAAAGACGTGGCCAAATCTGTTTGGTCAATGGACATGTGTGATTAGAATTACCAATTTTTTAATCCATTTATTTACTTGCACGATTAGGATTAGACTTTTTTTTACCAAATTAAATTTAATGATTGATTACAAAACATGCCATCTGCATGTTTTTGGTGAAGATTCCATTTCATAATGGGTTAGTTTGGGTTTATAAAATATGGTTATGATTTTATTTAAAAAATAAAATTATATTAATTATTTTTAATATGAGTTGTGTAGGTTGGAACCATATAATTATGGTTCAAATATAGGTCGAGTCATATCTATAATTTCAAACTTACTTTTATTATGATCCAATTAAATAAATTATTATTAGATATATAATCTATAATATAAAACAGAGCGGAGAGAGAAAATAGACAAATGTCACATCAAGTTTACGTCAGCTGCTCTCTCTCTCATTCCAGTTTATTCAAATTTCAAACCCTCTATCTATTCTACCACACACACAGAGCTCTCTCTCTCATTCCCCCTACATACAAATATGTGTTCTCATTATGTTTCAGATTTACAATTGTTTAATTTTGACTCACATATTTCGATAATTTTTAAATTTCAAATATTTTCAGGTATATATTGAAGGATACATAGTGTAAGCTGTAAAGTAAAGGGTCTTATACTCAACATGTTGTTTCTCTATTTTCTGCATGTATGTATTCATTGTGTTTCGTCTTTTGTAAAGTTAGCTAATTATACATGGTTATGATGATTTTGGGTATGGAATGATGGTTTTTTATGGTGGTTTGGATATGTATGGATGATTGTAATTTTGTAAACATGTTTAGATTTTTTTGGATATCTATTTTTAAAGGAAACTCTGCCGAAATTTCTTGAAATTAGTAGCGACTAACTTGATATTTTGGTGGTTGGATGTGTTGATGATTGAGTATGTATTAATTTCTTCATATATGTATTTTTTTGTGTTCCGTATTTTGTAAATTTAACTAATTATGCATGGTTATGATTATTTTGGGTATGGAATGATGATTTTTTTGGTGGTTTGGATATGTGTGGATGATTGTAAGTTTTATAGACATGTTTATATTTGTCTGGATATCTATTTTTAAAGGAAATTCTGTCGAATTTTTTGAAATTAGTAGCGACTAGCTTGATGTTTTGGTGGTTAAATATGTGTTGATGATTGTGTGTTCCGTATTTTGTAAAGTTAACTAATTATACATGGTTATGATGATTTTGGGTATGAAATGATAATTTTTTTTGTGGTTTGGATATGTAATGATGATTGTAAGTTTTGTAGACAGGTTTAGAATTTTCTGGATATTTATTTTTAAAAGAAATTTTGCCGAAATTTTTTGATGTTAACTAGCTCGATGTTTTGGTGGTTGGATATGTATTGATGATTGAGTATGTATTAATTGTTGTGGTGATATGTGTCTTTAGATAATGTAATATTTTTCAAATTTTAATTTAATTTTTCGTTACACTGTGCCTTCAGGCACGGGTTATAGCTAGTGTATACATAATCACCAAATATTTTATTTTTGAGGGGTGGGAGTTGGGAGTGGAGATGGGAAGGCATGGATGTATACATAATCAATTAATCACTGAATATTTTTTTTGGAGAGTGGGGGTGGAGATGTATACATAATCACTGAATATTATTTTTTATGGGGGGTGATGGTATACATAATCACTAAATATTATTTTTTTTTAGGGGAGAGGTGGGGGTGGGTGAGGGTGTATACATAATCAGTAAATATTATTTTTTTAGGGTGGGAGTATATACATAATAAGTAAATATTATTATTTTTAGGTGGGCCGCGTGGGGTGTGGGGTGGTTGTGGGTAGGGTGGAGGGTGTGGGGTGTGGGGTGTGGGGTGTGGGGAGTGGGGGGTGGGAGTTTATACATAATCAGTAAATATTATTTTTTAATATTTTGAGGGTGGAGTGGAGTGGAGTGGAGTGGATTGGGGTGGGGTGTATATATAATCAATAAATATAATATTATTTTGGGGTTGGGGTTGGGGTTGGGGTTGGGGTGGGGGTGGGGGGTGGGGGTGGGGGGGCGGAGGCGGGGTTGGAGTTGTGTATATAATCATAAAAAAAATGGGTGAGGAGGTATTATTTTTTTGAATAAAAAAATTATGAATCTGGAGTGAAAGTAACTTTTGATTTGAACTTGTAATGAAATATGGGTCCAAACAATTAATTTTTATACCTAAAATTAAGTATTTCTGTTAATTTAGAATGTTAAATTTAAAAACTGATTTTTTAAAATTATATTATTTTTAGAAACTATACAAAAAGAAAAGGAAAAAAAAACTAAAGGACGGAAGAAGTATGTATAAATTAGACTAGTAATTACCTAATTGGTGAGCAAATATATGGTTTTAGCATTACACAAAGTCTAAATGAATTGAGTCCAGTATTGAGTTATTCAGATTTGATACACAAAATTTGTCAGAGTATAAATAAGGTTTAATTGAAGTTCATTTAGCTATCGAGTTGAACATGGTCCTAAATCGAGTCCGAACAGTTTGAACTTTTCGAACGAATATAATTTGAATATCAATAGAAAATTATAATTTGAGGTGGTTCGAGTACTTTATCGAACTTTAAAATTTGCTCATATTTGAATCATTTATATTTCGAGTCGAGCTCGAATCGAACTTTTAGTCGAACGAGTACAAATTAAACCTGAACTGTTTGTTTATTTTACCGCCTTAATTACACTGTTATTTGGGCTCTTTGCATCTACTTTATTTCAAATTGGCCCAGTCCATCCCTTCCCAGACTCCCAACTTATTTAATTGCAATCAAAAATTTTGTTCACGGTGGACCTTGAGAAGAACAGAGTATTGTTGCTAGATAAAGCATTTTCAGATGTAGAGCTTCTAACAAAAGTGTTTTATAACAAAATTAAAATAGTACATAATTATGAAGTGCTTTTAAAGGAATTAATGAAAATTTAAGGTGAATGTGTGGTATGAGATTTTATTTCTTTTTTGACAATTTAAGATGATTTTATATTGTGTTTTTCTTAAATGTGGAATCAAAAATTTACGTTTTATGCTTTAGATAAAATTGCTTTTAAAACTAAATATCTACTCCATAAATGTACTTCTAAAAAGTTATTAAAACTCAAATATTTTCATATTTTATTTAAAAATGTTTTAAGTACACCCATAAGCTCCTCTAAACGGCCCATCTGACTATTATGACTATTAGATTCAAATGATATAGGGTTTATTGGATCCGGTTATTGAAATTAATTTTATGGTAAGTTGGTTAATTGATCAATACAATACCGGTTTGTGTGTTGATACTGTATTGATCAATTGACCAAAGTTAATTTCATACTAACCACTTTCGGGTTTACTTTGGTTTGAGGAGCGAAACTTAGGCAGGCTCCGATCAATATCAACCAAGTTCACTAGCGTTGTTATGATTGATATTTTTTCCTGATTATCAGTAATTTTGAAATTTTATTTGAAAGATTAATTATTTGAGTTTGTTTTTTGTAATTATTTCATCTTTTGTAACAGATTACAGTTTTAACATATTTCAGTATTTTGGACTGCAAAAAAAAAAAGAAAAGAAAAGAAAAGAAGAAAAAAGAAAAAAGAAAAACACAAATCATCGTTTTAAACCATGCATATTAAACCAACTCCCTTTTCTTCACTCCTTCCCAACAAGTTTTCAAGTTCTTTCCCATGACATGAAACATGCAATGACAGAAAAAGGTTTCAAAATTCAATAAAAATATAATACGACCAGCACCAAAATCACTTACTATTCCGGTGACAATGACATTGTTTGTTAAAAAATGAAGAGGAAAATAAAACTCTGTAATACTCCACAAAATATCATTCTACCATAACTGTATGCATATATTCTCATTCTAATTTGTCTGAACTTTGGTATAATAGTGAGGAGGAATTAAAAGCATATGAGATTGTGTTCATCATATACAAATGCAGAATCATTGGACCAAAGCACCATCCAAAACAAAAAATTTACTTATGAAGGTGAATTGGGTTGCCCATCTGAGATTTGGCTGCCTGGCCGCTTGCTATCACTACTCTTTCGCTTAAGCATCTCCTTGATCTCGGTTTCTTTCTTATCAACAAATTCCTTGAAGCTAGTGGCACGAGAAGGACGTCTAGAAGACCTTAAAGATCCAGGGTCTTCAATCCCATTTTCCTCATCTTCTGGAATAAATCTGCGGTATTGGCAGTAAACCCTACAGAAAAACACAGTAAGAGAAAGGAAGCATGCAATGCCACAGATGAGGAATAAACCCCAGAAGCTGGTGAGAGAGAGCCGGCTATCATCAACTTGGTTATTTTGTGAAGAGCATGCAGCATTTTTCGAAAGCCATTTGTCATGGATTCTTTGTAGGTCTCCATTTTCAGAAAGTTGAAGAATGGCAGTTGATAAGTCAACTGCAAGAGGAGAGTCCCTCTGGAATGCCTGAGTAGAGGGAAATGTTGACTCAGAACTTGCGAAAAATTTAACAAACTATTACTACAACATAAAAACAGTTCAACTATATATTGTCAATTTAATCTATGTACGGGGAAGGGGATAAAAACTTAAAATGTAATTCTTTTTCTGCCGTTCTGGCCATCCATCAAAGTAGGTTATCTGAATAAGAGAATTTACTAGACTTAAATCTGATATAAAATCATTATGCTATTTAGCTTTAAAAAAATTGGCAGCATCCAGCAAGTTTCATATGTACTAGTTTTTGCAGATATCTATGCGCAATCTCGGTAACGAAAGGTTTGGATTAGCCCCAAATACTAGTTTTTCAGATGAAGGTACTTACAAATCCCCATCCACTTCTTGTGAACTCCTGTCCCACTGTCTTAAATTCACAGTTGACCTTGGACAAGAAGAGCTCGATATAAGGAAGTTCGTCAACAATTGCTGCTACGCCACCATATTTTGGACCTTTATGAAGGGCATTGACATAATCATCCTGGGTTTTCAAAACTCTAAGCCTCGACTCAGCTATGCTGAGTTCATTAACGAGATAATTATATGCAAATGATCCATCCTGAACTCCAATTGGTACGTTAGTTGAGATCAAGCTGTCTATCCCTTCAATCTGTGATGACAGCTTCTGCACTGTGAGGATTGATGTCAAACTAGCTGTGTAGCTTGAATTTATAATTAACACCACAAAGAGCCATAAGATCAGCACCAAGCGTCCCAGAGTGCTAACGGTGTTCTCTCCTGCATTGATTCCAAGCAAGGAAGAAGTTTAGAAACTTCAAGCAATATTTTCTCAATATCACAGATATTCACAGGAAAATCCATGAGAAAAAAATTGGAAAATAAGGAAGAGATTAAAGATGTAAAAAAAGCTCTAAAGATGGGGGCATGAGCTACGTACTGTGTGCAAAAAACATTGTTGAGAAACTAAACCTGCAAGATTGAATCCCAAATTAGTATATATGTCCCAACACCTAAAGCAAAGTAGATGTCATGCGGTATCTACCAACACCAATGGAAATCAAATCAGGACAGATACTAACCAAAAGACTGTAATTAGTTGTTGGCTAGGTGGACCACGGAATTCATGATTCATCCGATGCTCAAGAATCCAAACGACGACTCCCACAAAAAGAAAGAAAGCACCAGTGACGCCCCACATTTCCCAAGTAAATGGTTTGAGGAAAGCCCAAGCAGGAGATTTTTCTTTTTTAACAGGAACAACTACAACAAGTCCAGATTCCATGTAAGGCTGTGTGAAGTCCACAATTCTTGTCCTATTTGTGACGATGGTAATGTCCCCAACAGCTGCATCATAATTCTGAAGAAAGACACGAATCAAGATAATTAGAATAGCAAATGTCTCAGCATAACTCTTAGACGGTAAAGCAATTATAACAATATATCAAAAAGACTGTCCCGAACAAGCCTAAAAAAATTGTATTTATATATATCTACATTAATTTTAAAACATAAATAGCTGATCATAGAGGATATTCAATGTTCATACAAATGTTTAAGGTCTTCTATACTAAACTCAACAACACCTTTTATCCCAAACTAGTTGGGATAGGTTGAAAATGAATCCCATATGAAAGCGTAAAAGACTAAACGTAGAAAGATAAGAAGAAAAACAAAAAAGATAAAAGATAAAAAGGATTAAAAAAGAGAGAGAGAGAAATAGATAAATAATTAAATATAAGAAAATAATATAAAATTCCAGCAAAATTGATAAGAAATTATACATGTTAAAGTATATATATCCATAACTCAACTCAACTTGATAACGCCTTTCATACAAATGCTCAATGTCTTCTCTCTTTTCACTTAGCTTTCTCCTTTTTTGTCAGGGGCCTGAGGTTGCAGTAATTTGTACAGATGTCATTAGACTATTACAGGGTAACTTGCAATACCTTGTGTCCCCAACCATCAATAAAGAATTCAAAAAAGTTTTGTTTCCCATTTTTTGAAATTTAAATTTGAAGTTAGATACTCACATTTTGGGCAACTTCATACACAAGATTGCTGAAGCTAGGGTTTCTCAAACCATCTCCATATAGTATGTATGTGCGAGGGACAGGATAAGGCAACAGTTCCACTGCAGCTTCAAAGACATCAATACAGTATCCTCTCACCCCAATGGGGCCCTTGTCTTTAGTTACAAATTCTATGTAACTTACTCGATAAGGTACTGCAATTCGCAAAGGCTTCCCATTGTTGGGGAACACCCATCCCCGAGGAGCTGTGGTAGTTTCACCTGGCCATATTGCACTGTAAAGTTGTTGATCCCTGGCAGAAGTGTTTGAAGGCTTCATATATAAAATTTCAGGAGTCACGACTGAGAGACCAGAATAATTTGACCAATAACCTATTATGCGCGACCCTGTTCCACCTATGTTAAGAATCTCATATGCTGGATGAATCAAATTCCTCTCTTGATCAAATTTAATCTGACCAGATAGACCTGTGAAGTTCATTGAAGCAAGTATCTCAAGTAATTTCTCGCCTTGATCAAAGATACGAAGTGTTGATAAATGTAGTGTACTTCCTTTTGTGTCTTTCAACTTGGGGTCATAGGAGAAGGAGATATTTCCACCTTCATTGATGTGAACATCAAGAGCACGGGCAAGTAACCACACAGTATCGTAAGCATAGAGTGCATAAGAATTGAATCTCAATGTTTCCTTCTCTTTTATGTGTTTCCACCGAGTATAAAAGCTTTTTTTTAAATAAGAATCTGGGGTGTGATGGCGAAATGCAACAACTCCCTGTAAAAGATCCATTGTCTCAGGATTAACTGATTCTGATGAATCCAAAACAGAAGGAAGCCAATCTGTAGCAATCCAAACATAGCCACTAGTCATCATCCCAAGATGCTTTGCTACAGAGAATATTGTGAGACCAGAGTCGGGATTTACATGTACAACATAAACCCGAGACTCCATCAGGTTTACTCCAGCTAACAAATCATTGATGTCACTTCTTTGAGCTCCAAAAGTAAAGGCAGCCTTGTAAGAAATTGTGGCACGTTTCTTTGCAAGTGCATCACCCAATGCAGAAATTCCATTCCTACCATATTCATCATCAACAAAGATGGCTATTACCTCTCTCCATTTATAATATTCGACAAGATCAGCTATTGCATTCATCTGAAAATAATCGTTCTTTGTGGTACGAAGGAAATACGGAAACTGCAAAGCAGAAAGAGTGGGGTCTGTCGCTCCAAATGACAGGAGAGGAACATGAAGTTCATTCACAACATGAGAGATAACATGAGCTATTCCAGAAGACTGTGGGCCGATTGCAGCGACCACATCATTCACCATCAGCTGCAAAGCTACATGAGTAAGAATGGCTTGTCAAAATTTCCCCCTCTCTTTCATTTTGATGAGAGCTAGAGAGTTAGAGTGAGGGAGGGAGGGAGAGAGAGAAGTCAGTGGATCATTTTTCATTCTTGTTCATGGCAATGGGTTGTTAATCAGAGATAAGTTGCGAATCAATGATATAAAGTTGTCAAAATACATAAATTTGAACTTTGAAGGTGAGTGCCAGAGTAATGGAAAAAGTTGATATAATTGACAAATTACTATCCTTCACCGCAGCTCTTTTGTTAATGCAAGCTAATTATCAACTCAATCCATAGTCATGCAGATCACTACAAGTCAATGAAGTCATTATATTGAAATTATTTCTGCTTCGAACAATACTTTTAGAATCCTGCTGCGATAGATTTATTCAGGGAAGAAAAAAAAACTATAATGCCATTTTTTTCCCTTTCTCTCTCTACTTTTAGTTTGTTAGGCATGGGATTTAATGCAACAGATGGTAAAACCTTTGGAAGTCCAGACACGGAGCTGAGACTCGGATATGAACAGACATATACAGGACACTTGGATTATAAAAATTAGAGCATCAACACCCCAGGTCACATTGAATACCATATACCTTTAAAATTTTAGTGAAATAACATGTTGGTTCTAAATTATCCAAAGAAAGCCATTTCTGTAAGTGTGTCAAGCAATGTGTCTGAGCATGAGCATGTCCATAATTTTTTCAGAGCTTGTCCAAGGAAAAAAATTGGGAAAAATTATAGTACATGTCTTTATTCAGCATCTGACACATCACACATCGAGTCTGTATCCAATTTGTCTCAAACACTCATGCATTGGCATCTAAAGAGTGTTCATACAGCCTAAGAAACGTAAGTAGCAATAGATAATATGAGGCAACAGGTGACTATGCGAAGGAGTAGGACAATAATCATAAATCAAATCTGTGGTATTTGACAATGTGAGCAACTTTAGCACGGTGCCATTCTAGGACTAAAGATGAGAAAACCTAAATTAATATGCTATTATGCTAATAAATCATGAAAAAATTGTCAGAAATAGAAAACTAGAATTAAATGTGCATCGAAAGACATGCTATTCACACCCAAAAAAATGTATATACTAAGAATGAGAATACTTTTGAAATGCATCACACGGGGAATTAGGCTTTTCAATTCTTTACTAAAGGGATTACCCAATATCAAAAGCATTACATGTTAAAGCCTAAGTGAATATAACTATGCATTGTTGTGAATTTGATACAGAATAATTACCTTCTATAGTGCCAATAAATCCGCTGCAATTCGTATCATGCAAAATCAGGTTCAGCTTTGTTCCTTGGAGAATGCTTGGATCAGAATTGACGTCATTTACGGCAGCTGCAATTGCCGGCTTCACTGATCTTCCAATTACTGAATTTAGTGTGAAAAGAGCTCCAAAATTGACAACAGTTGGTCTTGAAGAAGAACTATTGGCCTTTCCGGTGATACCCATAACTTCCATGGGAACCCACATACAGAGAACCAATATATACATAGCTGACCTCATAAGTACATGGCCCTCCATTTTAGAGAAAGCCATCAACTGATTAACTAATCCTTCAGCTCAGATTAGCATTTCCTCAAGAAATTAGACACCTGTTTCCAGAAGTTGGCATGAAAATTAAGCAGATAATTGTATAGAACAAAGTTTAAAGAGATAAGCATCAATATTTTTTTCAACATGGGTTCTGTAGATTTCAATTCCCAAGATTAAAAAACAAAGATTAAACCTAAGATACGAGGCTTTATACCCCCTAAGACAGCATATTACAAGAAACTGAACCTAAAATCCAGAATAAACCAACTTGGATGCTTAGATAATGATACCCACATGGGAAACCAGTAATAGTTCCACAAAAACAATAAAAAACAATAAGTCCCATATTCCAACTACCCACTAGTTTATTCTACTTTCAACTAAGTAACCCCATAAATAGATTGTTTACATAGAATTGTTTCTATTCAGAATAAAAAGTACAGAAGAATCTCTATTTGAAGAAGCCATATTTTCAAAAAAGTAGTAAGAACCAAGAACCCTCTTGAATGAACTAATAAATGAATTACAACTGACTAACTAATAACAACAAATGAGAGTAAATTAGCAAATGATATACCTGAAACTCATCTAAAGATGGAATTTTGAACTGTTTTGAGTGACTTATGGATTACTATGTAAAACAGACGGACAATTCTTTCTCTCTCCCAAATCAAATATAGCAAAGGAAAAAGAGAGAACAGTCTTGCTAACTGCGTAAATTTGTACAGATGTCATTAGACTATTACAGGGTAACTTGCAATACCTTGTGTCCCCAACCATCAATAAAGAATTCAAAAAAGTTTTGTTTCCCATTTTTTGAAATTTAAATTTGAAGTTAGATACTCACATTTTGGGCAACTTCATACACAAGATTGCTGAAGCTAGGGTTTCTCAAACCATCTCCATATAGTATGTATGTGCGAGGGACAGGATAAGGCAACAGTTCCACTGCAGCTTCAAAGACATCAATACAGTATCCTCTCACCCCAATGGGGTCCTTGTCTTTAGTTACAAATTCTATGTAACTTACTCGATAAGGTACTGCAATTCGCAAAGGCTTCCCATTGTTGGGGAACACCCATCCCCGAGGAGCTGTGGTAGTTTCACCTGGCCATATTGCACTGTAAAGTTGTTGATCCCTGGCAGAAGTGTTTGAAGGCTTCATATATAAAATTTCAGGAGTCACGACTGAGAGACCAGAATAATTTGACCAATAACCTATTATGCGCGACCCTGTTCCACCTATGTTAAGAATCTCATATGCTGGATGAATCAAATTCCTCTCTTGATCAAATTTAATCTGACCAGATAGACCTGTGAAGTTCATTGAAGCAAGTATCTCAAGTAATTTCTCACCTTGATCAAAGATACGAAGTGTTGATAAATGTAGTGTACTTCCTTTTGTGTCTTTCAACTTGGGGTCATAGGAGAAGGAGATATTTCCACCTTCATTGATGTGAACATCAAGAGCACGGGCAAGTAACCACACAGTATCGTAAGCATAGAGTGCATAAGAATTGAATCTCAATGTTTCCTTCTCTTTTATGTGTTTCCACCGAGTATAAAAGCTTTTTTTTAAATAAGAATCTGGGGTGTGATGGCGAAATGCAACAACTCCCTGTAAAAGATCCATTGTCTCAGGATTAACTGATTCTGATGAATCCAAAACAGAAGGAAGCCAATCTGTAGCAATCCAAACATAGCCACTAGTCATCATCCCAAGATGCTTTGCTACAGAGAATATTGTGAGACCAGAGTCGGGATTTACATGTACAACATAAACCCGAGACTCCATCAGGTTTACTCCAGCTAACAAATCATTGATGTCACTTCTTTGAGCTCCAAAAGTAAAGGCAGCCTTGTAAGAAATTGTGGCACGTTTCTTTGCAAGTGCATCAGCCAATGCAGAAATTCCATTCCTACCATATTCATCATCAACAAAGATGGCTATTACCTCTCTCCATTTATAATATTCGACAAGATCAGCTATTGCATTCATCTGAAAATAATCGTTCTGTGTGGTACGAAGGAAATACGGAAACTGCAAAGCAGAAAGAGTGGGGTATGTCGCTCCAAATGACAGGAGAGGAACATGAAGTTCATTCACAACATGAGAGATAACATGAGCTATTCCAGAAGACTGTGGGCCGATTGCAGCGACCACATCATTCACCATCAGCTGCAAAGCTACATGAGTAAGAATGGCTTGTCAAAATTTCCCCCTCTCTTTCATTTTGATGAGAGCTAGAGAGTTAGAGTGAGGGAGGGAGAGAGAGAGAAGTCAGTGGATCATTTTTCATTCTTGTTCATGGCAATGGGTTGTTAATCAGAGATAAGTTGCGAATCAATGATATAAAGTTGTCAAAATACATAAATTTGAACTTTGAAGGTGAGTGCCAGAGTAATGGAAAAAGTTGATATAATTGACAAATTACTATCCTTCACCACAGCTCTTTTGTTAATGCAAGCTAATTATCAACTCAATCCATAGTCATGCAGATCACTACAAGTCAATGAAGTCATTATATTGAAATTATTTCTGCTTCGAACAATACTTTTAGAATCCTGCTGCGATAGATTTATTCAGGGAAGAAAAAAAAACTATAATGCCATTTTTTTCCCTTTCTCTCTCTACTTTTAGTTTGTTAGGCATGGGATTTAATGCAACAGATGGTAAAACCTTTGGAAGTCCAGACACGGAGCTGAGACTCGGATATGAACAGACATATACAGGACACTTGGATTATAAAAATTAGAGCATCAACACCCCAGGTCACATTGAATACCATATACCTTTAAAATTTTAGTGAAATAACATGTTGGTTCTAAATTATCCAAAGAAAGCCATTTCTGTAAGTGTGTCAAGCAATGTGTCTGAGCATGAGCATGTCCATAATTTTTTCAGAGCTTGTCCAAGGAAAAAAATTGGGAAAAATTATAGTACATGTCTTTATTCAGCATCTGACACATCACACATCGAGTCTGTATCCAATTTGTCTCAAACACTCATGCATTGGCATCTAAAGAGTGTTCATACAGCCTAAGTAACGTAAGTAGCAATAGATAATATGAGGCAACAGGTGATTATGCGAAGGAGTAGGACAATAATCATAAATCAAATCTGTGGTATTTGACAATGTGAGCAACTTTAGCACGGTGCCATTCTAGGACTAAAGATGAGAAAACCTAAATTAATATGCTATTATGCTAATAAATCATGAAAAAATTGTCAGAAATAGAAAACTAGAATTAAATGTGCATCGAAAGACATGCTATTCACACCCAAAAAAATGTATATACTAAGAATGAGAATACTTTTGAAATGCATCACACGGGGAATTAGGCTTTTCAATTCTTTACTAAAGGGATTACCCAATATCAAAAGCATTACATGTTAAAGCCTAAGTGAATATAACTATGCATTGTTGTGAATTTGATACAGAATAATTACCTTCTATAGTGCCAATAAATCCGCTGCAATTCGTATCATGCAAAATCAGGTTCAGCTTTGTTCCTTGGAGAATGCTTGGATCAGAATTGACGTCATTTACGGCAGCTGCAATTGCCGGCTTCACTGATCTTCCAATTACTGAATTTAGTGTGAAAAGAGCTCCAAAATTGACAACAGTTGGTCTTGAAGAAGAACTATTGGCCTTTCCGGTGATACCCATAACTTCCATGGGAACCCACATACAGAGAACCAATATATACATAGCTGACCTCATAAGTACATGGCCCTCCATTTTAGAGAAAGCCATCAACTGATTAACTAATCCTTCAGCTCAGATTAGCATTTCCTCAAGAAATTAGACACCTGTTTCCAGAAGTTGGCATGAAAATTAAGCAGATAATTGTATAGAACAAAGTTTAAAGAGATAAGCATCAATATTTTTTTCAACATGGGTTCTGTAGATTTCAATTCCCAAGATTAAAAAACAAAGATTAAACCTAAGATACGAGGCTTTATACCCCCTAAGACAGCATATTACAAGAAACTGAACCTAAAATCCAGAATAAACCAACTTGGATGCTTAGATAATGATACCCACATGGGAAACCAGCAATAGTTCCACAAAAACAATAAAAAACAATAAGTCCCATATTCCAACTACCCACTAGTTTATTCTACTTTCAACTAAGTAACCCCATAAATAGATTGTTTACATAGAATTGTTTCTATTCAGAATAAAAAGTACAGAAGAATCTCTATTTGAAGAAGCCATATTTTCAAAAAAGTAGTAAGAACCAAGAACCCTCTTGAATGAACTAATAAATGAATTACAACTGACTAACTAATAACAACAAATGAGAGTAAATTAGCAAATGATATACCTGAAACTCATCTAAAGATGGAATTTTGAACTGTTTTGAGTGACTTATGGATTACTATGTAAAACAGACGGACAATTCTTTCTCTCTCCCAAATCAAATATAGCAAAGGAAAAAGAGAGAACAGTCTTGCTAACTGCGTAAAGAATGATTCTTGCCACTCTTTTTTCCAATTTGTAATTTAGCTTTATTATACTATAATACTTACTTTATATAAAAAGTGAGATTTAGTAGAAAAGAAATGGGTGAGTGATTCGTCTTTCATGAGTCCACGTCCAAGGGAATAGGGAATAGGGATAGTAGATTAGAAATCCAGCTTGCTGGGTCAGCCGTCAACCCATTGTTATGTGGGGTCTAGAGGTAGAATATTAAAATGAGTATTCTGAACGTGTACCACGTGCCATGTTAAATAAATTTGACTGCTGCACATATTGAATTACAAGCTTAGAAGAAAGATATTTTTTTAATTAGGAGTTGTACTCCAACTATGATTTTAATTTGATTATGGTGCATCAATTTTTAAATTAAATTTTATTATCAAAAAATTAAATTTAGAAAATATCCCCTGAAAATTAAGGGTTGGGGGGCGTCCGGTGCAAATGTACCTTTTTCAATAAAAAAACGTACTTTCTTTTATAATTTTCTATTCAAACTTGCTCTATTATTTTTAATTTTTTTTCTCATAATTATGGAAAAAAAAACAAAAAAAAAGGCACCGGACGTACCGGTCGTTAAGGACCCGGACTCCCCCCACCCCCACCCCCCACCCCCCACCCCCCACCCCCCACCCCCCACCCCCAATTAGAAAATTAATGTGTATATTTAAAGTCCAGGACCATCTCACCCAAGGATGGACCCACTAAATTTAAAGTCAAGGAGTTTTAAAGTCCAGGACATCTCACCCAGGGATGGACCCACTAAATTTAAAGTCTAGGAGACTAGGACCCTCTCACCCAGGGATGGGAGCCGCCATAGGCCTGGGGTTCGAGCTACACTGAATTTTGCCAAAAAGCACTTTTTGACCACTGTGGTTATAGTGATTTAACGAAATAGTCATTGTGCTTTTAAAATATTCAATTAGCCCACTGTATTTTTTAAAAATGTTCAAACAGGTCATTCCGTCCATTTTTTGTAACTGCCGTTAACAAATTGCTTACGTGGCATTTAAAAAATAAAATAAAAAATGACAAATTGCTTACGTGGCTTTTAAAAACAGATTTGTTAAAAATTTTAAAAACAGATTTTTTTAAAAAAATAGAATTTATTTTAAACAGATTTGTTAAAATTTTAAAAAACAGAATTTTTTTTAAAAAAACAGAATTTGTTAAAAAAAGAATTTTTTTAAAAAAATATAATTTTCTAAAAAAACTGAATTTTTTTAAAAACAGAATTTATTAAAAAATAGAATTTTTTTTAAAATATAAAATTATACAGATTTTTTTTAAATATAATTATTATGATTTTTAAAAAATAGTTTTTTTAAAAATATAATTATACAGATTTTTTGAAAACATAATTTTTTTAAAAAAAGGGATTTTTAAAAAATAGAATTTTTTTAAAAACAGATTTTTTTAAAAAAACAGAACTTTTTTAAAAACGGATTTTTTTTAAAAAATAATTATTTTTAAAAAACAGAATTTTTTTAAAAAATAGAATTTGTTTTTAAAGAATAATTTGTTTTTCAAAAACGGTTTTTTAAAAAAAACAATTTTTTTAAAAAATCTGTTTTTTTAACAAATTCTGCTTTTAAAACAAATTCTATTTTTTAAAAATAATTATATTTTTTTTTTAAAATCCATTTTAAAAAAATAAGCTTTTTTTAAAAATTATGTTTTTAAAAAAATCTATTTTTAACAAATCTGTTTTTTTTTAAAAATTTAAAAATTTTATTTTTTTTAAATTTTTTTTAACAAATCTGTTTTAACAAATTTGTTTTAAATTTTTTTTTAACAAATCTATTTTTTTAACAAATTTGTTTTAAAATCATCAGGGTCATCGCAAATTTGGGCAAGCTAGTCGCTACTGATTTTAAAAAAATTTGGCAGAGTTTCACTTAAAAATAGATATCCAGACAAATCTAAACCTGTATATAAAACTTACAATCATTTATACATATCCAAACCACAAAAAAAAACCATCATTTCATACCAAAAATCATCATATCATGCAGAAATTAATACATATTCAATAATCAACACATATCCAACCATCAAAATATCAAGCTAGTAGCTACTAATTTCAAGAAATTTCGGCAGAGTTTCCTTTAAAAATAGATATCCAGAAAAATCTAAACCTGTTTAAAAAACTTACAATCATCCATACATATCCAAACCACACAAAAAACATCATTCCATACTCAAAATCATCATAACCATGTATAATTACCCAACTTTACATAAGACGGAGAACAAAAATATATATATGCAGAAAATAGAGAAATAACATGTTGAGCACCACCCTTTACTTTACATCTTACACCAAATATATTCTTTACAGCTTACACCAAGTATCCTTCAATATATACCCGAAAATACATATAATAACATTTACCTTGTAGATCTGTCAAGCTCTACTATGTCTTCGGTACATAAACCTTTGAAAAGAAAGTCTATCCATCGGCAACGTCCACGGCCAACAAATATTGTTTATAACAAAAATATGTTATTTATAAGAGAAAACAAAATGTTAGTAGTATCGCAAGAACGAAACAATTGACACGTGATTACTTGTGTACGATTTAAGAATTGCAATGATGTTCAAGCGGATAGTTCAGCCTATATAGCAATGCTATTGTATTTCTTCTAGATTGTTCACTCTCTCTAGAGATAAAATCATTTATTTATTTTTCCAATACATGAAAGGATAGGCAATAAGTTTGACAGCAAAAAAACTTGTAAACTTGATAAATTACTTACGTGTCTGCTTATTTAAGCTTATAATTAGATAATTGTACAATGCAACTTAGAATTGATTAAATGGAATTACTCATGACTGCATGTTTTGTCATTTTCCATACTTAACAATAAGTGATATGGCATTTATTTGAATTTTTTAGGGGATTTTTTCTCCTTCTATTTACTGTCAATTAATCCCCAATCTATCTATATAGAAAATTACACTTGTACATGTTATGTAGTCTGGAAAATTACATCCATCGACATTAATGGCTCAAATATATGGGGAATATGGACAATTACAATGATGTTCAAGCGGATAGTTCAACCTATATAGCAATGCTATTATATTTCTTCTAGATTGTTCGCTCTCTCTAGAGATAAAGTCATTTAGCAAAAAAACTTGTTAACTTGGTAAATTACTGATGTGTCTACTTATTTAAGCTTATAATTAGATAACTGCACACTGAAGTAGAAATATCTTCACAATCAATATTTTGTTCCTAACGTAGCAGTAAGTTTCTCCACAAATGTCAATTAATCCACAATAAAATAGTTTTAAAGCAATCAACCACATTAGAGGTATGCAAATATTTTTGAAGCAAAATCAATAAAAATTAATGTTGAAATCAAAATGACAGTTAACCTGGCACTTGAATCAAGAGGACTCTACACAGAAGGTATAGATAATAGGCCTTAAGTTTGGTAATAATCAAAATCTACATATATGCAATCTATTTATCCCACATTATGCACAATTTGAGGACAAAATCAGAGATATCACAGCTTTATCTAGGATTTGGTACCTGGCAGCAATCGCAGGAGTAGCGGGAGATGGCCACGGAGGGATCGAGGTGTCGACGGACACAGAGGGAGGAAGAAAAGCACCAGTGTTGTAATAAGAGATCAAATGTTCTATAAGCACCGTCCAAAATTTGAGATTCCTTGTTTACTATATGTAGGATCCACTATGAATAAAAATGGAATATATTTGATACTCTCCTCAAAAGGGATTATTTCTTAACGACAACAAAAGTAATTTCTTAATGAAGGAAGTATTTCTTAATGACATCAAAAGTAATTTGAGTATTTTATTTTTTGGTGCAACATATTCATGAGTGATATCGAAACGAATTAATAGTGACCTTATAAAAGATTAGGTGGATTTACATCATTTTACTCCATAAGGATTGAACCAAAAATGAACTGGCTATGATGTCGGATTTTTTTCGTCATTATAGCATATAAAGCTGATGACATAACTATGACGACAATTATAACTATGGCAACGGTTATAACCTAAAGTTGTTACGAAATGAACGTCATTGTATTTAGTTTTGAAACTATCCAATTGTACCTGAGTTGATGTGAAACTGGAGGATTTAAGCTTCCCATGCATAGAAAATTAGGAATTGAAAGAAATGCATTATTCCCTTATTTTTATCAATTATTTTCAACAATGATCTATCTCCAGATATTGTTCTACATCAAAATAGTAACACTTAGAATATATTGTTTTGTTTGCACTTTGCACCAGAGTTTGCAGCAGCAGAATGTTTGCAGCATGTGCGACCGCAGATTGTACACCACAATGTTTGTCAAATTTCTTATTACAATAATTTCGTAAAGGTATCCAAATGGTTCAGTTTACAAATTTACAGTGTTAGCGTATTGGAAAATATAGATAAAAGCATTTGAAGCCACACCTGTGCACTTTATAATCTGTAAGGTATAAAATTGGTTAAATTATTGCTATGTTAGTCATGACACTCAATTTTAATATAAGTGGTTTGAGAATTTTAAGTAATTATTAATTATTTAGTTTTTAATATTACTCCAAGTATTAAATATAATTTTGGTTCTCTCACTATTTTTTGCTAAGAAATAACACTCTCCTTTTATAATATAAAGATAATATAGATAATTAATATTATATTTAAAGTTATACAATTATTTTTTTAATACTGTACACAATTCTAAAATGACTTATATCAAGAAACGGATAAAGTATGAATTAGGACAAAGATTTATGCACGGACTCGTTCAATCTGTAATACTAACTTTTTACTGGAGTTGCTAAAGTTTTATCTTTAAATAAATTACATTTATGATACTGGTGACAAAATTTCTTCATTGCATGTAATTATCTTGTCAACTCAATTTATCCCTAACATTACAGATTAAATTTTTTCTTTCTCGTATTATAAAGAGAGTAATAATACTAAAATCTACAACCACCAAAACTAATAATAACAGAAACTAATTTTGTGTGTACTAAATTAGTACAGTTTTCCTCCTCATATCTCTCTACTTGCAGTTTTCCAAGCAATAATTCAAAAGAGAAACAGGTAGATATAACAAATATACCCTGGTGCAACTTGCAATTTTCCTCATTTGACATAGCAAATATACAATACATATGTCTGATAAATAATACATATGTGTGTTTGTGCGTGTAGAAAAAGATAAATAAACATACAAATTATGCAACTTACAATAATTGAAGACAAACCCCTCTACAGATAATTTGCCAGTATCCACTCCTGCAAAATTGTCATTGAAAACACAAATTTATACAGCAAAACTTGAGTCATAACTGTGCACATTGCGAGCAAAAGAACAGAATTATAAAACTTGATCGTGAGAAAACAACAAATATCATACTTGAATTAATAAACAATTAAAACAATTACATGAAATTAAGTGAAACTTTGAATACATGAAAGTTTATTAAAGCTAAGAAAAAATGGGTTGATTTAGATCCCAAAATATTCAAAAGCATTTGAAGCCATTCCTGTGCACTTTATAATCTGTAGGGTATAAAGTTGGTTAAGCTACTGCTATGTTAGTCATGACACTCAATTTTAATATAAGTGGTTTGAGAATTTTAAGTAATTATTAATTATTTAGTTTTCAATATTACTCCAAGTATTAAATATAATTTTGGTTCTCACTATTTTTTGCTAATAAATGACACTCTTTTTATAATCTAAAGATAATATAGATAATTAATATTATATTTAAAGTTATACAACTATTTTGTTAATACTGTACACAATTCTAAAATGACTTACATCAAGAAACGGATAAAGTATGAATTAGGTCAAAGTTTTATGCACGAACTCGTTCAATCTCTAATACTAACTTTTTACTGGAGTTGCTAAAGTTTTATATTTAAATTAATTACATTTATGATACTGGTGACAATTTATTCCTTGCATGCAATTATCTTGTCAACTCAATTTATTCCTAACATTACAGATTAATTTTTTTTATCGTATTATAAAGAGAGTAATAATACTAAAGTCTACAACTACCAAAACTAATAATAACATAAACTAATTTTGTGTGTACTAAATTAGTACAGTTTTCCTCCTCACATCTCTCAACTTGCAGTTTTCCGAGCAATAATTCAAAAGAGAAACAGGTAGATATAGCAAATATACCCTGGTGCAACTTACAGTTTTTCTCATTTGACATAGCAAATATACAATACATATGTCTGATAAATAGTACATGTGTTTTTGTGCGTGTAGAAAAAGATAAATAAACATACAAATTGTGCAACTTACAATAATTGAAGACAAACCCACTACAGATAATTTGTCAGCATCCATTCCTGCAAAATTGCCATTAAAAACACAGATTTATACAGCAAAACTTGGGTCATAACTGTTCAAATTGCGAGCAAAAGAACATAATTGTAAAACTTGATCGTGAGAAAAGCAACAAATATTATACTTGAATCAATAAACAATTAAAACAATTACATGAAATTCAGTGAAACTTTGAATACATGAAAGTTTATTAAATCTAAGAAAAAAATGGGTTGATTTAGATCCCAAAATATTCAAAAATCATTTTGTGTCCGTGCAACTCTAGTAAAAAGTTAGCATTTTGATTTTTGGGTATTAAAGAGGTGGGATTAGAGATAATAAATGAGGAACATTTTGTGTTTTTGTGGGGTAATTGTTATTGGGTATTTGGGATTAAGCAATGGTTATGAGTATGATGAGTATCTCAATGGAACAGAGGTTTCATTTCAAGATTATATTTTTGGAGTCCCTGCTGCTGCATATAATCCTCTTCTGGTGGGTCTCACCATTGTTCGAGGAGCTGGTGCTCAAGGCGCTGGTACAATCCTTTCTCTTTTTCTCTGTCAGATTCATACAAAATGCAGTTCATTTACTAAACAAACAGCATAAAATAATCTACTTACTAATCCAAAATGAAGGCACCAATAACGATAGAACTACATAATTTAATTACCTCAGCTAGTAAAAAGGAAATGCTGCGAAATTCCGTTGATCAAAACAAACCCAAAATTCCTTTCCTGCACTACTTAAGCATCACAGCTTCAGATTCACCTTCATCCAATCAAGTCCCAAGAACACTACACACCAAAATTGCATGAACAGAGAAACCCAATCTCAACCCAGTAAGTTTCCTTTAGAATTAAAACCAATAAAACACTCGGTCAAATATCACCCCTCAGAAAAATCACATAAGGATCAAAATCAGATAAAAACCCAGATCTTATTATTGATACAAAATTAGGTGAAATTAGGCACTACTTATAAGATTCTTGCATAATTAAACCATTAAAATAAACAAAATGACCATACGAAAATCAGATCACATAATCTAAACGTCATTTCTAATAGTCATCAATTTGTATATTAAAAAAGTGTAAAGATTCAAACTTTAGCATAAATTACCTTCATATTGTACTTTCTTTCAGAGAAGAACATTGAGGTGGGTTGTTAATGGAGGAGGGAAATGGAGAACTATAGAGAAGGGGAATGAGGAGAGAGAAAGAGACTGAGCCTTTTGGGTTTTCTTTTTTTTCTTTTAGTGTATTTTCTCTCACATCTTATCTATGTCATTTTCATTTTCATTTTCTTTGGATTTTCAAGAACTTTTTTTTAACTTATCTACACTATGACTCCTAGTAGAAAAATCTCTAGCTCCATTTCATGATCCTCCACAATATTAAATGCTACCAGATACCACTCCTACCCATCCTAACTTTCAAACCCTAGTATGCAAGTTACTAAATTTTTCATCAATTACACAAATGAATAAAGAGTACTTTCTAGATGTCTGAAATGATGTTACATTATTACATTGGTTAACAATCTCACTTGTGATTGGCCATTTAATAAAATAAAATTATAATATCCATGTTGAGAAGCCTCTAATTAGGAATAAGTTGCAAACATTTTTTGGAATACATTACATCATCAAAGGAATGCTTGCTTATTCATACCGTCAAGGTTTACCAAGAGAGAAACATAAATATATGTCACAATACTTCAAACCCCTATTGCTTTCTTTGTTATCTATTATCTATTATTAGAATTTCAGTAAATTAACTGAATTCTCAGACTGATAATGATAGATGAGCTAAGAAGCAAAAAATTAATAAAACAAAAATATCAAAAACATCTCAAGACAATTCCGATCACCTACCTCTCCAGTCTTATGCTATCTTACATCCTCAGCCTCAAAATACCCCCAAATCAAAATCCATGAAGAGCAGAAAATGCAAACACATTCAGATTCATACAAAACGCAGCTCATTTACTAAACAAACAACAAAAAATAATCTACTTACAAATCCAAAATGAAGGCACCAATAACGATAGAACTGCATAATTTAATTCCAGTGCTGCTAGTACTAATTCACTATAAGCATTTTCATTTGCTTAATTACGTTATTGAACCATCAGTTTTACATTGAATTCATTGTGTTTAACATTAAAACATTTTAGTCATAAGTCCCAACATAGCTTAGAGCAAAGCTGCTTAGCATTTACAACAACTACCATACAAAATTAGTAAAGTATTCTATTCAAAATGCAACAAATTCATTGCATTAAAATATCAAATTAGGTGACAATATCAAGCTTTTAGCTCACATGTCAACTGATTGATTTGTAAAACATACCTAATAAGTTTCAGCTAATAGTAAGATTAACAGAAAAGACCTTGATATTCATCCTTCTCCGAGACGATCCATCGTCCATCAAAATCTTCATCAAATGACTCATAAAAAATCAATAAAAAGATTCCACACATTTATCAGATCCACACAGACACACGTGTATACATACCGAATCAGCTGAAGCGGAGAGCTGAAAAGCAAAACCAACGATCAACAGTAACAACACATACTAAAAATAGATCCTCCGTTTGTTTTCTTCCATACACGATATCAATCCGTCACTTCCCGCAAGAACTTTCTTAACAAACAAAAGTTATATAATCAAGCCCTTAGGTATCAATCGATAGATCCGAGAGAAGAAGAAATCCCGTCGAGTGCATATAACAGAAAGTAAAATCTATCCCTAATAATATAACTCTCAAACTCAAACACCATGGTCAGGTATATAGTATATGTATAAGAGTCACTGTTGTCAATTTTTTGTTCCAAAAAAGTCCCATTTCTTTTGTTGACAGTATTAAATAACAGGAAATCCCCAAGTTCTTCATCACAATTCCATCACGACTAAAATAAACACTCAATAAATTTAGGGGGAAACTCAGAAAAAGTAAGGGAACACATATTATTTATGGGTTTCCCTACGGGTTCTTTGATCAACCCTTGGTTAAAAAAATTACTCTCTTTCTTCATGACAATTTCACGAACAGATTGTAACGAATCTAAACCGTCGAATACAAAACAATGGAAAGCAAATGGAACAAATCAATAAACGAATATAAACTATACGTATCTGTGGAAGTTGTGTGGACCACGAAAAATCCTTCGGGCTTAAGCGTCCTTGCGATCTCGGCGGCAAACACTGCCGGCTTAACTGAGTTATCAAGCGAGCCGGAGTCGGCGAAGATGAAATCAAATGTCTTGGCGGCTTTCTTAGAAATCCCAATCGAGTTCCAAACCCGAGTCTCTTTGAGTGCGAGCACGTCATCACCAGCCGGCGTATCCAGGCAGAGGGACTTGGAATTGGGGGAGAGATAGCGGCATCCATTATGCGAAGTCCATGAGATTGCTCAGGCACCTCAAAATTGGAATTTTGAGTGGTATGGGAAGTGTTACGCTGTGTGCCGCTGAAAGGAAAAATTGATCAGAACCCTAAATAACAAAAACCCCGCAAATATAAATCAGAAAACCAAACTTTTATTAACCATGTATTCTCTAAAAAACAAAACATGGTTAAGTTAACAACTGTGTTGGGCTACCCTATGAATTCCGACCAAAACAAATACTGGTTGTCATCACCGAAATGGGTAAATCCTGAACAACCAATATATAGTTTTCCTTTCAACTATTTAGGATATCTGATGGCCATAAAAAATTATATTTTTTTGTACTTCATTCATTAAAGAAACTAATTTTCCCTAGCAAACAGTACATTTTAAATCAACTAATTTTGTTCTGTAAGCAAAGCAACAAATTATCAATCAAGTCTTAAGACTCAATTTCATAATAGAACATGCAAGCATTTGGTATAATTAAATTGCTGACCGATGACTGATCCATAATATTAAGAATAAATAACCTAGTGAGGATCATGGCAAAGCAATGAAATCCGACATTAGTATCAGTGTCCATCTATAATTTACAGAAAAGCTATAGTAACAGGAAAGTTGAAACAAAAAATTGAGAGTAGGAAATTACTTGGAAGAGGAAATGGGTATTTGAGGATTGAAGCTCGGCATGACGGCAGTAAAAATTGTATAGTCTTCTGCACCAATCTTCACTTTTTTACTACCCATTAATCATCATCACAATCACTGTATGGAAAAGATTCCTAAAAACTGTTAACAAAACCCAATACCCAGAAATAAAATGTAGAACCAAAAGTACTTTTCATTCCACAAACTCCACACCATTTTACAGCAAACCCAGCTCCAATTAATACAAATCAAAAGCACAAAAGAAACTCTTTTTAAAAGCAAAACATCATTGCTGTCCGTACAATTTATAACCTGCTATCACAAAACTTTGTAATATCTCTGTATCTAGTTCTAGGACCCCAATAATGTTTCAGAAACTTGAAATTTTGAAGGAACCCAAATCTTACCCCATCATATATATACTCTGTAAAGTGGTTATAGACAACAATTGAGCAATAACCAGAAGTTAAAATTGTGGAAGCATCCAGGAAAGCTCTTACCTTTGAAGCTTTGAATTGACTTTTGACTACTGGGTTTGACAATTTACAGAGTAATAGTAGTAGTACTATACTACTATTAAGATCTACTCTTTATTTTTTTGTATAGATCTCTGTACAAAATTCAACCAGTTCTGCCTCTATCACCAGCCGTCGACGATCAGATCTTGAAATTGGAGTTGTAGATTTTGGTAATAGAGGTGGTAATGGCAGAGGAGTTGTGGATTAGGACAGGAGGCGGCAGAGAGATTATTGTTGGTATCGGTTGTTGGTTTGTTGAGAAATCGATGGGTTGAGGAAAAAGGATTTTGAATTCCTTCTGAGGAAAATGAATTTTGAATTCCTTCTGAATTTGAACAGGTAGAAGATGAAGAAGAACCTTGCAGTGGGTCGTGATGTTGTTATCGATGCCGCCGGTTGTTGTCGTGACAATGGGTTTTCTTTGCCGTCAGTTGTTGGTTTGTTGAGAAATCGATGGGTTGAGGAAAAGGGATTGAGGAAAAGGGATTTTGAATTCCTTCTGATTTTCGTCTGGGTTGAGGTTTTTTGTTAACCTTAGTAATGAAGGGTCAGATTTATCCCAACTTTTCAATGGTCCAGATCACTTAATTCACTTTGAGCGGGATTTTTTTGAGTTTAAAATCTGTTGTGTTTTATATAAGTAGATCTTAGTCCCTGCTCTCACTGTCAAGATGCCAAGGGGGTCAATGAACGTGATGTGACATGACTCAATTGGTGAGATACGAAGGAGAGAAATTTGAACCGGAATGTAAAAATGACCCACCAATTTGTATTATTTTTGTAAAATTATTTTTTCTGTTATAATATTATGATTACCAAAGTCAGAAGTTACCTATTACACCGTCGGTCTGGTACTTATTTTGTGAATCTTGTTCGAAAAAGTCTAGGGGGACATTGCTTGGCGACTGGTTCGAAAAAATTTTACAGATATATTTTTTACATGTATCCAAATGACACCCAAAACACTTTATTCTGTAAAAATTTCAGTTCCAATAAATCTTATAAATTATTTGGGAGATATTTAAAAAAAAAAAAAAAATTTGCCCGGTCGCTGGACCGGTCGCCAAGACCCGGTCAGCGTAGAAGAACTCATCTTGTTCCATTGTTTTTGAGTCCTTTTGGGGCGACCGGTTTTGACAACATTGGATAGCGACCGTTTTTTTAATGTCTTTTAAATAATTAATAAGATATATTGAAATTAAAATTTTTACAGAATAAAATAATTTAGATGTCATTTTGATACATGTAAAAAATATGTCTGTGCAGACTGTACAGACATATTTTTACATGTATCCAAATGACATCCAAATCACTTTATTCTGTAAAAATTTCAGTTCCAATAAATCTTATAAATTAGTTGGGAGACATTTAAAAAAACGGTTGCTACCCACTGTTGCCAAAACCGATCCCCCTAGAATTAATCATTGTTTTTTGTCTATAAAAAAATGAAAGATCAAAGACGAGAGTAGCAAAATTATCTAATACTTCTATCTTGTAACTTTATTATTTTTTTAATTTTATAATACGTTATCAACACAAATTTCCAACCAACTGAGACGAAAAAACTTTAAATTCTTACAATTAAAGCATTACACTATTAACTTGACTTTGACACCAATTATATTTTTTAAACTGTCAAATTATATTCATGTTTTATTGTCTATTTTTAAATTTTGTTTTTTACAGTGATACCATCTATCCTTGTTAATCTTACAAGACTTGGTGGGAATCTTTTTACCATTTATTAACTTGTGGGAATAACTTGACTACGTAGACTACCGCATGTTTGGTGAATACCTTTTTGTATTCATTACTTATTAGCAATTTATAAAAATAATCTGTCTATGCGGACTATCGCATGTCGGGTGAAGATCTATTTGCAGTTTTATACATGTATTTTTTTATGATGTGTACAATAATACTTGTATATACATTTGTGATTGCATACATTCTGACTAAAAGGATATGCTAATAAAATAAACGTTTATATATTTATATTATTTATATATTTATCATCGCTTGAGGCGGTGGCTTAGTGGTGGCAAGTCCTGGTAAACCTAATTATGCTCAAGTGGTCTCACGCCTTTGAAGTAAGACCCCAACTTTTATGAATAAAGATGAATTTTCTATAATTATTATTTTTGAATTTTATGGAATGAATTTGATATAATGTTATAGTCGTGGGTAATAGTTATAAATTTTGCAAAGTACGCAAGTTGTTATATAATATTTGATTGGTCGAAGAATATTCGTTTTAACAGGGAATATTCGTACGACGACACAACCATTGGTGGACCCCACAACGGAATTATTTTGTCAGATTGAGAAAACGACAAAAATATTTTATGAAAATAACGGCGAAAGTTTTATCGTTAACTGTTGAAACACCCGGTGTTAAAAGTACAGGAATACGCGTGGTTGCATAGTAGCACACGGTATTGATTATTGATGCTTACGTGAGAAGTTACTCAGTTTTGTTTAATTATTGCTTCAGTAATTGTTGCATAGTATCTCACGTTAATTGATTCAATTATTTTCAATATTTTATATATTATTAAATCAATAACTGAGACGACGAAGTTATTAATATTATTATTTGCAATATTAACGATATCTTAAAGTTCTGTCAAGGAGAGGTTTGGTCACCTAATTGCGCGTCAATAGGGAGAAATTCTTATTGGAAAGCCCCCTCTTTCCTGGGAACGACCTGGTCGATTAATAGTGTGAATTATAATAATGATGATGAAGTTTTGTTTTATTAGTATTATTAATGTAATAAAACAGAAAAGCTTTTTATATAAAACAGAATACTTTTATAAAGTTATTCGTTTTATTAGACTATAAATAGAATATATTATATTCTATTATGCATAGTATTTTGCATAGTAAATTTTTTTTAAATAAAACAGAATACTTTTATAAAGTTATTCGTTTTATTAGACTATAAATAGAATATATTATATTTTATTATGCATAGTGTTTGCATAGTGCATGCATAGTATTTTGCATAGTAAAATCTTTTTATATAAAACAGAATACTTTTATAAAGTTATTCATTTTATTAGATTATAAATAGAATATATTATATTTTATTTAAAAGATTTTGTTTTATTAGAATATTTTATAGTAAACCAATCTGGATCGTCCGTTTAAAAGTAAATCAATCTGGACCGTTCAGGAATTAGTTACTATTCAGTCCATTCTCCTATAAATAGAAGTTCATTCCTTCATTATTTCTTACGAATTCACTGAAACTCTAGAGAGAAACTATAGAGAGAAAGAAGAAAAGTATTATGCTACTTCACTACTCCTATATCCAGTTTGTTCTAAGGTAAGGGTAAGGCTGTAAGCGAGCCAACATTGTTCGGGCTCAATTCGGCCTCGACTCGAAAAAATACGAGCGAGACTCGGATTCGTTAATAATATGATCCAAATCTGAGCATTAAAAATAGTTTGAATAAAAATATGAGTAGAATCTGAGCAAGGTTATACTCGACTCGTTTAAGATTCAAACTACTCGAATTTTTGATGGTGATTCGATACATACTCGGTTATTACATATTCAATTAGATTTTCGATATATTCTCTTATAATATATACAAATTTAAATCAAATTAGGATAATTAGTTATTATTTTGTTTTGTTTTTAATTTTAATTGTGATTTTATATTTGTAAAATATAATAATAAATATATTTTCTCTTTTTTAAGTAAAATAACAAATTCAATTTATAATTATATTTATTATAAAAGTAGTTATTATGTGACGACTAGAATTCGAGCTTGAATTTGAAGCTCGCGAGTAGTTTGAAAAAATATTCGAGTCAGTCGGATCGAATTCGAGTAATAAATATTCGAGTTGAGTCGAATCTGAGTAAAAATTTTCAAATATAATTCGAATTCGAGTGCGAATTTATTATTTCGAGTCGAATTCAAGTAGCTCTCTGTTCGCTCCGGTTCGACTCGTTTACACCCTTAGGTAAGGGGTATTATTTCTTTCGTATTCATGAAGAGAACTTCTGTTATTCTATTTTTTTATTCTGTTAGAATAACCTGTATACGCGGACTACCCTATACTTGGTGAAATTCTTCTGTTATTCCATTTTTATCATTATGTTGGAATAACCTGGCTATGCGAAGTACCGCATACATGGTGAAATTCTTATGTTATTCCATTCTTTATTATTCTGTTGCAACATCATGTCTGTGCATTTACGCATGACCTGGTTCCGTTATTTATTATTGTGACTCCCCCAAAATAGGTATACAACACCCATTCTGAGTCGCCAAATACATGGTACAGAAAGAAAACTACAACTTCAATAATATAATTATCGTGCAAAATACGACAACACATACTTGAGTTTAAATACAAATATTGTCTTCTAGACAATATCCACACTCAAATAAGTCCTCATTACAATTATTTAAACACTATTTTATAGAAATAGTGAGGACTGCTAAAACATCTTTCTAAAACCATCACTCCATATCCCTACTAGATCCTGCTATGTTCTCACCCCTTAAGAAGAAAAATAGAACAAAAAGGAAAAGGTTGAGCTCAACTAGCCCAGTAAAGAATATTATGACTAAGATAATATACAACAAATTATCATTAGTCTTCAACAGGAAAAAATCTGATAAAATATAATAGACAACAAGTTTTAGATCAACAACTGCATCGGAAACAACAATCCATTAGAAGAGTCAAGTAGAGAATGAGTTCAACTATCTTCTAAGATTTAAAAGTCCATCATCAATATTTTATCCCTGTAACAACAATCAATATACATCTTTAATCAAATATTCATCTTTGCACTACAGGCCAAAGATATTCATTTATATCACCAGTTAGTCATGTTCATCTCAACACTTGTTCATCTTTGCACTACGGGCCAAAGATATTCATCAGTTAATCATTCATCTTTGCACTACAGGCCAAAGATATTCAGTAACATCATCATTTAAGACCGAGGATGATGAAAAATATTTTAAAGAAAACGAATCCAGTGAGACAGAAGGACAAATATTAGGGATTCGTATAACAGTTTATCTAAGATCAATAATACTTCATAATAACCAATTGAGAAGCAGAATTCAAAAAATAAAGATCAAAACATGGATACAATCAAAGATAGTAACCATAATAGACATCTTGGATAAAAAAAAATAATTTATTTTTCGGTGAATAGTGTCGTATTCGTGAATAGTCCTGAAGAAGGGCAAGGAGGCAGTGATGGGGTTTTTGAGGAAGTAATGAAGGGGTTGTACTATGGGACTAAAGAGAGTGTGGGGTATGTTGCTGAAATGGTTAAGAGGAAAATAGTCGGGGTTGACAACTTTAGGTTCTTTGATGGGTATTGTGGGTGAGAAAAAGAGCAGTTGAAGGATGAGATTAGAGCAGGGTATTGGAGTGTTGATGTTTGTAGTCCAGGTGTAACACTCTCTGTAACCTCTCGACGACTCTTCGTTCGACCGAGACTGAATTTTTTTTATGATTATTTGGTTATCCACAAAAACTAAAATGGTTACCTTTGTATGAAGGTTTGGCTACCAACTGCACCTTTTTATTGATGCAAGGTAACCGAGATTATGTTATAGAATATTGAATAATATTTTGTATTTTTTTTCTTTTACATTAAGTAGGAGGAAAACCACACGACTACTCTCTGATTCCATCATGGTTTAACAAGATAAAGAAAAAAAATACATGTAAGACTTGTAATTGTTCTAAAATTTTTTTATGGCTATTTGGTTTCCCACAAAAACTAAAATGGTTACATTTGTATAAAGGTTTGGCTACCAACTGAACCTTTTTATTGATGTAAGGTAACCGAGATTGTACACAATATTGAATATTATTTTGCATTTATTTCTTCTTGCATTAAGTAAGAGGAAAACCACGCGACTACTCTCTGATTTCATCATGGTTTAACAAGATAAAGAAAACAAAAACATGTAACACTTGGTAACTATTTTAAAAAATTTTAATGACTATTTGGTTACCCACATAAACTAAAATGGTTACATTTATATGAATGTTTGATTACCAACTGCACCATATACAGAATGCACTACTATTCGAATTTGGCATGCGATTCAAATTGTCACAGCGGAGAGAAATAACCGAGAACAGTTACATAATTGCAAAACTGATTTGCAACCTCAGCAACCCATTAAAACACTCAACTAAATTAAAAGAATATCAAATGTACTAATTTTGTAAATAAAATATTGAAAATATATTAATTTTATAAATATTTTTTAAATATATTTTTGTTATAATTTTTTCTAAAAATATACTAAAAATATAAATATCTTAATATTAAAATTATTATTTAAACTAAGTCGTGCATTGCAGTGACTACCAACAAATTTTGATAAAGACTTCACAATGGAAAAATTAAAGTTTTTGGAAGGGACGTCATAAAATTCTACCGAAAAGAATGAACTCTATTTATCAACTTGGTGCCGTGTGGAATCTGTTGGAAATGAGATTTGAATGAGAAAATTGACTCGGGTCGGATCGTGGACTCGGGTCGGGTCGTGGTCGTGACGGGCGGGTTTGTGAAACTACGTCGTTTTGACGACGGTTACATGCAAACTTTATCTATAAATAAATGGTGTGGGGAAATCATTTCATACATACAAAAAATTTCCCTTCCATTTCTAGAAATTTTTTCTGTCTCGTCCCGTTCTGAAAAACCCGTTCTAGAATTCCCGTTTTCCGTTCTGTTCTCTAAAACAGATCCCGTTCCCGTTCCACAATCTGTCCGTTCCGTTCTGAAAACAGAGTCCCGTTCTGTTTCTGCAAGAATCCCGTTTCTGCAGATTCCGTTCCTTCCCACCGTTCTGCAGTGTTTTCCGTTCTGCAAATCTTTTCCCGTTTTCTGGGTAAGTGTATTCATGCACCATTTTCATGCATCATTATTATTAATAGTAAAGTTCGAGTACATAACATAGAATTTGCGTTCGATGAATTCTTAATTTTGTAATGCTACTAATTAAGAATTGAAATCCGTTTTATCTTGGGAAGCAATTATTCAATTAACCCTTAGCATCTGTGGGGGAATAAATTTGCTTTAAGGAGACTTTGTGAATTCAAAGGACTCGGATTTATATTTATCATTTTATAAGTTATTTATGTTTTGCATAATTTATTATTATTATATTTATATGCATTATTAAATAATACTATATATTACAGATAACAATCTTAAAGCAAATTTATTTTTTCTGTAATTATAGTATTGTTTATGTTAATAGAAAATTATTTTATGTGGATAACACTACCGTGATTCATTTCTTGTCCATTGCCGTGCACTACCGTGTTTCATGTTTCTGTTTCTGTTTCTGAATTTTCAAAGGGATACTTTAATTTGCAACTAAATTATTCTGTATTGCATGTTAAGGTAATAACAAAGGAATTTATATATAGTCTGGTTTGCATGGTATAGTTCTTGTACTTGACTGATTTGCATGAAATCAGAATTTAGCAAAATATATATATAATATTGCATGTTATATATTTCACTTGAAATCAGATCATGCATGATTTTGTCAGAATTACATAATATTAACAGATTTTATAAACAATGACTGATTTATATATTATATTATTATATATAAATTACATGTTTATATTATTTAATTATATTTATGCGTAATATATATAATATTTCGTAAGTATAATTTTAACATATAATCAGTACATTTGTTATGTTTTGTTTTGCAGTTGAAATAAAACATCCATATATATTTATGTTCATGCAATTATAGGGGTCCTGCAAATGAATGTTGCATACATTTATAAATGATTACATGCATTTATAGAATATTTTTATACCATGTGTGTTTTCTTGACTACATCTCATACTTGCAAGTTGTTAAAGAATGCAAGTGTACATGCAAGTTGCTGATTGCAACTGAAACCATGTCAATTGATTATTCTGTTATGAGGTTATTAATTTAATTTATATGATTAGTACAAAGTTATTCTGGTAAACAAAATTTGTAAATAAATATTCTGTAAATTTATCAACATATTGTCTTTTGCATGTTAATACATGTTTGTATTTTAATACATATCATTCTATTTAACAGTTTATATTACATGTTAATAAATTGCATGTTTATATGTTTATAAATATTGCATGATTAATAGATATATAATATTTTGTTTATATATATTCTGTAATTGTATTAGTGTTTTATGTAAACAGAAAATTGTTTGCATATTAATATTACTATTCTGTTATTGTTTTTAAATTCAAATAACAGTTTATTTTGATTGCTAATATATATTATTGTTACATCTTGGACAAACAAAAATTTGTTTCTGTCTATTGACAATAGTCTTTATTTGTATAACAGAAATGGCTTCTACAAGCACCATTCCTGCCATGAGTATGTCTCATGGAGAAAAGCCTGAAAGGTTCAATGGAACTGATTTCAAGCGTTGGCAACAAAAAATGCTATTCTATCTCACAACATTGAATCTGGCTCGGTTTCTACAAGAGGACTGTCCTACTCTTGTTGAAGGGGAAACTGACAAGGAGAAAGTGGCTGCTGTTGATGCATGGAAACATGCAGATTTTCTTTGCAGGAACTATGTGATGAATGGATTAGATAATACTTTGTATAATGTGTATTGTACAATCCAAACTGCAAAAGAATTATGGGAATCTTTAGACAAGAAATATAAAACTGAAGATGCTGGCATGAAAAAATTCATAGTCGGTAGATTTCTAGATTATAAAATGATAGATTCTAAAGCAGTGATCACTCAGGTTCAAGAATTACAAGTAATTCTGCATGACATTCATTCTGAAGGAATGTCATTAAGTGATTCATTCCAAGTTGCAGCAATGATTGAAAAACTTCCACCATCGTGGAAAGACTTCAAGAATTATCTGAAGCATAAACGCAAAGAGATGAATCTTGAAGAACTGATCGTGCGACTAAGGATTGAAGAGGACAATCGAGGATCTGAGAAGAAAAGTGGGAAGAATTTCATTGAAGCCAAGGCAAATGTTGTAGAACAAAGGCCAAACAACAACAAAAGGAAGCGTGAAGGCAAAGAAGCTTTCAAGGCCAAGAAGAAATTCAAAGGCAAATGCTTCAATTGTGGTATTCCGGGACACAAATCAAATGAATGTCGTAAGCCAAAGAAGTTCAAGAAAAAACAAAAGTCTCAAGCAAATGTGACAGAACTGGAGAAGCTTTCTGAAGATGTTTCAGACATGAACCTTTGTGCAGTTATATCTGAATGTAATTTGGTAGGAAACCCTAAAGAGTGGTACGTGGACACTGGAGCTACTCGCCATATATGTTCCAACAAATGGATGTTTTCTACTTACAAACCAGTAGAAAATGATGATCAACTCTTTATGGGAAACTCCTCAAGTTCAAAGGTTCAAGGACGTGGAAAGATTGTACTGAAAATGACATCTGGCAAAGAACTGACTTTGAATGAAGTGCTTCATGTGCCAGATATTCGCAAGAATCTAGTTTCTGGGTCACTACTGAGCAAGAATGGTTTTAAGTTGGTGTTTGTGTCTGATAAGTTTGTACTTACTAAGAATGATATGTTTGTAGGAAAGGGCTACATGAATGATGGGCTCTTTAAGATGAATGTTATGACTGTTGTACCGAAGTCTATTGATAATAATAAAATTATTTCTTCTGCTTACTTGTTAGAGTCTTCAAACATATGGCATGCTAGATTAGGACATGTTAATTATAATACTTTGCGTAGATTAATTAATTTAGAATTCTTGCCTAAATTTGATATTAATCTAAAACACAAATGTGAAATTTGTGTGGAATCAAAAATGACAAGATTACCCTTTCACTCAGTTGAAAGGAAAACTGAACCTCTAGATTTAATTCACACTGACATATGTGACTTAAAGTTTGTGCAAACTAGAGGTGGGAAAAAATATTTCATAACCTTTATTGATGATTGCACAAGATATTGTTATGTATATTTGCTAAGAAGCAAAGATGAGGCCGTAGAAATGTTTCAACTTTATAAAAATGAAGTTGAAAATCAACTTAGTAAAAAGATTAAAGCAATAAGAAGCGATAGAGGTGGTGAATATGAATCACCATTTGAAGAGATATGCTCTACTCATGGTATTATTCACCAAACTACAGCTCCTTATTCACCTCAATCTAACGGTATTGCTGAACGCAAGAACCGAACATTAAAAGAAATGTTGAATGCTATG